>CM062641.1:23883161-24483161 GCA_025617555.3 Puccinia polysora | reverse complement strand
GGTCCTTTCAATCAACTTAAGCCTTCACCTCCCTAAAGCTTCAGGCAAGGGGGCGTGTTGGAATTCCTGTCATGTCTTGTACTGCCTGAATCTTTAGTGCTGTCCTGCTCTTATAACCTCTGTTACGCTCTTGAGTATTACTGCCCAGTGTGTACTCTATACTTGGCTGATTTAGCTACAGTTCCAGTTACACCTCTGTCTCTGATCCTAGTGGCCTACCTATCCCTTTTTTTCCCCTAGCTAGTGCGGACTCAATGTTTCAATTCTGAATATATCTTATTCATTTTTATACACTCTGCTTCAACCACTTGTCAGCCATTTTGTATCTAGTCTACTTAAACTGATTCCTGAACAAGTGAATTTTGATCATCAGTTCTTGACCCAACCAGAACCGGAGTGCCCCCATAGGTTTCCCTCCAAAGACTCCCTTGATCCGCTTGTCTCTGCAATACTCAGACCCTTGCTTCCTCCTCTCTTATCTCCCTAACCTTGCTTCCACCTTAAACCTTTAACAAGCTGTAGTCAAGTAGGGACTCAAACCTTTTAATTGATGAGAAAAAAAAACTTGCTGGAAGCTTGCAGGAGCTTGCCAGTTTTATACCCGGGCAACTGTCACACTCCAAAGTGTTAGAATTATGGCCAGCAATTAGCTTAGGCAAATGAGCAGTATTTAAAGCAAAAGAAATTCTGGACACTGGGTGTCAATATTGGCTAATGGGGCTCTCACAATGGGGCAATATGTTGGATGAATTTGATTGGAATGATGAATGAATGGATGGAAAACAGCAGGGAGAAGAGCTCCTTATGTACAAAAGATTTGCCTCTTGTGAGCCCATGATACAACAAGCCAAAAGGCAAATTTTCCGCCCCAAAATAGCTCTACAGGCTCTACTGGCCTTGTTACTTGGTTGAGACTACATCAGCCCGCATGGGGTCAGTTCCTGAACCCTTACGACCGGCCTATTCTGGTTCATTCCAGTGTTTCCACCGTTACCGGGCTGAACCAGCCCCTTGCTGTTCAATCCCCTTGGCTGGTTGTCCGTTACAACCAGCCATGATGACCTCATTACATTGTTTATGGGCTGGTTTCCTCATGCAGCCAGCCCCTGGCCCCTCAAATGGGCCAGGTGGGACCCAGGGCACACCTGGGTCCGGTCTCAGACTCACATGGGGGGTGTGACCAGCAGACATGCTGTCCCCCCCCCTCTTTCTCTCAAATCCCTGGTGGGGGTGGTCAAATCCCCTCACCAGGGGCCCTGGGGGTTGATACCCCCAGGGCGTTGTCAAGAAAGTTGGCCTGGGAGGTGATCAGGTCCCCCCAGGCCCATTGCTCCTCCCCCTTGGTAAAGGGGGGGGGGGAGCGCCCTTGCTTGGTTGCTTCACACGCTCAATGGTGGAGGGGTGATGAATTCCCCCCCACCTGCCGGTTGCTACGCTTGCGGCCGGCGCCGCCACCTCCTTGGGCAAGGGGGTGGTCAGGTCCCCCCTGCCCTGACCAACCGCACTGTTGCGTCTGGTTGCTGGCTGGTTCAACCCAGCCAGCTCTCCCCTATACCCCTCGCAACGGCAAGCAAGGGGAGAGGGGGAGCAAGCCGGGGCCGCAAGCCCCGGCTCCGCGGCGCTGGTCGCCGGGCGCAACCAGCCGGGCCTGCGCGGGATCCCTCGGCCGTGCAACAGCCCCACGTGGGCCATACTGAGGAACACAGGCGGCCCCAAGCCCAAATTGTGAGAATTACATACTTTGGCGGGCCAGCCCATCTGGCCAAGTATGTCCATAATAAAGCTTGGGCCCTTTTATGCCCAAATAAGCCCATCTGGCTTGGGTGGCTCATCCACCCTGGCGGGCCCGTGAGGGGCCGTGTCCCAAAAGACCATAAAAACATGTTTTGGGGCCCAAATGCCCAAAACCAATAATACCCACATAGGCCCACGTGATGTCCAATGGGCCGTGGAGGCCCATTTTTGCATCCCATTTGGATTACACACTCCTATGCACATTACCTGAGTGCATCTGCATTTTAACACAAAGTGCTTGGGTTATTGTTTTCCATAAAATTTGGCACATCCACCTCTCCTCAGTATCATCTACCTCAGTCAAAAGTCATGACACCAAACAAAAAAAAAAAAAAAAAAAAAAAAAACCATGTTTGGTTCAAATCAAACATGCTTTTACTTTTAACTTTCTGTCAGTTAGAGACTCCGCAATCCCAGTACTCTCACTGCGCGCCAACAGCAGGGTCCAGGATGATCATTGTCTGTACCACTACTTTACCTTCTAACCCCCAAAAACCCCAAACTCCTATCTTGTTATTCCTACATCATCAATAAGCAACATTATCCTCTCTTTTATCCCTCTCTCCCAGTGGCTATATGCCCTCACTCTGTCCCCCTGATCCACCAATCAATGTAGAAGACCCAATTGCCGAAATGGACATCAAAAACAACGCGTGCAGGCCCCCAGAAACCAACCCCCCGGAAGCAGGCAGAGCCAGTGGATTGATGATATTCATGTCTCAATTAATCAAAGACCCATCAAACTAGAAGGCTGATGGTGAAATTCTGATCAACAGATCTATGATCAATTTAATACGTATCCTAGTCCAAACGGAAAAAGACAGACTCAAGGCGGATAAGGAAAGAGACGCCCAAATTAAATCCATGGCAAGTCAAATAAATCAGTTGATAGCTATCCGACAATCTGGCCCCCCTAAGACTGCTCAACCTACCCAGCATGTGCTACCCCAAATCCCAACCTATGCAAACCAAGCAGCGGTGGCAACAAAGACACTCCCCAACGGCAAAAAACCTGTCTTCCTTTCCCCAGCCAAGGAGGAGCTACGCCAACTCAGACCAGGCCAAGCAGTTATTCACTCTAATCCCCTGAATAATCAACTTGACAAAATTTGGAGGGCACTATTTGTACAAAGGGAAAATGAAGCACTGGCCAAGATGAACGCAAAGGTGGATGGCAAGATGGTCACAGTAACCAGCGCACATGTCATGAACTCCGGTGATGTGATTTTTTACACTAAGAATAAGATACATCAAAGATGGTTGATGGACCACAAACACATCTGGTCTAAACAGGTACACGCCAATCTAGAATCCAGCCAAAGTGTGGTCAGTTTCAGGTCATGGAGTCCCAAACGGATTTGACCCAACATCAGAACTCAGTAAATCCAATATTGCCATAGTCAATTGGTTCAAAAAAGAAGATATTATTTGCATGAGATGGCTCTCTGATAACATACATACGGCAAAAAAAGCGGGATCAATAGTTTTGTTGCTAGCGGATAAAGATCTGGCGGAAGGATTGACACACTCAGGAATCTTTCTAGACTAAGATTTTCATAGGGTAACCAAATTCAAGCCGTACCCTGCTCAATGCTTCAAATGCCTCCAAATGGGGCACTATGGTAAATGGTTTAGAAGACCTTCAAGATGCAGCAAATGCAATGAAGAACATATGACTAAAGAATGCCCCATGGGCCCAAGCAAAATCACTGAGTGTGTTTGATGCAAGGAAGTAATTCCCAACAAGGAGGAGGATGTCAAAGACTCAAACCACTCGGTATTCAGCACGACATGCCCATTTAAGATGTCATGGATTCAAGCCAAGAGGGCACAATTTCACTCCGTATCAATGGTAGAAAAACCAATCATAGACAAAAACACTGATGCCCTGTTTTTGTTTAATTTGCATCATAGATTTGAGAATAATATGTTACCAGCACAGTCCTTCAGAAACACAACCATAGATTCCTCTCATTTCCTTCAACTGAATTGTCATCTGTCACAAGAAATAACCAACACAGTTCTGAATCATATGCATGCGGCCTCTTTTCTTCTGCTGCAAGAGCCGTGGGTCAACCCGCATACACTCTTCCCTCCAACGCATCCCGGCTGGCATATGTTTGCTTGTTTTGAGCATTGCCCTACCAATTGGCGAGACAGGCACAAATGCTGCACTTATATCTGGAGATCTGTACTTTCAGAATCTCTAATGCAACTACCGACTAATTCCAAACATCTATTAGGTGTACAAATATGTGAAACGGCAAGTGGACCGCTAACACTACTCAATGTATGCAACCCCCCAAAGACTAACAAGGGTCTAAAGGACCTCTCTTGTTGGTTACAACTGCACAAAAATAGGAAGGCACCTATTGTCATCTTCATGGACTCTAATCTCCACCACCAAATGTGGAATCCCTTAGGTCACAACTCAACACATCATGAAGCGTCAGACTTGGTTGGCCTATGTAGCAAGTCTGGCTTTTGATTGGTCTCCCCAAAACATATCCCAACTTTTTATTCTGTCAAAGTTAAAGGTACGACCATTGACCTAATTTGGTCAAATTTTAAATCATCTAAACTAATATTGGAAGTCCAAGTGTCAGACAAGAACTTTGGATCTGATCATCAAGCTCTGACTGGGAAAGTGAGCCTAAAGGGCACCATCCGCTCAGAAAGCTGCACCAAACCTGCGTGGAATACACTCAACCAAGACAATGCATGCAAAAAATTTGAAAGCTTGATGGGAAACATGGGGGCTCCCACAAATATAGGTGAAGCTGCTTCATACTGAACAGCTGCCCTACAGGCCACCCAGTATACTTTGGGCAGGGTTGTGAAGTATGATGACACCTGGTCCAAAGCTTGGTGGGACCCAAAAATAATGAACCCAATTTTGAAAATAAGCAATTGGGCTTGTCAGTGGATGATCCGCTCCAAGACAAGAGAAGCCTGCCAATGTTACAATGAATGGAACAAGTACTTCAGAAATGTGATCAGACGCTTGAAATTCAATCATTGGAGAAATTTCTTAGAGAAATCAAATGCGGCCTCAACTTTCCAGGCCATGAGGCAGACCACATCATCCGTATGTGGGCAAATTCTTCCTCTCAAACGCCCTGATGCATCTTTTGCCACAGGAAAAGAAGAAAAATCAAAGTTGCTATTTGATGGCACATCCAGTTTCCAACCTGCAATTGATCTAACCAACATAAATCAGGTATAGGGAGGACAACCAGCAGTTATTGATGAAATTACTCTAAATGAGGTTGAATTTGCCATCAGTAAAGCAGCAAAGCCCAAAGCCCCCAGCCCGGACGGCATTCATAACAAAATGCTGAAGGCAGTGGTCAAATCTTTGGGCCCTTGCCTTGTTACCCTTTACAACAATGCCTTATCCCAAGGGGAATATCCTAAATGTTGGAAGACGTTGATCACAGCTATTATCAGGAAGGCAAACAAGCCGGATTATACTAAAGCAAAGTCTTATAGACCAATTTCATTACTAAGCTTGCTGGGCAAACTCCTGGAGCTCATATTGGCTAGACAGCTTGTTGAATGGGCTACAAGATTGGGAGCCCTATTGGCCAACCACTTTGGCGGTCGGAAAGGTGTAGGCACAGAAGACACTATTCTTAAATTTGACACATGGTTTTGGGATCAATGGGCAGAAAAGAAAATGGTTTTTGCCTTGTTCCTGGATGTACAGTCAGCATATCCAACAGTACATCCAGACAGACTAACCCACATTCTCCAAAGTAAAGGTTGCCCATCTTACTTGTGGCTAATCATCAGAGACTTTCTCAGAGATTGAGGCACTGCTTTAAGGTTAGATGATTACATTTCCGACACCAAGAAGACCCCCAGAGGACTCCTGCAAGGATCTCCATTGTTGGTGATATTGTACATCCTATACAACTCGGAATTACTTAATTTATGTGACTCACCCAGTACCATATCAATTGGGTACATGGATGACATTATCCACTTGTCCACAGAAAAAATACCTTTATGAGCTCTTCAAAAAATGAGCATTTTGGCTGATCTCTCACTAAAATGGGTTCAACGGCATGGCGCGGTTTTTGACCAAAACAAGACGCAGATTATGGTCTTATCAAAGGCCAGAAACCCAGTGGCTTGCCCCACCCACTTTAATTTTGGCAATTCCCCATTATCTTTTTCAACCAGTGTCAAAGGGTTAGGCATTGTCATTGATAGCAAACTGTCATATCATCATCACATCAGCAATTTACTCCCAAAGGGAACCGCCACTCTGAGAGCACTGGATTGTTTAGGAAATGCATGGTGGGGCCTGACAAAACGTGAAAGAGTCAGGCTTGTTGAAGCTGTTCTATTGCCAAGGCTGACATATTTGGCACACATATGGGCCCGCTTGAAGAAATTGTCCCGGATACGGCTAATGGCCACCTCACTGGACAGGGCATGTGCCAAATTCATCAAAGGCACTTTCAGAAACATTGATCAAAAATGGCTTGACAAAAACTATACTTATAGACCAGTCTTAGAAGCTATAACAAAGGTTGCATTCCTTTTCTTCACCAGGAAGATGACTTTGTTGGGGGGTTCAGCTGATGTGTGGATGGACCTCCTGAGAAAACCACAACTTGAACAGGCTGATGATTCCGGTATATGCAATTTGATTTGTAGGGATCAGCTTTGGGCATTTGCAACCTTAAGAACAGAGCATATTGAAGTAACATTATCTGCCAAACAGTTTTCATTGCCCACCCCCATCTTATATCACAACTTGGAGAAAACCAAGTCCAACACAATTAAAGCTATCAATTTATACATTGACAGTGCTGACAAAAACAACGGCCTCATATTCACGGATGGCTCATTTCATGAAGACAGAGGGGGAGGATGAGCCTCATTTATGAGAAATACTAACAAAACACTTCTTTTTGCCAGAGGAAGAACAAACATTCACTCAAATCATGAATGTGAAATCATAGGAATCTTAGCAGCCTTCAAAATCATTGCAAGCCTGACTCCAGGTGGTATGAACTGCTTTAGCATATTCACAGACAACAAAGGCGCCATTCTCAGATTAAAGAATCCATTAGCACCAAAGCCCGGCCAATACTTATAGAGAGAACTGATTGACGTTTGGTTGCATCTAGATCCAAACGTGAAACTTGACATACTGTGGTTCCCGGGACATTCAGGAATTTGAGGAAACAAATTGGCCAATAAAGCAGAAAATACAAAAGTGAGAGAAGGCAACATGCTCCCTTTTCATCTTTTTGGTAATCTTACAAAGGCCAGACAAGTCATCCTTGGACAAGTACTCACCCCAAGCCCCAAACTGGGAAGCTGGATACCCAATATAGGCATTCAAGCCTCCGCGCTTCTTAGCCAACTTGCATCAGGTTGTTGCAGCCTCAATGGCTATTTATTCAGAATAAGGAGATTTTTTGAACCGTCATGCCCCAGATGTAAGTATAATAATGAGACATTCACTCATTTTTTCCATTTCTGCCCAGCGTACAACTCGCATCAAAAGGCACTTCAAAAGACCCTGAGACAATAAAGGATTCCTTTTAACCCCAGAGACATCAGCTAAGCTCTTAAGAACCTAAAAACTTGGCCGGCATTGGAAATTTTTATACAATCATCAAATTGGTTTGCCGCTCTAAAGGATTTTGGTGAAGACTCAAACCCACCTTTGGATGAACCGGAACGTGTGGGGGAAGCCTAAGAAATTGTTCACACCTAAACCCTCTCATAACTTAGAATTGATACCTTCATACACCCAATTGTCGTACCTACTGTACCCCTCCTTTCTCTGTTTTTTTCTCTCTTTTTCCTTCTCTGTTCCTTTTTTCATTTTCCCTCTTCTCAACGCCATTCAGAATCCTTTAGATAGCTGATGGGGCAACCTCAAAACCCCCAACAATGACTTGTACTTTTTTCAACACCCCGACACTTTGCAGATCCAAAGTGGCCCATGCGTAATGCAAATGTCCACTATAAAACAGCAGGGTCCAGCTGAGACACCCCCCCCCCCTGCATATCCCAAAAATTCTGCAGGGATCTCCCCTTCCTCTCAATACTCGTGATCCTTCCTTGCCCTCAACCAATCTCCCTATCCTCACTGGCCATCCCCAAGATCAAGTCCAAACACACCAGCAACCAACCCTCAACTGCAGTTGCAGACTCCAGGAGGAGCTAGGAATATCCCAAGCGGAGTCTATTATCTTAGTTCAACCTAAACTTCTGCCTGCAACTATTGATGTGAGACAACTATAACCTGCTGGATGTCAATTGTAGGTAACAAACGCTAGCTCTACTATCATTATTTCTTACTGTTGTTGGAACGCTTTGTTACTCATGCATGCTCTCGTGTCTCAATCTGTCTGTTCATAGTTATACTACTAGAAGAGTCTATAAATTATACATTCTGAAATCAAGAGTCTCAAATGCACATAAACTCACACTTTCAAGGGACCTTCAATTTATCTCTGTTCACTCAGTCATCACTTCCCATCACGCTTGCACTTTGAAGTACAATCTAAGACTGGTTCTGATTCACCTTGTGATTGGGATCACAACCTTGCAGTTCCATCCTTGGTCTCCTCCCGCCTCAAATCCATTTCCAGGCGCTATTAAGATATTGTTTACAGCTTGAGCAGCCAACCATCCCGCTAAACTACATCCCACCAGCTCTCATACTCAGGGCTTTGTTGGCCTTTGCCACCTTGATCACACTCATCAATGCAGTCCCTTGCATCTTGTCATGTTGGCGATTTGCATGTTGCCATCAGCTGCTTGTGCTCAAACCTGTCATCCCATTCAGTCTGTCAAAACCAAAGCAATCATGCTACGGCCCATCTTGCGTCCAGAAAAGGCAAAATCTTGATTAGGAAGAGAACGCACTATAAACCTTAAGGGTACTACTGAGTAAGCACCTTATTGATGAAACCACCACAGGGGCTCGACCAATCACCTTATTGGCAGGTACCAATCAGGAGATACTAACTAACTTGATTGCTGTCCCAACAGGAGAAAAGGTCAATCAAGGCATCTAAGACCGCAACATAAGCAAATGAGGTTGTGGCGTCTCAGGTTATGTACTTGGCAAGGACCATACTAGCCCCAGGCGCCACAAGCAACTAGAGGGACAGGACCCTTGTCACAATCACGGAGCAAACCATTAATTTTTTGTCCTTTCATTTCTTTGGATCTCTGTTTGAGAGAGCATAAATGCAATCCTACCACGTTGTCTGTCAGCCTACTAGATGCCAAGGACCTCACTCCTTCTAGCTACTAGAGGTGATAGAAAGTTTGAATCAAAAATAAGATAAAATGCCAGGTATATGATTTGACTAAAAGGGTTAAATTTATTTATGTATTTAAAAAATAAATTTAAATGGAGGGGCCAAGACCTTAATGGGGTTTTTGAGCCCTCCAGAACGCAGGTATATGTCTTTTAAGGACAATATAGGAGCAATTGTGGTGCCTGTGGGGTTGACAAGGATTCCTTTCAAGAAGGGTGTGTGTAATTTCCTTGGGGCATAGGTTATGCAAAACCTACAAAAAGGGGTATAAGTCAACAGAATCACTTACTAGGTCTAGATCCGGACTTATTCTTGATGAATGGGACAATTTTAAAGGATTCAGGGTACTGGAAGTTGGTACTAGGGCAGGCTGAATGGTTGGTTGTTCAATTTGGCCAAACAACAGGGATTCAAGAATTATGGTCTACAATTTTATCAGAAAGTGGTCCAAGATCACACACTTATTTCTTATAAGGGTTTGATGGCTTGAGGACAAAAATATCTGAAGCAATAATGACTATACGACTGGATGAATCTGGTAGAAATAGCTGGGGGAAGGTCCTTTATTTATACCGTTTGGGTCCCCTCATGGTACAGTCCTTTTACCAGCCAAAGAAGGGTGACCCCAGCTAGTGCTGAGGCCAAGGAGCCATCAGTGTGTTTGTGTGGACCTGCTCTAGTCACTACAGAGGTACAGGAAGCCCTATGTCATCATGCTTGGGGCTTGATACACGTTTCCAAGCCTCAAGTGATATCATTGTACCAGCCATGTATCCTGATTTGAGGCTAATAATTTAAGTACAGGCCCTTGTTTACTGAGGCTAGGGACTTGGAAGTATGTCCTAGACCTCTGAAACCTGTTTGAAACTTGGATTTTGAGGCCTTATTGGTCATTATTGGTTGTGTATGGGCTAATTTGTACTGTAACAGCCACAAATGCATACAGGGGCCTTTCTTCCTTAATTGGGTGATACAGGGTGTATCTGAGGTTTGGGGACTGTTTGGAGTGTTCTGGCCCAAAGCAGGGCATCTACTGTAGCTATTGTGACTGTCTTGGGGTGCTACAGTATCTTCTCAGTACTGCAATAGGACTGTAACATTCCTTTTTGGGAAAATTACAGGAGCTCTGTATCTTCTAATGTGTACATATTACATTTAGGGTGATACAGGGTTTATCTGAGGTTTGGGGGCTTTGGGAGTGTTCTAGCCCAAAGCAGGACATCTGCTGTAGCTATAGTAGTTGTCCTGGGGTGCTACAGTATCCTCTTAGTACTGCAATAGGGCTGTAACATCCCTTTTTGGAAAATTACAGGAGCCCTGTATCTTCTAATGGGTACATATCACAATGGGTAAATATTACATTAGGGTGCAGGGCCCTAAATTCCAAATTTGTGGTGGTTAAGCTTACATAATTATGGGTTTCTGACCAAACTTTTGGTCAGAAACCAGTACTTGCGGATGTTACGAGCAAGGGTACATGAGTGAGCATAGTTCTACCTGAAGGAGTCGGAAATGGGTGGTGGTGCCAGTGGGTGACCCTACCTAAATTGGCACCACAAATCCATTTTTTTAATTATATTTTTGGATTTCTTACAAATTAAGGCTTTATTCCTTATTTTTATTTTATTTTATTATTTCCGTATTTATTTATTAATTCATTTATATTTTATTTTTTTTTTTTAGGCTTTAGTCAGTTGGTTCTGAATAGTAGCCAGCTGACATTGTCTCTCATCACCAAAAAGCCTGATAACAAAATACTTGTCAAACTTTCACAGCAATCAAACTATCCTCATAGGTTCATAACAAAAAATTACGGCCATAGGCTACTCTCCTGAGATCACAGAACTTCTCACAGCCTTGGACTTCCCATCCATTCATGGCATCCTTGATCTTCATCGCTCGAGAGAGAGGAAATCGATGAGGCTCGATTCAGTCATCCACACCATGGTGTAGGATCACCTTACAAGGCAAAAGACCCTCTGCCGGCAGATTGTTCGCTCGGCTGCCTACGTTCGTACCTCCTTACATTCCTACCGAGCCTCAGTCTCTATCACTAAGCTCTTCGTCTCGGTCTTCGCACACCTTCCTCGCACCTGGCCTCGAATTTGCCCTTGGAACTTCAAAGCATAAGCCCCACTAAACCTCTCCCGAGGATTCCTGATCGCTTGCTCGGTCCTCCTCGTTCACGTGCCCCTGTCCACCTAACCCTCCGCTTCACTCGTCACAAACAACCCCCCCCCCCCCCTTTATTTATTTTTTTTTAAAAAAAAAAAAAAAGAAAAGAAAAGAAAAAAAAAAAAACTTGACAAACTGATCACTCTCGACTAGACTAGACTAGAATGGAATCGATTCAGAACGGGGTACATATCTACGAGCGGCATGGACCGATCCGAGGGGCGAGCGGGGGCGTGAGGAAGATGAAGGGCGGCTGGGAGTGCGACGCCAGGCGGCGGATGCGGCTGGGACAGGATCGACACGGGGGCTCGGGGGGGGGGGGCGACGGTCCATCGTCCACGGGCGGCGACGGTCCCGCCCGTGCCCCGCAAGACGGGTGGGACGAGCGTGGCGAGCTGCTTCGGTACGTCAGCCCGGGGGATGCAGTGCTCGATGAGAGACGTGCATACGTACGAGCATGGGTGGGTGGGTGAGAAGATGTCGAGACGGTCGGACGCTGGAGGCTTGGTCGGGAAGCAGATCCGGGCGTGTGGATCGCAGCCTCTGACGGCTGACCAGCGATCCCAAGAGCTCGAGAAGGATCGACGGCCTAGCGGGAGTCTCTCATGTAGCTCGAAAAACCGCTTGAATGCTGGGCAAAGCACCCTCCGAACCATGGCTCCTGGGATGATCTGAGGGATGCTGGTGACGAGCGAGCTAGTGTTTTTTTTATTAGGTATGACCGTACGAATGAATGTTACCCTGAGCCCTTAAGTGACTGGTCTCGATTCCAACGAGATGCATGTGCGTGATAGTGAGGGGAACAGAGAAGACACACACACGCGGAAAAGATTGGGGAAAAAAAAGATAGATACAGAGATCCGATTGATAATACATACAACGACACACCAGATAAGGAAACAACAACAAGGATGATCGACAGAGAACCGATGGTGAGAGTTCGTGGGTGATGAGTGAGACGATCGAGTGCCTACGGTAGAGAGATCAATATTACGAACCAATCCACGGAACAACATGAATCATGAAAGACTAAAAAAGGTGTTTTCTTTGGCTTCACTATGGGGGGAGGGGCTCTTTTTTTTTCTTCTTTCTTAGATAAGTGTTGATATCAGTACAGTTGGACCCGAGTGACGGCTGACGAGTGGATAGGGGTTTCGGGAACTAGATTTGGGCTTTCGTTATTTTTTTAGAGACAGCTAAGGCGTCCTACTTGTTTTTTCTTGTTTGCCTGGATTAAGCGTTCGTGTTTGGCGTCCGTCGGAGGTGATCCTGAAGAGTAACAACAAGGGGGAGGAGAAAAGATCGAAGGAGAATCGTCCTAGAGTGATCCGAGAGCGTATCTTTTGCTTGCTTCTGACGACGGAGCGGGTCCTTTACCGGGAGCATCTTTGATGATCGATTCTCTAAGGGGGACGGGGAAGAAGCATCACTCAGGCCGACAACAAAAAGAGGAAACGATCGAGTGAGACTGCCTGCGACGGAAGAAGGGAAAGGATTGACTACCTTATTGATGCCACCCAGGAGTGCTTTGACGAGGAAGTCAGTGGTGACCCTACCTTGGTAAGGGGTGGTGTCCTGGGAAGCAAGTCAAACGAGAAACCGAATGAGTTTTCTCGATTCTTGATGAGGATAGGATGTATGTACTCGAGAGCAGACTACTGACGACGATATCTCTCTTGCTGTTAGTATTCGATCTCAGGTCATCATCCAGGGATCGTAAGAACCTGGTAGCAGTAGGATCGTTACCGATTTGGATGAATTGAACGCCTAGTTGGGTAAGCGGAAACCTAGATTGATCCAATCGTTCGGCGAACCCAGCGAGGGCATAGGCCAAGGTATCCGGATCGTCCGCTTCCCCGTCGGTGATCACGATCAGGTTCAAAGGTTTCAAGGGCGGTAGATGGTTGATCTTAGAGTACTCCAGTCGATCCAAGCTGGTAGAGACCGTTCGTGGCTAGTTAGTACCTGGCGCTGGATCATCTGGATAGGTTGAGGGCAGGATGGACTCAACTAGACGCCCAAGAGTTCCTCTACCCTTACATCGGTCGGTGTACTTCTTCCGACGGGTCTCACCCTTTCGAAGAGTCGATTAATCTCAGGAGCGGAGAGGGCGTTACGAAGGTGTTCGAGGGAGCTGAGGACGGATGAGTGTGTGTGTGTGTGTGTAAGGGGGATGAGGTTTGAAGGGTTCGGAAGTGATGAGGTTCTTGTGGGTTTGGGCTTACTTCATAAAGTAAACGTCGATGCCATCTTGATCGAGTGAACGTCCTCCAAGATCGGATCGGATCGGATCGAGGGAGCAGGGGGTAGGAGGGAGACGAGGGGGCGGGGGCGGGGGGGGGGGGGGGTCAGACCGGGCCGGGTCGGGTCGGATTGGATCGAGGTGAAGGGAACATACCACTATCGTACTGAACCAAGGCCTGGGCCAGACCCGAGACGGCAAGCCCGGCCTCGGCCCAACGATTCTGTTGGCTCATCGAAGCGCTATCGTCGATCAAGAGGATGGTGTCGTACCTCCTGAGGATCGACAGGGGGTCTTCGGAGGACGAGAGATTCTGAGGTGGATGGGAGGAGAGGGGGGATGAGTTGAGGGTGTTGTTGAGCATGGCAGCGGCGCCCAAGCCGACCAAGAGGCCACCTAGACCACGAGACGAGCGACGATCGTCGGTGGGCGGGATCGGAGCGGACACATCGGAGGAGGACGGATAGTGGAGGCTGGTGGACGAGGAGCGAGTGGCGGGATGGAAGGATAGAGATTGGGATGAACGGCCGGGACGAGAAGAGGTTGCTGGTGGGTTGCTGCCGCTGATGATGGATGGATGGGATAGACGAGAATTGGATGATGAGAACTGGTGGTGGTGGTGGTTTAGGCTTGGGGAGTGAGAGGTGATGGGATGATAAGAGTGACGACGATGAGAAGCTGTTGTCGAGGGATTCTGATCGATGAGACTATAGGCTGGAGGAGGCGGAGTCGGAGCCATCTTCGGGCAGTGAGTGAGTGTGAGTTAGTCGGTGAGATTGGTGGTGGTGTGAGTGGGGTGAGGCGGAGACTGGCGGGCGCTGAGTGGCTCATAGTACATCAGTACTTATTTAGGCAGTCCTCATGAGCAGCAGCTGTGTATTTAGGCAGTCCTCATGAGCAGCAGCTGTGCTAGTACATACCTAAGTACTTAAATACCAATTTCGCTCAATGGCGCTCGAGGGGTTGATCGGCTGGAAATACAAAACTCAATCTTATGATCGAGCAGTGCTTAACTTACACAGCTCTGTCGGACATCCACCATCATCATCTCTCAACTAATTACTGATCTAGAGTTGAGAGTCCTAACTCGGGCCTAAAGGCTGTAACCCGGGGCTTCGGGCGGGGCATGAGCCTCATCCTAAACCTCAGACTCTGAACATGCCCCGGAATGCCCCAAAGCCCTGGGTGAAATGTATATATATGTAAGGTCACCACCTACTTTGTTCATTCCTCCATCTGATCATCTTCAAAATATCTTTTTATCCTACTTAAAATCCTTTCAGTCACTCAAAAATTGTCAGCTTGCTACTATGTACAGAGCAACCTGTCATAGCAACACAAAACTATAAAAATAAGAATATCTAAATTAAAAAAAGGAGGAGTGAGAAATCCATAAATATTATTGAAGAAATGAATTCCTCACCCAAAATTAGGTGGGGTCACTCACTGACCCCACCCTTGAATTCCAAGTCCTTACATTTTTAAAATAATTAAAAAGAAAAGTACTAGTATGGCACTTTTTGGCCATTCTAATATTTCACACGTGTTGTCACCTATAGGGTTTACACCTAAAATTCACTTAGAGTTGAGGTGTTATGTATATTTTAGGAGTTACACGTGGAAATGTGTTATGTCACAATTCCCACACGCAGCCCTGCATCATTACATACCCCTATGTACTCGTAGTAGCAGTTTCCTGCGTACTAGAGACCCGCGCGCAGCTAATTCTGCCACGCATGCAGTGGATCCCACCCCGCGCGCATCTGAACTGACTGATCCCCATGTCTGGATCTGTTGTGACTAATCTGACAACCAGGTTTCCCGCGTACTAGAGACCGTGTGCAGCTAATTCTGCCACACACGCAGTGGATCCCACCCCACGTGCATCTGAACTGACTGATCCCCATGTCTGGATCTGTTGTGACTAATCTGACAACCAGGTACCGCTCAAAAGAGCTACAACCTAATTAGGGTTGCCTGGAATATGTAACAAGTTGACATATGCATTAGTAATAATCTAAAAAGATCAAAACTTAATTAAAAATTAATAAAAATTAAGTTTAAGAACATTTTTTAATAATAAATTAAAGATCAAGGATTACCACGTAAATCATTGACTCTGATCTTTGAAGATCACAAAACACTACAAGGAGTGTTCATAAAAATTATTTAAAAACTATCTATGTGATCAGCAGCTGATGGACAATCAGTAAACGTCCACATCTGTTCACTTTAAAGCAATACTAATAGTACAAATGAAGGATGAATGCAGAATGATCAAATTTACACCATAATAGATTAACAGATCCTGTGGCTAAAATAGTACAGAAATCCAGCAGATCTAAAGTCAGCTGATTGACAGCACCAAGTAGATATGCTAATCTTGCTCTGACTGGCTTTCCAGCCTCAGCCCATGAGCAGAACTCTCTCTACGCGCCCTGAGAAGCTCAAAATCACCCCAAAAAGGTATTTATAAAGACCTCTTTGGATCCATTATTCCATCATCAGTTTACCAGGAATTATTATTGTCGATCAGACACCATGTCATTGTTAGTCAAGTGCTTATGAAGAATCTAAGCAAGTGATTTATGACCAAGTCTTTAGTATTATTATTTATTTCTTAGAACCAATCAACACTTGAAGTTTAGTCAGGCAATCCACCCCATCGGCTCTGAAACCCTTCCTATTATTGCAGGATTTTCGTGATAAAGTGCTCAGAGTGAGTGTTTCCCTTTCTGTCTTGGCCATTTTGCTGTTTTGCCTGGCCATATCAGTGGATAAGTCCTTATAAGGCACCCATAATTCATTCCAAGGTTCTTAAACTGCCTAAGGAGGCCCCTTGAAGAGAGGTTGCTTTGTCTGTAAAGACCCCCAGTAGTATAATACTGTGGCCCCTCTTTTATATGCATATTGAAAGCCTTCTATTACCAAACCAATTAAACCTTGAAACTGCTCTTATTACATTATTTATTTGAGCCTCTAAGGGTTTATTTTTGGAATAATTATTATTATTATTATTCCAGTATTTTTATCACTCTCTGTAGCTAAAGGACTGCAAGGTTCCTGGTATCAGAGAGCTGAAACTTCCCTTCTCCTAGTTGTCTAGGAAGATCTCTCAGTGCCTAGACCCCTGCGTCTGGTGTTCAAGTCCTTCCTGCTTCACTCCTTGTCCTTCAGCTCTCTGTTTTTCTGTTTTTTGCCAAATGTGCAATCAGCTGATGAGCCAGAATCCAAACAAAGGAGAGATGGTGATATCCCAACTGCAAAAGAACCTATCATCACTCAAACCCAATCATGATCATCCAGCGGAATATTCAGATGACTTGTATTCAACGTCTTTGATCAAAGAATGTAGGGGTGATGATGAGGAGGAGGAGGAAGAGGAGGAGCAGGAGGATGAAGGTGGACTATCAAGTGATGAAGATGACCGTCGAATCACACATCACAATCTTGATACTGTTGTCGCCACCAATGAATCAATCATTGTTGACGTGCTCCACAGCTCTCATCTCAAATGGACAACAACAATTATGGATGATGAGGATCTTGAGGAGGAGGAGATTGTTATTGATTCAATCCTTATCTCCTCAGATCCTGATGGAGATCATTATTTTCATGATGAGAATTCTCAGTCCAAGGGTCTCAGCTCTCTCCACACCCTTCTTCCCTTACCATCTCAACCCACCACCTTGATCCTTCCTCTTTCTTGTCCATCCTCCACCCGGCTCATTGCACCATCCTTGGCAGCCAAGAGCCAACCCACCACAACCACCCTGGTTGATTGTGAACTTGATCGGTCACCCAATCAATCAATGTTGAACTTTGACCATCCTTGTCAGTGTCAAAGTGGACAATCAGCAACCACCACACCAGCATCTCAATTCCAGTTCCCCCCCTTCAATTTGCTTATTCCCTAGTTCCCCGGTCTCCTGCGCAGTTCATCAGTAGTCCAAGTGGATCCCTTTTCATGTCACCCAGGCCCCGCTGCCGCTCATCCAAGTTGATCCGTTGGACAGGCCCATCAGTCATCTTCCTGTGCGGGTTCCCTGTCATTGTCACCTTCCCCCGCCCATCATTGGCACGGGCTGATGGCTTCCCTTGGTCTGATCTTTTAGTTTTCATTATAGTAAAAAAAAAAAAAAAAAAACTTTTTCCGCTCTATCTGTAAATCTCTCTTGTAAATAGTCTACAGACCTCTTGTCTATAAAAGGAGGGGCTCTCACCTGCCTTTTCCAAAACATCCATAGGAGTGTGTGCATATGTTCCCCCCTGTTATCATTGAAATCTGATCCTCATCCTCATCCTGGGTATATCTATGATTGCCCCCTGATCCATTGATCCTGAGTATTTGCCTCTCTGTGGCCTGATCCTTATCACCAACCAATAGCCTTGCTGGTTGAAGAGAATTCTGTCTGTTGGAATTCTTGAGTGTGTTATACCACTCCTTGATCCCTTTCTCTGACCATACTGGTCTTGATCCCTCCTTGATCATCTTTCTGGAGCCAATCACAATTGATTGAAGAGGTCTTATTAAGCTTAAGACCTGCAGTCTTATACCTCCTTTATTTTTTTTGGAGTTGCATTCTGCCAGCCTACTCTTGAGTTCCTTGAGAAGTGTTGAGGTTATCCTTGCTTCAAATCAGTTACTGTTTGCTTTTAGAGCTTCTTAAACATAGTGGTTTGTCCTGTACAGCCACCCTCAGTTATCTGGTACCCTTCAAGCGCTTGATTTCAGAGAGTTGGGCAGGTTCATTGAGAACCTGGAGGTTGTTTGGGTTTGAGTTGATCATCCCCAATCTTCTGCTGAAAACAAGAGTTATTAGCTTGTGGGTGTTGTTTACATGCAACAGCTTTGTTCTTTGAAATTTAAACAAACTTTAGCTTCTTTTGTCCAAGTTTTTCCCGCATAATCTTGGCTCAGATAGTGCTGTTCCATTGCTACCAAACTACTATCATCTTTATCCTTTACTACTTGATTCCTCATTTACCAGGTTCTGGACCTTGATCTTGGTTACATTTAAAAATTTTTGTAACACTCAGGAGGGCAGCCTAAACAGCACCCTTCCCCTCCACAGAACAACCACGGCCTAGCACCGTTTGGAGTCTTACACCATCCTTTAGCTACAGCAAGTAATATTTGTTTTGGAATAATAATTCCAAGAAAATTATGTAAAAATGCTCAAATGATTGATTTAGAAGCAAGTGCAACGTTTGAGTGGTTTGGTTGGATTAAATTGATTTAGATATATTTTTCAAGGGGGGCCAAAGTTTATGCAAACAGGGGATCTTTATTGGATAACAAACTCTCTTCAAGCTTGAACCTTTTAAAGACCTTGGGACAATGAGGTCCTAAGTTATTACTCAAAAGGGGTTTACTCAAGGGGATTGGGTGGACTTGCTGACTCACATAACTTATTCCTGGAGGCAAGGAGGAGATAACTTACTAATTTAAGCAGACACTCCAAGAAACTTGCAGAAATTCACAGTTGAAAGGGTCTCAGGACAATTGTTGGGGATTATTTCTGATATTCTTCAATGGAATTAACAATGGGTTAGAATTAATAATTATACTATCAGACTGAGGCCATAAATCACTTATTTATCTTGAATAAACAATTGATCACGGATGGCAAGGGGTCTGAATTGATTACTTAAAAATTACTGGGGTTTAAACCATCTGAAAGGATCTGTTTATATACCTTTATAGGGTAATAAGACCTTCTCAGGGCACATAGAGAGGGTTGTGCTTGTTTGCTAAGGCTAGCAGGCTAGCTAGGGTTATTTCAGCACGTAGTCTGGGTGCTGTCAGCTTGCTAGCATTGCCTGTTTCATTGTCAGCCTCCTGGATGCCAAGACCCTTGCTATCCTTTAGCTACCAGAGGTGATAGAATAATAAATAACAAATATATTATTTAACAAATGCAGCAAAAATCCGTAAAATATTTGGATTAAGCTTTATTGCAAGGTTAAGTGGTTTGGTTATGGTTTATTGTTTTAAATCAATATGAATAAATTGATTATTAAATATTTTTATAGAGGGGCCAAAATTATATTGGGGATCTTTAACACCTCTCTTCCGGGATTTCAGTATGAAAACACGTAGTCCTGGTTACTTTGGGCTCTTTAGTTTAAAGGATATTTTACCCAAAGATAATATGTATATAAAATATACGGTGGAGTGGCAGGTCCTTGTAACCAAGCTGCCACGACAGAGAAAGGGTAATAAAACTCACTTGTATATTATTAAATCCTTTGAATATCTGTTTGAGACTTGCACTGATGGTTTAAACCTGTATACTGGGGTTATAAGGTTGTTCAGAAGTTTAAATTTATAAAAAAAGAGGTTGAGGACGGATATTATTGATCAGAATTAGCAATAAATCACTTACTTTTCTCTTATAAGTACTTGATTAACTTGACACGGTGTCTGGATATAAATATAACTGGGTCTCTGCCCATCAATATCCTCAAAAGAGATCTTTATTTATAGCTTTTGGAGTCCCAATATTGTCCTTCTGAGGGGTACAGGAGCTCAGAGGGACAGACACTAAGGCTAGCAGGGTAACCAGGGGTAGCCTGTCACGTGTTCTTGGTGCTATAGCACGGGTAGCATCAATTTCCTCAGGGTATGGGAATTATTCTACTTTATAATAGATATTAGGACGTGTGAATAACACTAATCTGTCCCATTTATGTATTATTTAATTAATTATCCTTAGTAAATGTTCCCAGTAATTTCATAATTATATAAATAGACATTTCTACGGACATCCTGATGTCAGGTGAGTTCTCATTATGTATTAAATAACTGGAGTAAAGTCAAGATATTGATTTTAATCCTTATTTTTGAGTTCCAGTTGATTTACTAAAATAATTACTTAAAAATATAAGTCATGGGAATTCATGTAATATTAATACATCATTAGTTTTCTTAGTATGTCACAAAGATATTGATGTCTAGGAATTCTCATAAAATTATATTAAAATATTTAAATATATTTTTGGAAGTTGTCATTGTCTTATTTTCGACATTCTTGGTACTTTGAATTATATTTAATAAAAAATACGTGTAAAGGTTATTTAAGTATTTTTATATGATATTATGTACTTTTAGATTATCTACTATCCACAGGAACATTTATTACATATGTAGAATGTTCCTGTGTGGGCTGTAGCATGTTTATGCGGTACCTAAGCCTCTCAGGCCACCTGTCACTCTGTCAACCCATAGTCCCGCGGCTGCATACTTGTCAGAGGCCTGGGGCTGCGTACACAACATTGACGGAGTTACAGGGCTGTATCTCAGCTGCGCAGGGGTGCATTGGCTGCCGCGGCTGCGTGCGGGAATTGTGACAAAACACATTTCCGCCCGTAACTCCTAAAATATACACAACACCTCAATTCTGACTGAATTTTAGGTGTGAAACCTATACGTGACAATATGTGTGAAATATTTAATTGACCAAAAGCTCAATAGTGTAGCCATCGTATTTTGGTCTTTCTTTCCTTAATTATTTGAAAATATAAGGAGTTGGATTTCAAGGGTGGGGTCAGTGAGTGACCCTACCTAATTTTGGGTTGAAAACCCATTTCTGTAATAATATTTATGGTTTTCCTACTCCTTCTTAGTTTAATTGTATTATTATTATTTTTATGTTATTATTGTTACTTTTGCAGCTTGCTTTGCAATAGTAGCAAGCTGAAAGTCAAATTTTTATGCAAAATAATTTTCAGAAGGTATTTAATCGTTAATTTGTTGTTTTCATGGTTCAGACACATTTCCTTATTTTTTATTCCTTTCTTTAGAGTGGTATGGGAAGAAGTAGTTATTTGAAGATTCTAAACCACCTTCTGCACATGTTGGTAATTTTTAATAATTTTTTGGTAGACTTCTTGATGTGTTTTGTGGTTTATAAAGATTTGGTAATCCCATTTACGTGACAACCTTCATTATTGTTTCTCAAAATTTCTTTTCTTCAATGTTTTGATTTTCATATATTTATTCAATTTTGGTAGGTTTCAAACATCTCCCTATCAGTCAGTCAACTTTTTACATATGCATGATGTATGCATGCAAGTTGTAGCATGTGCTTGCGGTACCTGACTGTTAGAATTAGTACAGTTGTTGTTGAATTGTGCAGGCTTGACAGCTGCATGCGGGAATCCATCATCAGTCATTTTGCATGCGTTTTTCTTGACATGGGCCTACATACTGAGTGTCAGGCATGTGTTCCCTTGTTATATGAATGCGGGGCTGCGCGCGGGAATTGTGACATAACACAAATCTGCCTGTAACTCTGAAAATATACACAACACTTCAATTCTGACTGAATTTTAGGTGTGAAACCTATACATGGCATTATGTGTGAAATATTAGAATGGCCAAAAGGTGCGATAGTGGTGTTGTGGTTTATTGGTCTTTTTCTTCTGTAATTATTTAAAAGTATAAGGAGTTGGAATTCAAGGGTGGGGTCAGTGAGTGACCTTACCTATTTTTGGGTGGAAAATCCATTTCTGAAATAGTATATATGGATTTTCCACTCCTTCTAATATTATTATCTATTTTCTGTTTTTAGTCTGCTTTGACAGGCTGCTCTTTTCAACTAGAAAGCTGACATTCCCCCACTCCAAGATATGTCTATATCTGAAATAAGTTTGGGTTTCAGTGTCTTTTGTTAGCCCTGTGATTCCTTAAGTGGATAGGTCCATCAGGGATGTTGTTTTAAGGTAACCATTCATCTTTGTCAGCGGATTCTCCCTTGTATCTGACTAGGTAGAGTCGGACATCTTTTCCATTTAACCTTTCCTTTTTGTCTTTAAGAATTTTTCCTATTCTTCATTTGTCTTTCTTATCTTCTTCTTCAAAATGTATTGCTGGTGGCAAAGTTTGTTCTCCTTCTCTTGGGTGGTAGTGTTTGATAAGACTTACTGGAAACACTGGGTGTTTTCTGGAAAGTTCATCACTAAGAATCACTTTGACTGCATTCTTCCCATGGAGTTTCTTGATGGTGAATGGTCCAACAAATGCAGTTCTGAGTTTCCTGTTCCCAGCTAAGTTGGTAAAGTTGGTAGTAGATACTAATACTTGGTCACCAATCTTGAAATAAGTTTCTTTGTGGCTTTTATCCCACCTTTGCTGATTATATTCAACAGCTTCTTGAACACATTTAGAAGCGTGTTTTTTGGCTATATCTATCATTTTATTAAATTCAAGTGATGTAGGGTGAATATTGGTCAGCTGGTGGTTAAGTTTATCCTTGGTTAGTCTAGGAATCCATCCTCTTTCCAGTATGTAAGGTGCTTCCTTAGTGGTAGAATGCTTTCTGCTGTTTTTGGCCATTTCTAGGGTAGGAAAACGGTGAACCCAATCATGGCAATACCCATCAGTATTTTTGTATTCTAGACCAAAGCAACAGAACCTTCTGATCATGTCTTCTAAGGTCTGGATCATTCTTTCAGCTAGTTCATCTTTCTGAGGATGATAAGCTGTAGAGAGGGCTAAGGTAGTGCCTAACATGTTATGGAGATTCCTCCAAAATTCAGAGGTGAACTTGGGATCCATTTCACTGATGATGATCTTGGGGACTCCTATGTCAGCTATGAGTCTATTCCAAAACAGTAATGCTACTTCCATGGCATTGTCCTTCTTATGGTTGGGCAGGAATTTAGCTTTTTTGGAAAATCTGTCCACTATGACCAGGACTGAGTTGTAGGAATAGGCTCCTCCTGGGGGTAATCCAGTTACAAAGTCCATGTTGATGATTTCCTATCTTTTCCTAGGTTCATTAATTTTCTGCAGTAGACCAAACATTTTTCCAGTGGTCCTATTGGAATTCTGACAGGTTTCACAACTGGTGACATACCGGACTGTGGAATCTCTCCAATTGATCCACCAAGCAGTTTTTTTGATCTTTTCTAGGGTTCTATCAATGGATAGGTGACCAGCTGAAGAGTTTTTGTGGCACTCAGCTAGAATATATTTGAAATGGTCTTCTTTGGTTAAGACTATAAAACTGGAATGTTGGTGTCTATAATATACTAGACCATCCCATACAGTGAACCTTCCTGCTTTGTAAGTCTTCAGGAGAGTTTCAGGTAGACTGTTAATCAGTTCAGATGGTGGAGAGGTGCTTTCCATGATGGTGATTAGGGTCTTCATACTAGGGCTGTAAGTTTCCTTGATGGAGTTGAAAAGGGATTCATCCAGTTCAGAGATGTGGATTCCTCAAATGGGTGCCTCAATGCTCATCATGATAATGTTCAGTATAGGAAATATATCATTTTCTTCTGGATCATAAGCAGGGTTACTTGGATCATTTGGTAGAGCATTCCTACTCAAACTGTCAGCATTCTGGTGTTTAGCACCTGCCTGATGGACTATGATCATCTGACCTCTGTACTGTTGAATAGCTATCTGCCATCTTAAAATGTGCCTACTAGGGGATTTCATGTTAATTAAATTCCTGACAGCATTGCAATCAGTAATTTACGTGAGCTTAGTACCTTCTAAGTAGTAATGGAGTTTCTCCAGAGCCCATACCAAGGTAATGCATTCCATTTGGCTTGCACAATACCTTTTCTCAGTGTCCTTTACTTGTCTGGATAAGAAGAGTATGGGCTTCTCCACTGTTTTATCATTTTCTATCACTTCTTGGTGTAAAGCAGCTCCTAGCCCTTCCATACTAGCATATATATATAGTTTGAAAGGTTTAGAATAGTCATGTTGAATCAATACTGGAGCTGAGGTCATGGCCAGCTTGAGTTCTTTATAATTCTTGACCCTTTCATGAGTCATTTCAAACACAGTGTTGTTGTTGCATATTTCATACAAAAATTTGGTGAGGAGGGCAAACTTAGGTAGATACTTCCTGTAGTAGCTGCAAAAGCTGATAAAGGATAGGAGTTCAGTTTTGTTCTTAGGCATTGGCCTAGTCATTGCAGCTGCTATTTTGCTCTGGTCAGCAGTTAAGGTTAGTCCTGAAACAATGTGCCCTAAAGCTTTAACTCCTCCATAACCAAAGTTGCATTTCTTCATTGATAATTTTAATCCCACTGCAGAGATGGTTTTAAGGACTAGCCTTACTTTGTTCATGGGGGAATTCAAATCATCAGAATAAATGATAACATCATCAATGTATACCATCACCCATCCTTGCCTGATGAATGATCCTAAGACTGTATCCATCATCCTTTGGAAGTGAGAAGGAGCATTCTTGATACCAAAAGGCATCCAAAGGTACTCATAAATGCCCAAATGACATATGATTCTCATAAATTACTGGCTATCAGGACTGATAGGTATTTGGTGAAAACCTTCCAGCATATCCATAGTAGTGATGAACTTAGCCTTAGAGAGGTTATGTAGAGCATGGTAAATCCATGGAATAGGTTAAATATCTGCTTGGGTATAGTTGTTCAGCATTCTAAATTCTCCAACCATCCTATATTTATCATTTTCCCAAACTATCATTACTTGAGCATTAATGTCCACTTTTTCATTGTGTCCTACTTTCCTTAAGACTTGTAAACCAATCAATTCTCGGATATGAGCTTCAAGAGCTGTCTTGAATTCGGACTAGAAGGGTAAGCAGGTCTGCTGAGGTTGGCGGGGTAAGGAGGTTCAATGGTTAAAGTTAGGATCATGTCATGTCCTTTGATGTTACCAATTGGATGATCCTTGGTGCAGAAGGCATTCTGATTTTCAAAGCAGACTTGGAGAATGACCCATTTTTTGTCTTCACTCATCAGGGGGTTCAGAGCTGCTTGTGAGAAGTACTCCTGGTTGAACTTTTCCAGGTGTTTTTCATAAGTTGAATCAGAGCTTTTGGCATTAACATGGCATATTTGGAAATTCTTGTTCCAGTCTCCTCCTACTGTGAAGTACCTTCCCTTACTTTGGAATAAATCAATACCATATAAGCAAAGAGAATAATTCCATAGAATAAAGTAATCACACACTCAATTCTGGAGTACTACCAATTCAATTTTAAGTTTGAGTGATCCTTTTGAGTGTGTGAGAATAATATCAGAGGTCCAGAATCCAATGACATTAAGGGAAGAGTTTCAACTTCTGAACTTAGCCTGGGTACTGGTAATAAGTTCACTTTCCAATTTGGGTCTTGTTGTTCCAAATAAGTTGAACTAACACAAGAGCAAAAGGCTCCACTGTCTTAGAGTAACTTAACAGGAGAACCTTGAATTAATCCATAGCATAGCAGGTTTTACCAGAAGTGTAACATTTGCTTGCAGAAGTTTTGAGAGTCAAAGTTTGGGCTTCAGAAACATGGTGAATTTTCATATTGGGGTTCCATTGTTGAGGTTAGTGGGAATCTACATTAACAGAGTTAATGTCTATTAAGGAATATGTTTGTAAAAGATGGATGCAAGATTGGTATACATTGAAACTGAAACTGAGACCTAGTAGAGTTTGAAACAAAAGAGAGAAAACATAGGTGAGAAGGAAAAAGATAGTACAATTACTGAAGAACAAATGAAACAAACAAGACTGCTCTGGGTCACATGCTAGAGGTGATGTTCTGGAAGGTTAAGTTTGTTGTGGGCAGTTGGGGATACTGACATTGAGGATCGGTCAACAGATGGGTTCTAGGCAGTTCTTGAGGCTGATCAGTAAGAGTAATTGGATGAGTTCATTTGGTCAGAATCTCACCAGGCAGATGACCAGAGGTTTGGGATGAGAGGATGAGGAGGAGTTGGTCCTCATTCAGGCTTGATGATTGGACGGTGATTGAGTTTTGAGTCAAGGTTGAGTTTGAGATGTGTGGTCAAGTGGATGGGGAGGAAATGAGATGAAGAGAGTAGTGAGATGAAAAAAACAGGTAAGATGAAGAAAAATAATAAAAGGAAGGAAAAAATCATGAGAGAGGCAACTGAGAAAATAGAAAACACAAGGTGAAGCATTGCCGGTTCATATTAAGAGGGGAAAGAGTGGGTCAAGCCCCTGCGCGCTTCTCCTGTCTGTCTTACGCAGCTTCCTGCATCATGCGGAGGTGTTCAGTGTTGCACTGTGGTTTCCCCTCTGTGAGAAATCCCAATGCACCCTGTGCCTGGTGAGATGAAGCACTGAGAGGTCAAGGGTGAGAGCCAGGAGTAGTTGAAAAATTGTTAGCAGGAGAGATTCAAGAAGATGGATTGGAGCAGGCAGAGACTGGTCAGACTGGAGCTCTTGGTGAGGGCATTGGCCGTCATTTCCTCAGATTTGATGAGCTTGAAATCAAGGTTACCAGAATTGAGTTCTTCTCTCATTCCTTTGGTCTTGAGGTCAAGGTGTTGAGTCTTTGAATTCAAACCAAATCTTTTTAAGTTGTCATCAAGGCTGCTGTTGTTGGTCAATATTTCAATTTTGTTGAAGTCTATGGAGAAAATTTTGCAGACCAACGCGCTGATCCATGTGGCCTCATGAAAGGCATCAACCAGCCTGTTGAGTTTGGCTTTGGTAGACAAGTAAGTGATGTTCTTCTGTTTGCAGCTATTTCAGGACACAATAGACCTGCTGACAGCGCACAAGAACCCCGTATGAGAGAATCTGGTGTCTGGTGTGGTGAAAAAATCTGGACACCCTGGACCAGATGCAGAAAATTCAAAAATTTTTCTACGATTCTTTTATTTAGGTGTCATTTATCTAAAAAAAAAAAAAAACAAATTGAATTTTTTTTTGTATTGGTATCACTCCTCCAATTTCCTCATCCTGCCAAGCATTCCTCTGTCCCAGTGGTCTAAGACAGGCTTCTCTTGGTCTCATCACCTAGGCATTGCGTTCAATTCCTTCTTTCTTCATTCCCCCCTTCCTTTTTGGCCAACCCCGCGGGCCAAGACCTGCTTAGCCCAATCTTCCTCTGCTTGACCATTGCCGGCTGTAATCAACCCTATCTTCAACTACTCCTGTCCACGTTCTATCTCTCTTGCCCATTGTTACCTCATCATCCACTCACCCATCTTATTCTCTGCCTCCAGTCAAGGACCAAAACAATTTGGTCCTCAGACACACTGCTCTTCCCAATATTGTCACCCAACCATGCCGTCCTTCAAACTTGAATCCAACCTTCAAGCCATTGCATCAGTTGCATCATGGATCATTGGAAATCCACACTTCATCAGCATCACAACTGTCACGACTCAACAGGGATCCGTTTCCCCTGGCTTCCCATCATCAAATTGGCTAGATTTGATGGTTTACCCAATCTGACCCCCAATGCCTCCTTGTCCTCTTTGACCCTGTTTTCCGCAATCTTACCCCAACTTGATGATATAAAAGCAGGATTGACTCATCAAATCAATCCATTAAAGGCGTTGCAGAAAGTTCAACTTGTGCTCCGCAATTTGATTCAACAATCAACACTTGTGGGTGCAACAGAAGAACAGAAGGAGCAAGATGAAAACTCAACCCAATTGAACCCCATCACACGTCCCAAGTCTCAAACTGCCTCCTCACTGTTCTTACCTGCCATTAAGAATTCTACTGATCCCTCAAAATTGCCAGCATTCCACCCACCAATCCCACATGATCCTTCAAAAAACACCCCCCTTCCATCTTTGGGTGGGGGTGGAAAAGTTTTGTCTACCGCCCGCAAACATCTGCCGGCAGTCTGGTTCACTTTTTTCCCACCCCTTCTGCCTTTGGGTGAGGGGTGGGTGATCCTTGTGTTGTTGTGCGCGCCTGTCCGCGGATGGACGCAAGAGAGGTGAAGGGATGAGAAAAGATCTCACCCCAGTCAGGGAGGCCGGATTTCCACTGGCCCGCATGATCTATTTTTCTGATCATCTGAAATCCTGAGAAAAAAAAATCAACTCTATTTGTAGAATCACTTGTACATAGTCTAACAGGGCCTCCTGCCCATATAAGGAGGGGCTCTCCCCTGCCTTTTGGCATAAGGGGGGTATCATATGGTATCTAACCAGGGAATTATCATCACAATCATCTTGAAATAAATTATCTGTGGGGTCTTATTCCCCTTTATCTGAGACTGAATTCTGGGTATATCCATGATTGCCCCTTGATCCTTGAGCCTCCATACTCAAACCCTGATCCTTGATCTTTATCACCAACCAATAGCCTTGATGGTTGAAGAAGAATTTGACTCATTGAATTCTTGAGTGTGTTACACCACTCCTGATCCCTTTATCCAACCATACTGGTCCTGATCATCCTTTGATTATCTTTCTGGAACCAGTCACATTTGACTGAAGATGTTTTATTAAGCTTAAAACCTGGAGTGTTAAACCTCCCTTTATTTCTTTTGAAGTTGAATTCTGCCACGCTACTCTTGAGTCCCTTGAGAAGTGTTGGGTTATTCTTGTTTGAATCAGTTATTTTTCTGCTTCTAGAGTTTCTTCAAACAATTAGCTTTGTCTTGTGCAGCCACCCACAGTTATCTGGTACCCTTCAAGCGCTTGATTGCGGAGAGTTGGGCAGGTTCATTGAGAACCTGGAGGTTGTTTGGGATTGAGTTGATCTATCCTAAGCTTCTGCTGAAAACCAGAGCTATTAGCTTGTGGGCATTGTTACTTACAATTGCCTTGTCCTGTTGAACTCTGAGAAATGCTTGACTTCTGCTATTCAATTTTTCCCCGGCATCATCTTGCCTCAGAAAGTGTTGTTTCCCAGCTACCGACTACTATCATCTTTATCCTTTACTCTTTGGTCCCTCATTTACCAGGTTCTGGACTTTGATCTTGGTTACATTGAAATATTTTTGTCAGCTCTCTGATACCAGGAACCTTGCAGTCCTTTAGCTACAGAGGGTGATAAAAATGCTGGAATGATAATAATAATTATTATTCCAATAATAAACGCTTAGAAGCTCAAATAAATGATTTAATAAGAGCAGTTGCAAGGTTTAATTGGCTTGGTAGTAAATATATTTCAATATTATATAAAAGAGGGGCCACAGTATTATACTACTTGGGATCTTTACAGACTAGCAACCTCTCTTAAAGGGGCCTCCTTAGGCAGTTTAAGAACCTTGTAATAAATATGGGTGCCTTAGAAAGGACTTATTCCACTAAGGGCCGGGCTTAACAGCACAAATGGCCTAAACAGGAAGGGTAACACTCACTCTGAGCACTTCACCACAAAAATCCTGGAATAATTGGAAGGGTTTCAGAGCAGATGGGGTAGATTGCTTGACTAAACTTCAAGGGTTGATTGGTTAATATAGGTAAATAATACTATTGCAGACTAAGTCATAAATCACTTGCTTATCTTCATATAAGCACTTGATTAATAATGACAAGGTGTCTGATTGATAATAAATAATTCCTGGTAACTGATCCTGGAATAATGGATTCAAAGAGGTCTGTATAAATACCTTTTTGGGGTGATTTTGGTCTTCTCAGGGCACGTAGAGAGGGTTCTGCTTGTGGGCTGAGGCTGGCAAACCAGTCAGGGCAGGATTAGCACATCCACTTGGTGCTGTAAATCAGCTGTCCTTAGATCTGCTGGATTTCTGTACTATTTTAGCCACAGGATCTGTTAATCTGTTATGGCGTAAATTTGATCATTCTGTACTCATCCTTCATTTGTACTATTGATATTGTTTTAAAGCGTGCAGTTGTGGATTTTTACTAATTTTCCATCATCTGCTGATCATGTAGATAATTTTCATTAATTTTGATGAACACTTCTTTTAGTGTTTTGTGGTCTTCAAAGATCAAGATCAGTGATTGACATGGTAGTCCTTGATCTTTGATTTATTATGAAAGAACGTTTAAAACTTAATTTTCATTAATTTTATTAAAGTTTTAATCTTTTTAGATCATTAGTAATGCATACGTCCGTTTTTTACATATACTAGGCAACCCTAACTAGGTTGTAGCTTTTCTGAGCGGTACTTGGTTGTCAGATTAGTCACAACTGATCTTGGCGCGGGGATCAGTTAGTACAGATGCGCGCGGGGTAGGATCCGCTGCGTGCGTGGCAGAATCAGCTGCGCGGGGGTCTCTAGTACGCGGGATCCTGCTGCTACTAGTACGTAGGGTTATGTAATGATGCGGGGCTGCGCGCGGGAATTGTGACATAACACATTTCCGCGATTAACTCCTAAAATATACACAACACCTCAATTCTGAGTGAATTTTAGGTGTAAACCCTATACTGGACAATAGGTGTGAAATATTAGAATGGCCAAAAAGTGCCATACAGGTGTCAAATTTTTATTACTTTTCTTTTTAATTATTTTAAAAATATAAGGACTTGGAATTTGAGGGTGGGGTCAGTGAGTGACCCTACCTAATGTTGGGTGAGCAATTCATTCCTGTAATAATATTTATGGATTTCTCACTCCTTACTTTGTCAATTGAGGTATTCTTATTTTTCATAGTTTGTGTTACTATTTGACAGTTTTGCTCTGTACATAGTAGCAAGCTGACATTCCCCCGCTCCAAGATATGTCTATATCTGAAAACAAATTTAAGCCAATGCCTCCTGTTGGCTCCGTAGTTCCTCAGGTGTATAGGTCCATCAGGGATATTATTTTCAGGCAACCATTCATCTTTATCAGCTGATTCTCCCTTGTATCTAACCAGGTAGAGTCTGACTTCTTTTCCATTGATCCTATCTTTCTTATCCTTAAGGATCTTGCTAATTCTACCTTTGTCCTTTTCAGGTTCTTCTGTAACAGGTATTGCAGGTGAAGGAGTATGTTCTCCATTCCTTGGGTGGTAGTGTTTGATGAGGCTTACTAGGAAGACTGGATGTTTCCTAGAAAGCTCATCACTGAGGATTACTTCCACAGCATTTTTAACATGAAGTTTATTAATGGTGTAAGGTCCAACAAAAGCTGGTCTAAGCTTTTTGTTTCCACCCAAGTTGGTAAAGTTAGTGGTAGAGATCAAGACTTGATCACCAATTTTGAAATCAGGTTCCTTATGGGTTTTATCCCACCTTTGCTGGTTATACTCTATAGCATGCTGGACACATTTAACGGCATTTTTATTTGCTACATCTATCATGTTTTTGAAATCAAGTGATGTAGGGTGAATATTGGTCAGCTGGTGGTTAAGGTTATCCTTGGGTAGTCTAGGAATCCATCCTCTTTCCAGTATGTAAGGTGCTTCCTGAGTGGTAGAGTGCTTGCTATTGTTTTAGGCCATCTCCAGTGCAGTTAAAAGGCTAACCCAATCGTGGCAATAACCGTCAGAATTCTTGTATTCTAGTCCAAAGCCACAGAATCTCCCAAGCATTTCTTCCAGGGTCTGAATCATCCTTTCAGCTAATCCATCCGTCTGAGGGTGATAAGCGGTAGAGAAAGCCAAGGTGGTTCCAAGCATATCATGTAGGTTCCTCCAGAACTCAGAGGTGATTTTAGGATCTCTGTCACTGATAATAATCTTGGGAACTCCAACATCAGCAATGATTCTGTTCCAAAATCATAGGGCAACTTCCATAGCAGTGTCTTCCTTGTGATTAGGTAGGAACTTTGCTTTCTTGGAGAACCTATCCACAATGACCAAGACTGAGTTGTAGGAATAGGCTCCTCCTGGTGGTAGTCCAGTTACAAAGTCCATATTGATGATCTCCCATCTCTTCTTGGGTTCAGCAATCTTTTGTAGTAGTCCAAACCGTTTCCCAGTAGTCCTGTTGGACTTCTGACAAGTTTCACAACTGGTAACTTACTGTATAGTGGAGTCTCTCCAATTAGACCACCAAGCAGTTTTTTTAACCTTATCCAAGGTTCTATAAGCAGAAAGATGACCAGATGAGCAGTTATCATGGCACTCAGCCAGAACATGTTTGATATGGTCATCCTTAGTTAAGACTATGACACTTGAATGTTGATGCCTATAGTATACCAGACCATCCCATATGGTGAACCTTGCTGCTTTGTATGGTTTCAAAAGAGTTTCAGGTAGGCTATTGATCAATTCAGGAGGAGGAGAAGTACTTTCCATAATAGTAATCAGAGTCTTTATGCCAGAACTGTAAGCTTCTTTGATAGAGTTGAACAATGATTCATTTAGTTCACAAACGTGGATGCCCATTATAGGAGCTTCAATGTTTGACCTGTTAATATTAAGGATAGGGAAGATGTCATTATCCTCTGGATCATAGGCAGGGTTACTTGGGTCATTGGGTAAGGCATTCCTGCTTAAACTATCAGCATTCTGATGTTTAGTCCCAGCTTGATGAACTATGGTCATCTGTCCTCTGTACTTTTGTATAGCTATCTGCCATCTCAACATATGCCTGCTAGGGGTCTTCATGTTCATCAATGTTCTGACAGCGTTGCAGTCAGTAATAAAAGTGAAGTTGGTTCCTTCTAAGTAATAATGGAGTTTCTCTACGGCCCATACTAAGGCCAGGCATTCCATTTGGCTTGCACCGTACCTTTTCTCAGTATCTTTAATTTGTCTAGATATGAAGATTATAGGTTTTTCCACTGGTTTATCATCTTCTATGACTTCCTGGTGTAAAGCAGCACCTAGCCCTTCCATGCTGGCATCTATGTAGCGCTTGAAAGGTTTTGAGTAATCTGGCTGGATCAGTACTGGAGCTGAAGTCATTGCAATTTTGAGTTCCTCATAGTTCTTGACTCTATCACGAGTCATTTCAAACACGGTGGTGTTGTTGCAGATCTCATACAGACCTTTGGTTAGAAGAGCAAACTTTATTAAATAATTCCAATAGTAGCTGCAGAAGCTGATGAAGGATAGGAGTTCAGTTTTATTCTGAGGCATAGGCCTATTCATTACTGCTGCTATCTTGTTTTGGTCAGCAGCTAATGTTAGTCCAGAGACAATGTGACCTAAGTTTTTGAGTTCCCCGTAGCCAAAGTTACACTTTTTCATTGATACTTTCAATCCTACGGCAGAGATGGTTTTGAGGACTAGCCTTAATTTCTCAATGTGAGTATCCCAATGATCAGAGTTAATGATAACATCATCAATGTATACCATCATCCATCCCTGTCTGATGAATAATCCTAGGACTATGTCCATCATTCTTTGTAAATGAGAAGGAGCATTTTTAATACCAAAAGGCATCCTAAGATACTCATAAATTCCCAAATGACAGATAATTCTAATGAATTTCCGGCTATCAGGGCTGATAGGTATTTGGTGAAAACCTTTCAGCATATCCATGGTGGTTATGTACTTAGCCTTGGACAGGTTATGTAGAGCATGGTCAATTCTTGGAATTGGATAATAATTGATTGGGTGTAGTTGTTAAGCATTCTAAAATCTCCAACCATTCTTGACTTATCATTGTGCCAAGCTATAATTACTGGGGTAGTAATCTCTACTTGTTCATTGTGGCCTACTTTCCTTAAGACTTGTAAGTCAACCAACTCTTGAATATGGGTCTCCAGAGAAGCTCTGGATTTTGGACTAGAAGGGTAAGCAGGTCTCCTGATGTTAGGTGGGTAAGGAGGCTTAATAGTTAGAGTTAGGATCATATCATGTCCTTTGATGTTACCAATGGGGTGATCTTGGGTACAGAAAGCATTCTGATTTTCAAAGCATACTTGTAGGATATCCCGTTTCTGTTCTTCATTGAGAAGGGAATTCAAAGAAGCTTGAGAGAAGTATTCCTGATTGAACTTCTCTAAGTGTTTTCATAAGTTGAATCAGAAGTTTGAGCATTGACATGACATATTTGGAACTTCTTATTTCAGTCTCCTCCTAGGGTGAAGTATCTACCTTTGCTTTGGAATAAATCTATACCATATAGGCAAAGAGAATCATTCCCAAGGATAAAATAATCACATACTCCGTTTTGGAGAACTACAAATTCAATGTTCACTTTGAGTGATCCTTTAGAGTGAGGGAGTATGATATCAGAAGACCATACTCCAACAGCTTTGAGAGCAGAATTACAACTGCTGAACTTAGCCTGAGGTACTGGTAGTAAGTTCAGTTTCCAGCTTGGGTCTTTTTTTTCCAGATAGGTTGAACCAAAACAAGAGCAAAAGGCTCCACTGTCTAGAAGTAACTTAATAGGGGAATCTTGGATTAAACCAGTAGAATAGCATGTTTTGCCTGAAGTGTAACTTTTACCAACAGAAGGTTTTAGAGTCGGAGCCTTAGCCTCAGAGATGTGGTGAATCTTCATGTTGGGATTCCATTTTTGAGGTAAGTTAGAATCCTCATTGACGGAATTTATGTCCAGAGAAGATTCAATACTACGTTTAATAACATTGATAGGGTTAGTGATTATTAGATCACAATCAGGGAGTGATCCGTCAGTATCATCAAGGTGAGGGTCAGAATTTTCATGCTCTTCTCCTTCAATAAGATTAATCCTTTTCCTAGAAAGAGGACAATTGGGTTTTACGTGTCCTGTTTGGTTACAGTTCCAACATACTTTCTCTTTTGATTCTGAAGTCTTCTTGACTTCCAAGTTAGATGGATTAGTAGCAGGGGATTCTTTAGTTTTGGCAGTATATTCTTCCCTGTTCCTGGTATTTTGTTCCCTTGGAGGTCTATTGACCCTTTTATAAAGACCATTCATATCAATAGTTTCTTCCAATACACCTATTAAGGTGGAAAGATCTGAATCCATAGGCATTCTACACCTTACAATGTGGTTGATTTGTCCGGGACATAATTTGATGAGTCTTTCATTGACTTCTTCTTTATCAGCATCAGGATAAAAACAGTCCAACCTCTTTTTCTGGTCTAAGCACCACTTATGAGGTTTGTCCTTGGATGGATCAAACTGGGAAGTTTCAAAAGTTTTCATCATCTTTCTTTTCCAAATCCTGGTACCAAACTGCACTTTGATCAATTCTTTCCAAGAATTCCAGGATAAAGATCCAAATTCTTCTCTTTTATTGATAAACCAATCAAGAGCTACTCCTTCAAATAATCTGGGCAATATTACCACAGCTATTGCATCAGGGATCTCATAGGAAGAAAGATCATAGTCAATAAACTTAATGAAACTGAAATGGTTGTATCCTCCTTCTCCAGAGAATTAAGGCCATTCAGTGATGGGAGGAAGTAGCTTCAAAGCCTGCTCCATTTCAGGAGTAGGACTGGGTCTGAAAGACTCATTCCTAGTTATCCTGGCTCTGGGATGAGTACTTGGAGTACTGGTGAACCTGCCAGGTCTAGTTTCTTCTAAGTCAATGACCGGAGAGTTAGTAGAGTTGATCTTAAGATCTCTGAGATCATTCTTAATCATACCTAACTCTAAATCAAGTTTGTTTCTTAATAAGTCAATTTTGTTAGTCAGATGAGCTGTAGGAGTAGGACTAGTTTTCTTAACTTCTTCCTTAAGCTGGTCTATGGTTGCAAGAATATCCTCCTGAAGAATTGATTGGTTGTCATCAATATGTTTCATCAGGTCCAACTTACTAGCTCTTAACTATCCTTGATTTGTTGTATATCCAACTCATCAATTCTCATGATCTGAGACTGAGTGTCAATCACTCTAAAAATACTTGAACTTAATTTGTCCAATTGGTGATAAACTTTGCCAAAGAATTGGCTAATAATAGTAAAATTGTGAGACACATTTACAGAAAAGCTATTAAGAGCTTCTACATCTCATTGTGGTACACCTTTTTCCACTTCTGGGCTAAGGATATCATGTTGTCCCAATCCTTTGGGTTCCTTAGCTTCTGATGGGCTGAGGACCTCTTCTTTTTGGGGTCCTTTCCCTTTCAGGAAGCTAACTGATCCTAAGGATTCCAGTTCTGCACGTAGCCTTCCACTTCTTTCTTTGGGATCAACCTTTGCAGAGAAATCTGAGATTTCTTTTCCTGAGGAATGGCTTTTCTCATACCTGGTTGATCCTCCTGGGTCTGAGCCAACCTGAATTGTTCCCAATAGATCACGTGCTCTTTCACTAATACTTTGACTCTTTCCTCCTTGGTTGAGTCCAGCTGGGGTGGCGCAGGAGGACCTGTACCCTCCTGGGATAACATGGTGGGCAATGGATGGCTCTCCAATGGTTTGTTGGTCGGGTTGGCGGCCGAAATTGTCGCCATTGTTGTCCCGCGTGATGCTATGGTCACGGGTTCAAGTCCCCTCATTGCGCTTGCAACTGGAGTCCTTGCGTGCATGGGTTCCTCCCAGAAGAGATCCATATGACGGGGCTCTACTGGTTGCATGGGTGTTGCGCCTATTTTGATACATATCACCAAAAAAATGTGTAAGTCTTTTGTCAAACTTTTTGAAAAAAGACTTTTTAAAATTATAAAAATAATATTTGTTTTATATTTTTAATAAAATATTTTAAATTACTTAGAGTTAAATTCAAGGGTACCAACACTTGATTGGGGTCACAACTATCCTTGGAGGGTATTCCAACGGGGTCTGAGTGAGTTCCAATCAGATCCTGGGATAAATACAAGGGTAAGTCCAATGGTACACTGTCTGGGACATCCTCTAGGAGGTCCTGGCCAATGAGATCACCAAAAACAAAATCCACTGAGATGGATAAAAACAAAAAAATATAAGTTTAATATTTTTTTGTATTTTTTACGTGTGAAAATGATTTTCAGAAAAAAATAATCACTTTTATTATTTTTGGATTTATCTTCAGGGTTATTTAGTTTATAAATATAAAGCTTCCTTTGATAAATCTTTCACTCCTTATTTTGCCTTAATAAAGAATTGAAATTGATAATTCTTTCAAGCTCAAGTTCTTTGTCTTTCATAACCTTCTGTTTATAATAAAGCAATTTCTCCTGTTATTGCTCAGGAGTTATAATAACAGGGACAAAGTTACAGAGGTTTTCTTCTTTTTTCTTTTTAGGAAGATTCAAATAATAATTGATCAATCCTCCATTGGTCTTAAGATCCACTAGAGAAACAAATGATCAAAAATATATGTTATAAGTATGTTAACTTATTTTTAAAAATAAATAGACTGGTCCAAGGAATAAATAATTAAAAATTAATTATTTAAGGATATTTCCCGGCCAGACCCCCAGTTGTCAGCTTTCTGATACCAGGAACCTTGCAGTCCTTTAGCTACAGAGGGTGATAATGTTGGGATTACTATCTCTTGATCAAAAATCCCATGTGTTTCCTTTTCAGTTTCTTCATCATATTCTATCTGTCTTTATTCTTTCATCCATTCTCTTAATTTTATCTCTCCATATGTCCTCATTTCTTTCTCAGTCTGTCTTCACCATCATCAACCTAGTGTGAAACTCTCTACTCTTGTGTTCTCTATTTTCTGTCACACACGCGCGCTTCATTTCTGGTTCTCTGATGTTCACAAACTATGTCACAATTATTATGACACTTGTATCACTGTGTCCACCTGAGGACAGAGCTTGAGACTCGTAGAAGGATTTCCTTTCCTCATCCTTCTACTTGCCTCTTACTCTGATTTTCCTCAGGTGAGTATTTTTGTGTCTCTATTATTTTTCCTTTGATTCTTTCTATTTGAAAATGATCCTTCTACTTGCCTCTTACTCTGATTTTCCTCAGCTCAACAGGTTATGAGCCCAGATTTGCCAGTTAACCCAGCTTACAAAACGAATTGCTTTCTATAGAAGGATCCGGCACAAATCGTGTTGAAACAAATTGTTTAACATGGAAGAAGGACAACATGGGCACCCAGTGCTCAAGACTCCCTCTTTTCTCCCTCTTAGCTCACCCGGATCAGACTCGAATTTTCTCGACTGGTCCATGATCCTACGAATCCATTTCCGAGCCACTGGTGTAGGATATTTGATAACCAACGATACTTCCAAGCCCATCTCCGAGACTTGGACTAAGGATAACCTAGCTGTATGCTCAGTCATATCAAGATCTATCAGCCCAGCGAACTTTCAGTTTATACGAAAACACAAAGAAAGCGGCCTAGGAATGTGGAACGCCCTACGTGATGCACACCAAGATAACTCATCCGGTGGACAAATGTATTGGCTAAGGAAACTGCTCCTTACGAGAATCAGCGACAAGGAGATGACCACTCATCTCTCGGAAATTACTTTGTACGGTGAAAAACTAGCCTCTTTAATCACCACAGAAAATCCCCTTACGGCCGATGATCTCCAATCCACCGCTATTCTGCTTTCTCTTCCGGACTACTGGTTAGGATGCGTCTCCAGTATGATAAATGAGGAGTCGGTCCCGTCATCCAAACTTATTAACGCACTCAAACAAGAGCACCTAAGAAGACAAACCCAAAGCAAAGACATCCAAGCTGCAAACTTGGTAAAACAAACATCATCTAACTATCATAGGTTGTTGAATAAACAAGACGATAATACTCAAAACCAACCCAAAACTTACTTCTTTACCAACTGTAAGACGGACGGACACTCCTTCTCTAGATGCCCAGAGGTCATTGAAGCTCTCGCCATCTTAAAAAGAAACAAACAACGTGCTCAATCTAAACCAACGTCCTCAAATAATCACAGAGCAAACCTAACAAAAGTAGATCAAAACACCAAACCTATTGAAGAGGATGATTTTTCCAATTCAGAAATAGTAGTCCACGCCGGATATGCATCATGTAACCTGGCCCAGGCAGACATTGACTGATGCGAAAATTCCGATTTCAATCTCGACTCCGGATGCTCTCTTTCTATGACCCCTCATCCACAACAACTCAATTCAAAAAAGGAAAAGTCTGTTTCCATCAAACTAGCCAATGGATCAGTCATCACCTCGATCAAGGAGGGATCCATATCCCTGCCGGTTGGAACAGTCAGAGCACTACTGGTTCCAAATCTGCATGAACCGTTGCTTTCAATCTCTAGTATCTGCGACGCAGGATACAACGTTGTCTTCAACTCCTCAGGATGCGAACTACGTCGACATCAGTCCTCCGACAAAGAATTTTCAATCATCCTGCGCGGATATCGCAAAGGCAATCTCTACTACCTCCCTTGTAAATATGTGAGCTTTTGGGAGACAGCCCTCTCAGCTTGTTCAAACTTCCCTGACGACAGCCTTTTTGGTTACCACTGTAGGTTTTCTCATCTCAACCTAAAATCGCTTAAGAAGTTGCTCAAGCAAAAAGGAATTACCCCCAGACTCAACAACGAACTGGCCGTCCAGCAGTGCGCCACCTGTATACAATCCAAAATGTCGCGAAATCCCTTCCATTTGAGACTAAGCTATAGATCCAAAACTCCGGGCAAAATCATTCACTCCGATCTGTGCAGTTTTGAGACTAGCTCCAGAGAAAATTTTAAATACTTCATTACATTCATAGACGACTGTTCAAAAGCTCTCTTTGCCTACCCCTTACGTTCCAAGTCCAATGCCACCAGCTCAATCAAATCTTTTGTTTCCTTTTTCAAAGCTCATTTCCACCATCCCGTTCTATCCCTGCGCACAGACAACAGCGGAGAATACGTCAACGCCAACCTGCAGGAATTTCTCCGGTCAAAGGGTATCTCCCACGAACCTGGTCCACCTCACTCCCCTCAACTTAACGGTGTGGCTGAACGCTTGAACAGAACTATCCTTAACCTAATATGCTGCTCTCTCTCATCCTCGCACTTACCTAAGTCATACTGGGCAGATGCGCTGCATCATGCTCTCTTTGCATTCAACTCCTATCCCTGTAAAACGCCTCAAGGATTTGTATCACCAAACTCCATTCTCAAGCACGCCAATATTCCTCCCTCTTATCTCCATCCTTTTGGTTGCCTTGTGTGGTACAAGGTACCCGAAACCAACCGGTCCAAGCTGGATGCAAAAGGTTGTAAGGCAGTTCTTCTGTCATACCTCGCGGACGGAAACGGTTATTGTATTCTTGACCTCAAAAGTCGAAAAATCGTCAAATCCAGAGATGTCGTCTTTAACAACACTAGTTTTCCATACGCAGAATCTCTTCCATCATCTCTCAATCCTGCGGCTCTGCCCGATCCCGTCGAAATCTCCTGGCCAGTCAAATCTCCAACATCTAAACCCTCTCCCGTTCAGAAACCAAACTCCCAACCCCCAAATCTTCTGTCCCCCATCCTCCCCGCTTCTCCTCTCCTCTTGTCTCCCTCTTCCCCTCCCCACGCATCTTCCCCCTCCCCCTCTGTCCGTTTCTTTCCTGCTTCCTCTGTTCCGCGCTCTAGATCCTCTTCCACCTCCAACAGCTCAATTTTCCCCCCGCCACTTTCCCCCCCTTCTATCCCATCGTCTCTTCCCTCCCCACCCCCTCTTTCCTCCCCTCCTCTTCCGCCTTCCCCTCCCTCCGTGACTCCTTCTACTCCCCTTCCTTCCCCTCTCTCCATCCCTATTCCCTCACCCTTGTTGCCTCCGGTGAATCCCCCCTCTGTGACGCCCACGCCTGCCCCCCCCGCTCCATGCCGTTCCTCCAGGGTCTCTCTTCCTCCATCCCGCTTCGGCAACTACTCGCGCTCCGCCTCCATCAAGGACGACATCCTAGCTCCAAAGACGTGGAAGCAGCTGATGAAGAATCCGCACCGCTCCCGCTGGATTCTCTTGGCCCATGACGAGATCTCCTCTCTGCGCGGCATGAATACTTGGGTCTTGGTTCCTCCCCCAAAAGGGCGGAAAATCATCCGCTGCAAATGGATATTCAAGGTCAAGCAAAAAGCAGACAGTTTGATCATCAAACTCAAGGCCCTCCTTGTGGCGATGGGTTTCACCCAAGTTCATGGGCTAGATTTTTCTGAAGTCTTTGCCCCTACTCTCCGCCTCGAGACGCTCAGGCTTCTGCTCAGTCTCCTTGGAAAAAAGGGTTGGATCGGTCGTCAGGTGGATTTTAAAACCGCGTTCCTCAACGGCCACCTCAACGAGCCAATCTATATGTCTCAACCACCTGGTTTCAAAGATCCATTACACCTGGACTGGGTGTGCAAGGTATCGAGGGCCATCTACGGGTTGAAGCAATCGCCTCGTCAGTGGAATGTCCAACTCAATTCCGCCCTTCTCTCTCTCGGCCTCACCAGATCATCATATGATCCGTCTCTGTATTTCAAACTGCGCGCCAGTCACCTGGTGGGTGCTGTCACGGCCCACGTAGATGATCTAGCCATTGTGGGGACTCCGGATTTTGTCTTGCCGTTCATCGCGGACATTGGAAAGCGCTTTACAGTTGGATCTGACAAGGACCTGTCCCTTTTTCTTTCCATTTCCATTCGGCGTGACCGGGAATCCAGAACGGTCTCCATAGGACAGAGTCACTACATCACTTCTGTCGCCTCCACATTCCTGCCATCTCTTCCCTCTTCCGTCATCTCACCCACGAGCTCAAATTTCAAGTCATTGACGAAACGCAAAGTCGATGCTCCCCCTTCACCACCGCAGTACAATCAACTGATTGGCTCTTTACTCTGGATCTTGCAGTGTACTCGACTGTATGTCTCCTTTGCGGTTAACAAACTGTCTCAATTCCTTCAAAACCCTTCCGTCGAGCACTGGGACGCAGGACTTTGGGTACTTCAATATCTCTACGTCACCCGGGATATGACTTTGACTCTTGGCGGGTCGCATCTGACGCTGGCTGGTTTTGCGGACTCCGACTGGGCTGAGGACCGTGACAATTGTCGCTCCGTGTCTGGTTACGTTTTCCGGGTAGGGGTTGGCTCTATCTCCTGGAGATCAAAGAAACAGCCTACGGTTTCTCTGTCGAGCTCGGAGGCAGAGTATAAGGCCCTGTCGGACTGCTGCAAGGAGGGTCTATGGCTGCGAAATGTAATGGTCAAACTCCGTATCCCTGAACCCGTTCCACTCCCGCTTTAAATTGACAATGAAGGTGCTGAGGCCTTGGAAAAAAACCCTGAACACCACTCGCGCACAAAGCATATCGACGCCCGCCATCACTTCATACGTGAATGCGTAGCTCAAGGGGTTTTCACCGTTCATCATGTAGGAACAAAGAAAATGATTGCTGATATGCTAACCAAACCGCTATCTCGAATCCTCCTTGGAGTACATCAAACTCTGTTTGGTCTCACAGCGGGTGGTTAGCAAGGAGGGTGTTGGGATTACTATCTCTTGATCATAAATCCCATGTGTTTCCTTTTCAGTTTCTTCATCATATTCTATCTGTCTTTATTCTTTCATCCATTCTCTTAATTTTATCTCTCCATATGTCCTCATTTCTTTCTCAGTCTGTCTTCACCATCATCAACCTAGTGTGAAACTCTCTACTCTTGTGTTCTCTATTGTCTGTCACACACGCGCGCTTCATTTCTGGTTCTCTGATGTTCACAAACTATGCCACACTTATTGTGACACTTGTATCACTGTGTCCACCTGAGGACAGAGCTTGAGACTTGTAGAAGGATTTCCTTTCCTCATCCTTCTACTTGCCTCTTACTCTGATTTTCCTCAGGTGAGTATTTTTGTGTCTCTATTATTTTTCCTTTGATTCTTTCTATTTGAAAATGATCCTTCTACTTGCCTCTTACTCTGATTTTCCTCAGCTCAACAGATAAAAATCCTGGAATGATCATAATAATTATTATTCCAATAATAAATGCTTAGAAGCTCAAATAAATGATTTAATAAGAGCAGTTGCAAGGTTTAATTGGTTTGGTAGTAAATGTTTTTCAATATAATATAAAAGAGGGGCCACAGTATTATACTACTGGGGATCTTTACAGACTAGCAAACTCTCTTCAAGGGGCCTCCTTAGGCAGTTTAAGAACCTTGGAATACATATGGGTGCCTTAGAAAGGACTTATTCCACTAATGGCTGGGCTTAACAGCACATATGGCCTAAACAGGAAGGGTAACACTCACTCTGAGCACTTCACCACAAAAATCCTGGAATAATTGGAAGGGTTTCAGAGCAGATGGGGTAGATTGCTTGACTAAACTTCAAGGGTTGATTGGTTAATATAGGTAAATAATACTACTGCAGACTAAGTCATAAATCACTTGCTTATCTTCATATAAGCACTTGATCAATAATGACACAGTTTCTGATTGATAATAAATAATTCCTGGTAACTGATCCTGGAATAATGGATCCAAAGAGATCTGTATAAGTACCTTTTTGGGGTGATTTTGGTCTTCTCAGGGCACGTAGAGAGGGTTCTGCTTGTGGGCTGAGGCTGGCAAGCCAGTCAGGGAAGGATTAACACGTCCAATTGGTGCTGTCAATCAGCTATCCTTAGATCTGCTCAATTTCTGTACTATTTTAGCCACAGGATCTGTTCATCTGTTATGGCGTAAATTTGATCATTCTGTACTCATCCTTCATTTGTACTTTTGGTATTGTTTTAAAAGGTGAAAATGTGGATGATTACTGATTTTCCATTATCTGCTGATCATGAAGATAATTTTTAATAATTTTTATGAAAAATTCTTGTAGTGTTTTGTGGTCTTCAAAGATCAAGATCAGTGATTTATGTGAAAGTTTAAATCTTTTTAGATCATTAGTAATGCATATGCTGGTTTGTTACATATACTAGGCAACCCTAACTAGGTTGTAGCTCTTCTGAGCGGTACCTGGTTGTCAGATTAGTCATGATTGATCCAGGCGTGGGGATCAGTTAGTACAGATGCGCGCGGGGTAGGATACGCTGCGTGTGTGGCAGAATCAGCTGAGTGCGGGTCTCTAGTATGCAGGATCCTGCTGCTACTAGTACGTAGGGTTATGTAATGATGCGGGGCTGCGCGCGGGAATTGTGACATAACAAATTTCCGCGTGTAACTCCTAAAATATACACAACACCTCAATTCTGAGTGAATTTTAGGTGTAAACCCTATACGTGACAATAGGTGTGAAATATTAGAATGGCCAAAAAGTGCCATACAGGTGTCAAATTTTTAGTACTTTTCTTTTCAATTATTTTAAAAATATAAGGACTTGGAATTTAAGGGTGGGGTCAGTGAGTGACCCTACCTAATTTTGGGTGAGAAATCCATTGCTGTAATAATATTTATGGATTTCTCACTCCTCAATTTGTTAATTGAGGTATTCTTATTTTTCATATTTTGTGTTAGTTTTGCTCTGTACATAGTAGCAAGCTGACAATTTTTGTAACACTCAGGAGGGCAGCCTAAACAGCACCTTTCCCCTCCACAGAACTGCCATGGCCTAGCACCGTTTGGAGTCTTAAATTTGGTCCCCTGGGCCGGGATTGAACCAGCAACCTTTGGATTAACAGTCCCAACAACAATCATCAACTTTGAAATCCAATCTCTTTTTTTTTTTTTTTTTTTTTTTTTATCATCTAGATCTGTGGAGGCAACTTGTTCTAGAAGTAAGTCCTCCAAATTGTGCCTCATCTGGGAAAGATACTTGTTGTTTTTCAAGAAACCCTATTCTTGCCACATTTGTGAGCCACTTTGGAAATCTGCTCCTTGGACCTTTTAGGAAACTTTGTCAAAATGGAATCTATCAGCACCTCTTCTTCTTGTCCTAAGATGGTTAAGATAAAGCCCCAAAACAAGAACTTAGGATTCAATGGGAAAAATGTGGAACGCTTCTTGGACTCGTACAAGATGGCTGCTTTGGTGGAAGGGGCTAGCAAATTCAATATGGCCTACCAGTTACAATTTTTTATCTCCTCTGATGAAGTTACGGAAATCATTGAGTTGTTTGAAGGTTTCAAACGGCATAAATGGGCCCTGCTGCGGGAAGCAATGTTGGCCTATTGGGTAAAAATAGATGTAGCACAATTTAATTTGCAGGCTCTAGATAACCTTGTATCCCAGTGGATCTCCAATGGTGGTGTGGCTTCAGCTTCTCATTATCAGTCTTTTAGGAAATTTTGGGATCCCATTCAATCCTATCTTGTCCAAAACAATCACATCAACACAGTGGACAAAATTTGAGTCCAATTTTTCCAATCTTTTTCTCCTGGAGTGCAGGAAAGGATCAAGGACAAACTGGTCAAGTCTTTATCCATGATCACTACCAGGGATAATTGATTCAAGCTCCCTGTTTTCCTTATCCTTAGGGGAGTGGCGGATAAAGTTATGAAAGGTCAAAAAGCCCTCACTTTTGAAAAATATAAAACCACTGAACCAGTCCATTCCCCCCTTTCAAAGAGTCAAACAAGATTATGAATAAAATGGAATCTGATTGCAGGCCCAAGAACCCTCATCCTAACCAAGAAACTGCTACAATGGACAAGACCTCTAAACTGCTCAAAGCCTTTGAGAACAAAATGGATCAAAATATTTGCTCCCTTGTTGTTCCTAAACCTTCTAGTGCTGTTCCTAAAAATACTATAGTCTGCTATTATTGCCACAGGGAAGGCCATGGAACCAGTTGGTGTCTTGAACTCCAGAAGGACAAAGACAAGAAATTGGTAGAGCAAAAAGGGAATACCTTTTTCCTCCCTAATGGTGCCCTAATCCCATTTGATTTGTCTTGCCCCATTTGTCATGTGGTGGCCTCTTACCAGCCACCCCCTCCTATGAAGGCATCCTTGGCTTCTGTGGATTTCCAATCTTCTTGTGGTACTCTTCCACCCTGATATCCCCCAGCTATTTCCTCCTCCTCTCTGGTTGGTAATTACCAATCAAATCCAGCTAGGAAGCAATATGAGGAGCCCAAACCTCATAAAGCTCCTCCCTTGCCAACCTCAATCCTCCAAAAACCACCCAAACAACAATCCTCACCTGAGCCCTCTTCTGATGTAGAAGACATGGAGGTGGAAAAAGACCAACTCATGGAAAGATTCCAAGATCACCCTGATCCTCCCTGATCCTCATCCCTCATCTATTAAACCTCCTCCATCCCCTGATCCTGTTCCTGCTTCACCCAATCTTCCTCCCTCCACCCAGCCCAAATTTTGGTTTGAGAGGGCAATTTCCAAAGATCACCCCAATGCTGTGGAAGGGGTATTAAAGAAAATTTCTGATCTTAAAATTCCTGATCTATCTGTGGCTGAACTCCTGTCAATTTCTCCATCTGTTGCTGAAGGAATGAAGAAATGGGTTTCGCGTTGACGTGTGCAAATTGGTCCTGAAAAACTCATGGTCTCCTCTGGAACTTTGATGGAGGATTCTGGTGGAACAGATCCCTCTTCTGAGTCTAGTCTTTACACTTGTCCTCTTGGTTTTCTTCCCTGCTATCTTGGTGAATCAGAAAAAACGGTCTCACTCCTTGTTGATTCTGGCTCTCAGCTCAACTTGATCTCAGATGCTATGGCCTGCAAACTTAAAGTCAGCCCCAGGGTCAGCTTCACCTCTTCAGTGTATGGAATAGGAAACCAGTTGTGCAAATTGGTTGGAATTGTTGAAGACGTTCCAGTCCAGATTGGCCTAAACATTGTTGGAACTTTTCATGTCTGGATCAAACGCCTGGATGGACCTATGATCTTGGGTCAACCTTTCTTAATCAATTTTGGAGAAACTCTCATGTTTTCCAATCAAGTTGGGGAGAGAATCCTCCTCCCTGATTCAGATGGTAGAAAAATTGAGGTTCTTCTTTGTTCTTTGGATTCTGGTTGCTGGGAAAGAGATTTCCCTGGTCATTTTCCTAAGGAATCTCTAAAAGGAAAACAGAAGGATAATTCTAGTTCCTCTCATTTTTTATGGGAGTAGTTGACCCTACTAATAGTTGTAGTTCTTTTCAGCCTCAAACTTCAACTCAAGGCTCAACTCTCATCTCAGAGGCTTATTTCTCTTTCTTTTCAAAGTCTTCTTCTGATCTCAAAATTATCAAAAATCAAAAAACAAATCAAAATGGAAAAATCCAAAAATATTTCTTCTTCATCTGTTGTTTCTTCTTTTCCTTGTACTCTTATTCCTAATCAATCTTCTCTTGGTTCCGGTTTGAATCTCTGAAATGAGTCTAAACTAGATCCCAATCTCAATCATATTTTTGGTGGCTTTGGTATGGAAGAATATGTGCTTCAGTGGAGGCAACTTCAATCATAAGTAAGTCCTCCCAATTGTGCACCACCAGGGTCATCTGCTGCGTTTTGTTGTGAAACTCTACTGTATACCACATACCTCAGATGCAGACTAGGGAAAGTCTGTAAGTTGGGGAGAGATGTGGTGACCAAATCTGGACACCCTGGACCAGATGCAGAAAATTAATTTTTTTTTCAACAATTCTTTTATTTAGGTGTCATTTATCTAAAAACAAAAAAAAAATTGGAATTTTTTTTTGTATTGGTATCACTCCAACAATTTCCTCATCCTGCCAATCATTCCTCTGTCCCAGTGGTCTAGGATAGGCCTCTCTTGGTCTCATAACCTAGGCATTGCGTTTGATTTCTTCTCTCTTTGTTCCCCCCTTCCTTTTTGGCTGAATGCGCAGGCCAAGACCCGCTCGGCCCAATCTTCCTCCGCTTGACCATTGCCCGCTGTAATCAACCCTATCTTCAACTACTCCTGTCCACATTCTATCTCTCTTGCCCATTGTTACCTCATCATCCACTCACCCATCTTATTCTCTACCTCCAGTCAAGGACCAAAACAATTTTTTCCTCCAGACACACCGCTCTTCCCAAGATTGTCACCCAACCATGCCGTCCTGCAAACTTGAATCCAACCTTCAAGCCATTGCATCAGTTGCATCATGGATCATTGGACATCCACACTTCATCAGCATCACAACTTTCACAACTCGACATGGATCTGTTTCCCCTGGCTTCCCATCATTGAATTGACTAGATTTGATGGTTTACCCAATCCGACCCCCAATGCCTCCTTGTCCTCTTTGACCCCGTTGTCCGCAATCTTACCCCAACTTGATGATATAAAAGCAGGATTGACTCATCAAATTGATCCATTGAAGGCGTTGCAGAAAGTTCAACTTGTGCTCCGCAATTTGATTCAACAATCAACACTTGTGGGTGCGACAGAGGAACAGAAGGAGGGAGATGAAAGCTCAACCCAATTGAACCCCATCACACGTCCTGAGTCTCAACCTGCCTCCTCACTGTCCTTCCCTGCCATTAAGAATTCTACTGATCCCTCCAAATTGCCAGCATTCCACCCACCGATCCCACATGATCCTTGCAAAAACACCCCCCTTGCATCTTTGGGTGGGGGTGGAAAAGTGTCGTCTACCGCCCAAAAACATCCGCGGGCGGTCTGGTTCACTTTTTTCCCACCCCTTCCGCCTTTGGGTGAGGGTTGGGTGATCCTTGTGTTGTCGCGCGCGCCCGCCCACGGATGGACGCAAGAGAGGTGAAGGGATGAGAAAAGATCCCACCCCAGTCAGGGAGGCCGGATTTCCACTGGCCCACATGATCTATTTTTCTGATCATCTGAAATCCTGAGAAAAAAAAAAATTCCGCCCTATTTGTAGAATCACTTGTACATAGTCTAACAGGGCCTCCTGCCCATATAAGGAGGGGCTCTCCCCTGCCTTTTGGCATAAGGGGGGTATCATATGGTATCTTACCAGGGAATTATCATCACAATCATCTTGAAATAAATTATCTGTGGGGTCTTATTCACCTTTATCTGAGACTGAATTCTGGGTATATCCATGATTGCCCCTTGATCCTTGAGCCTCCATACTCAAACCCTGATCCTTGATCTTTATCACCAACCAATAGCCTTGATGGTTGAAGAAGAATTTGACTGATTGAATTCTTGAGTGTGTTACACCACTCCTGATCCCTTTATCCAACCATACTGGTCCTGATCATGCTTTGATTATATTTCTGGAACCAGTCACGTTTGACTGAAGAGGTTTTATTAAGCTTAAAACCTGGAGTGTTAAACCTCCCTTTATTTCTTTTGAATTTGAATTCTGCCACGCTACTCTTGAGTCCCTTGAGAAGTGTTGGGTTATTCTTGTTTGAATCAGTTATTTTTTTGCTCCTAGAGCTTCATCAAACAATTAGCTTTGTCTTGTGCAGCCACCCACAGTTATCTGGTACCCTTCAAGCGCTTGATTGCGGAGAGTTGGGCAGGTTCATTGAGAACCTGGAGGTTGTTTGGGATTGAGTTGATCTTTCCTAAGCTTCTGCTGACAACCAGAGCTATTCGCTTGTGGGGGCTGTTACTTACAATTGCCTTGTCCTGTTGAACTCTGAGCAATCCTTGACTTCTTCTATTCAAGTTTTCCCCAGCATCATCTTGCCTCAGATAGTGTTGTTTCCAAGCTACCGACTACTATCATCTTTATCCTTTACTCTTTGGTCCCTCATTTACCAGGTTCTGGACTTTGATCTTGCTTACATTTAAATATTTTTGTAACACTCAGGAGGGCAGCATAAACAGCACCTTTCCCCTCCACAGAACTGCCACAGCCTAGCACCATTTGGAGTCTTACACCGGATTGTCAGCCCAGGAGGCATCTGAGTAGGCAGTGGCGGGTGAAGAGGGGTCATTTCTCTGGAGGCACAGTTTGAGGTCAGAGGTCCCCTTAAGATACTTCCAGACCTTCTTGAGCTCATTCCAGTGTGGTAGACCAGGATTGATGTTGAATCTGGCAAGGCTCAAGACTGCACAACTGATGTTGGGCCTGGTGTAGCAAGCTATGTGGTTTAACAGGCCAATGGCTGATCAATAGTTCATGTTGAGGGACTTGAATTGGTTGAATTCCTCATTGGAGGCTGGTTTGAGCTGCAGATTCTGGGTGAGAGGAGTCGTGCTGGTGCAAGCATCCCCCAACCCAAGTTCTTTGAGGCCCCATTCAATGGAGTTGGGTTGGCTGAGCAGAAGGTGGTCAGTATGAACTTCAATTTTCATTCCCAGGATGGTGTTGGGATCCTTCAAGGTGGAAGCAGAGAATCTGGAAAGGAACTTCTTCTCAAAGTCCTGAGCGTCTGTCAGCCATGAGACAGTTAGACTTGTCCAAATGTCTGGAAACTCATATGTCCTGTTGGTATAGTGGCTAAGTACTAGGCTCACTTCCCAGTATCTGATACCAAGGTCACTGTTCAACCCACCATGGAGACAATAATGAAAATGATGAGTAGTTTTATAATTATATATTAAATCTTAATAATATTTTATAATGTTTTATAAGTATGTTTTATGAGTATGGATTATGGAATTAAAACCTTGATAATTTATATTATCAAGAAGGAGACCCAATATAACTTTAAATTAAGTTATGAGGACTCAGATGCGTCCCAATTATTGATATAGAAGTTCCCAAAGTGTTTCCTCTCTTTGGGAAGGAGCTACAGTAATTATATTAACCCATACTCTTTATACTGTATAAATTAATTACATATTGAATATTATCCCTTTTGGGATACATTAATACCTTAATATACTAATCTGAGCCTTTATTGCGTCCACTCAGAAGGCTAAGGGTTCAGTTGGGAGCCATGGTAATCATATTAACCCATACTCTCCACTCTGTACAATTAAATTGCATAATTTTTACCTTATCCCTCTTTGGGATGTAATTATAAGTAATACTCCCTCTGTACACTTAATACACCTTACTGAGCCTTAAGAGCGTTCACTCAGAGGCTTTAGAACTTAATTGTAAGCTATGAACCTTCTAGTAGCACTGCCAAGAGTATATACCCCTTATAGGTATAGTATAACTATAAATTAATTGCTTATTTAATACTATCCCCTTTTGGATGTAATAATGCTTTAATATACTTCACTGAGCCTTGAGTGCGTCCACTCAGAGGGCTCAGAGTTCATCTGTAGGCTGTAAACCTTTTAATAAACATTGCAAAGAGTATACATACTCTATGTGTATAGTATGAGCCAAGATACTTATAATTAAAATTAAATTATTTGCCAAGGTATAAAGCTACATTAAATAAATATAAATAATCATTATGATGGATTCTAAGGCTTCTATACCGTCCATCTGAGTGGTGTATAAGTCCTAAGACCCAGTAAGTAACCTTTTAGTAGGTAAAATGAAAATTTTACCTTGAAAATCCTTCCCAATGAGTACTAGTTCTTCATTACCCATTGGGAATGATGTAATGATGTCTTGGGCCTTTGAGGACGAAACCAAGGAGAGCCTGACACTCCCCTGGTGATTACTAGAGTCCCCTGAGGGCTCCTGTTACCTTAAAAGAGCAGGGTCTTTGCCCTATAGCCCTTTCATCATCCATTATTATATTATTATTTGAACAAGAATACAAGCAAGAGTTAACAAGCCCATTAAACTTAATATCAAGAAGAAGATTGACTGGGGCTATAAACTTTGGTATTAAATTCAATCAATAACCTATTTGGCAACACCAATTTCAAAGTGGAAGGTCTCACTTAGATAAGTAACCCCTGTGTGTTACTCTTTAAAGGGTGTGAGCTTATTTATAAGCAAAGCTCCTTTTGGTCTTACTCCTTTAAGACTAAGGCCCCTTACCTTTTATAAAGGTTTAAGTTGTGGCTATTTACTCATAATACCTTGGTATTATTCAAGTCTGTAAGCTTTTAAAGTTTCTGTTTGGAATATATAAGTCAAAAACTAATTTAAATATTTGTTTGTCTTTATTCTTTGCAGGTTTAACCACAGCTAGGTGTAGCAATAGAGGTTAAATCCCTGACAGCATCTCTGACCAGAATTAAGTCATTGACGTGAAAGAAGAGTTGTGATTCTACATCACTGGATAGATGGAGACAGGGGTTGCATGCTGAATTCATGAAGCCAACCTCCTTGATCCAATTTGTCAGGGTCTCATACCAGTTCTTTGGGGCCTGTTTAAGGCCATAGAGGGACTTCTTGATTTTGAGGAATTGAGAGGACCGTTTGGATCCTTTTGGGGTTTTGATGAAGACCTCCTTGTTGATGGGTGAGTGGAGAAACACAATTTTGATGTTGAATTGTTGTATCTGCTGTTTTGATTCCAAGGCATATAGCAGAAGTAGTCTGAGTGCTGATGGCTTTCCTGTAGGCGCAAATGTTTTGAAATAGTCTAGGCCCTTGATTTGACTGAATCCCTGAATGCACAGCTGGGACTTATATTTGAAGGGGTCTCCATTAAATTTTTGTTTGATTCTGAAGGTCCAGGTGGTCTTGAGGACGTTGTGTGGACTTGGACCATCTTACTCTTCCCAGACTTTGAGGTCCTTGATTGAACCAAGCTCTTGATCAATGGCTTCTCTGCATTGCGGGTGATCTCTGCAGGAGGGGGCTTCTTCATATGAATTTGGCTTGTAGTAATGGTAGAACCCATACTGTTGAGGCAGCCTGATCCTAGACCTATCCTGCAGCATCCTGCCGGCTGGACCAACATTCTGGCTTTTGTCACTATTTGTGCCCTGGTTGAGAGCAGGTTGAGTTGCAGTGGTTGTGCTAGATGAGGGTTGAGGTGCATTTGGACCGGTTTCCTCAGCTGAGGAATTGGATGATGAGTTGTTGTCTCCAGCTGAACTGGTGGACGCCTCTTATTTGGGAGATTTGCTTTGATAGTTGGTCCAGGGAGCTTGGGTAGTGGGAGGTAAGTTTGTTTGAGAGCTGCAACCAGGGGGCTTGTTGCGGGCAGTGTTTGAGGAAGATATTTCATTTTAAATGGTGAAGGCAGGCTTGTGAAGTCAAGGAATCTGGAGGAATTTGACATGTTTTGAGGAGATAATTGAGCTGCTTTTAGTCAGGATACAATAAGAGTGGAAAAGAGGGTTCAAGCCTACAAGAGTTCCCTCCTTGCCTTTGGAATTGAATTTTGTTCCTCTCTCTTGCCTGTTGAGGAGAAAGACACAGGGGGTCCCAAGGGTGCAAAGATATGCAGTGGTTAACTGACAATTGTGCATTTTGTGCCAGGGAGTTTTTGATTTGTTTTTGGCAGGTATGTGGTTCAGCATCAAGCAGCATCCTTTGACAATCTTGTTCCAGGTTGGCATTGGCAGCCTACTATCCTTCAGGGTAGCTCTGGTGGACTCAATGATGGTTTGTTTTGCACGCTTGGCTTGTCCGTTGTGTTCTGGATGATGAGGTTCTGAAATGATCTGGGAAATGTGATTTTTGTCAAGATATGTGGTAAACTTGGTGTAGAAAAATTTGGTGCCATTGTCCAAGCAGACTTCCAAGGTGTATTAGCCTCTTTGTTGATGTTCTTTTTCTAGGATGTTGATCAGAGTGTCAGCTGTTTCATCCTTGGAGGTTAAGGGGAAGGCAGCCAAGTACCCACTGGCGTTGTCCACAAGGGTGAGGATATACTGGTGGCCAAGCTTGGAGAGTGGTCAAATGGGGCCCATCAGATTGAGGTGGATTTGTTCAAGGACCTTGTGAGATCTTGTGGATGAATTGCTAAAGGAAGATTTGGTGATTTTGCTCATGACACAGTCCAGACACTGGAATTTTGCTTTGAGGTTCCCAGGGATGTGTTGTATGAGCGGTTATAATCTTGAGAGTGACGTGTGGCCAAACTTCCAATGAATTTCTAGAATCTCTTCTCTTGGAAATACTGCTAGGGTCAAGAGGTGGGAGCCTAGGATTTGATTGGGCTTGTGGGATGATGTTAGAAGGGTGTAAAGTTTGTGAGTTATGGTCCCAAGGGGTATTGGTTGGTTGCTGTGGGAGATAGTGAATCAATCATTCTGTGAGATAATTGAGAAACCCTTTGCATTGAGTGCACCAGAGCTGATTAGGTTGAAAATGAAATCAGGAAAATAGAAGGTGTCTGTCAGTTTGAGGGAGAGATCTTTCCAGTTTAGCACGGTAATTCCTTTCCCTTTGATGGGTAGATTGGCACCTTTATTTCTGGTATTCATGGAGTCACCGGTGTAGGGTTCCATTTTGATGAAGAAGCAACTTTCCTTGATCATGTGGATGGATTCACCGCTGTCAAGCAGAAATTGTTGGTCAGGATCCCCGTGTTCTACCCATTGGTGCAGTAAGGCCAGATAGTGAGCTGAGGGAGGTATGTTTGATTGTTCTTTGGTTTGACTCTTTTTGGCTTTCCACTTAGCTTGATTGTCTCTCCACCACTCAGGAGCAACCTCAGGGTGGAGATGCCAACAGTCTTGGGTAGAGTGAGTTTTATCTTGACTTGGGTGGTAAAGGCCTTCTACGCATTGCTTGGGGTTGGATGACTTGCGTGACTCTTGTCTTGTCCATTTCCTGCTGAAGAGAGCAACATCTTCCTTTGATTTAGCGGATGACGCAGAGGATTGGGCAAGAGATTCATTATTGAGTTGGGTGAGGTGATTGAGGATAAAGTCAACCAAGAGATCCTTGTCTGAGTGCATGATCTTCCTTGTAAAGTTGTCAATTGAGGGGGGGGGTAGCTTGAAAAGAAGGAGATAGGCCACAATGTTGTTGGGAAGTTTGATGCCAACTTTGCCCATTTTCTTGAGACTAACTTTGATGGAGGTGATGAAGTTGGTAATGCTTTCAGGACTGAAGGTGAGATAGAGAAATCTGTTGAAGACTTGTGCTCTGTTTGATGCTTGAGAGGAAGCAAACTTTTTGATTATGGCTTTCCAGAGTAGTTTGGCTGAGTTCTGGTTTTCAGGGGTGACAATGTTGTCATGAGTGGATGAGTCAAGCTTAGAGATGAGCAGAAGTTTGAGTTTGTTGTTGATGGATGATTTGAGTGTGGATTTGTGATTGTTGATAGCAAGAGCACAGCCTCTGACGTTGATTATGGCATCCATCTTGTCCTTCTAGATTCCATAATTCTTGTCTCCAAGTAGAGGGATAGTCTCAAGGATATTCTTGAGCATAATTTGGCAAAAGATGGCCATCATGCCCAATAAGGAAGATCCTCAGTTTCAGTTGGTGAGAATGAGCTTATTTTGGCTTTTAACCATGATAAAAGATGGCTGTGAGATTGATATGCATTGAAACTGAAACTGAGACCTAGTACAGTTTGATACAAAAGAGAGACAACATAGGTGAGAAGGAAAAAGATATTAGAATTACTGAAGAACAAATGAAACCAACAAGACTGCTCTGGGTCACATGCTAGAGGCAATTTTCTGGAAGGTGAAGTTTGTCAAGGGCAGTTGGTGAGGCTGAGATTGAGGATTGGTCAACAGATGGGTTCTAGGCAGTTCTTGAGGCTGATCAGTAAGAGGAATTGGGTGAGTTCATTTGGTTGGAATCTTACCAGGCAGATGACCAGAGGTTTGGGATGAGAGGATGAGGAGGAATTGTTACTCAGTCAGGCTTGATGATTGGACGGTGATTGAGTTTTGAGTCAAGGTTGAGTTTGAGATTTGTGGTCAAGTGGAAGGGGAGGAAATGAGATGAAGAGAGTAGTGAGATTAACAAAACAGGTAAGATGAACAAAAATAATAAAGGAAGGAAAAAATCATGAGAGAGACAACTGAGAGAATAGAAAACACAAGGAAAAGAATTTCCAGGTCATATTAAGAGGGGACAGAGTGGGTCAAGCCCCCACGCGCTTCTCTGGTCTGTCTTACGCAGCTTGCCGCATCATGCAGATGTTTTCAGTGTTGCACCATGGTTTCCCCTCCGTGAGAAATCCCAACAGATGTTATACTTCCTTCAATGACATTGATAGGGTTAGTGATCATTAGGTCATACTCAGATAAAGATCATTCAGTTTCATCAAGTTGAGGATCATTGTAATTGTCATTCTCTTCTTCAATTAGATTAATCTTCCTCCTAGGCTGGGGACAATCAGGTCTCACATGCCCAGTATGATTACAATTCCAGCATACATTTTACTTAGTATCAGAAGTTTTCTTGACTTCTAGTTGGGGAGTGGTAGAGTCTTTGGTTTTGGGATTGTATTCTTCTTGAGTCTTGGGAAGGGGTTCCTTAGGTCTATTTTTCCTTTTGTCAAGACAATTCATATCAATGGTTTCTTCTAGAATACCAATGAGGGTGGAGAGATCAGCATCCATGGGCATTCTACACCTCACACTGTGATTAAGGTTTCCAGGACATGTTAAAATACGTACGCACTTACGCGGGTGCTACGTATAAGTGTAATCCAAATGGGATGCACAAATGGGCCTCTGAGGCCCATTGGACACACACACGGACCATACGGGCCCATGTGGATGTTACAGAGTTGGGGAAACTGGCCTCAAAACGCGTGAAATAGACCCATTTGTACACGGGCCCTAACGGGCCCGATGGGGTATATGGGCAAATACGGCCAGATGGGCTTGTATGGGCATAATTGGGCCCAAGGTTTATTTTGGACATACTTGGCCAGACGGGCTGGCCCGCAAAAGTAGTCTTTTCTCACAATTTGGGCTTGGGGCGGCCCATTAGGGTTGCCGCCCGTGTCGCGGCCCGCTCGGGGCCGCTGCTCGCGTCGCGGCCCGTTCGGGGCCGCCTGTGTTCCTCGGCACGGCCCGCGCGGGGCTGTTGCGCGGCCGAGGGATCCCGCGCGGTGCGATGCCGCGCGGGCCCGGCTGGTTGCGACCGGCGACCAGCGCCGCGGAGCCGGGGCTCGCGGCCCCGGCTCGCTCCCCCTCCCCTCGCTCGCCGTTGCAAGGGGGAGGGGGCAGGCTGGCTGGGTTGAACCAGCCAGCGACCGGCCGCAACGAGGCGGTTGGTCAGGGCAGGGGGGACCTGACCACCCCCTTGCCCCAGGAGGTGGCGGCGCCGGCCGCATGGTATGCGACCGGCAGGTGGGGGGGATTTCATCACCCCCCCGCCATTGTAGCGAACTAAGCGCGAAGGGGCGCTCTCCCCCCCCCCTTTACTGAGGGGGAGGAGCGATGGGCCTGGGGGGACCTGACCACCTCCCAGGCCAACTTTCTGTGACGACGCCCTGGGGGGTATCAACCCCCAGGGCCCCTGGTGAGGGGATTTGACCGCCCCCACCAGGGATTTGTAAGAGATAGAGGGGGGGACAGCATGTCCGCTGGTCACACCCCCCATGTGAGGTTGAAACCGGACCCAGGTGAGCCCTGGGTCCCACCTGGCCCATTTCAGGGGCCAGGGGCTGGATGCATGAGGCAACCAGCCCGTAACAGGGGTAATGATGCCATCAGGGCCGGTTGTAATAGACAACCAACTAAGGGACTGAACAGCAATGGGCTGGTTCAGCCCCGTAACGGTGGAAACACAAGAATGGACCGGAATAGTCTGGTTGTAAGGGTTCAGGGACTAATGCCATGCGGGCTGATGCAGTCCAAACCAAGTAACAAGGCCTGTAGAGCCTGTAGAGCTCTTTTGGGGCGGAAAATTTGCCCTTTGGCTTGTTGTATCATGGGCTCACAAGAGGCCAATCTTTTGTACTTAAGGAGCTCTTCTCCCTGCTGTTTTCCATCATTCATTCATCATCCAATCGAATTCATCCAACATATTGCCCCATTGTGAGAGCCCCATTAGCCATTATTGACACACAGTGTCCAGCATTTCTTTTGCTTTAAATACTGCTCATTTGCCTAAGCTAATTGCTGGCCATAATTATAACACATTATCAGTACCAACATCATCATTACTTCCAAGCCATCTAGACCTTTGTACCTTACTTTGGAGAACCTCAAAGACCTCAAGTTTTCCAAGAAGATGTCCTATATCCCTGATGTTAGCTCTACCAAAATAGTTCTGAATAGTCAGAACTATAATGCTTGGGCTGTCCTTATGGATAGTGAGCTGGATAACATCTGCTGTGGGGAAATTATGGATGCAGATGACACTCTGATCAGTTCAGAAGTGGAGAAGAAGTCTTACCATCTGATCCTTAGGCATCTTAATGAGAATCATGTGACATGGGTTGCTGATACTCTTAGGGAAGATGAGAGGAGGAGGGGCAGCATCCTTTGGAAGCTGCTTAAGTCCAAGTATGCTGGTGATTCTGTTCACCAGAAGGGTATAGCCTTTAATAAACTGTTCAAGTTACAATATTCGAATTGTAAACAGTTTGTGGCAGAGGCTAGGTCTAGTATAGCCAAGTTCAAGTCATCTGGACTTAACATGGATCCAGAGTGTTTGTCACTCTTAATCCTTCAAAAGCTGCCAAAAGAGTTTGATTCCTTAGTCAGAATCATTTCTCAATTGGATCCTCTTCCTGGGGAGGAGGATGTGCTTAAAAGGATTGAAAAGGATGACCTTCAATTCAAGATGAAGGGGGGTTCTGGAACAGCCCTAGTTGGAAAGACTGGAAAATCTCGCAAGAAGGCAAAAAAGGATTTGTCCAGGGTCTTATGTTACAATTGTCAGAATAAGGGTCACTATGCTAAGGACTGCAAGGAGGCCAAGAAAAGGAAGAAGTCCGAAGGGAATGACAAGGAGGTCAATCTCACAACTGAAAACGTTGCAATGGTGGCGTTGGATGCTCCAATTGAAGAGGCTGTTGTGGAAGAAGGTCCCAACAAGAAGGCCAAAATCAATGAGGATCAAGAAATGGACTTGATTGATTATGAAGTGAGTAATCTTAACCTCAAAGATAAGAACTTATCAGTGACTGATAAAGCTTCTTTCCTACTAGGAGGATTGAAGGAGGATGTTCTTGTTTTGATCGATTCTGGTTGTACAGATCACATGTTTTTTTGAACCAAATTTATTTTCAAATCTTAGTGATTATGATGGGGTTGTAAATATTGGTCAGAAAGGCAGAACAATTCAGATTAAAGGAATTGGAAAAGTTATTCTTGCAAATCAACTGGGTTTCCAAATTACTTTTGATAAAGTGTTCTATGTACCAGAGTTGCCTTACAACCTTGTGTCTCTTGGGGTGTTATGGAAAAAAGGTTTCCAAATTTGTTATCTTAAAGGAGATAGGTTTGTTATTGATATGAATGGGAGAACTGTTCTTATTGGAAAAGTTCGGAATAAGCTTCTGTGTGCAAGCTTGTTCAAATTCTCAGCTCTGAGAACTGTTTCTCACAATAGAAGTGGCCATAAGGTAAAGGACAGCAACTGTGAGAGTTGTACCTGGGGGGCTAAGACTAGAAATGTGTTCTCTAAGAGTAGAGATCACACAGATGTTCCTAGAGAGGAATTTTCCATTGATTTGGCAGGGCCATTCACTCCAGAGTCCCTTGGTGGGGCAAGATACTTCATCAATTTAGTTGATACTGCAACTAATTATTTTTGGGTTAAACCAATTCGATCTAAGGATCAGACCACAGAGGAGGTTTCTGTAATCTTCAAAGTCTGGAAACAGAATGGTCTGATGAAGGAGATCAAGAGGGTTATTACCGATGGAGGGGGTGAATTCGTGAGTAAAGATTTTGGGAGGCTGTTGAAAGATTATGGTATCATTCATATAGTCACTACTGCAAGTACTCCACAAAATAATGGAATAGTTGAGAGAATGAATAGGACTTTACTGGACAAAGTCAGAACTATTATGTCTCAATCTGGTCTGCCAAAGTTCTTATGGGCTGAGTTGATGTGCACGGTGTGTCTGTTGCACAACATTGTAAGTGTTAATGGGAAGTGCCCCCATTATCAGTTTTGGAAGTTGTACCCCAAAACATCACACCTAAGAACAATTGGTTGCTTGGTGTATTATAGTGTCCACCATAATGAAATGGTCGGAAAATTAGACCCTAGAGCCAGAACAGGGGCACTTGTAGGCTATGATTTAATAAGTAAATCTTATAGGATCTATTGTCCAGGGACAAGAAAGGTTATCCGTAGCAGGGATGTAAAATTCGACAAAAGTACCTTTCCACTCAAAAGGAGTGAAGATGTCGTTGTGATTAAGCCACAACAAGAAATAGAATTAGCACCTATTTCACCAGCAAAAGCTGTGGAACATGTGGTTCCAGAAGATGAAGAGGTGGCAGACGTGCCACAAGAGGGTTCAGTACCCGCTCCAGGTGATTCTGTGGAATCAGAACCTGATGAGCCTCCACCTCTGGTTAGAAGGAGTGGTAGGGTTAGAGTACCGGTTGACAGGTACGGGGAGTGGAGATCCCATTATGCTGCCGCAGGATATGAGGAAGATACATTTCAGGAACAGTGTATGCTCAATGAAGTCCTGGAGTTGAGTTCAGAAATGGGTAACAGGGTTAACCCAAATAGCTTTGGCCAAGCTATGAATTCTGATGAGAGAGCCAACTGGAAGAGTGCTATTTTTGGGGAATTTGATTCTCTAGAGAATAATAGTGTCTTTGAAGTGGTTAAGCGGGATTCTGTTCCAAAAGGAAAGACCATTGTGGGGTCTCAATTGGTGTTAAACACGAAGTTTGACACAAATGGAGTTTTGAAAAGGTTCAAGGCTAGATGTGTTGCACAGGGCTTCAAGCAGAGAGAGGGTATTGATTACCAAGAAACTTTCTCACCAACTGGAAGGCTGTCCACCTTCAGGTACATCATTGCTCTGGCAGTGGAGTTGGGTGAAGAAATCAGACAAGCTGATTTTGTAACAGCATACTTGAATGCAAAACTTGGAGAGGAGGAGACTGTTTATATGTCGATTCCTGATGGTTTTCGTGAATGGTTAGTAGAGACTAAACCAGAAACCATGAAGAAAATCTGTGTTAGAACTTTTCTTTTGGCAGATAAAGGGGAATATGTCCTCAAGCTGTGTAGATCCCTGTATGGATTGAAGCAAGCAGCTAGGTCATGGTATAACACCATGAGTGAGAAACTGATAGAGATTGGTTTTAAGACGTCTGAGGCCAATCCTTGCCTTTTTGTGAGAAAGGATGCAATTTTGTTTGTATGGGTCGATGACATTATCATTATTGGTGATGGTAAAGAGAGAGTCATGGAGACACTCAAAAAGGAGTTCAAGATAAAAGATCTTGGTCTGGCACAACAGGTGCTAGGAATGAAAGTTAGTAAGGGCAAGAATGGTATTAAGTTAGACCAAAGCCATTACGTTGAAGCTCTTCTTAAGCAGTATGGCTTAGAGGATGCAAAGGAGTTTGGTACTCCCATGCAGTCAAACATTCGTTTAGAGAAGTCTACAGATGAGGAGTATCTGGAGTTTGTTCAATCAGGGAATGACTACAGGTCAGCTGTCGGATCGCTTAATTATTTGGGGCAGTGTACAAGGCCCGATATTGCGTTTGCAATTGGGGTCTTGTCGCAACACTTAGAGAAGCCAAGCATGAGGCATTGGTCAGCGTTTAAGAGTGTTATGAGGTATCTTAAAGGAACACACAGTCTGGGACTGTTGTTTACAAAGTCAGCAAACTTTGATTTGGTTGGTTATTCCGATGCAAGTTGGGCAGATGGTAACACTAGGGAATCAACAAGTGGTTTTGTATTCTTTTTAGGTAAGAATCTGGTGTCATGGATGTCCAAGAAGGTGTCGGCAATAAGTCTTTCATCAACAGAGGCTGAGTATAGAGCTTACTTAGCAGCTTCACAGGAAGCAAAATGGTTGAGAAAAGTCTTAGAGGATACACATAAACCACAAGGGTTTGCGTTGTTGTATTCCAATAACCAGAGTGCCATTGCGTTGGCACAAAACCAAGTGTTCCATTCAAGAACAAAACATATTGATGTTCACTATAACTATATTCGCGACGCAGTTAACTGCAATGAGATTGTGTTGAGGTACATGCCCACTGGAGCAATGATTGCAGATATCTTGACTAAGGCATTAGACAGAAACAAGCATCAAGGCTTTGTGACTAATATGCGGATGTCACCCCTTTTGGATTAAGGGGGTGTGCTAAAATACGTACGCACTTACGCGGGTGCTACGTATAAGTGTAATCCAAATGGGATGCACAAATGGGCCTCTGAGGCCCATTGGACACACACACGGACCATACGGGCCCATGTGGATGTTACAGAGTTGGGGAAACTGGCCTCAAAACGCGTGAAATAGACCCATTTGTACACGGGCCCTAACGGGCCCGATGGGGTATATGGGCAAATACGGCCAGATGGGCTTGTATGGGCATAATTGGGCTCAAGGTTTATTTTGGACATACTTGGCCAGACGGGCTGGCCCGCAAAAGTAGTCTTTTCTCACAATTCGGGCTTGGGGCGGCCCATTAGGGTTGCCGCCCGTGTCGCGGCCCGCTCAGGGCCGCTGCTCGCGTCGCGGCCCGTTCGGGGCCGCCTGTGTTCCTTGGCACGGCCCACGCGGGGCTGTTGCGCGGCCGAGGGATCCCGCGTGGTGCAATGCCGCGCGGGCCCGGCTGGTTGCGACCGGCGACCAGCGCCGCGGAGCCGGGGCTCGCGGCCCCGGCTCGCTCCCCCTCCCCTTGCTCGCCGTCGCGAGGGGGAGGGGGCAGGCTGGCTGGGTTGAACCAGCCAGCAACCGGCCGCAACGAGGCGGTCGGTCAGGGCAGGGGGGACCTGACCACCCCCTTGCCCCAGGAGGTGGCGGCGCCGGCCGCATGGTATGCGACCGGCAGGTGGGGGGGGATTTCATCACCCCCCCGCCATCGTAGCAAACTAAGCGCGAAGGGGCGCTCTCCCCCCCCCCTTTACCGAGGGGGAGGAGCGATGGGCCTGGGGGGACCTGACCACCTCCCAGGCCAACTTTCTGTGACGACGCCCTGGGGGGTATCGACCCCCAGGGCCCCTGGTGAGGGGATTTGACCGCCCCCACCAGGGATTTGTAAGAGATAGAGGGGGGGACAGCATGTCCGCTGGCCACACCCCCCATGTGAGGTTGAAACCGGACCCAGGTGAGCCCTGGGTCCCACCTGGCCCATTTCAGGGGCCAGGGGCTGGATGCATGAGGCAACCAGCCCGTAACAGGGGTAATGATGCCATCAGGGCCGGTTGTAATAGACAACCAACTAAGGGACTGAACAGCAATGGGCTGGTTCAGCCCCGTAACGGTGGAAACACAAGAATGGACCGGAATAGTCTGGTTGTAAGGGTTCAGGGACTAATGCCATGCGGGCTGATGCAGTCCAAACCAAGTAACAAGGCCTGTAGAGCCTGTAGAGCTCTTTTGGGGCGGAAAATTTGCCCTTTGGCTTGTTGTATCATGGGCTCACAAGAGGCCAATCTTTTGTACTTAAGGAGCTCTTCTCCCTGCTGTTTTCCATCATTCATTCATCATCCAATCGAATTCATCCAACATATTGCCCCATTGTGAGAGCCCCATTAGCCATTATTGACACACAGTGTCCAGCATTTCTTTTGCTTTAAATACTGCTCATTTGCCTAAGCTAATTGCTGGCCATAATTATAACAGGACACAGATTTAGGAGCCTTTCATTGATTGCCTCTTTATCAGCTTCAGGATAGAAACAATCAAACCTCCTTGTTTGTTCCAAAAACCACTTGTGGAATTTGTCCTTTGAAGGGTCAAAAGGTGAGTTCTCAAAAGTTTTAATCATCTTTCTTTTCCAGATTCTGGTACCAAATTGTTCTTTGATTAGAAACTTCCAAGAGTTCCACGTTTGGGATCCTACTTCTCCTCTTTTTTTTATAAACCAATTCAGTGCTACTCCTTCAAACAGCCTGGGTAGCCTCACCACAGCTATAGTATCTGGAAGTTCATAGGAGGCAAGTTAATAGTCAATGAATTTAATGAAGCTGATATGGTTGTATTCTCCTTCTCCTGAGAATTTAGGCCATTCAGTTACAGGAGGAAAGATTCTGAAAGATTTTTCAACTTCAGCAGTGGGACTAGGCCGGTAAGACTGATTCCCATTCACTCCAGAATTAAGAAGGACGTGGGGAGTGATACTGTTCCTGGTGGGTTTTGATTCTTATACATTGACTAAAGGAGGGGAAGTTGATTAAATTTTGAGGTATCTTAAATCATTCTTGATCATACCTAGTTCCAAATACATTTTGTTGCTTAACAAGTCAATTATATTAACAAGATGAACAAAAGGGGTATCAGTTTTTTTTTCATTTCTCCTTTGAGTGTCAGCTCTCTGATACAAGGAACCTTGCATTCCTTTAGCTACAGAGAGTGATAAAAATGCTTAAATAATAATTATTATTATTATTCCAAAAATAAACGCTTAGAGGCTCAAATAAAAAATGTAATAAGAGCAGTTGCAAGATTTAATTGGTTTGGTAATAAAAGGTTTTCAATATGTATATAAAAGAGGGGCCACAGTATTATACTACTGGGGGTCTTTACAGACAAAGCAACCTCTCTTCAAGGGGCCTCCTTAGGAAGTTTAAGAACCTTGGAATGAAGATGGGTGCCTTAGAAAGGGCTTATTTCACTAATGGCCGTAAATAACAGCACACTGGCCTAGACAGGAAGGGAAGCACTCACTCTGAGCACTTAACCACAAAAATCCTGCAATAATAGGAAGGGTTTCAGAGCAGATGGGGTGGATTGCCTGAATAAACTTCAAGGGTTGATTGGTTGTAAGAAATAAATAATAATAATACAGACTTGTTCATAAATCACTTGCTTAGATTCTTCATAAGCACTTGACTAACAATGACACGGTTTCTGGTTGATAATAATAATTCCTGGTAAACTGATGATGGAATAATGAATCCAAAGAGGTCTGTATAAATACCTTTTGGGGTGATTTTGAGCTTCTCAGGGCGCGTAGAGAGAGTTCTGCTCATGGGATCAGGCTGGCAAGCCATCCAGAGCAAGATTAGCACGTCCACTTGGTGCTGTTAATCAGCTGACTTTTGATCTGCTGGATTTCTGTACTATTTTAGCCACAGGATCTGTTAATCTATTATGGCATAAATCTGATCAATCTGCACTCATCCTTCATTTGTACTATTAGTATTGATTTAAAGTGAACGCATGTGGACGTTTACTGATTTTTCATCATTTGCTGATCACGTAGATAATTTTTGATAATTTTTATGAACACTCCTTGTAGTGTTTTGTGGTCTTCAAAGATCAGAGTCAATGATTTATGTGGTAATCCTTGATCTTTAATTTATTATTAAAAAATGTTCTAAACTTAATTTTTATAAATTTTAATTGAGTTTTGATCTTTTTAGATTATTAATAATGCATATGTCAGCTTGTTACATATGCCAGGCAACCCTAATTAGGTTGTAGCTCTTTTGAGTGGTACCTGGTTGTCAGATTAGTCACGACGTATCCAGACACGGGGATAAGTCAGTACAGATGCGTGCGGGGTTGGATCCGCTGTGTGCCTGGAAGAATTTGCTGCGCGCAGGTCTCTAGTACGCAGGAAACTGCTACTATGAGTACGTGGGGGTATGTAATGATGCGGGGCTGCGCGTGGGAATTGTGAGGTAAGACATTTCTGCATGTAACTCCTAAAATATACACAACACCTCAATTCTGAGTGAATTTCAGGTGTAAACCCTTTACGTGACAACACATGTGAAATGTTAAAATGGAAAAAAGGTGCCATACTGGTGTTGTAATTTTCAGTAATTTTCTTATTAATTATTTAAAAAATGTAAGGACTTGGATTTCAAGGGTGGGGTCAGTGAGTGACCCTCCCTAATTTTGGGTGAGGAATCCATTTCTTCAATAATATTTATGGATTTCTCACTAATTCTTTTGTTAATTTAGATATTCTTATTTTTATAGTTTTGTGTTGCTATGACAGGTTGCTCTGTACATAGTAGCAAGCTCACAGAGAACAATTCATACTCATTCAACTCATGTAATCAATAAAATTGATTTTTTAAGTAACCAACTTGACTTGGAACTAGGTATGATCAAGAATGATCACAGAGATCTTAAAATAACTTTTGCTTACCCTCCAGTTAATTACTTGGAAGAAGCTAGACCTAGTAGATTCACCTGTAATCCTAGTATTCCCTCTAGATTCAGAACAGCTAGGAATAAATTTTTCAGGCCTAGTCCTACACCTGAAGTAGAACAAGCTTTAAAGTTACTTCCTCCCACAACTGAATGGCCTAAATTCTCAGGAGAAGGATAATACAACAATTTCAGTTTAATTAAGTTTATTGATTACACTCTTGCCGCTTATGAACTCCCTGATACCATAGCTGTGGTAAGATTACCCAGATTGTTGAAAGTAGTAGCTCTTGATTGGTTTATTAATAAGAGAGAAGAATTTGGATCTTTGTCCTGGAATTCATGGAAAGAATTTATCAAAGAAACATTTGGTACCAGGATTTGGAAAAGAAATATGATGAAGACTTCCAAACCTCCCCAGTTTAATCCATACAATGAAAAACCTCAGAAATGGTGTTTTGATCAGAAAAGGAGGTTGGATTGCTTTTTCCCCAATGCTTACAAAGAAGAAGTTAATCAGATACTTCTCAAGTTATGTCCTGGACAACTAAACCATAGTGTTAGGTGCAGGATGACCATGGACTCTGACCTTTCTACCTTGATAGGAGTATTAGAAGAAACTATTGATATGAATGATCTTGACAAGCAAGTCAATAAACCCAGGGAACAGACTATCAAAAGTAAGGAAGAATATGCTGTAAGGACCAAAGATTTCCCTGAACCTAATCCCACCAGTTTAGAAGTCAAGAAGACTCCAGAGACAAAGGAAAAGGTATGCTGGAATTGCACTAAGACAAGACATTTAAGACCTGACTGCCCTCAACCCAGAAGAAGGATTAATACTATTGAGGGAAAAGAGTATGATAATAATACTGATCCCCAATTTGATGACAATTATGGATCACTCTCTGAGTGTGAATTAATGATCACTAACCCCATCAATGTTATTGAAGGAAGTATAGAAGCTTCCCCGGACATAAACTCTATCAATGAAGATTCTGTCAGCTCTCTGATACCAGGAACCTTGCAGTCCTTTAGCTACAGAGAGTGATAAAAATGCTGGAATGATAATAATAATTATGATTCCAACAATAAACGCTAAGAAGCTCAAATAAATAATTTAATAAGAGGAGTTGCAAGGTTTAATTGGTTTGGTGGTAGATGGTTTTCAATATAATATAAAGAAGGGGCCACAGTATTATACTACTGGGGATCTTTACAGACTAGCAACCTCTCTTCAAGGGGCCTCCTTGGGAAGTTTAAGAACCTTGGAATATATATGGGTGCCTTAGAAAGGACTTATTCCACTAGTGGCCCGGCTTAAAAGCACAAACAGCCTAGACAGGAAGGGTAACACTCACTCTGAGCACTTTACCACGAAAATCCTGGAATAATTGGAAGGGTTTCAGAGTAGATGGGGTAGATTGCTCGACTAAACTTCAATGGTTGATTGGTTTAATAAAGGTAAGTAATACTACTACAGACTAAGTCATAAATCACTTGCTTATCCTCATATAAGCACATGATTAACAATGACACAGTGTCTGATTGATACTAAATAAATTCCTGGTAAACTGATTGAATAATGGATCCAAAGAGGTCTGTATAAATAACTTTTTGGGGTGATTTTGGTCTTCTCAGGGCGCGTAGAGAGGGTTCTGCTCGTGGTCTGAGGCTGGCAAGCTAGTCAGGGCAAGATTAGCACATTTACTTGGTGCTGTCAATCAGCTGTCCCTAGATCTGCTGGATTTCTGTACTATTTTAGCCACAGGATCTGTTTATTAGTTATGGCTTAAATGTGATCATTCTGTACTTATCCTTTATTTGTACTATTGATATTGCTTTAAAGCGTGCAGATGTGGATGTTTACTGATTTTCCGTAATTTTCTGATCATTTAGATACTTTTTAATAACTTTTATGAACACTTCTTGTAGTTTTTCGTGGTCTTCAAAGATCAAGATCCCTGGTTTACATGGTGGTATTTGATCTTTGATTTATTATTAAAAAATGTTTAAAACTTTATGTTTATTAATTTTATTTAAGTTTTGATCTTTTTAGATCATTACTAATGCATATGTCTTCTTGTTACATATACTAGGCAACCCTAACTAGGTTGTAGCTCTTCTGAGCGGTACCTGGTTGTCACAACGGATCCAGGCGCGGGGATCAGTAGTACAGATGCGCGCGGGGTAGGATCCGCTGCGTGCGTGGCAGAATTAGGGGCGCGCGGGTCCCTAGTACGCAGGATCCTGCTGGTTCTATTACGTAGGGTTATGTAATGATGCGTGGCTGCGCGCGGGAATTGTGAAATAACACATTTCCGCGTGTAACTTCTATAATATACACAACACCTCAATTCTGAGTGAATTTTAGGTGTAAACCCTATATGTGACAACATGTGTGAAATATTAAAATGGCCAAAAAGTGCCATACAGGTGTCTTAATTTCCAGTACTTTTCCTTTTAATTATTTTAAAAATGTAAGGACTGGGAATTTAAGGGTGGGGTCAGTGAGTGACCCTACCTAATTTTGGGTGAGGAATCCATTCCTGTAATAATATTTATGGATTTCTCACTCCTTGCTTTGTAAATTGAGGTATTCTTATTTTTCACATTTTGTGTTACTATTTGACAGTTTTGCTCTGTATATAGTAGCAAGCTGACATTCCCCCGCTCCAAGATATGTCTATATCTGAAAAAAGAATTTTTGGGCTAATGGGCTAATGCCTCCTGTTGGCTCTGTAGTTCCTCAGGTGGATAGGTCTGTCAGGGATATTATGTTCAGGCAACCATTCATCTTTATCAGCTGATTCTCCCTTGTATCTAACCAGGTAGAGTCTGACGTCTTTTCCATTGATCCTATCATTCTTATCCTTAAGGATCTTGCTAATTTTATGTTTGTCCTTTTCAGGTTCTTCTGTAACAGGTATTGCATGTGAATGAGTATGTTCTCCATTCCTTGGGTGGCAGTGTTTGATGAGGCTTACTGGAAAGACTGGATGTTTCCTAAAAAGCTCATCACTGAGGATAACTTCCACCGCATTTTTACCAAGAAGTTTGTTAATGGTGAAAGGTCCAACAAAAGCTGGTCTAAGCTTCCTATTTCCACCCAAGTTGGTAAAGTTAGTGGTAGAGATCAAGACTTGATCACCAATCTTGAAATCAGGTTCCTTATGGGTTTTATCCCATCTTTTCTGGTTATACTCCACAGCATCCTGGACACATTTCACAGCATGTTTGTTAGTTTGATCTATCATTTTCTTGAAATCAAGTGATTTAGGGTGAATGTTGGTTAGTTGGTGGTTAAGGTTATCCTTGGGTAACCAAGGAATCCATCCTCTTTCCAGTATGTAAGGTGCTTCCTTAGTGGTAGAGTGTTTGCTACTGTTGTAGGCCATTTCCAGTGCAGGTAAAAGGCTAACCCAATTGTGGCAGTAACTTTCAGAATTCTTGTATTCTAGTCCAAAGCCACAGAATCTCCTGAGCATGTTTTCCAGGGTCTGAATCATCCTCTCAGCTAATCCATCCATCTGAGGGTGATAAGCGGTAGAGAAAGCTAAGGTGGTTCCAAGCATATCATGTAGATTCCTCCAAAACTCAGAGGTGAATTTAGGATCTCTGTCACTGATAATAATCTTGGGAACTCCAACGTCAGCAATGAGTCTGTTCCAAAATAATAAGGCAACTTCCATAGCAGTACCTTCTTTGTGATTAGGTAGGAACTTTGCTTTCTTGAAGAACCTATCCACCATGACTAAGACTGAGTTGTAGGAATAGGCTCCTCTTGGTGGTAGTCCAGTCAGAAAGTCCATATTAATGATTTCCCATCTTTTCTTGGGTTCAGAAATCCTTTGCAGTAGTCCAAACCGTTTCCCAGTGGTCCTGTTGAACTTCTGACAAGTTTCACAACTGGTGACGTACTGTATAGTGGAGTCTCTGCAATTCACCCACCAAGCAGTTTGTTTAACCTTATCTAAGGTTGTATCAGTAGATAAATTACCAGATGAGCAGTTATCATGGCACTCAGCCAGAACATGTTTGATATGGTCATCCTTATTTAAGACAATGACACTTGAATGTTGATGCCTATAGTATACTAGACCATCCCATATGGTGAACCTTCTGGCTTTGTATGGTTTCAAGATAGGTTCACGTAGGCTATTGATCAATTCAGGAGGTGCAGAGGTACTTTCCATTATAGTGATCAGAGTCTTTATGCCAGAGCTGTAAGCTTCTTTGATAGAGTTGAACAACAATTCATTTAGTTCACAAACGTGGATGCCCATTATAGGAGCTTCAATGTTTGACCTGTTAATATTAAGGATAGGGATGATTTCATTATCCTCTGGATCATAGGCAGGGTTACTTGGGTCATTGGGTAACGCAGTCCTGCTTAAACTATCAGCATTCTGATGTTTAGTTCCAGCTTGATGAACTATCGTCATCTGTCCTCTGTACTTTTGTATAGCTATCTGCCATCTCAACATATGCCTGCTAGGGGTCTTCATGTTCATCAAGGTTCTGACATTGTTGCAGTCAGTAATAACAGTGAAGTTGCTGCCTTCTAAGTAATAATGGAGTTTCTCTAGGGCCCATACTAAGGCAGGCATTCCATTTGGCTTTCACCGTACCTTTTGTCAGTATCTTTAATTTGTCTAGATATGAAGAGTATAGGTTTTTCCACTGGTTTATCATCTTCTATGACTTCCTGGTGTAAAGCAGCTCCTAGACCTTCCATGCTGGCATCTATGTAGAGCTTGAAAGTTTTAGATTAATCTGGCTGGATCAGTACTGGAGCTGAAGTCATTGCCATTTTGAGTTCCTCATAATTTTTGACTCTATCATGAGTCATTTCAAACACAGTGGTGTTGTTGCAGATCTCATACAAACATTTGGTTAGGAGAGCAAACATTGGTAAATACTTCCTATAGTAGCTGCAAAAGCTGATGAAGGATAGGAGTTCAGTTTTGTTTTGCAGCATAGGCCTATTCATTACTGCTGCTATCTTGTTTTGGTCAGCAGCTAAGGTCAGTCCAGAGACAATGTGACCTAAGTTTTTGAGTTCCCCGTAACCAAAGTTACACTTTTTCATTGATACCTTCAATCCTACGGCAGAGATGGTTTTGAGGACTAGCCTCAATTTCTCCATGTGAGTATCCCATTGTTCAGAGTAAATGATAACATGATCAATGTATACAATCATCCATCCCTGTCTGATGAATAATCCTAGGACTGTGTCCATCATTCTTTTAAAATGAGAAGGAGCATTTTTGATACCAAAAGGCATCCTAAGATACTTATAGATTCCTAGATGACAGATAATCCTCATGAATTTCCCGCTATCAGGGCTGATAGGTATTTGGTGGAAACCTTTCAGCATATCCATGGTGGTTATGTACTTAGCCTGGGACAGGTTATGTAGAGCGTGGTCAATTCTTGGAATTGGATAATAATCAGCTTGGGTGTAGTTGTTAAGCATTCTAAAATCTCCAACCATTCTTGACTTATCATTGTGCCAAGCTATAATTACTGGGTAGTAATATTTACTTGTTCATTATGGCCTACTTTCCTTAAGACTTGTAAGTCAACCAACTCTTGAATGTGGGTTTCCAGAGCAGCTCTAGATTTTGGACTCAAAGGGTAAGCAGGTCTCCTGAGGTTAGGTGGGTAAGGTGGCTTCATAGTTAGAGTTAGGATCATGTCATGTCCTTTGATGTTACCAATGGGGTGATCTTTGGTGCAGAAGGCATTCTGATTTTCAAAGCATACTTGTAAGATATCCCGTTTCTGTTCTTCATTGAGAAGGGAATTTAAAGAGGCCTGAGAAATGTATTCCTGATTGAACTTCTCTAAGTGTTTTTCATAAGTTGAATCAGATGTTTGAGCATTGACATGACATATTTGGAACTTCTTATTCCAGTCTCCCCCTACGGTGAAGTATCTACCTTTACTTTGGAATACCTCTATACCATATAGGCAAAGAGAATCATTCCCAAGGATAAAATAGTCACATACTCCATTTTGGAGAACTACAAATTCAATGTTCACTTTGAGTGATCCTTTAGAGTGAGGGAGTATGATATCAGAAGACCATACTCCAACAGCTTTGAGAGCAGAATTACAACTGCTGAACTTAGCCTGAGGTACTGGTAGTAAGTTCAGTTTCCAGTCTGGGTCTTGCTTTTCCAGATAAGCTGAACCAACACACGAGCAAAAGGCTCCACTGTCTAGAAGTAACTTAACTGGGGAACCTTGGATTAAACCAGTAGCATAGCATGTTTTGCCTGAAGTGTAACTTTTACCGGCAGAAGGTTTTAGAGTCAAGGCCTTAGCCTCAGAGATGTGGTGAATCTTCATGTTGGGATTCCATTTTTGAGGTAAGTTAGAATCCTCATTGACGGAATTTATGTCCAGAGAAGATTCAATACTACGTTCAATAACATTGATAGGGTTAGTGATTATTAGATCACAATCAGGGAGTGATCCGTCAGTATCATCAAGGTGAGGTTCAGGATTGTCACACTCTTCTCCGTCAATCAGATTGATCCTTTTCCTAGGTAGAGGACAATCAGGTTTTACATGTCCTGTTTGGTTACAGTTCCAACATACTTTCTCTTTTGATTCTGGAGTCTTCTTGACTTCCAAAGTAGATGGATTAGTAGCAGGGGATTCCTTATTTTTGGAGGTATATTCTTCCCTGTTCCTAGTATTTTTTTCCCTTGGAGGTCTATTGACCCTTTTGTCAAGACCATTCATATCAATAGTCTCTTCCAATACACCTATTAAGGTGGAAAGATCGGATTCCATAGGCATTCTACACCTTACACTGTGGTTGATTTGTCTGGGACATAAGTTGACAAGTCTTTCTTTGACTTCTTCTTTATCAGCATCAGGATAAAAACAGTCCAACCTCTTTTTCTGGTCTAAGCACCACTTATGAGGTTTGTCCTTGGATTGATCAAACTGGGAATTTTTGAAAGTTTTCATCATCTTTCTTTTCCAAATCTTGGTACCAAACTGCACTTTGATCAATTCTTTCCAAGAATTCCAGGATAAAGATCCAAATTCTTCTCTTTTATTGATAAACCAATCAAGAGCTACTCCTTCAAATAATCTGGGCAATCTTACCACAGCTATTGCATCAGGGAGCTCATAGGAAGAAAGTGTATAGTCAATAAACTTAATAAAACTGACATGGTTGCATTCTCCTTCTCCAGAGAATTTAGGCCATTCAGTGATGGTAGGAAGTAGCTTCAAAGCCTGTTCTATTTCTGGAGTAGGACTGGGTCTGAAAGACTCATTCCTAGTTATCCTGGCTCTGGGAGGAACACTAGGAGTACTGGTGAACCTGGCAGGTCTAGTTTCTTCTAGGTCAATGACCGGAGAGTTAGTAGAGTTGATCTTAAGATCTCTGAGATCATTCTTAATTTTACCTAACTCTAAATCAAGTTTGTTGCTTAATAAGTCAATTTTGTTAGTCAGATGAGCTGAAGGAGTAGGACTAGTTTTCTTAACTTCTTCTTTAAGCTGGTTTATGGTTGCAAGAATATCTTCCTGAAAAATTGATTGATTGTCATCAATATGTTTCATCAGGTCAAACTTACCAGCTCTTATACTATCCTTGATCTGTTGTATTTCCAACTCATCAATTCTCATAATCTGAGACTGAGTGTCAATCACTCTAAAAATACTTGAACTTAATTTGTCCAATTGGTTATAAACTTTGTCAAAGCATTGGCTAATAATGGTAAAATTGTGAGACAAATTTACAGAAAAGCTATTAAGAGCTTCTACATCTAATTGTGGTACACCTTTTTCCACTTCTGGGCTAAGGATATTATGTTGTCCCAATCCTTTCGGTTCCTTAACTTCTGATGGGTTGTGGACCTCTTCTTTTTGGGGTCCTTTCCCTTTACAGAAGCTAACTGATCCCAAGGATTTCAGTTCTGCACATAGCCTTCTACTTCTTTCTTCGGGATCAACTTTTGCAGAGAAATCTGAGATTTCTTTGCCTGAGAAATGGCTTTTCTCATACCTGGTTGATACTTCTGGGTCTGAGCCACCCTGAATTGTTCCCAATAGCTCGCGTGCTCTTTCACTAACACTTTGACCTTTTCCTCCTTGGTTGGGTCCAGCTGGGGTAGCGTAGGAGGACCTTTACCCTCCTGGGATAACCTGGTGGGCGACAGAGGGCTCTCCAACTGTCTGTTGGTTGAGTTGGCGGCTGTGGTTGTCGCCATTGTTGTCCCATGTGACGCTATGGTCACGGGTTTGAGTCCCCTCATTGCATTCGCGACTGGAGTCCTTGCGCGTACGGTTTCCTCCAGGCAGAGATCCATATGATGGGGCTCTGCCAGTTGCACGGGTGTTGCACCTATTGTGATACATAATACCAAAAAAATTTGTAAGTCTTTTTTTGAAACTTTGAAAAAAGACTTTAAATTTATAAAAATAATATTTTCCGTGTGTTTTATATTTTTAATAATTTTTTTATAAATATTTTAACTTACTTAGAGTTAAATTCAATGGTACCAACACTTGGTTTGGATCACAACTATCCTTGGAAGGTATTCCAACGGGGTCTGAGTGAGTCCCAATCAGATCCTGGGATAAATCCAATGGTACACTTTCTGGGACGTCCTCTAGGAGGTCCTGGTCAATGAGATCACCAAAAACAAAGTCCACTGAGATGGATAAAAAAATATAAGTTTAATATATTTTTGTATTTTTACGTGATAAGGTGATTTTTCAAAAAAAATAGTCACTTTTATTATTTTTGGGTTTTTCTTTATCTTCAGGATTATTCAATTTATAAATATAAAGCTTCCTTTGATAAATTTTCCACTCCTTATGTTGCCTTAATAAAAAATTGAAATTGAAAATTCTTTCAAGCTTGAGTTCTTGGTCTTTTATAACCTGCTGCTTATAATAAAGCAATTTCTCCTGTTTTTTCTCAGGAGTTATAATAACAGGGACAAAGTTACGGAGTTTTTCTTCTTTTTTCTTTTTAAGAAGGTTCAAATAATAATTGATCAATTTTCCGTTGGTCTTAAGATCCACTAGAGAAACAAATGATCAAAAATATATGTTATAAGTATGTTAACTTATTTTTAAAAATAAATAGACTGGTCAAAGGAATAAATAATTAAAAATTAATTATTCAAGGATATTTCTTGGCCAGACACCCAGTTGTCATCTCTCTGATACCAGGAAACTTGCAGTCCTTTAGCTACAGAGAGTGATAAAAATTCTGGAATGATAATAATAATTATGATTCCAATAATAAACACTGAGAAGCTCAAATAAATAATTTAATAAGAGCGGTTGCAAGGTTTAATTGGTTTGGTGGTAGATGGTTTTCAATATAATGTAAAGGAGGGGCTACAGTATTATACTACTGGGGATCTTTACAGACTAGAAACCTCTCTTCAAGGGGCCTCCTTGGGCAGTTTAAGAACCTTGGAATAAATATGGGTGCCTTAGAAAGGACTTATTCCACTAGTGGCTGGGCTTAAAAGCACAAACGGCCTAGACAGGAAGGGTAACACTCACTCTGAGCACTTTACCACGAAAATCCTGGAATAATTGGAAGGGTTTCAGAGCAGATGGGGTAGATTGCTTGACTAAACTTCAATGGTTTATTGGTTTAATAAAGGCAAGTAATACTACTACAGACTAAGTCATAAATCACTTGCTTATCTTCATATAAGCACTTGATTAACAATGACACGGTGTCTGATTGATAATAAATAAATTCCTGGTAAACTGATTGAATAATGGGTCCAAAGAGGTCTGTATAAATACCTTTTTGGGGTGATTTTGGTCTTCTCAGGGCGCGTAGAGAGGGTTCTGCTCGTGGTCTGAGGCTGGCAAGCTAGTCAGGGGCAAGATTAGCACGTTTACTTGGTTCTGTCAATCAGCTGTCCTTAGATCTTCTGGATTTCTGTACTATTTTTGCCACAGGATCTGTTTATTATTTATGGCCTAAATTTGATCATTCTGTACTTATCCTTTATTTTTACTATTGATATTGCTTCAAAGCGTGCAGATGTGGATGTTTACTGATTTTCCGTTATCTGCTGACCATTTAGATAGTTTTTAATAATTTTTAAGAACACTTCTTGTAGTGTTTTGTGGTCTTCAAAGATCAAGATCCGTGGTTTACGTGGTGGTCTTTGATCTTTGATTTATTATTAAAAAATTTTTAAAACCTTATTTTTAGTAATTTTATTCAAGTTTTGATCTTTTTAGATCATTACTAATGCATATTTCTTTTTTTTTACATATACTAGGCAACCGTAACTAGGTTGTAGCTCTTCTGAGTGGTACCTGGTTGTCACAACGGATCCAGGCGCGGGGATCAGTAGTACAGATGCGCGCAGGGTAGGATCCGCTGCGTGCGTGGCAGAATTAGCTGCGCGCGGGTCCCTAGTACGCGGGATCCTGCTGGTTCTAGTACGTAGGGTTATGTAATGATGCGTGGCTGCGCGCGGGAATTGTGACATAACACATTTTGGCGTGTAACTCCTAAAATATACACAACACCTCAATTCTGAGTGAATTTTAGGGGTAAACTCTATACATGACAACACGTGTGAAATGTTAAAATGGCCAAAAAGTGCCATACAGGTGTCGTAATTTCCAGTACTTTTCCTTTTAATTATTTTAAAAATGTAAGGACTTGGAATTTAAGGGTGGGGTCAGTGAGTGACCCTACCTAATTTTGGGTGAGGAATCCTTTCCTGTAATGATATTTATGGATTTCTCACTCCTTGCTTTGTTAATTGAGGTATTCTTATTTTTCATATTTTGTGTTACTATTTGACATTTTTGCTCTGTATATAGTAGCAAGCTGACAGATTCCAACTTAAAAAACAAATGGAATCCAATTATGAAGATTCACCATGTCTCTGAAGCTAAAACCTTGACCATAAAACCCTCTGCTAGTAAAAGTTACACTTATGGAAAAACATGCTATTCTACTGGTTTAATCCAAGGTTCCCAAGTGGGGTTACTATCAGATAGTGGAGCCTTTTGCTCTTGTGTTGGTTCAACTTATTTGAAAAATCAGGATCCAAATTGGAAAATGAACTTATTACCAGTACCTCAGGCTAAGTTTAGCAGTTTTAACTCTTCCCTTAATTCTATTGGAGTATGGTCTTCTGATATTGTACTACCTCACTCCAAGTGATCAATCAAGCTGAAAATTGAATTAGTTGTAATTCCAAATGGATTGTGTGATTACCTCATTCTAGGACATGATTTGCTTTGCTTGTATGGTATAGATGTATTCCAAAATTAAAGGTAGATACTTTACTATAGGAGGAGACTGGGGGAAGAAGTTCCAAATATGCCATGTCAATGCGCAGAGTTCTGATTCAAACTATGACAAACACTTGGAAATCTTTAACCAAGAATACTTCTCCCAAGCAGCTTTTAATTCTCTTCTCAGTGAAGACCAAAAACGGGATATTCTACTAGTTTTCTTTGAAAACAAGAATGCTTTCTGTACCAAGGACCACCCAATTGGTAACATCAAAGGACATGACATGATTCTAACCTTGACCATTAAGCCTCCTTACCCTCCCAACATCAGGAAACCAGCTTAACCTTCTAGTCCAAAATCTAGAGCAGCTCTAGAAACTCCTATCCAAGAGTCAATTTACCTACAATTTTTAAGGAAAGTAGGACATAATGAAAGATTTAAAATTACTACTACAGTAATCATAGCTTGGCACAATGATAAGTCTTGAATGGTTGGAGACTTGAGGATGCTGAATAACTATACCCAAGCTGACTACTATCCATCCCAAGGATTTACCATGCTTTGCACAACCTTTCAAAGGCTAAGTATATCACTACTATGGATATACTGAAGGGCTTTAATGAGATACCTATCAGCCCTGATAGCTGGAAATTTATGAGAATTATATGTCATTTGGGAATTTATGAGTATCTGAGGATGCCTTTTGGTATCAAAAATGCTCTTTCTCACTTCCAGAGGATGATGAACACAGTCCTAGGATTATTCATCAGAAAAGGTTGGATGATGGTAAACATTCATGATTTTATCATTTCTTTTGATGACTGGAATACACACATGGATAAAGTAAGGCTAGTCCTCAAAACTATCTCTGCTGTGGGATTGAACGTATCAATGAAAAAATGTAACTTTGGTTATGGAGAACTCAGAGCCTCAGGACACATTTTTTCTGGACTAACTCTAACTGCTGACCAAAGAAAGATAGCAGCTGTTATGAATAGGCCCATGAACCAGAATAAAACTGAACTTCTATCTTTTTTCAGTTTTTGAAGTTACTATGGGAGGTACACACCTAAGTTTTCTCTTCTCACCAAGCATTTGCATGAAATCTGAAACAAAAACACCTTGTTTGAGATTAATTATGAAAGACTGAAGAATTATGAAAAACTCAAGATAGTCATGACTACAGATCCAGTGTTGATTCAACCAAACTACTCTAAACCTTTCAAGCTCTATGTAGATTCTAGTATGGAAGGACTTGGAGCTGTGTTACACCAAGAAGTCATGGAAGATGACAAAACAATGTACAAACATATAATCTTCATATCCGGACAAGTTAAGGATGCTGAGAAAATGTATGGAGCAAGCCAAATGGAGTGTCTTGCATTATTTTGGGCTCTGGACAAACTCCATTATTACTTAGAAGGAGCCAATTTTACAGTAATTACTGAATTTAATGCTGTCAGGACTCTAATGAATATGAAGACTTGTAGTAGACACATGTAAAGGTGGCAGATAGCTATATAAAAATATAGAGGTCAGATGACTATAGTTCATCAAGCTGGAGTTTAAAATCAGAATGCTGATAGCTTAAGCAGGAATGCTCTACCCTGTAATGACGGGGAAAAGGTAAAGCAGTCAGTGTGAGTCAAACCCACATCTGCCCATGGCATGCAGGATGCTCTAAATATTGAGCTATAACAGCTTGGTTCAAGGTGTACATCACAACACCCCCCCATACACCAAGCACCCATTTGGCGCGCCCTTTTTACCCCATATTCATGTGTTTTTATTCAATTTTTATAGCGTGATATTCAGCTTGAATCAGGATGCTACAGCTGCAGTGCTGGGCTCATAACCTGTAATGACGGGGAAAAGGTAACATAGTCAGTGGGAGTCAAATCCACATCTGCCCATTGCATGTGGGATGCTCTAACCATTGAGCTATAACCGCTTGGTGCAAGGTGTACATCACAACACCCCCCCATACACCAAGCACCCATTTGGCGCGCCCTTTTTACCCCATAGTCATGTGTTTTTATTCAATTTTATAGCGTGATATTTGCGTGAACTAAGATGCTACAGCTGCAGTGCTGGGCTCATAACCTGTAATGACGGGGAAAAGGTAATGCAGTCAGTGGGAGTCAAACCCACAGCTGCCCATTGCATGCGGGATGCTCTAACCATTGAGCTATAACTGCTTGGTGTGAGGTGTACATCACAACATACCCAATGATCCAAGCAATCCTGCTCATGATCCAGAGGACAATGAAATATTTCCATTCTAGGAATCAACACTTGTGAACTGGTTGAATCCCTTTTCAGCTCAATCAAAGAAGATTACAGCTTTGACCTGAAGACTGTCAGCCTGCTACTTAGCACAGAGAAACCTGACAAAGCAACAACAATAATAATATTAACAAAAATAAAAAGAACAAAAAATAAATAAATAAATAAAATCATTATAAAATGAAGGAGTAGGAAATCCATAAATATTATTGCAGAAATGGATTCCTCACCCAAAATAAGGTAGGGTCACTCACTGAACCCACCCTTGAATTCTTACTCCTTATATTTTTTAATTAATTTATTATAAAATGGTAAATGACCATGGCACCAGTATGACACCTTTTGGCCTTTTTAATATTTCACATGATATGTCATGTATAGGTTTCACACCTAAATTTCGGTCAAAATCCAGGTGTTGTGTGTAGTTTAGGAGTTACACGAGGAATTGTGTTTTGTCACAATTCCCGCACGCAGCCCCGCGTCCCTACAGCGCTGGTCTCCTGCGTACGCAAACTCCCGCACGCAGCCCCGCGTCCCTACAGCGCTGAACTCCCGCGCAGTTGATCCCTCCCGCATGCAAGTAATCCCGTGACCTAGTCACGCGCGCAGCGGATCAGTCCCCCGCGCGCATCTGAGCAGCGGATCAGTCCTCGCGCGCATCTGAATAGACTGATCCCTGCGCCTAGCCTGCAGTGATCAGTCTGACAGCCAGGTACCGCTCAGAGGAGCTACAACATAGTAGGATCTACACTACATATGTAAAGCTACCACACAAGCATAGATCGTAGTTTAAAAACCTTAAAAGTCAATTAAAATTAGTTATTAACTAATTTTTAGTATTTTTTATTAATTAAATAAAGATCCAGACTCACCATGACATGAGCTGATCAGAACCTTCAAAGACCACAAAACTACACAAGGAGTGGTCGTAAAAATTATTAAAAACTACATACAGGATCAGCAGATGATGGAGAATCAATAAACATCCACGTCTGCTCACTTTGGACCAGTACTTACAGTACAAATTGAGGATCAGTGCAGGATCAGCAAAATGACTAATCTATTGATTAACAGATCCTGCAGCTAAAAAAGAGCTGTTCCTTGACAGATCTAAGGCCAGCAGGCTAACAGCTCCTTCAGAAAGTGCCAATTTTGCCCTGACTGCCCCCCTAGCCTCAGCCCATGGCTAATACCCCTTCTAGAGGCCCTCAAGCACCCAAGCAGGAATATTTAAACAGGCTCTTTTTGCCCTTTTGTTCCAATCATCCATCAGTTATCAGAAATATTATTATTATCAAATCAGAAATTGTGTCATTGTTAGTCAAGTGCTTATCAAGAAGAAAGCAAGTGATTTATGATCTAGTCTGAAGTATTATTATTATTATTTTCTAAATAACTATCAACAACCAGAAGTTTGAACCAGCCACCAACCCCATCTGTTCTGAAGCTTCTTACCTGAATCTTTGCAGGATTTCTGTGGATTACTTCCCAAGTAAGTTGTTCCCTTCCTGCTCTGGCTTTGTGTGCTGTTTTGCCCGCCCAAATTAGTGGATAAGGCCTTAGAATGCACCCATCTTCATTCCAAGGTTATAAACTGCCTAAGGAGGCCCCTTGAAGAGAGGTTGCCAAGTCTGTAAAGACCCCCAGTAGTATATTAATGTGACCCCTCTTTTTATATTATATTTAAAATATTTATAACCAAACCAAATAAACCTTGCACTTGCTCTTACCATACCATTATTGGAGCTTTAAAGTGTTTATTCTTTGGAATATTATTGCTCCAAGTTCTTTTATCACTCTCTGTAGCTAAAGGACTGCAAGGTTCCTGGTATCAGAGAGCTGACAGCAATCCTTCAGTGCTTGAACCATCTCATCTACCACAACCAGTGAAACCGCTTCCAACTCCTTCAAGGTCAAGGGAATAGTTGTTTCATTCCGCATCACCCTGCGCACAATTTCCACCGCCTTCTTCTTCCCCGCCGCATTCATCAGCTGTCCATCTCTTTCTGGAACGCGGGCAATCAGCTTAAGAGCTTCTGGCGTTACCCGTTCCTTGGCATCCACATCCATCCTTTCCACCGCTGCCAGTTCCTCCATTGCCAACAACCTCACTTCCACTTCAACGTGCAGTGGTTTCCATACCCCAGGACCAGTGAAAATCCCCAGAAAATCTAGAGAAGTTACCACCAATTCATGTCCTTGCACGCGCACTTGCTCCACGACAGTTGGATTCCCAGGCTCAGAGGAGATCTGCTTTCCCGTTGGGAACATGAATCCCATTCCCACCGGTCAAACAAATCCTGCCTTGAGGTCCTTCATCATTTTATTGCACCCTGAACGCCAATGCCCCTTGTCCCTTCAGTTATTGCATAACCGCAACAAGGGTCAATTTGACAACAAAAGCGCTCCCCCAAGCTGAAGAGTGGATCACACGGTCTGGAGGACATTCAACTCAGAAAGCTCCGTAAATCCTTCATCAATTCCATCATTTTGCTAACCTCTGGGCTTTTCATTGGTGGTGTGGCCTGAGAGCATTCTGTTTTCAAGGGTCTCACAACTGAAGCTTGCGTTGGTGCCGCCGTAGTGTGGGAAACGGACTTCTTTGGCCCCGTTGGGAACAAACTCGCCGTGTCCTCAAAAATTTCCTCCTAGTCCAGCTTGCTTTCCACGGCGCAACAAATGAAAAGGATGTCTGGAAGAAGTGCAATACCCCCATCCAACAACCTCTTCACCAAGTTGTTGTCATATAAGTGCTGCTGCACCCGCCCGCAGAGTGGGTGACTGAGTCCTCCCAAAAACACCCTCTTCATTGCGCCCATCTGCCCCAATATCACTTTGTTCTTTTCCAGGTAACAATGGATCCAATCAAACATTGCTACATAATCCCCCAATTGCGCTTGCATCCCAACTCTGCCATTTGCACTTGCTTCCGCCGCAGCTTGCTTGAAGTGGCTTTCCAAAAACCAAGGTTTGTGCCTTCCCCACCGCGCCAAGATTTCCGCCTTCAGTTTTGGCCAGTTGAGTTCCTCATATCCCTCCATCTCCTCCACATCCCAAAGCTTCTCTTTGTCTGTGATGAAGAGGATGATAAGCTGAGCCTTGTCCAAACCCATTGCACCTTCTGTGTTGGTGATTCCTTTGTATTGCGCAAGGAATTTCTCAACGTCCTCAGTGTTGAACTGGATGTGAGGATAGTCCTGCTGACTGATGCAAACTGACTTGTGGTTGGAGCCATTGTGGGAACAAGGGACACTGTATTCCGCCCCTGATGAGGGTTGCTTCCAAGAAGCCAGAGGAGGAGTGGGGGTAATGTTGGATGACCCTGCACGGTTGATGGGTGGTACTGGGACATTGCACTTGTTAGTTTCAAGAGACAAGGAATAAAAAATTACTTCCCGGCCAGACCCCCAGATGCGGAATTCACAAGAGGACTTCTCCTTTAATGGTTCCAAGTTTGGAATTTATTGATCCCTTGCGTCTGTAAACCCTGAGTGCAACTGTTCACCCTTTGACTGAGAGTTAGAGAATTGAGAGTAAAGATCCTTCCAAAACCTATGAAAACCAATGTGATCCTCCGTGATCCAATGATGATCCTCCAACCAGGTTGAGGGTGCGGCTTAAGTAACCTCCCCCTCAACCCTAACCTAAGTAAAACCAGAAACAAGCAAGAATAATGAAATACACCTCCTAAGCACAGAACCCTAGCCTCAACCCTATCCTTCCCATCCCATAATCCACCACCCATATCCCATATCCATCCGTATTACCTGCCTGCCATTATGTCCACCTAGTTCATCCTTCTCATGACATGGCCTTGTGCCATGCCCAACTTGGAGTCCCCCGCGCATGTCTGTATCTGCCCAACGCGCCATTCCAGACATCCAAGATATATCCGCGCAATCCAATCCAATCCAATACAATCCATCCCGCATCTCCAGATGCTGAGCCAAATTTGACTGCTGCTGAGCCCGCAGTGCAACTTGCTGTGGCAAAGCTGCACTCATTTCTGAGTGCACTACCCATTGCTGAGTCCGCCGCTACTGCTGATTGCGCAGCATGCAACCAATTCCAACTTGCGTCTATAAAAGACCACCACACCAGTCACACACTCTTGCTAGTTTGCACCCATGCTAGTCAGCCACACCAACTGTATAGTTTGCAATTGGACTAGTCCCTCACCCTCCATAAATTACATCATCATATTTGCATTGTATCCCAAGTCACTCCTTCCTATCTCATCCTTTACGCCCTTGTACACTCAGACTCTATTTCCTTGCATCTACATTATGACCTTGGAAACGTCTATACTGTTATTTCATTTCCCAATCTGTTCATTTCATTCATTGCCTCATTGCCTCTTAACTGTAGTTGGCCGTCCATCATTTTGTATCTAGTCACTTTGGATTACCTTATAAAGGCTAGGTGGCTTGCCTGAAGATTGTCTCCTCAGTTAGTTAATTTCATAAGTTCTCACATCTTGCTAAATCCAGTCATCATATTGGGCTTGGCTTTAGTTTCCTTTCCATTGGAACAATTCATCCCTCTCACTGTGTTGTAGAGACTCCTGTGGGATTATATAAATAAAAGTAGCAAATAGCTTGCTGGCAGTCCTTGAAGGGGAATTTAGTATTAATTCTACTCCTTTGGAGTATTAGTATATACTAAGAGTGTTTTTGAATTGCCTGCACTTCTAGTACTATAGTAAGTCTTCACAATAATTTATTTAAATTAATGGCTGGTTTCTTTGAGACTTAATATAGGTCTCAGATCAGACCTAGATTAGTTATTAATTGTTATTGGTAGGGTTTGTTGAAGAATAGACCAGATGTATTGGACTATTGGTTAATTTATTGATCAGATATGTTTGATCTTAACCAGTACCCAAATATTAAAGGGTTCAAGGGTTTTATCAAAGGGGTGGTTCAAGAGAGGACCCAAGGATGGGTTTACCCACAGGGGGATGGGCACAGGGAAGTTTGGTAGTTTCTTTTTGTTGTGCTCTCTTTCTTTGTAAGGGTTATTTATTAACTAATGGGTGGTGTTTCTTTAATATGGTGCTGAATATTTAGGTCACAGAAGAAACCTTATTCAAGCACCTGGTGGATGGTTTAATTGGTTAAAGATGGGTAATAACTTGGTTTCTGATTTCTTGTTTTCCTTTTATAACTGATTCACCACTAATATTTTATCTGGGTAGGTACCACAGATAGATGGGTTGATGGGGTGAGTAGGGATGGGTGATAACTAGGCCAGATGGCATGAGATGGGATGGGTGATTTGTGGGGGATGTGATGAGATGTGATTTGCCAGATGGCATGATGATACAACTTGGATAGGGCAGAGAGGCCCTCCTTAAATTGACAAATCCTGCCCCCAGGGGTGCTCAAGGCTGCCCCTGAGGGTTCTCCCTGTTCTGGTAAGGAACAGTGAGATACAGTTACATGAGGCATTTCTGCTGGTTGGAAAAATCTTGTACAGTTACATGAGGCATTTCTGCTGGTTGGGAAAAGCTTGTACAGGGGTTTCATGCATGCACAGCCTTACATAGATTGCTGTGTAGTTCAGATAAGATATTTTGCTGTGCTGTACTGGTAGTTTATTCAGTGCTACTTGATTCTACCTATATGTATTGCTGTGCAATACTGTTGGTTTGTTTGGTTCTGGTTAAGGGTGGTTCCACTTCCTCCTACATATATTGCTCCTGTATACTTCTGCACAGCCTCTTGAATGTGTATTTGCTGCATGTTTGTTTGGTTCTTGCTTGAGACTGGTTTGACTTCCTCCTGCCTATATTGCTCCTGTATACTTCTTCACAGCCTCTTGTATGTGTATTTGCTGCATGTTTGGTTCAGGTGACCAGATCTGACATGCTGCACTGCCTCCTGTATCTGTATTGCTGTATTCTGGCTGAGGTGGCTGGATCTGGACTGGTTGCACTGCCTCCTGGATCTGTATACTGTATTCTGGATGAGGTGACTGGATCTGGCATGCTGCACTGCCTCCTGTGTCTGTATGCTGTATTCTGGATGAGGTGACTGGATCTGGCATGCTGCACTGCCTCCTGTGTCTGTATGCTGTATTCTGGATGGGGTGACTGGATCTGGCATGCTGGATGAGGTGACTGGATCTGGCATGCTGCACTACCTCCTGTGTCTGTATGCTGTATTCTGAGTGAGGTGACAGGGTTGGTGTATGGTTCTGGTGTTGAGGGTAAACTGTTACTGGTATGTACTTGAGGGTTTGAAAGGTATGTCTTTATGCCTTCCACAGAGCTGTGACACTTGGTTGGGTATGAGTTTTCCATAGTTGAAGGGTTCTGGGGCTGTATCTTCTAATCCATGAGAGATAGAGGGGTACTTTGGCTGAGTGACTATAGGTTATTTGTGATGTAGAATCCATTTCTGAGGCTACTTTGAGGGTTTGAGCTGTTTTTACACTACAAAAGTGAGTCTGATGGCTATAGGACAGGTTTGGTCTACCACAGTGTGTCTATTTACCCAACCATAAGTTTGCACTTTGCAGTTAGCTTTGCTACCTTGCACTTGCCCTTGCACTCAGTCTCTTCCTTTGCACTCACAATCATCTAAGATTGCCCTATAGTACATGGGGTGGTTATGTGACAGCAAGGTATGAAAGTCATCAGTTGCATCTGAGTCTGTAAGTATTTTCATTTTCATTCCATGGGCTCTTTAATTTTTTTTGGTTGATTTAGTTGTGATCTTTTCAGGCATTTCCACTGGTGAACATGTTCTGGACTGATTCTTCAGTAGCTTGGCACATGAAACAATTGAAGGACTTACATGTGGACAGGAATGGCTCAAATAATGTTTTATCCTTGAGGAAATCAATCTTTATCGTTAATATTCCATATGAATGCATTTGAGCATATTTTTTTTCTCTTCATATTTTCTTTTATCTATATGTTTCTTTTGTATATTTTTTTATTTGGTGTATATTTTTATTTTTTCTATATTTTATTTTGGCTATATTTTTCTGTGTATATGTTTTTTATTTCCTTATAATTTTCTCCTTTATTACTCCAAGCCAAATAGAGTAGCACAAAAAATTCAATGCCAACAATTTACAAAAGAAAACAAAAAACCATGGGGCCCCATGACCTGCTGGCAACCTTTAAATACCCGCCAATACCCCCAACAGGCAGCCCATCACAGGTTTGGGCATACCTTTCAGGTCAGTTGACCCAACCCACCATGACCTGCCTCCTGGTGCGTTGGATATGAACATCAATTTTTCTGACTGAACCAGCCCATGAATACCCTGATATATGTGTAATGACGGGGAAAAGGTAACACAGTCAGTGGGAGTCAAACCCACATCTACACCATGCATGCAGGATACTATGACCATTGAGCTATAACTGCTTGGTGTGAGGTGTACATCACAACACCCCCCCCATACACCAAGCACCCATTTGGCGGGCCCTTTAACCCCATAGTCATTTATTTTCATTCAATTTTATAGTGTGATATTCAGTGTGAATCAGCATGCTACAGCTGTAGTGCTAGGCTCATAACCTGTAATGATGGGGAAAACATCCTAAGCAAAAAAAAAAAAAAATACAAGGAAAAAGGAAAAAGAGTTTTTCTTTTGACAAGCCGATTTGCCAGTACCACTCTGCTTTCTTCCTTGCCATTTCCAGGAGGATACTTTGTTTCAAATTTGGGCTCAAATACTCAATCTGTGGGAGTGCTGCAATGAGTGTAGCAACCCAAGACTATTTAAGGGACCCAATCATTTCAAACTTGTTTTTCCTTTTCTTTCCCTAAGAGATTTCCTTGTGAATTCTTCCTGATTATTTCCATAAAATAACTGAGTAATCAAACCCTGTTTTCTTCTTTTCAATTTACCTGTCCCTGTCACAACCCCTGACCTGCTTGTCCCTGCAATACCAATGTTTCCCCTGCAACGCACCTGAAATCCTACCTGAAATTTTACCTGATATTCTTTACATCAAACTCACATCTACCCAATGCATGCGGGATGCTCTAACCATTGAGCTACAACCGCTTGGTGCGAGCTGTATGTACATCACAACAGCATGGATACCCCCTTCCAGAAATTCGCGCAGCCTTCTCGGCGGTCGAATTGTGCTGCGCAGGCGGGGAATTGACAATTTGCCTCCCGACTTTCACCTCCCGCGCGAGAGATGCTCTCAAACGACCACCCTTCATGGGGGAGGGGGGGGGGCCGGGGGAGAGGTGCGCGTCTACAACCCTATCACTGATGGATCCAATCTTGCATGCAGCCTCTCTTATGATCAAATCAACTAGCACCGCCCATGTTTTCAGTCACAGATTAGTCTTTGCACGAGCTATGCGATTGATGAAATGCAAGTTTTGTTTCTTTGAAATTCGGTGTTAAAGTCTAAAGTCAAGACTGAGAAACTTTGTTTTATCCAAGCATGCTGTGTGTCGTGTCTAACTATATATTTACATGTGTACTGATGAATCAAATAAATGTCATGAGAGAGATGGTGGAAAAAAATTTCCGTGGAACACCGAGCTGCCTAATCAGAAATCAGCTGTCTCTCACAACACCTCAATCGAGGTTTCCGGAGGGATCCCTTTTCATGCAGCCGTCTTCTCTTTGTCCGACTCGATTTCCAAGTCCGTTAGACTCTTTTGAATCCTATGTTTCCAGGCTGGCCTCCAGAATCCCTCTGGGCGCTTTCCATTTGGCCAGGCTGGTTTTACAAACCGGGCCATCACCTGGCGACGCACCAGCTTTGTCGTTTGCCGAGCCGACAATCTCAATAGATCCATGATCTTGACAAGCGCGCCAGATCTTCAAAGCAAGGCTACACGACATTTGACGGCAGTCTCGGGTATGGTGACAGATGTACATCAATGTCCCCCAAAGTAGCTGGGCCATAGTTCTCATGATAAATGCTTTTCATCTTACCAGATTGACCCAAACATTTAGATTCGCTCTTGGAAACAACGTACCCTCAAGGCTTAATGTAGGAGATTCCCCCTGGATACATCCCTTGAACAAATTGATCTGCTAGGAGTTGACGTGACCCGCTGAGTTTCTACGTCTGTTCCTTGCCACCAGCGGCGTGCTATCATCCATTCTTACCACGACCGCTCTCCAATTTACCTCCCAGCAGGACATACGTACTCAAGGGGGTCGTTTCTCGAATCTTGTGAGCAATGTTCTGCTCCCGAATCGATGGCTGAATGAAGGCATGCCATTTGGTTTCCATCCTCAATCCCAACGTTTTCAAGAATTCGACGCACATACATTCGACTAACCTTCTGAACTTACTATCCGTGAGGGCCAATCGAGGCAGATCAGATGAATTCCATTGTCCGGGCGTCTATGAATCACTCAAGCCATGATTGGCCTTCAATCCAACTGCTCAAGTCTATCATCCGTCGGTTCAAATCGCTTCTAATTTTTTCAAGCCTCGCGCTGTTCCTCATCACCACTTTATCCTATTTGAATATTCAGCATCGGTTCGTGGTCCATGAAAACATTCATGAATTATGATACTTCAAAAGAATTTCAGTCATTTCGGTCGTTGACGATTTTCCTTTTTGCTTAGATTTGACGCCGATGATAGCCAATGGTACGGCAAAAAACCTTTGAGTGCGATGCGGCATATACCTGAATACTGTTATGATCCATATCGCTTGCCTGGTTACGTAGAACGCTCAGAATTACCAGAGGGGCCGATTAGTAGTGTCACTTACATCGCGAGCAATCCCAGTACGAAGGGAAGACTGATTCGGCCGAACGGCTTCGATGGCCCAACCCCCTTCGTCGTTCCAAGCCTCTCAGCAAAATTAATAAAAAATGCCGAGGATCCTGAAGTACAGTTTTTGAGGAATCGGACGGTAATCTTTATCGGTGACTCCCTTGATAGAAATGAAGTTTATCATCTGGCTCAAGAAACTTTTGGACCCCAATACCATCGCTTTCTCACACCTGAAGATAATCCCGATAGCGCCACACCTGCTACTCAAGCTCATCGTGTAGGAGTAGGAGTTCATCCGAAATTAGGGTTCACAGTGGCGAATTGGTTTTTGATGAGTATCGACGTGGAAGAACCAACCAGTTTTTTTCACAAAGATGAAGATCTACCACAATCGTTTGAAGGGCGCTTTGTAAAGTTTTACGAACCGTTGCTTCAAAACGGTCTACTGAAATCTCCCGATATGGTGGTCTTCAATTCAGGATTGTGGGATTTGGTTTATCTGTCTAATCTGAGAGATTTTGAGATCGATCAGAATCGCACCAAAGGAATTCCAACCAAACTTCAGGTGACGGGTGAAGAATTGTTGACTAAAGCTGAAGTTGAACATCACTCTGCTAGATTTCGGAAATTTCTCAACAAGTTGGTCCATAATACTTTCAATTCAAGTCAATTAAATGATACTCAAAGGAAGAGTGCGAAACCCAAACCCGCTAAAATTAGGTTCGTTTACCGTACCATGCCGGACTCTTCATTTACCGAAGCCAAATCAAACGCCATGTCGCGTAAAAGGGTGAGACAGATGGATGCGTTAAACGTCCAGCTTATTCATGAATTTAATCAAGTTCAAAGCCAGTCGAACGATGGTCCCTCAAACGTGTTGATTGATATCCTAGATTGGAAGTGGATCTCAAACCATTTGACGGATGAATTGATTGATCTAGTACATTTTGGGCGTGGCGCAACTCAATGGCGTAAGATACTCCTTCACTTCCTGACCAAAAATCAACCTAAAACGCATTCAGACAAATAAATAACACGAATTGGAATTGTTTTGTGAATCTCTGTGCTTGCACTATCGCACCGTTCACTTAAAAAAAGTTTATGGGGATATGGTGTTGAATCATTTAAGGAGACATATAGTAGGACAAGAAACTGGATCAAGTTGGAGGACGCGTCCAAAAAATCAACTTTCAAGTTTGCTGTGGCAAGATTGCGCAAGATTCACATCTTTGGTTTCATCTTTAAATCAAACGGGTTCGATAAAACTTCAGCAATCTAGAAGTTTGTTCAATCATTGAAAAAAAAATATGTAGGAATTTGTCTGGTTTTGAATGCTCTTAAGATCGGAGTCAATCTACCCATAGGAACATATTTCACCGAGGCATCCACATTCGTGCCTTTGCCATCTGTCGATTTTTTTTTCATTAGTGGTTTGTGCTGTTTTCCATCCTTAATATTTTTCCGGAAAACCGGGGCCTGAACCTATGTATTTCTTGAGGGCTTTAGTTTCTAAATGCCAGTGTTGAATTTTACCATCACATTGCAATTGACATTGTGAATTTAAGCAAGGCCAAGTCCCAAAGTTTGTTCATTCCAACAGTGGATCATGACTATCAGCTCACTACTTGTTTTGGTAGCCAAATCTTGAATATATTTTTACGGTACAATTTGAAAATAAACAAAATTTGCTACTAATTGACAGAATGGTAAAATAAACTAAAAGATTAAGATGAATTCAACAGATTAATAAACACAATTAAATTAATCAAAACTCACAAAATGGGTAAGAAATCTTAATTTATTGTTACAGATTTGAAGTTTTGGTGGCATTATAGGTTTAGTTATCCACTGGCACAACCCCCCAATTCCTGCCCCTTCTTTGACATCCCATGAACTGGAGGTATATCAGGTGTGTTTGTGTTGATCATTTAACATACATTTTGCACAGGTACCATATACCAGGGGAAGTCTGATGGATCTGGTCAGCCAGTGACATCACATCCTTTCAAAGAGATGGTCACATCCAATCAATTTCTAAAATGGTTCCATCATTTGGGAACACAGCTTACCCCCAGTTTATAATTAGTTGCTTCACAATTTCTCAAATTATTCACATTTGTTTTGGTTTTCATTCCATTCTATTTCCCCTTTGGATCTTTCATACTGACTCCTAACTCAGTCTACCCTCAGTCCTAATCTATTTGCAAAGGGACTTTAACCTCAGGGCTCAGGAGACTTATCTTAGTATATCCCAGCAACTACATATCCCCAGGATCTTCATGCATTGGATATCTACATATATTCTAACCTCATACAGTATAAAAATAGAATTCTTAGGCTTGAAAATAATTAGTCTCCCAGGCCTGCATATCCTCTAACCTTACTCACTCTGTCTATCCAATATTCTATCATGGTTTATCCTTTGGGAATCCTTATCTACATCCTCCAGCAAATTTTATCATATACTTTCTCTACTTAGTACATAGTGTCATGACTGCCATGTGCACTGTAAATCCCTCAACTTTACATTCCAAAACTAGAAAGCCCAGGCCTGTGGACTTTTGCCAATGTAGCAGACAACCTATCCCAATGTAGTAGCATTACCCAACTAGTCATCTCTGTTAGCTTGTCTGATCTGGTCATTACATATGTAGTCTGAGCTCCCCAACCTGTTCTACCTTGGTACTAGCCCTAGAACTTTGTATATCAAAACTGGACTCCTCTTCCTCCTTCCTGATTGTTCCCCAAGGAATCAGTTTACTACTTCTTACTAGGGAATCCATCCTAGCAAGTGTCATTGAAGCATCCTTATCTTACTTTATCAATTGCTCTACTCCCTGTAGCATTCTTCAGTAACCTTTAAACAAAATCCTGCTTTGAGTAGAGTACCCTTGTGACAAGCCCTGCTTGCATGCCAGCAGCCCTTGTGAGATTCAACTGATTTCTTCCCCAAAATACTAACCTCACCCACTTGCACTCTTTACTCTCATAAATTGGGCATCAAATCTTGCTATTGAATTTGTGACAATTTTTGTTACCTCATTTATTTAAATCCACCTCATATAATAGATTTGATTGGATATCAAATTTGTGACCCTTCTTCTCTATTTTTTTACCTTGTCAAGCTACCTTCTCTTTCCTCTAAAAACATCCCATGTCTTGCTTTGAAAACTTGATTTTTTGCCTCAATGCCTAAATGTTTTCCCTTGATGCCTAAAAATTCTGCTTCAAAAAATCAAACATTTTCTCTTATTGTCAGCTTCCTGATTCCAGGAACCTTGAATTCATTTAGCTACAGATATTTATGCAGTGATGGAATAATAATATTCCAAGAAATAAACACGTAAAAATCTCAAATTTAAAAATATAATGACAGCTAGTGACAGTTGTGAGGTATTTTAGTTGAATGGTTTTCAATATTTTTTAAGAGGGGCCACATAATTCAAAAAAACGGGAATCTTTACTGATTTAGAAACCTCTCTTTAGGGGATCACTTTGGACCATTTAAAGCCCTGGGACAATGGACTCCTTATGACTTAAAAAAAGGGGTCACACCCAAGGGAATGGTGGGTATGGCAGGGCTGAACAGCACAAAAGCCTGAGCAGGTAGGAAATTGATTAATTTGAGTATTTCATTGCAAAGATACGCGCAGTTATTCACAGTTTGAAGGGTCTCAGAACAAAGGTGGGGTGATTGTTGATTTTCCTTGAAAGGAAATAGTACGGGTGTTGAATTGACAATAATACTATCAGACTGGGTCCATATATCACTTTCTTATCTCTTATAAGCACCTGAACACAGATGGAAAAGGGTCTGGATTGATAACTACAATTCACTGGGGTTAAAAAATCCAAAAAATACTGTACATATACCTTTTTTGCATAAGGAAGCCTTCTCAGGGCACATTGAAAGGGTAGTACCAGTGTGCTAAGGCCATCAGACTTTCCAGAGCTGATTGAGAACACATTCTAAGTGCTTTCAATCAGCTGTACCTTTCTCTGCAGTGTTTATGTGTGATTTTTATGTCAGAAAATTTCTCAATAATAATTTGCTATTTTTGCAGTTTTGACATATATCCTATTTTTGTGCTGTGTTTATTTGAGGGAAATTATCAGAGGCAGGTAATTGTAAATTCTATGCCATTTTCTGATCATTTTTATAATTATAAGTCTTTTTGTGGGAACTCCTTGGTATGTTTTGTGGTCCATAAAGATTTGATGATGTTATTTTTGTAACAAACTTTATTATTGTTTTCTCTAAGCTATCAATTTTATGATCTGATTTATGGATTTTTATTTGGCATCAGGAGGTTTAGAACTATTCTCCATCCATCAGTAAAATTATTACATATGCATGATGCATGCATATTGGTTGTAACCCTTGCGCGCTGTACCTTGTCCACACTAGTTGTCATTGTTGATTTGATGCGCACTGTGGTGAACCAAACCTATCATATAGCCATCAGAGTAATTTTTTGTATTAATCATTGCCATTGCAATCAAATTAACCTCATCAATGAATTCCATAAACCCCAGAAACCATACTCAGAAAACCAAGCCAACCTCAAAGCCCAAATACATCATCAGATAAACCCCTCCAACTATAAAAAACACCTATCACCAACAACCCAAAATCTTGCCCAGGCAGAAGCAGTTCAAATGTGATGATGATGAATCAAAACCTTCATCAATATCCAATTAGAGAAAATATTTTTCAAACAACCACTAAACATTGCACCATACCCCATATCAGTAGACTGCAGGACTAAGACCATATCAGACCAATGTTACACTACAACCACTGCTACTAAACCAAGTTACAGTACCTTCCTGAATCATTCAGTTCCAAAAAAGTTCTCTTAACCTTCCTCTGAAGCACCCTGATACTCAGTCTGCCACCATTCCAACTATACCACACTCATATATGCACCAACAGAAGTAGGGGCTCATGCAGCCAATTAAGTCTCAATTCTTGCCAACCAGCAATAACAACTCAGTACAAATTACTTTCCTACAGCCTCCTATACATGATAAGTGCTTAGAAGAGTACCCAGAACCACCCAAGGAAGTAATTTTCCACCAGCCCAAACACCCAAGCCATACACTCTTAGTTACCAAACAATGTACACACCTTCCAAGCATGTCTCATGGCCCTACCTACACATACTCACTGAAACAGAATGCAGGTAGTTTCTGAAGGCTCCTATACCAGAAAAGGGCTGAAAAGCGTCCTCAGAAACACCCAGAAAGGAAATTTCCACCAATTCAAGCATACAAGTTATACAATATCAGTTACCAAAGAGGGCTTGCAGCTTGCTTGTCCCAACCAGAAAAATTCACTCAAGCTGCAGGGGACTTCTTCATAATTTATATACAGGATAAGAACCAAGAGGAAATCATAAATAAAACAACTTATCCTTTTCCTCATATATTTGCCTGTCTATTGAATTTCATACTAAAAAATACAGGTATCTCTTGGCTTGTTTCACACATTTTTTTTCACCAGCCCTAATGCCTAGTGTAACTGTACCCTCCTGTGCTTCAAAATTGCAGAGAGAGGATCAGGACCTTCCTCAAGGGACCCTGAGAATGCCCCAAGGAATTATTTTTCTATTTTGGTGGGGCTCTTTTGTGCATCCAAGTTGCAGACAAAAACACCATGAGAAAAAAGGCTGCACCTGCTGGCAGGTGTGGCACCTGGGTTTGTGATTGAAACCTGTATGACTTTGTTGAGTTTCTGGATTCAAAAATTAAGTTGATTTTGGGATGAAATCAAAAGATTAATGCAGAATATTTGCGCAATTTATAGATTTGATTTAAATTCATTACATAAAAGGAAGGATTTAGAACTATTAATTTAACTGTAAGAACATACTTTGATCAAACAACTTTTCAGTGGTTATGATTGGAATTTCACCTCATGGGCCATGATTTTCAAATGGTAAAAAGTTCCAGAATGAGAAAAATAAAATTTTTGGATAATTATCATTTCAAATAAGTGGTGCAAACAAAGATTTCCAAGTTGCCCTTAGGGTTGATGCTTCACTTTTCTGAGATTAAATTTAATTCCTATTTTCAAAATCTGTACCTTATAAATGTGCTTAAGATATATATTTGACACAAGACCAGTTCCTCTCATTTCATCTTTTACCAATATCTAGTATAATAAAAAATTAGTCCATGTATCTTTTTATATTTCCTCCTGTTTTGTAAGGAAATAGTAGTCAGAAAAATCAATAATGAAAGCTCTTCAGAAATTAGTATTTTTGACATCAACATACCGAACAGTTAATTGTTGCATCACAATAAACATCCTTGGAAGTTTTGGCTTTTTTTGCTTCATAAGCCATGCTAGCCACAAAACCTAATATGTCATCTTGATTTATCACAGATATTGATCCACCTTCTTGATAAAACATTTGAAAATTGAGATAATTGAGGCCCAGGTAGGAATTTTTGAAGTATCTGTTGGCTTACTGATACCAGGAACTTTGAAGTCCTTTAGCTACAGCAAGTGATATTGGTGTTGGGACAACAATAATTCCTAGAAAACATGTAAAATTCTCAAAAATGTTGATTAAAAGCAAGTGCAAAGTTTAGAGTTTGGTTGGGTGAAAATGGTTTATATATATATTTTAAAGAGCAGCCACAGTTCATGCAGAACAGGGGATCTTTATTGAAACAACCTGTCAGCCTCCTGGATTCAAAGATCCTTGCTATCCTTTAGCTTTCAGAGGTGATAGAATAAATAATAAATATATTATTCAATAAATGCAGCAAAAATCAGTAAAATATTTGGATAAAGCTTATTGCAAGGTTGATTGGTTTGCATATGGTTTATTGTTGTAAATCAACATAAATAAATTGATTATTAAATATTTTTATAGAGGGGCCACAATTATATTGGGGATCTTTAACACCTCTCTTCAGGGAATTCAGTATGAAAACACATAGGCCTGGTTACTTTGGAACCTTTAATTTATATTCTTAAAGGATATATTGCCAAAAGATAATATGTATATAAAATACACGGTGGAGTGGCAGGGCTTTGTAACCAAGCTGACACAACAGAGAAACAATAATAAGACTCACTGGTATATTATTAAATCCTTTGGGTACCTTTTTGGGACGTGCACTGATGGGTTAAACCTGTTTACTGGGATTATAAGGTTGTTCATCATTTTAAATTGATAAAAAAGGTTTGGGACAGATATTATGAATCACAATAAAGCCATAAATCACTTACTTATCTCTTATAAGTATTTTATTACCTTGGCACGGTGTCTGGATGTAAATATAACTGGGTCTCTGGGTATCAATAACCTCAAAAGAGCTCTTTATTTATACCTATTTGAGTCCCAATATTGTCCTTCTGAGGGGTACAGGGGCTCAAAGGGACGGACACTGAGGCTAGCAGGGTAACCAGTGGCAGCCTGTCATGTGTTCTTGGTGATGTATCACGGGTAGCATCTAATTCCACAGGGTATGGAAATTATTCTACTTTACATTTGATGTTTGGAAATGTGAATAACACTAATCTGTCCTTTTTATTTAATTAATTATCCTTAGTAAATGTTCCCAGTAAGTTAACAATTATTTTAATATAAAATCCTATGGATATTTTGATGTTAGGTGAGTACTCATTATGTATTAAATAATAGGAGTAAAGTTATGAAATTGATTTTACTCCTTATTTTCAAATTTAAGTTGATTTACTAAAATAATTACTTAAAAAGATAAGTCATGGGTATTCATGTAATAATTTTACATCATTAGTTTTCTTAGTATGTCACAAAAATATTGATGTCTAGAAATTTTCATAATAGTATTTTAAAGTATTTTAATATATTTTTAGAAGTAGTCATTATGTTATTTTCGACATTTTTGGTACTTTGAATTATATTTAATAAAAAACATGTATAAAGGTAACTTAGGTATTTTTATATAAGTTTGTGTATTTTTAGACTATATACTATCCATGGGAACATTTATTACATATTTAGAATGTTCCCATGTAGGTTGTAGCATGTTTACGCGGTACCTAGGTTTCTCAGGCTACCCATTGCTTTGTCAACCCGTAGTCCCATGGCTGCATACTTGTCAGAGGACAGGGGCTCCATACAAGGCTTTGAAAGGGTGACAGTGCTGGAGCTCAGCCACGCATGGGTGTATTGGCTGCCACGGCTGTGTGCGGGAATTGTGACAGAACACATTTCTGTCTGTAACTCCTAAAATATACACAACAGCTCAATTCTGACTGAATTTTAGGTGTGAAACCTGTATGTGACAATACATGTGAAATATTTAATTGGCCAAAAAGTAAAATAGTGGTGCCGTGCTATTTTGGTCTTTCCTTCCTTAATTATTTAAAATCATAAGGAGTTGGATTTCAAGGGGGGGGGGGGGGTTAGTGAGTGACCCTACCTAATTTTGGGTGGAGAATCCATTTTTGCAATAATATTTTTGGTTTTCCTACTACTTCTTTGTTTAATTTGAATATTATTATTTTTATGTTATTTCTGTTACTTTTTCAGCTTGCTCTGAAATAGTAGCAAGCTGACACAACCTCTCTACAAGGGGCTCTTTTTAACCTTTTAAAGACTTTGGGACAATGAGGTCCTCAGTGATTTACTCAAAAGTGGTTTACTCAAGGGGAATGTGTGCACTGGCTGTCTCAAAGAACTTATGCCTGAAATCAAGGAGGAGATAAATTACTCCTTTAAGCAGGCTCTCAAAGATTCTTGCAGGAATTCATGGTTGAAAGGGTTGCAGAACACAGGTTGGGGATTCTGCTGATATTTTTCAATGGAATTAACAATAGGGTTAGAATTGATAGTTATACTATCAGACTGAGGCCATAAGTCACTTTTTTATCTTATATGAACACTTGATCATGGATGGCAAGGGGTCTGGATTGATTTCTTCAAAATTAATGGGGTTTAAATCATCCAAAAAGGGCTGTTTATATACCTTTGTGGGGTAACAAGACCTTTGCAGGGTACGTAGGGAGGGTTGTGCTTGTGGACTGAGGCTAGAAAGCTGGCCAGGGCTAGTCTGGCACGTATTTTTAGTTCTGTAAATCTGTTAGTCTTGCTTGTGTCATTTTTCTATGTGAAATAATTGTCAGAAACTTTTTAAATGTTAATTTGTTATTTTTTCAGTTCTGGAATATTTCTTTATTTTGTATTATTTGCTTTTGAGTGAAATAGGCAGAAGCGGGTATTTGTAGATTTTGAGCCATCTTCTGCACCTTTTGGTAATTTTTAATGATTTTTAGTTGAACTTCTTGATATGTTTTGTGGTTCATAAAGATTTGAAAATGTAATTTACGTGACAAACCTTATTATTATTTTCCCTGATTTTTCTGTCTTATATTTTGAATTTTATACTTTTTATTCAATATCCAGGAGTTTCAAACAACCCTCTATCTGTCATTTAAGTTGTTACATATGCATGATGTATGCATGCAGGTTGTAGCATGTTCCTGAGTACCTGGCTGTCAGGAATGGTGCAGTTATTTCTGAAATGCACCTGCTTGACATCTGCATGTGGGAATCCATCATCCGCTGCCAGCAGTATATTGCATGGGGGTTTCCTGACAGGTGCCTACATATTGGATGTCAAGCGTGTGTACTCTTGCTGTATGGATGTGGGGCTGCATGCGGGAATGGTAACATAACACAAATCGGCCTGTAACTCCTAAAATATACACAACTCCTCAATTCTGAGTGAATTTTAGGTGTGAAAAATTTTCATCAAATCACATGTGAAATTTTAAAATGGCCAAAAAGTGCAATAGTGGTGCCCTGGTCTTTTGGTCATTTTCTTTCAAAATTATTTTAAAATAGAAGGAGTTGGAATTCAAGGGTGGGGTCAGTGAGTGACCCTACATTATTTTAGGTGAGAAATTCAAATTTGTATTCATAGGGAATATCAGAGTTAAAAAACCAGCCATTTGTTTTGATCAAACCAGCCATTTTTAATGGCGGCTTTCTGAAATACACATACCCTCTAACTGGTGTATTTCAAAATGGCGGGTTTCATGAAAATGGCCGATTTCAAACATTGAACCCGCCATTAATTTCGCCATTTATTCATCATCCTCTATCCACCATCCATCACATCTAAAACACCCATCCACATTACCAAATCTATACCAATCCCATCTCCATTGCTTCAGGCACGTCTCATCTCCATTGCTTCACATCTCCATCCCTTCACATCTCTATCAATTCACATCTCCATTGCTTCACATCTCTATTGCTTCACATCTCTATTGCTTCACATCTCCATCTTCACACAAACCCCATCATCATCTCATGATATTCCTGATCCACCTCAATTCATCCCTGTATCATCTTTTCCCTCATCTTCTTCTATGAGAGAGCGGATTTTACTCCTCACCCTTTCCCACTTTGATGAGTAAGATTTTGTTTTGGAATAGGTAATTTTTTTTTTTGTTTTGGTTGTTCAACCAAGAATCCTAGGCTGACTCAGTCCGTTTTTATTTTTTATTTTTTATTAGACAAAACTGATCCAACAACACACCACACCACACCACCCACCTCCCCCCACCAAACCACCAGTTCACTCTCCTTCTCACCCACCACCACCTCCCACCTTCAGGTCCTTGGGTAAGCTTCCCCCCTCCTCCTCATCTTCCTCTTCCCTCCATCCTAGCTGACTCCTCCCTCTTACTTGCTCCTTCACCACCCCCCCTTGTTGCTTGCTTGCAGCCCCCACCACCTCCCCCCCTCCTTGCTTGCCGGCGCCACCAACGCCCCCCCTCCTTGCTTGCTTGCACCTTCACCACCCCCCCTCCTTGCTTTCTAGCCAGCCCCAACACCCCCCCAACCACCTCTCCCCCCTCCTCACTTGTTGGCCCCACCTGAGCCCCCCCTCCTTGCTTGCCCGCTGGCGCCACCTCAGCCCCCCCTCTCAATCCACCGCCCCTCCACCTTGCTTGCTAAGCCAACCACCCCCCCCCCCTCCTTGCTTGCTGGCCCCACCTTGGCCCCCCCTCCTCCTTGCTTTCCTGCCGGCCCCACCTGGGCCCCCCCTCCTTGCTTGCCTGCCAGCACCACCTAGCCCCCCCTCTTGATCTTCCGGCCCCACCTTGGCCCCCCCGCCTCCTTGCTTGCCCACCGGTCCCACCTTGGGCCCCCCTCCTTGCTTGCCTGCTTGCGCCACCTTGGTCCCCCCCTCCTTGCTCACCCGCTGGCGCCACCTTGGCCCCCCCCTCCTTGCTTTCCCGCCAGCGCCAACTCAACCCCCCCTCCTTGCTTGCCCGCCGGCGCCACCTTGCCCCCCCCTCCTTGCTTGCCTTCCGGCCCCACCTTGGCCCCCCCCTCTTGATTGCCCTGGCCTGCCCCCCTGCCCCTTGCGTTGGCCCCGCCCCCCGTCAATGCCCACCGCCCAGCGCCCGCCTGCCCAGCCAACCAACCTCCCCCCCTCCCCGGTTCCTGGGCCCTGCCTACCTGGCCCCAGGCCTGACCAGACCCAAAGGCCTGGCCCAATTTCTCTCAAACCCCGGTAAGTTTTTGTTTTTGTTTTTTGTTTTTTTTGGTGAACTTGGGATCAAGTCCAGGTTTGGTTTGATTTTTCTTGATCCAATCTTGTTTCACCAATGATGTCCATTTGACTTGCTGTTTTTTTTTTTTGTTTTTTTTTTTTTCAATCCCTCAACCGCTATTGGTGAATGTCCTATTCTTCTCCCACCCCCCCCAAAATGTTACACAAAAAATCAAATCCTGTCTTTTTCCTCACCCCAATCTAAGTAAAGGATTGGGAGGGAAAAAGATGGAAGGAGATGGCTTGAGAAACACACAGAGAGGTGGGAATAGTAGGGCTGCTCCCCAAAAGAGGCTTCAATCTTGGGAATCAGAAATGTCTTTGGAACTTGCTGAGGAAGTTATTAGTGAAAAGGTTGTCTTTTCTTGGTGAAAACCATGTCCCTTGGATCTGTACCCTTCCATTGTTTCCAAAAAGAAAAATATCAGTCAAAAACCCACCCAGGAAGAGTTTGAACAAGCCAAACAAAAAATTAAACCCTTCCATTTCTTCCACCGTGGAAAAGTAATTGTCCTTGATCAATCTGATCACCAAGCCCTGGTTGCAATAATAAAATTTGTACCCTTGGATGAACTCTCAGATCAAGATAAGAAGGAAATCAACTTTGTCACCAATTTCCTTTACTTATTCCGATTCTCTTCCCATTTGATGTGATCTTGATTATTTTTATCAGCCAAGTCTCCTTTTTGGTTTTCCCAATATCATTCAGCTTGAGGTTACAGTGGGCACAGAAGATTTTTGCTGATTGGGATGAAAATACACCCATTTTACACAAGGAAGGTGTATCAACAACCAGTGGTAATATGAAAGCACGTATTACTCTTCAGTCTGGATATTTGTTGGTTTTTGTGAAGAATTATCCTTTAAAAAAATCCAGTAGCTCAGAGAAAAGAGGATTGATTAGATTAATCAGTTGGAATGAGGTGCGTTCCTTGGGTGTTGGGGTGAAGCCATACACAAAAATATTGGGTGACTTTTAACACACACAAGATGGAAGATTGTAAAATATTAAGAATATTATGCAAAGAGTGATGCTTTTTCCACTGGCCTTGATTCCATGGGGATTCATCCAATCAATGTAAATTCCAAGAAAAGGTTCCCTGGTTCTGCTGTGTAAATCTGATTGGTCTGATCCTTGAATTATTTCCACATTGTTCCATCCAAAATATCACAAAGTTTAGTAGGATTACTGGATTGATGCCCTTGAGTTGAACTGAGTAATTCTTCAAACAAAGGGAGCAGTAATTTTCTGGAAATCAACTTCTTGAGCAATTGGTAACCAAACTGCTTTAGAGGATAAAATTTAGATTTTTTCTTGTCTGGTTTCCAAATTTTTGATCCACATGTAACAGGCTCCCCACCTATTGAATTGAAAATATTATGGCATGTTGGATAATGCCTGTTTTGTTTAATTTCTTCACCAGTTTGGGTTTCTGAAGAAGAAAGTACTTTATTCAAAAGATAATGTTGGTAAAAATTTTCACAACAGAAATTTTCCACTAAATCATTTGTAATTTGAATTTTTTTTTTTGCAAGACTTGTGGGTATTTCAGCCAAATAGTTGGGCTGACCACTGAGAATTGAGTTGGTTCAGATTTTCTCATGCTCCATCTTGATTCATTTTGGTCATTCATGGTCACAAATTTTTTCCTCAATACTTTGGTGAAGGATTTTGAGTGATGAGATCAGGGAACTAGGCATGTGATAGTGAAATTGAAGAAGTTTAATCCCAGATGCATTGTAAATTTTCTTATCTTCTGGGGGGATTATTGTTCTTTTTTACCATAGGAAGGATATCTCTCAGCCTTTTGCTGTGCATTGAAATCTTTGATTGATGGCTTGAATGTGAAAAATGATGGGATAAATAAGAAAATGCAACCAAATTGAAGTATAAATCAAGGAATGTACTTTTGTGCAAGATTCTAAATTACAAACATGATGTTTTCTTGTAGTGATTCCCCAGTGGGGTTTCTTCCAGGAGTGGATTTCAATATTTTTGGTGTCTTTGGGGTTGATGTTTTGCAACAATAAAAAGTCATCAGTGACCTTTTTAATACTGATAAAATTCAGGAAAAATTCAATAAAATAAATTTTTACAATCATTTGATTTCATTATATGGGTTTAATGTGCTTTTTTAGACCCTCCAAAACCATTTTTTTCAGCCTCCTGGATGCCAAGACGCTTGCTATCCTTTAGATACCGGAGGTGATAGAATAAATAATAAATATATTATTCACAACAGAAATAGGATAATAAGAATCACTGGTATATTATTGAATCCTTGAGGTACCTGTTTTGGACATGCACTGATGGGTTAAACCTATTACTGGGGTTTAAAAGGTTGTTCAGCAGTTTAAATTGATAAAAGGGTTTGGGGACGGATATTATTAATCAGAATAAGGCCATAAATCAATTAATTATCTCTTAAAAGTATTTGATTACCATGGCACAGTTTCTGGATGTAAATATAACTGGGTCTTTGGGTATCAATATCCTCAAAAGAGCTCTATATTTATAGCTTTTTGAGTCCAAATTCTGTCCTTCTGAGGGATACAGGGGCTCAAAGGGACGGTGTGGTTTTGTATTTACAACCTTGGATTGGGAGCTGCGTGAAGGTGTGGTGACCAAATCTGGACACCCTGGACCAGATGCGGAAAATTCAAAAATGTTTTCTACAATTCTTTTATTTAGGTGTCATTTATCTGCAAAAAAAAAAAAAATCCAAATTTTTTTTTTAGTATCACTCCTCCAATTTCCTCATCCTGTCAAAGATCCCTCTGTCCCAGTGGTCTAGGACAGGCCTCTCTGGGTCTATTCACCTAGGAATTGCGTTCAATCCCTTCTCTTTTTGTTCACCCTTCCTTTTGGCCAAACGCGCGGGCCAAGATACATCCATCCCAGCTCCAATCTTCCCAGCTTTAACCTTGGCAGCATTCAATGTATTACCACCGGTCCCTAATCCTAGCCCACTTGGAGGCTTCATCCACCACCTCCTCGATTAGCATCCACCCCCTTAGTCTCCATATCACCACCTAAGAAACTGCCCTCATTGGGCTCACAATCCTTCTTAGACCCGAGCTTGACCTCTTCTTCCTTGATTGATCCTTCTGCATCTGGCTTGACGCTCACCACCCAAGTCAATCTGCCTAGGGTGTCTCAAGACACTTTAGACCCTCTTGATCAACTCTCCTCTCCCTGCTTTGCTCGCTTGCTCACCTCTCAGACCATCTGTCTCAACTCGGGCTTGGATCCTCTTAGAGATTGATCCTCACATCCTCATCGTTTGATTGGTCCAGATGCCCCCCTTGATCCTGTTTCAACATCCAATCCAATCAGATGGGGTGACCCCAGGCTGAGGTGATCTATAACCTGGGCTTGATGGAAGACCAATTGGCAATTGATCAAGGCATGATCCTCCGTGATCAACTCCTTCAGCCTCCGACCGTTCCATCATACCTCAACTCCCTCACCTTCTCCTTGGGACTCTCCCACCCCCCTTCCATCTTTGAGAGGGGGTGGAAAAACATCATCTACCGCCCGCGGACATCCGCGGGCAGTCTGGTTCATAATTTTCTTTTCCCACCCTTTCCGCCTTTGGGTGAGGGGTGGGTGATCCAAGTGTTGTTGCCCTCCCCCGTCTGCAGACGGACACAAGAGATGGTGAAGGGATGAGAAGGATCCCACCACAGTCAGGGAGGCCAGATTTCCACTGGCCTGAGTGATCAAATTTTTCTGATCACCTGAAAATCAAAAAAAAAAGTTTTTTTTTCCGCTCTATTTGTAGAATCAGTTTTACATAGTCTAACAGGGCCTCCTGCACATATAAGGAGGGGCTCTCCCCTGCCTTTTGGGAGGGACGTCAGATCATATCCTATCCTACCAGAGAGGATCATCATCATTATCACCTTGAAATTAATTATCCGTGGAGTCTCATTCCCCTTCATCTGAGACTAAAATTTGGGTATATCTATGATTTCCCCTTGATCTTTGAGCCTCCATACTCAAACCCTGATCCTTGATCTTTATCACAAACCAATAGCTTTGCTGGTTGAAGAAGAATTTGACTGATTGAATTCTTGAGTGTGTGACACCACTCCTGATCCCTTTATCCGACCATACTGGTCCTGATCATCCTTTGATTATCTTTCTGGAAAAAGTCACGTTTGACTGAAGAGGTTTTATTAAGCTTAAAACCTGGAGTTTTAAACCTCCCTTCATCTCTTTTGAAGTTGAATTCCACCACGCTAATCTTGAGTCCCTTGAGAAGTGTTGGGTTACCCTTGTTTGAATCAGTGATTGTTTTGCTTCTAGAGCTTCTTCAAACAATTAGCTTTGTCTTGTGCAGGCACCCACAGTTATCTGGTACCCTTCAAGCGCTTGATTGCGGAGAGTTGGGCAGGTTCATTGAGAACCTGGAGGTTGTTTGGGATTGAGTTGATCTTTCCTAAGCTTCTGCCAATGACCAGAGCTATTAGCTTGTGGGTGTTGTCACTTACAATTGCCTTGTCTTGTTGAACTCTGAACAATCTTTGACTTCTTCTATTCAAGTTTTCCCTGGCATCATCTTGCCTCAGATAGTGCTTTTTCCCCAGCTACCAACTACTATCATCTTTATCCTCTTACATTTGGTCCCTCATTTACCAGGTTCTGGACTTTGATCTTGGTTGCATTTAAATATTCTTGTAAAACTCAAGAGGGAAGCCTAAACAGCACCTTTCCCCTCCACAGAACTGCCACGGCCTAGCACTGATTGGAGTCTTACATTTGGTACCCCGGGCCGGGATCAAACCAGCAACCTTGGGATTTACAGTCCCAATGTTGCTGATTGTTCCCTACCAGGGTATCCTACTACTATCATTTTCAAAACCCTACCTTGTGCCACACATGTGAGCAATGTATTATCTCCTGGGACTTCTTTTATGGAGCAGGCACCTTTTGAAAACGTTGCAGAACATCAAACTTGGAAGGCGTTAGAAATTGGTCTCAATCCTTGTAGTCAGATCTCTCTGGTCAACTCTTGGCAAAAACAAGAACCACTCTCTTTTGCCTCCAAATATAAACCAATTTCCAGGAAAATCCAACCAGTCAACCAACCAATGCCTCTCAATCACAACCCTCCTCTTAGGCGTCCTCCTCTATCCCACAATCCTTACTGTGGCTTACCTCAATCTCTCACTGGTCAATTCATCCCCTCTGGTTGTGTCACTGAACAATGTCTGAGAGTAGTCAACTTGGGACCAGATTGATGGCTTCTACCTGATGAGTTGTATTTGATCAAAAATTTCTTGGCTCTTAAGGAAAAAGCTATTGCCTTCTGTGAAGAATAGAGAGGTCCCTTGAAAGAATCCTATGGTCTGCTTTATATCATCCCTGTAGTAGAACATGATCCCTGGCAAAAGAAAAAGATCCCAATCCCTGCTTCCAAAAGTGAAAAATTCATCAAGTTGGTCCGGGAAAAAGTCCAAACCATTTTATAAAAAAAGTCAACTTCTAGCTATTCCAGTCCTGTTTTCTGTGTCCTTAAAAGTAACGGTAAACTTAGAATAGTCCTTACTGTGGCTTACCTCAATCTCTCACTGGTCCATTCATCCCCTCTGGTTGTGTCACTGAACAATGTATGAGAGTAGTCAACTTGGGACCAGATTGATGGCTTCTACCTGATGAGTTGTATTTGATCAAAAATTTCTTGGCTCTTAAGGAAAAAGCTATTGCCTTCTGTGAAGAATAGAGAGGTCCCTTGAAAGAATCCTATTGTCTGCTTTGTATCATCCCTGTAGTAGAACATGATCCCTGGCAAAAGAAAAAGATCCCAATCCCTGCTTCCAAAAGTGAAAAATTCATCAAGTTGGTCCGGGAACAAGTCCAAACCATTTTATAAAAACAGTCAACTTCTAGCTATTCCAGTCCTGTTTTCTGTGTCCTTAAAAGTAACGGTAAACTTAGAATAGTTCATGATCTCCAGCCGCTAAATAAGGTTACTATTAAAGAATCTGGTATTCCCCCTGCTACTGAAGAATTTGTTGAATCCTTCTCTTGGAGAGCTTGCTATGGTCTAGGTGACATTATGCGTGGCTATGACAAAAGGTCCTTACATGCAATTTCTTGCCCTCTCACTACGTTTGATACTCCCCTTGGTTGTTTCCAACTTACTCAATTGCCTCAAGGTGCCACCAACTTGGTTGCAGTCTATCAGGCTCAGATGGTTTGGATCCTCCAGCATGAAATCCCTGATCATGTTGGTATCTTTATTGACAATGGCGGAATTAAAGGACCACTTTCTGATTATAAAAATGAGCTTTTACCCTGGCATTCAGGAATATGTCAATTTATCTGGGAATATGCAACCACTTTGGAAAGGATCTTGTTCCAAATTGAAGAATCTGGGCTCACTGTCTCTGGATCCAAATTGAATGCCTGTGTCCCTCCTCTGGAAATTGTTGGTCATGTGGTCTGCAAGGAAGGAAGAAGGATGGTTCCATCCAAAGTCAACAAAATCCTCTCTTGGCCTACTCCCATCAATCCAACTGAAGTCAGGGGTTTTCTAGGTTTTGTAACTTATGTTCAAATCTTTATCCCATCTCTATCCAAAATCTGTGTGCCCCTACTTCACCTTACCAGAGAAGATGCTGAGTGGATCTGTACCCAAGATTGTGAACATTCTTTTCAGCTGCTTAAAATGATGGTTGGCAAAGACATAGTCTTTAAAAAGATTGCTTATGGACCGGGAGCTGGAAAGATCAAATTGGCCTTTGATTCTAGTTATCAATCTGTTGGGACTGTCCTCACTCAGAAAGATGAAAATGGTCGGGACCGTCCTGCTCTCTATGAATCCTTGTTATTTTCAGCTGTAGAATCCAGGTACTCCCAACCAAAAATGGAACTCTTTGGCGTGGCTCAAATGTTGAAGAAACTCCAAACTGTCCTCTGGGGTCAACACTTTGAGTTATAAGTCAACGCACTATCCATCATTGAAATGATCAATGCCCCCAGCCTTTCAAATGCTCCTATGACTTTTTGGGTGGCCTTTATCCAACTTTTCTCTTTTGATATTGTTCATAGGCCTGGAAAATCCTTCACCATGCCTGATGGTTTATCTTGACACCCCCTTGGAGATGAAGAATTGGATGTTGGAGTGGACTTTGATGAGGGGGAGCCTTTAATTTGTCCAGTCTTCACCTTTTCCTCCCAAGATTATTCTGGCTTCCAACAAGGTTTCTGGCTAAAATTAGAGCAGTACCTTTCCACTCTCCAAAGGCCTCCTGATCTCTCTGCTAAAGATTATCAATCACTCAAAAGAAAGTCCTCCAATTTCTTTGTCCAAGGGACTAGTCTTATGTAAAGAGGCAATCCTTGTGCTCTTGTTGTTGTCACTATCCCCTCTAAACAAGATTCAATCCTCAAAAGTCTCCATGAAGGCCTTGGGCATTGTGGGGAAACCAAAACCTATGGATGTATATCCAAACAATTCTGGTGGCCATCTTTGAAGAAATCAGTCTCTCAATGGTGCAGGAGTTGTGAAGTATGTCAGAAACCTGATCTTAGGTGCCTGGCTGAAATTTGTTATCCCACTGGAGAGTCCACTGTCTTTGGAAGGATTGCTATGGATGTGGTTCACATTAAGGCTGGTGGAGCTAAGTACCTCATTGTGGCTAGAGATGATTTTTCTGGGCGGGTTGAAGCAAAATTTCTTAAGAACCTCAGCTCTGAATCAGTAGCAGCCTTCCTCTATGAGACTTGGACAATGCGTTACAGCTTGGCTCAATCTTATTCAACTGATGGTGGCTCTGAGTTTGGTGGAAAACTGGCCAAAATGATCCAATTGCTTCCTGATCAACATAGGGTGACCACTCCTTATTATCCTGAAGGACAAGGCATGGTGGAAAGAGGCCATGCCCCTTTGAAGGCTGCTCTTGTTAAGTTGGCTGGTGAAAGTGGAAAGAATTGTTGCAAATTTCTTCCTCTGGTCCTCTTCTCTTATTGAATTTCAACTAAACAAACCAATGGATACTCACCTTACAAAATCCTCTTTGGTCAAAGGGCTGTCCTTCCTCTTGATCTGGAAATGGAATATTTCTTAGGTATTCCTTGGGAAAAGGTTTCTTCCAACACTGATCTATTAGTTGCCAGATCCAAGAAACTTGAGCAAAGTGAAGATGTTTGTGACAAAGCTTATCAGAAAATGATGGAGTAAAGGGAAAAATCAGTCCAGTATTGGGAGGATAAGCATTCCAATCAATTCAGGGATCCCTTGAATCCTGGTGATCTAGTTTTAGCTTATAATGGATCCTTGGAAACTTAGTGGGGAAAGATTTTCTCTAACCGCTGGAATGGTCCTTATTGAGCGGTCCGTCAAGTCAGAGGTGGATCATATGTTTTGCAGTAACTGGATGGTACTCAGATGGCCAGAAGGTTCCCTGCTGATCAGGTCAAGAAATTTCATTGTTGTGGAGACAACTTCAATCAGAAGTAAGTCCTCCCAATAGTGCACCACCAGGGTCATCTGCCGCATTTTGTTTTGAAACTCTACTGTATGCCACATACGTGAGAACCTGGGACACCTTCTTGATTTTATTGCAGTAAACTGTAGGATTTTTTTGGATGGATCAAGATATTCTTTTCAATCAACCTCAAGATCAAGTGGCCATTTCTTGTGTTTGATCATCTTTCCTTTCTTGTTTTTATGACATCAAGCTCAGATGCAAACTAGGGACAGTATGTAAGTTGGGGAGAGATGTGGTGACCAAATCTGGACACCCTGGACCAGATGCGGAAAATTCAAAATTTTTTTCTACAATTCTTTTATTTAGGTGTCATTTATCTGCAAAAAAAAAAAAAAAATCCAATTTTTTTTTTAGTATCACTCCTCCAATTTACGCATCCTGTAAAACATCCCTCTGTCCCAGTGGTCTAGGACAGGCCTCTCTGGGTCTCATCACCTAGGCATTGCTTTTGATCCCTTCTCTTTTTGTTCCCCCTTCCTTTTGGCCAAACGCGCGGGCCAAGACCCGCTCAGCCCAAGATAAATCCATCCCAGCTCCAATCTGCTCAGCTTCAACCTTGACAGCATTTTACGTATTACCATTGGTCCCTAATCCTAGCCCACTTGGAGGCTTCATCCACCACCTCCTCAATTGGCATCCACCCCCTTAGTCTCCATATCACCACCTAAGAAACTGCCCTCATTGGGCTCACAGTCCTTCTTAGACCCAAGCTTGACCTCTTCCGCCTCAATCAATCCTTCCGCATCTGGCTTGACGCTCACAACCCAAGTCAATCTGCCTAGGTTGGCTCAAGAAACTTTAGACCCTCTTGATCTACTCTCCTCTCCTTGCTTTGCTTGCTTTCTCACCTCTCAGACCATCCGTCTCAACTCCAGCTCAGATCCTCTTAGAGCTCAATCCTCACATCCTCATCCTTTGATTGGTCCAGATGCCCCCCTCAATCCTGTTTCACCATCCAATCAAATTGGATGGGGTGACCCCCAGGCTGAGGTGATCTATAAAGTGGGCTTGATGGAAGACCAATTGGCAATCAATCAAGCCATGATCCTCCATGATCAACTCCTCCAGCCTCCAACTGTGCCATCATACCTCAAATTTCTCACCTTCCCCTTGGGACTCTCCCACCCCCCTTCCATCTTTCGGACGGGGGTGGAAAAACGTCATCTACCGCCCACGGACATCCACGGGCGGTCTGGTTCATTATTTTCTTTTCCCACCCTTTCTGCCTTTGGGTGAGGGGTGGGTGATCCCGGTGTTGTTGCCCGCGCCCGTCCGCGGACAGAGGCAAGAGATGGTGAAGGGATGAGAACAATCCCACCCCGTCAGGGAGGCCGGATTTCCACCGGCCTGAGTGATCAAATTTTTCTGATCACCTGAAAATAATAAAAAAAATTTTTTTTTCCCGCTCTATTTGTAGAATCAGTTGTACATAGTCTAACAGGGCCTCCTGCCCATATAAGGAGGGGCTCTCCCCTGCCTTTTGGGAGGGACATCAGATCATATCCTATCCTACCAGAGAGGATCATCATCATTATCACCTTGAAATCAATTATCTGTGGGGTCTCATTCCCCTTCATCTGAGACTAAAATTTGGGTATATCTATGATTGCCCCTTGATCCTTGAGCATCCATACTCAAACGCTGATCCTTGATCTTTATCACCAACCAATAGCTTTGCTGGTTGAAGAAGAATTTGACTGATTGAATTCTTGAGTGTGTTCCACCACTCCTGATCCCTTTATCCAACCATACTGGTCCTGATCATCATTTGATTATCTTCCAGAACCAGTCATGTTTGACTGAAGAGGTTTTATTAAGCTTAAAACCTGGAGTGTTAAACCTCCCTTCATCTCTTTTGAAGTTGAATTCCGCCACACTACTCTTGAGTCCCTTGAGAAGTGTTGGGTTATCCTTTTTTGAATCAGTTATTTTTTTGCTTCTAGAGCTTCTTCAAACAATTAGCTTTATCTTGTGCAGGCACCCATAGTTATCTGGTACCCTTAAAGCGCTTGATTGCGGAGAGTTGGGCATGTTTATTGAGAACCTGGAGGTTGTTTGGGATTGAGTTGATCTTTCCTAAGCTTCTGCCAATGACCAGAGCTATTAGGTTGTGGGTGTTGTCACTTACAATTGCCTTGTCTTGTTGAACTCTGAACAATCTTTGACTTCTTCTATTCAAGTTTTCCCTTGCATCATCTTGCCTCAGATAGTGCTTTTTACCCAGCTACCAAATACTATCATCTTTATCCTCTTACATTTGGTCCCTTGTTTACCAGGTTCTTGACTTTGATCTTGGCTACATTTAAATATTCTTGTAACACTCAGGAGGGCAGCCTAAACAGCACCTTTCCCCTCCACATAACTGCAACGGCCTAGCACCATTTGGAGTCTTACAGCGGGCTGTGTGCTCAGCAGTTGGGTAGGTCAGGCTCAGCATTTGGGGTGCGCGCGGTCTCAGCAGTGCCTGCTGCGGGCTCAGCAGCAGCCAATGAGGGCTCAGCTGCAGGGATTGGGGGGCTTGGCACCAGGTGCGGGTTGGGCCTACTCTGGGGGGCTCCGGGCCGCAACCTTCCCAGGGAATGCGGACCAAGTGATGGAGCCGGCCCAACCAAGCTTGCAGGTGGCTAGTCCCGGAAGGCAAGGGCGGGGCAATCAAGGGTTATATGCGCCGGGAGGTTCATGCAAGAGTAAGCGCGGGCCAAATCACTGATTGTGGGATCAGAGGTTTGCATGGGCATAAGCACGGGCTGACTCACAGATTGCGGGATCCCCAGACGCTGTGGAAACTTTAGAGAGCAACCCCCCTGAAGTCGTCCTCGAGTTCCGGAAGTTATTGATCAAAGCGTCTGTAAGGAGATTGGATGCAGCCGTTCAAGAGAAAAGGAGAGAAGAGGGGAGGGATTCTGTTTTCCTAAGTCCGCTCCCCGCCTCCTGATGATACCATGATACGATGATCCCTACAACCCGGAGTCGAGGGGAAGGGTATTTGAGCCCTCCCCCCTCAACCCTAACCTAAGTACAAGCACAAAAACAGACTGGCAACCATGAAGAAGGAACCCTAGACCCAGAACCCTGACCCGTCCACCAACCCATACCCTATCCGTGTCCTATTCCGCTTGCTTGCCTGCCATTACACGCATCCGGTTCGTCCCCGCGGCGCGGCCCTCCGCCGCGCGCTTCTCAAAGTTCACCTCAATTGCCCGTATCCGCCCGACGCGCCGTCGTAAATTCGCCGTCCCGTGGCCGGCCCGGGCTTGCGCGCGACTGTCCACGGGTATAGCCCCGCGATCGCCCCGCTTTTTCCTTCCCCGACTAGCCGTTCCGAGAACCTGGTCGGCCCAGCTCCATCCGTGAGTTGGACATCCAAGCGGGTCGCGGCCCGCCTCCCTTAGTCAGGCCCAGCCCGCAGTCGCGTGCCCGATCCCGCCGCGCCCACTGCTGAGCCCGCAGCGGCCGCTGCTGAGAACGCGCGCACCCCAACTGCTGAGCCCCGACCTACCAGATGCTGAGCGCGCAGGCCGCGGCGCAGTTCCTGATCCAAGGCTATATAATGACACCACATCCCCCCCCAACTTGAGTTCTGTCCCCAGAGATCCTCCCCATTGTCACCTCGGCCGTTCTTCGCGCCCTACCCCCTCTACCAACTCTAAACTCCGCTCCGCATCCCTATCCCCCAGTTCCCCGTCATCATGGTCCGCTGCGACTTCTGCGCCCGAAACGGGCTTGAATGCTCTATTGGGTCCGTCCGCCGCGCCTGCTCCGCGTGCCGCCGCGGACACCGCCGCTGCTCGCTTAGCAAGGGTATACCCCGTGGCCCCAACCAATCCGGCTCTCGTCCTCGGCCGCGCAAGCGGGCTCGTCCAGACCCGTTTGTGGTTTCGGATGACAACACTATCTCGGAGGACTCGTGGACTCCACCTGGATCACCTCCCCGCTGTCCTCGTCTGAACTCCGACCGCGACTCCTCTTCTCCGCTTCGCCGCGCGGGACCACCGCGTAAGGACGACTTTCCGGACTTTGCGGCTTATCGGAGGGCATTGCGATTTTGGGCGGATCGCGTCCGGGTTACGCAAGGCGCAAGGGACCTGCGAATTGACGAAATCCTTAGGCGACGCGCTGCTCCGGCCCCGGCTCCTCCTCCACCCCCTGCTCCGGCTCCTCCGACTCCACGAGGCCCTACTCCTCCGCCTGCTGCTCCGACTCCTCCAACTCCATGAGGCCCTACTCCTCCGCCCGCGTCGCCGGTGTTCATCTCGTCATCGCCTCCTACCGGACTGGACCCTCCCGTTGGATCCCCTGGGCGCCCGTCCGCACCAGCCCCTCCTCCCTCCGACTCTCCCGAGATCCCGGAGATTCCGGTCGTGGTGGCGCTCCTGGCAGCCAGCTTCGAAGTTTTCGCGGAAAGGTCGACTACGATGCTCCGCCAATACCTTGCAACTCCCGGAGCCCAATCCTCGGAATCCCGGCATGAACTCTTGGCGTCATTCCGGGCTCTACTGGCGTCGTCGAGGGCGGAAATGGAGGAAATGATGAAGATGGCTTAAGCGCCTCGGCCTCATCCCCTCTTCCCCTTTTCTTTTTCCCTTCCCTCTTTTATCCGCTTTTTTTTTGTTGTACCGCGTTCCCTATTCATTGAGAGAAATACACGTCTCAAACGCGAATTTGTTTTACCAAGAAAAATCCGCGCCGCGCGCATCGTGAAGGCAAGAATGAGAACCGGGTCCGCGCCTGAGTGAGAACTAAGCCGCGAGGTTGAGAAAATCCGCGCCGCGCCCGAAAAATGAGAAAATAAGAAAAAAAAATGACAAGTGAGAAATGATAGAAAAGGTGAAAGATTTCTCTCTCTTTTTTTTTTTTTTTTTTTTTTTTTTTTTTTTTTTTTTTTTTTTTTTATATATATATATACCATTGCCGCGCCCGCGCCCTATCCCCCAGTTCCCCCCCCCAAACTTAGCTGCTGTCCCCAGCTGATGGCTTCAGCCAATGCCATGAGGGTCGCGTCCGTCGCCCGATCTCCCTGCATTCCTCCAAACCATGCCGTCGGTGCCTGATCCGTCCGATTCTCTGCCCCGGCGCGCTTCCCTTTCCCGTTCAGCGTCCGTCTCCTCCGCCGTCGAAAGGGTCTCGCCTCGGTTACGATCGCCCGACACATGACCTGCTCCCACCACCGCTTGTCCCCCACCTCCCATCAGATTTATCCGTCGTTCACCAACTGTTGAGCCGTGCGGAGTATCCTCTTCTTGCTTTGTCCTTGCCCGCTTCCCGCCGTTAGACTGAACCGGTCCCGCCGATACCCGCTTCCCCAACACGCACCCCGCCTCTGCCGGCCTTGGATCGATCGGGTTTGCCGTCCGACTCTTGTGTCTTGTCCGCCCACCATCACCGTTGCTTCCACGCGCGCCCGTCCTTTCCGTTGCTGCCACTACCCTTTCCAAATGCGCGCTCTCCGCCGTCAAAGAGGTCTGGCTTGGGTCGCGATTCTCCAACGTGTGGTCCATCTCTTCCGCCGCCGCGTGTACCTTCTTCGCAAGATCCGTCCGCTGCTTGCCAATTCCCAGTCCGCACGGAGCATCAATTTCCCGTTCCGTTGTCCTCGCCCGCTTCCTGTCAGTAGGCCGCACCGGTTCCATCGAATCCCGCTTCCCCAACACGTTCTTAGCCCCCCCTGGGGAAACCAATTCCGCGTTTGAATCCGCTGTCCGGTCCCTTTGTCCCGCCTGCCAACGGTTGTTGTCCTCCCCATTTGCGTACACGCGGGGCGCAGAAGTGCTGGGGGACTGAATACTCTCCAGATAGGCCTTGAGGCCCCTTGCCACCTCCGTAAGTTCACTAGCCCAAGAGATGGTTGCCGGTGGTGGGGCCGGAACATACTCTGCCCTGTAGTACTCTGGTTCCGCGTGGTCCACCTCTGCTTGCATTTGGGTCCCATCGCGCGCGCCTGCCTGATAACCCCATTCCGCGGATGGCTTGAGATCGTCCTTCCGAAAGCAAGAACCGTGCCCCCCCCATCTTGCCAGCATGTCTTCCTTCAGTTCTGGCCAATCCAGGTTCAGGTATCCTCCCATCTCCTCCACTTCCCGACGCGCTTCCGCGTCCTCGATGAACAGGACGACATGGCGAACCTTCTCAAAATCCAAAACGCCTTCAGAGTCCGCGATTGTTTCATACCGCGAGATGAATCGCTCCACCTCCGCAATGTTGAGTCTAATATGCGGGTAAATCCATGGAGTAGCGCGGAAGCCGTTGGAGGAGGAAGGAAGAGAAGCGGCTGTTGGTAGCATCCGTGAGTACCTTTGAGAGACTTTGACGAAAGATTGTTCCCGGCCAGACCCCCAGATGTGGAAACTTTAGAGAGCAACCCCCCTGAAGTCGTCCTCGAGTTTCGGAAGTTATTGATCAAAGCGTCTGTAAGGAGATTGGATGCAGCCGTTCAAGAGAAAAGGAGAGAAGAGGGGAGGGATTCTGTTTTCCTAAGTCCGCTCCCCGCCTCCTGATGATACCATGATACGATGATCCCTACAACCCGGAGTCGAGGGGAAGGGTATTTGAGCCCTCCCCCCTCAACCCTAACCTAAGTACAAGCACAAAAACAGACTGGCAACCATGAAGAAGGAACCCTAGACCCAGAACCCTGACCCGTCCACCAACCCATACCCTATCCGTGTCCTATTCCGCTCGCTTGCCTGCCATTACACGCATCCGGTTCGTCCCTGCGGCGCGGCCCTCCGCCGCGCGCTTCTCAAAGTTCACCTCAATTGCCCGTATCCGCCCGATGCGCCTTCGTAAATTTCCCGTCCCGTGGCCGGCCCGGGCTTGCGCGCGGCTGTCCACGGGTATAGCCCCGCGATCGCCCCGCTTTTTCCTTCCCCGACTAGCCGTTCCAAGAACCTGGTCGGCCCAGCTCCATCCGTGAGTCGGACATCCAAGCGGGTCGCGGCCCGCCTCCCTTAGTCAGGCCCGGTCCGCAGTTGCGTGCCCGATCCCGCCGCGCCCACTGCTGAGCCCGCAGCGGCCGCTGCTGAGAACGCGCGCACCCCAACTGCTGAGCCCCGACCTACCAGATGCTGAGCGCGCAGGCCGTGGCGCAGTTCCCGATCCGAGGCTATATAATGACACCACAACGCGCGCAGACAGATAAAACCCAGGGGGCTCCAAGTACTGCGGGGCAGAGGGCTGCACCATGACAAGGAAAAACCGGACGTACGTGATATCAAAGGGGAGGGTTTTGGACCGGGTGGGTGGTACGGGGTAGGATTAGGGTGGAGCTAGGGTTCTTTACTTGGGGTCATATTTTATCTATCTTGTTGCTTGTGGGTGTACCTAGGTTAGGGTTGAAAGGGAGGACTCAAAAATACCTCACTCTCAACTCCAGGTTGGATCATCATATCATATATCATCATCACCGGACCACCGGGAAAGGTAGGGGAAGGATTGGAAGGGAGGAATTTATCTTGTCATCACTCTCTCTATTCTTAAACTCATTCCATCCAATCTCCTTACAGACGCCTAGACCAATAACTTCTGGAACTTGAGAACAACTTTGAGGGGTAACACCACTCTTGTTTCCACATCTGGGGGTCTGGCTGGGAAAAATCTTTTGTCTAGGTCTCTCAAAGCTAGCAGGTGCAATGTTGCCAACAACTACCCCAGGATCAAACATCCCACCTTTGTTCCCTCTCTAGTTGGGAGCTGGCGGGCCGGCAACTCCACCAACACTGACTACTCAGTCAGGCGGTTTTGCTCCTCCTTGGTTGGAGCCTTTGGAGGTGGCTGAGGTTTGGCAATGGGTATGCTAAGGCCTCAGAACTTCCCTCATCTCCGGTTTGACACTGCGGATATTGGGCGCTTTCTGGCAAGGTTTGAGGATATTGTGGACTCCAAACACGCGACGGGCAAGGATAAGGTCCATAAATTTTTCCTCTTTATCATGGAAAAGAATAAACTCCGGGATGTGGAGGATATGTCTGATTACAAGGCTCAAGGCTGGGAAAGGCTCTGGAACAAGATGATGGCAAGGTGGGGAAAGCGTGATCCCCGCTTCCAGGAGACGGACTTTGAGCGGGCGGCGGCGGAGGAAATTTTGCAAGGTGGGGTGCGGACACAGAGTGATTTTTCCAAATACAAATCTACACTTGACTGCATCTACAGCTACCTAGAAAAGAACCAGGTGCTAGCGGGTAAAACAGGGGAAATGAAGTGGGTGTTTCTAGGCGGGCTTGCGCCGCAACTTTGTGCCCGGGTCCAGCCGTATCTATGCAACACGGGTTGGTATTGCGGTCAGTGGATTGGAGTGTCACGCTTCTTCCAAACCTAAGCATGATCAACCAGGCGGTGGAGAGCAAGATTGATTTGGAAGAACTGATTGAGGATACGGCCAGGTTGTTCTTGAGGGTTTCAAGGTGTCAGCTTGCTACTATGTACAGAGCAAAACTGTCAAATAGTAACACAAGCTGTGAAAAAATAAGAATACCTCAATTAAAAAAATAACGAATGGGAAATTCATGAATATTATTACAGGAATGGATTCTTCACCCAAAATTAGGTACGGTCACTCACTGACCCCACCCTTGAATTCCAAGTCCTTATATTTTTAAAATAATTAAAAAGAAAAGTACTAAAAATTACAACACCTGTATGGCACTTTTTGGCCATTCTAATATTTCACAAGTATTGTCACGTATAGGTTTTAAACCTAAAATTCACTCAGAATTGAGGTGTTGTGTATATTTTAGGAGTTACACATGGAAATGTGTTATGTCACCATTCCCACGCGCAGTCCCACATCATTACATAACCCTACGTACTATTAGCAGCAGGTTCCCGCGTACTAGAGACCCGCGCGCAGCTGATTCTGCCACGCACGCAGCGGATCCTACCCCGCGCGCATCTGTACTAACTGATCCCCGTGCCTGGATCAGTTGTGACTAATCTGACAACCAGGTACCACTCAGAAGAGCTACAACCTAGTTAGGGTTGCCTAGCATATGTAAAAAAACAAACATACGCATTACTAATGATATAAAAAGATCAAAACTTAAATAAAATTAATGAAAATTAAGTTTTAAACATTTTTTAATAATAAATCAAAGATCAAGGAATACCGCGTAAATCACTGATCCTGATCTTTGAAGACCATGAAACACTACAAGAGAGTTCATAAAAATTATTAAAAATTATCTACAGGATCAGCAAATGATTTAAAATCAGTAAACATCCAAATCTGCATGCTTTAAAACAATATCAATAGTACAAATGAAGGATGAGTACAGAATGATCAAATCTACGCCATAACAGATTAACAGATCCTGTGGCTAAAATAGTACAGAAATCCAGCAGATCTAAGGACAGCTGATTGACAGCACCAAGTGGACGTGCTAATCTTGACCTGACTGGCTTGCCAGCCTCAGCCCACGAGCAGAACCCTCTCTACATGCCCTGAGAAGACCAAAATCACCCCAAAAAGGTATTTATACAGACCTCTTTGGATCCATTATTCCAGAATCAGTTACCAGGAATTATTTATTATCAATCAGACACAGTGTCATTTTTAATCAAGTGCTTATATGAAGATAAGCAAGTGATTTATGACTTAGTCTGTAGTAGTATTACTTACCCTTATTAACCAATCAACCATTGAATTTTAGTCAAGCAATTTATCCCATCTGCTCTGAAACCCTTCCAATTATTCCAGGATTTTTGTGGTGCAGTGCTCCAAGTGAGTGTTACCCTTCCTGTCTACCCCATTTGTGCTTTTAAGCCCGGCCATTAGTGGAATAAGTCCTTTCTAAGGCACCCATATTTATTCAAACGTTCTTTAACTGCCTAAGGAGGCCCCTTGAAGAGAGGTTGCTAGTCTGTAATTATCCCCAGTAATATTATACTGTGGCCCCTCTTTTATATTATATTGAAAACCATTTACTACCAAACCAATTAAACCTTGCAACTGCTCTTATTAAATCATTTATTTGAGCTTCTAAGCATTTACTATTGGAATAATAATTATAATTATCATTCCAGAATTTTTATCACTCTCTGTAGCTCAAGGACTGCAAGGTTCCTGGTACCAGAGAGCTGAAAACTGCGGGTCTGGCCGGGAAATATCCTTAAATAATTAATTTTTAATTAATTATTCCTTGGACCAGTCTATTTAAAAATAAGTTAACATACTTATAACATATATTTTTGATCATTTGTTTCTCTAGTGGATCTTAAGACCAACCAAGAATTGATCAATTATTATTTGAACCTTCTTAAAAAGAAAAAAGAAGAAAAATTCAAGAACTTTGTCCCTGTTATTATAACTCCTGAGCAACAACAGGAGAAATTGCTTTATTATAAACAGCAGGTTATAAAAGACAAAGAACTTGAGCTTGAAAGAATTATCAATTTCAATTCTTTATTAAGCAACATAAGGAGTGGAAGATTTATCAAAGAAAGCTTTATACTTATAAACTAAATAACCCTGAAGATAAAGAAAAATCCAAAAATAATAAAAGTGATTATTTTTTTCTAAAAATCTTTTTAACACGTAAAAATACAAAAAAATATCAAACTTATATTTTTTGTTTTGATCCATCTCAAAGGATTTTTTTTTGGTGATCTCATTGACCAGGAACTCCTAGAGGACGTCCCAGACAGTGTACCATTGGACTTAACCTTGGATTTATCCCAGGATCTGATTGGAACTCACTCAGACCCCGTTGGAATACCCTCCAAGGATAGTTGTGACCCCAATCAAGTTTTGGTACCCTTGATTTCAACTCTAAGTAAGTTAAAATATTTATAAAAGATTATTAAAGATATAAAACACAAAAAAAATATTATTTTTATAATTTTAAAGTCTTTTTTTAAAAAGTTTGACAAAAGACTTACACATTTTTTTGGTGCTATGTATCAAAATAGGCGCAACAACCGTGCAACCGGTAGAGCCCCATCATATGGATCTCTGCCCGGAGGAACCCTTGTGCGTAAGGACTCAAGTTGTGAGCGCAATGAGGGGACTTGAACCCGTGACCATAGCGTCTCGCGGGACAACAACAACGACAACTGAAGCGGCCAACTCAACCAACAGACCGTTGGAGAACCATCCATAGCCCACCATGTTATCCCAGGAGGGTACAGGTCCTCCTCTGCCACCCCAGCTGGACTCAACCAAGGAGGAAAGAGTAAAAGTATTAGTGAAAGAGCATGTGAGCTATTGGGAACAATTCAGGTTGGCTCAGGACCAGGAGGATCAACCAGGTATGAGAAAAGCCATTTCTCAGGCAAAGAAATCTCAGATTTCTCTGCAAAGGTTTATCCCAAAGAAAGAAGCAGAAGGCTACGTGCAGAACTGGAATCCTTGGGATCAGTTAGCTTCCGTAAAGGGAAAGGAACCCAAAAAGAAGAGGTCCACAACCCATCAGAAGTTAAGGAACCAAAAGGATTGAGACAACATAATATCCTTAGCCCAGAAGTGGAAAAAGGTGTACCACAATTAGATGTAGAAGATCTAAATAGCTTTTCTGTAAATGTGTCTCACAATTTTACTATTATAAGCCAATGCTTTGACAAAGTTTATCACCAATTGGACAAATTAAGTTCTAGTATTTTTAGAGTTATTGACACTCAGTCTCAGATTATGAGAATTGATGAGTTGGAAATACAACAAATCAAGGATAGTATAAGAGCTAGTAAGTTGGACCTGATGAAACATATTGATGAAAACCAATCAATTCTTTAGGAAGATATTCTTGCAACCATAGAACAGCTTAAAGAAGAAGTTAAGAAAACTAGTACTACTCCTTCTGCTCATGTGACTAACAAAATTGACTTATTAAGCAACAAACTTGATTTAGAGTTAGGTATGATTAAGAATGATCTCAGAGATCTTAAGATCAACTCTACTAACTCTCTGGTCATTGACCTAGAAGAAAATAGACCTGCCAGGTTCACCAGTACTCCTAGTGTTCCTCCCAGAACCAGGATAACTAGGAATGAGTCTTTCAGACCCAGTCTTACTCCTAAAATGGAGCAGGCTTTGAAGCTACTTCCTCCCATCACTGAATGGCCTAAATTCTCTGGAGAAGGGGAATACAACCATGTCAGTTTCATTAAATTTATTGAATATACTCTTTCTTCTTATTAGCTCCCTGATGCAATGGCTGTGGTAAGATTGCCCAGATTATTTGAAGGAGTAGCTCTTGATTGGTTTATCAATAAAAGAGAAGAAGTTGGATCTTTATCCTGGAATTCTTGGAAAGAATTGATCAAAGTACAGTTTGGTACCAGGATTTGGAAAAGAAAGATGATGAAGACTTTTGAAACTTCCCAGTTTGATCCATCCAAGGACAAACCTCATAAGTGGTGCTTAGACCAGAAAAAGAGGTTAGAATGTTTTTATCCTGATGCTGATAAGGAAGAATTCAATGAAAGACTCCTCAACTTATGTCCTGTAAAAATCAACCACAGTTTAAGGTGCAGAATGCCTATGGATTCAGATCTTTCCACCTTAATAGGTGTAATAGAAGAGAGTATTGATATGAATGGTCTTTATAAAAGGGTCAATAAACCTCCCAGGGAACAAAACACTAGGAAAAGGAAAGAATATACTGCAAAAACTAAAAAATCCCCTGCTACTAATCCATCTACTTTGGAAGTCAAGAAGACTCCAGAATCAAAAGAGAAAGTATTTTGGAACTGTAACCAAACAGGACATGTAAAACCTGATTTTCCTCTCACTAGGAAAAGGATTAATCTTATTGAAGGAAAAGAGTGTGACAATCCTGACCCTCACCTTGATGATACTGACAAATCACTCTCTAATTGTGATCTAATAATCACTAACCCCATCAATGTTATTGAAGGTAGTATTGAGTCTTTTCTGGACATAAATTCAGTCAATGAGGATTCCAACTTACCTCAAAAATGGAATCCCAACATGAAGATTCACCACATCTCTGAGGCTAAGGCCTTGATTCTAAAACCCTCTGAGAGTAAAAGTTACACTTCAGGCAAAACATGCTATGCTACTGGTTTAATCCAAGGTTCCCCAGTTAAGTTATTTCAAGACAGTGGAGCCTTTTGCTCGTGTGTTGGTTCAGCTTATCTGGAAAAGCAAGACCCAGACTGGAAACTGAACTTACTACAAGTACCTCAGGCTAAGTTCAGCAGTTGTAATTCTGCTCTCAATGCTGTTGGAGTATGGTCTTCTGATATCATACTCCCTCACCCTAAAGGATCACTCAAATTGAACATTGAATTTTTAGTACTCCAAAACGGAGTATGTGACTATTTTATTATTGGGAATGATTCTATTTGCCTATATGGTATAGATGTATTCCAAAGCAAAGGTAGATACTTCACCTTAGGGGGAGACTGGAATAAGAAGTTCCAAATATGTCATGTCAATGCTCAAACTTCTGATTCAAATTATGAAAAACACTTAGAAAAGTTCAATCAGGAATATTTTTCTCAAGCTTCTTTAAATTCCCTTCTCAATGAGGAACAGAAACGGGATATCTTACAAGTATGCTTCAAAAATCAGAATGCTTTCTGTACCAAAGATCACCCCATTGGTAACATAAAAGGACATGACATGATCCTAACTCTAACAATTAAGCCTCCTTACCCACCTAACCTCAGGAGACCTGCTTACCCTTTGAGTCCAAAATCTAGAGCTGCTCTGGAAACCCATATTCAAGAGTTGGTTGACTTACAAGTCTTAAGGAAAGTAGGCCACAATGAACAAGTGGATATTACTACCCCAGTAATTATAGCTTGGCACAATCATAAGTCAAGAATGGTTGGAGATTTTAGAATGCTTAACAACTACAACCAAGCTGATTATTATCCAATTCCACAAATTGACCACGCTCTAAATAACCTGTCCAAGGCTAAGTACATAACCACCATGAATATGCTGAAAGGCTTCCACCAAATACCTATCAGCCCTGATAGCTGGAAATTTGTGAGAATTATCTGTCATTTGGGAATTTATGAATATCTCAGGATGCCTTTTGGTATTGAAAATGCTCCTTCTAATTTTCAAAGAATGATGGACATAGTCCTAGGATTATTCATCAGACAGGGATGGATGATGGTATACATTGATGATGTTATCATTTACTCTGATCATTGGGATACTCACATGGAGAAATTAAGGCTAGTCCTCAAAACCATCTCTGCCGTAGGATTGAAAGTATCAATGAAAAAGTGTAACTTTGGCTATGGAGAACTCAAAGCCTTAGGACACATTGTCTCTGGACAAACCCTAGCTGCTGACCAAAACAAGAGGGCAGCAGTAATGAATAGGCCTATTCCTCAAAACAAAACTGAACTCCTATCATTCATCAGCTTTTGCAGCTACTATAGGAAGTATTTACCAAAGTTTGCTCTTCTAACCAAATGTCTGTATGAGATCTGCAACAACACAACCATGTTTGAAATGACTCATGATAGAGTCAAGAACTATGAGGAACTCAAAATGGCAATGACCCCAGCTCCAGTACTGATCCAGCCATATTACTCAAAACCTTTCTAGCTCTACATAGATGCCAGAATGGAAGGGCTAGGAGATGCTTTACACCAGGAAGTCATAGAAGATGATAAACCAGTGGAAAAACCTATAATCTTCATATCTAAACAAATTAAAGATACTGAGAAAAGGTACGGTGTAAGCCAAATGGAATGTCTGGCCTTAGTATGGGCTGTAGAGAAACTCTATTATTACTTAGAAGGCACCAAATTCACTGTTATTAATGACTGCAACGCTGTCAAGACATTGATGAACATGAAGACCCCTAGTAGGCATATGTTGAGATGGCAGATAGCTATACAACAGTACAGAGGACAGATGACCATAGTTCATCAAGATGGAACTAAACACCAGAATGCTGATAGTTTAAGCAGGAATGCATTACCCAATGACCCAAGTAACCCCGCCTATGATCCAGAGGATAATGACATCTTCCCTATCCTTAATATTAACAGGTTAAGCATTGAAGCTCCTATAATGGGAATCCACATTTGTGAACTGAATGAATCATTGTTCAACTCTATCAGAGAAGCTTACAATTCTGGCATAAAGACTCTGATCACTATTATGGAAAGTACTTCTCCACCTCATGAATTGATCAATAGCCTACCTGAACTTCTTTTGAAACCATAAAAATCCAGAAGGTTCACCATATGGGATGGTCTGGTATACTATAGGCATCAACATTCAAGTGTCATAGTCTTAACTAAGGATGACCATATCAAAGATGTTCTGGCTGGGTGCCATGATAACTGCTCATCTGGTCATTTGTCTGCTGATAGAATTTTGAATAAGGTTAAACAAACTGTTTGGTGGGTTGATTGGAGAGACTCCACTATACAGTACATTACCAGTTGTGAAACTTGTCAGAAATCCAACAGGACTACTGGGAAATGGTTTGGACTACTGCAAAAGATTGCTGAACCCAAGAAAAGATGGGAGATCATCAATATGGACTTTGTAACTGGGCTACCACCAGGAGGAGCCTATTCCTAAAACTCTGTCTTGGTCATTGTGCATAGGTTCTCCAAGAAAGCAAAGTTCCTACCTAATCACAAGGAAGACACTGCTATGGAAGTTGCCCTATTATTTTGGAACAGACTCATTGCTGATGTTGGAGTTCCCAAGATTATTATCAGTGAAAGAGATCCTAAATTCACCTCTGAGTTCTGGAGGAACCTACATGATATGCTTGGAACCATCTTAGATTTCTCTACCGCTTATCACCCTCAAATGGATGGATTAGCTGAAAGGATGATTCAGACCCTGGAAAAAAATTCTCAGGAGATTCTGTGGCTTTGTACTAGAATACAAGAATTCTGACGGTTATTGCCACAATTGGGTTAGCCTTTTACCCGCACTGGAGATGGCCTACAACAGTAGCAAGCACTCTACCACTAAGGAAGCTGTCAGCCTGCTACTTAGCACAGAGAAACCTGACAAAGCAACAACAATAATAATATTAACAAAATTAAAAGGAACAAAGATAAATGAATAAATAAAATTATTATAAAATGAAGGAGTAGGAAATCCATAAATATTATTGCAGAAATGGATTCCCCACCCGAAAAAAGGTAGGGTCACTCACTGACCCCACCCTTGAATTCTTACTCCTTATATTTTTTAAATTAATTTAATATAAAATGATAAATGACCACGGCACCAGTATGGCACCTTTTGGCCATTTTAAATATTTCACATGACATGTCATGTATAGGTTTCACACCTAAATTTCAGTCAAAATCCAGGTGTTGTGTGTAGTTTAGGAGTTACACGGGAAATTGTGTTTTGTCACAATTCCCGCACGCAGCCCCGTGTCCCTACAGCGCTGGTCTCCCGCGTACGCAAACTCCCACACGCAGCCCCGCGTCCCTACAGCGCTGGTCTCCCGCGTACGCAAACTCCCGCACGCAGCCCCGCGTCCCTACAGCGCTGGTCTCCCGTGTATGCAAATCCCTCACGCAGCCCCGCGTCCCTACAGCATTGGACTCCCGCGTACGCAAACTCCCGCACGCAGCCCCGCGTCCCTAAAGCGTTGGACTCCCGCGTACGCCAACTCCCGCACGCAGCCCCGCGTCCCTACAAGCGCTGGACTCCCGCGCAACTGAATTCCTGCGCAGGTAATCCCATGACCTAGTCACGCGCGCAGCGGTACAGTCCCCCGCGCGCATCTGAACAGCGGATCAGTCCATGCGCACATTGGAATGGACTGATCCCTGCGCCTCCTGCAGTGATCAGTTTGACATCCAGGTACCGCTCAGAGAAACTACAATATAGTAGGATCTACACTACATATGTAAAGCTACCACACGAGCATAGATTATGGTTCAAAAACCTTAAAAATCAATTAAAATTAGTTAGTAACTAATTTTTAGTATTTTTTATTAATTAAATAAAGATCCAGACTCACCACGAAATAAGTTGATCAGAACCTTCAAAGACCACTAAACTACATAAGGAGTGGTCGTAAAAATTATTAAAAATTACATACAGGATCAGCAGAGGATGGAAAATCAATAAAAATCTACGTCTGCTCACTTTGGACCAGTACTTACTGTAAAAATTGAGGATCAGTGCAGGATCAGCAAATTGACTAATCTATTGATTAACAGATCCTGCAGCTAAAAAGGAGCTGTTCCTTGACAGATATAAGGCCAGCAGGCTAACAGAACCTTGAGGACGTGCCAATCTTGCCCTGATTGCCCCCCTAGCCTCAGCCCATGGCTAGTACCCCTTCTAGAGGTCCTCAAGCACCCAAAAAAGAATATTTAAACAGGCTCTTTTTGCCCTTCTGTTTCCAATCAGTTAATCAGTTATCAGGAATTATTTATGATCAATCAGACACGGTGTCATTGTTAATCAAGTGCTTATATGAAGATAAGCAAGTGATTTATGACTTAGTCTGCAGTAGTATAATTTACCTTTATTAACCAATCAACCATTGAAGTTTAGTCAAGCAATCAACCCCATCTGCTCTGAAACCCTTCCAATTATTCCAGGATTTTCGTGGTCAAGTGCTCAGAGTGAGTGTTTCCCTTCCTGTCTAGGCCACTTGTGCTGTTAAGCCCGGCCATTAGTGGAATAAGTCCTTTCTAAGGCACCCATATTTATTCCAAGGTTCTTAAACTGCCTAAGGAGGCCCCTTGAAGAGAGGTTGCTAGTCTGTAAAGATCCCCAGTAGTATAATAATGTGGCCCCTCTTTTTATATTATATTTAAAATATCTATAACCAAACCAAATAAACCTTGCACTTGCTCTTACCATACCATTATTGGAGCTTGAAAGTGTTTATTCTTTGGAATATTATTGCTCCAAGTTCTTTTATCACTCTCTGTAGCTAAAGGACTGCAAGGTTCCTGGTATCAGAGAGCTGACAACTGGGGGTCTGGCCGGGAAATATCCTCAATAATTAATTGTTTAATTAATTATCTCCTGGACCAGTTATTTATATTCAAAAAAATTATATATATAAGTAGAAATACTTATTATTTATCTTTATCTTTTGATTTATCCAGTGGATTTAAAAACCAACGGAGAATTGATCAATTATTATTTGAATCTTCTTAAACATAAAAAAGAAGAAAAATTACGTAACTTTGTGCCTGTTGTTATAACTCATGAAAAAAAAACAAGAGAGACTTCTTTATTATAGACAACAAATCTTAAAAGAAAAGGAACAAGAGTTAGAAAGAATTATTAATTTTAACTCCTTGTTAAGACAGCACAAAGAGTGGAAAATCTATCAAAGAAAGCTTTCTGCTTTTAAGAGACGGTATCCAAATTATAAAAGTGAGCTTTGATCTCCTTTTTATTATTTTTTTTATAAAAAATCACAAAAAACTCGAAAATTATAAAAAAGAATTATTATAAAATAAATAAATATATAACTTATATTTTTATTATTTTATCCTTTCTAGTGGACTTTGTCTTTGGTGATCTTATTGACCAAGACCTCTTAGAGGACGTCCCAGACTGTGGAACCTTGGATTTGTCCCAAGATTTGATTGGAACCCACCCAGATCCCGTTGGAATACCCTCCAAGGATGGTCCTGACCCCAACAAGGACTTAGTACCTTTAAACCTTCATATAAGTAAGACATATATTTTTTTAAAAAAAAATATAAAAACCAAAACTACTCAAAAAAATTATGTTTTTTTTTGATTTTTTTACAAAGTTTTGACAAAAAACTTACATAATCTTTAACATGCATCAAAACAGACGCAACACCCGCGCCAGTGGACGCGCCCCGTCATATGGATCTTTGCCCGGAGGAACCCGTGCGCGCAAGGATGCCAGTTGCAAACGCAATGCGGATTGAGCCAGTGATTGCTCCGATCCGAGCGAACTTGACAACAACCGCGGCTGCCCACTCGACCAACTCACTGTTGGAGAGCCGTCCCTTGTTGAACGTGATATCCCAGGAGGATACCGTTCCACCTACGCCACCCCAGCCGGACTCCTCCAAGGAGGACAAAATAAAGGTATTGGTGAAAGAACACGTGGGTCATTGGGAACTGTTCAAACAGGCTCAGACCCACGAAGACCAGCAGGGTATGAGAAAAGCCATATCTTTGGCAAAGAAGACTCAAATAACCCTCCAAAAATTGATTCCCAAGAGAGAAGTAGAAGGTTACGTGAAGAATTGGAATCCCTGGGACCAATTAGTTTCCTTAAGAGGAAACAACAACAACAGGAAGAAGAGATCTCTAGCCCATCAGAAATTAAAGAGTCCCAAAGAGTGGGACAATATAATATCTTTGGCAAGAAAATGGAAGAAAGTGTACCACAATTAGACGTAGAAACTTTCAACTTGTTTTCCATAAATGTTTCTCATAACTTTGATATCATTGGCAAATGTTTTGATAAAGTATATGAGCAATTGGATAAAGTAAATATCAATTTTGGTAAAGTCATGCAATCCCAATCCAACTTGATCAAAATCGATGGGTTAGAGGTAAAACAAATAAGAGACAGCATTAGTTTGAGTAAGGGAGAACTAATGAATTACCTAGAAAACAATACTTCAGCTATCCAAGAAGAAATTCTTCTATCTATTGAACAAATCAAAGAAGGTATTAATAAAACAGACCACACTTCACCTACTCATATTATCAATAAAATTGATTCATTAAGTAACAAACTTGACCTGGAATTAGGTATGATTCAGAATGATCTCAGAGATCTAAAGATAAACTTATCTCAACCCATTGCAGACTCTGATGAAATCAGACCTTCCAGGTACCACAGTACGCCCCAACTACCTTCTAGACCAAGACTAACAAGGCATGAATCTTTCAGGCCTAGTCCCAATGCTGAAGTAGAACAAGCATTAAAATTACTTCCCCCTATCACTGAGTGGCCTAAATTCTCCGGAGAAGGAGAATACAATCATGTCAGTTTTATTAAGTTTATTGACTATACTCTGGCCTCTTATGAACTTCCTGATAACATAGCCGTAGTAAGACTACCTAGACTGTTTGAAGGAGTAGCCCTTGACTGGTTCATCAATAAGAGAGAAGAGCTAGGATCTTTGTCATGGAATTCGTGGAAAGACTTGATTAAGGAACAATTTGGTACCAGAATTTGGAAAAGAAAAATGATGAAGACTTTTGAAACTTCTTTGTTTGATCCATCTAAGGACAAACCTCACAAATGGTGCCTTGACCAGAAGAGAAGACTAGACTGCTTCTACCCAAATGCTGATAAAGAAGAAGTCAATGAAAGACTCCTCAACCTATGTCCAGGACAACTTAACCATAGCGTAAGATGCAGAATGCCCATGAACTCTGACCTTTCCACTCTCATAGGAGTATTAGAAGAAACTATTGACATGAATGGCTTAGACAAAAGGCTTGATAAACCCAGAGAACCAACTACTAGGAATAAGGAAGATTATAATAACAAGAATAAAGAACCTCTACCTATCAACTCAGAAGCCAAGAATACTTTGGTGACCAAAGAAAAGACATGTTGGAATTGCAACCAAACAGGGCATGTAAGACCTGACTGTCCTTTACCCAGGAGAAAGATTAATCCTATTGAAGGAGAAGAGGATGACACTAATCCTGACCTCCAACTAGATGACACTGACGGTTCCATCTCTGAGTGTGACCTAATGATCACTAATCCCATTAATGTCATCAAAGGTAACATAGAATCTTCCCTAGATATTAACCCTGTTAATGAAGATAGAAATTTGCCTCAAAAATGGACACCCAACATGAAAATCCAACATGTTTCTGAAGCTAAGTCCTTAACCCTTAAGCCTTCTGTTGGAAAAGGTTACACCGGTGGTAAAACTTGTTATGCCACTGGCTTGATACAAGGTTCCGCCTTAAAATTACTTCTATACAGTGGAGCCTTCTGCTCTTGTGTTGGAACTGACTACTTAGATAAACAGGATTCCAACTGGAAGAAAAACTTACTACCTGTACCTCGAGCTAAGTTCAGCAGCTGTAACTCACCTCTCAATGCTATTGGAGTATGGCCAACAGGAATTGTACTCCCCCACTCTAAAGAATCAGCTGATAAAGATGAATGGCTACCTGAAAACAACATTCCAGATGGACCTATACACCCAAGAAACTACAGAGCCAGTAAAAGACACTGAGCCCCAAAAATTTTTTCAGATATAGTTATATCTTGAAGTGGGGGAATGTCAGCCTGCTACTTAGCACAGAGCAACCTGACAAAGCAACAACAATAATAATATTAACAAAATTAAAAGGAACAAAGATAAATGAATAAATAAAATTATTATAAAATGAAGGAGTAGGAAATCCATAAATATTAATGCAGAAATGGATTCCCCACCCAAAATAAGGTAGGGTCACTCACTGACCCCACCCTTGAATTCTTACTCCTTATATTTTTTTTAATTAATTTAATATAAAATGATAAATGACCACGGAACCAGTATGGCACCTTTTGGCCATTTTAAATATTTCACATGACATGTCATGTATAGGTTTCACACCTAAATTTCAGTCAAAATCCAGGTGTTGTGTGTAGTTTAGGAGTTACATGGGAAATTGTGTTTTGTCACAATTCCCGCACGCAGCCCCGCGTCCCTACAGCGCTGGTCTCCCGCGTACGCAAACTCCCACACGCAGCCCCGCGTCCCTACAGCGCTGGTCTCCCGCGTACGCAAACTCCCACACGCAGCCCTGCGTCCCTACAGCGCCGGTCTCCCGCGTACGCAAACTCCCGCACGCAGCCCCGTGTCCCTACAGCGCTGGTCTCCCGTGTAGGCAAACTCCCGCACGCAGCCCCGCGTCCCTACAGCGTTGGACTCCTGCGTACGCAAACTCCCGCACGCAGCCCCGCGTCCCTAAAGCGTTGGACTCCCGCGTACGCCAACTCCCGCACGCAGCCCCGCGTCCCTACAAGCGCTGGACTCCCGCGCAACTGAATTCCCGCGCAGGTAATCCCGTGACCTAGTCACGCGCGCAGCGGTACAGTCCCCCGTGCGCATCTGAACAGCGGATCAGTCCCCGCGCACATTGGAATGGACTGATCCCTGCGCCTCCTGCAGTGATCAGTTTGACATCCAGTTACCGCTCAGAGAAGCTACAATATAGTAGGATCTACACTACATATGTAAAGCTACCACACGAGCATAGATTATAGTTCAAAAACCTAAAAAATCAATTAAAATTAGTTAGTAACTAATTTTTAGTATTTTTTATTAATTAAATAAAGATCCAGACTCACCACGAAATAAGTTGATCAGAACCTTCAAAGACCACGAAACTACATAAGGAGTGGTCGTAAAAATTATTAAAAATTTCATACAGGATCAGCAGAGGATGGAAAATCAATAAAAATCTACGTCTGCTCACTTTGGACCAGTACTTACTGTAAAAATTGAGGATCAGTGCAGGATCAGCAAAATGACTAATCTATTGATTAACAGATCCTGCAGCTAAAAAGGAGCTGTTCCTTGACAGATCTAAGGCTAGCAGGCTAACAGCACCTTGAGGAAGTGCCAATTTTGCCCTGATTGCCCCCCTAGCCTCAGCCCATGGCTAGTACCCCTTCTAGAGGTCCTCAAGCACCCAAAAAAGAATATTTAAACAGGCTCTTTTTTCCCTTCTGTTTCCAATCAGTTAATCAGTTATCAGGAATTATTTATGATCAATCAGACACGGTGTCATTGTTAATCAAGTGCTTATATGAAGATAAGCAAGTGATTTATGAGTTAGTCTGCAGTAGTATTATTTACCTTTATTAACCAATCAACCATTGAAGTTTAGTCAAGCAATCAACCCCATCTGCTCTGAAACCCTTCCAATTATTCCAGGATTTTCGTGGTCAAGTGCTCAGAGTGAGTGTTTCCCTTCCTGTCTAGGCCACTTGTGCTGGTAAGCCCGGCCATTAGTGGAATAAGTCCTTTCTAAGGCACCCATATTTATTCCAAGGTTCTTAAACTGCCTAAGGAGGCCCCTTGAAGAGAGGTTGCTAGTCTGTAAAGATCCCCATTAGTATAATACTTTGGCCCCTCTTTTTATATTATATTTAAAATATTTATAACCAAACCAAATAAACCTTGCACTTGCTCTTACCATACCATTATTGGAGCTTTAAAGTGTTTATTCTTTGGAATATTATTGCTCCAAGTTCTTTTATCACTCTCTGTAGCTAAAGGACTGCAAGGTTCCTGGTATCAGAGAGCTGACAGAAGCACCTTACATACTGGAAAGAGGATGGATTTGTAGACTACCCAAAGATAACCTTAACCACCAGCTGACCAATATTCACCCTACATCACTTGATTTCAAAAAAATGATAGATGTAGCCAAAAGACATGCTGTTGAATGTGTCCAGGATGCTATAGAGTATAACCAGCAAAGGTGGGACAAAACCCATAAGGAACCTGATTTAAAAATTGGTGATCAAGTCTTGATCTCTACCACTAACTTTACCAACTTGGGTGGAAATAGAAAGCTTAGACCAGCTTTTGTTGGACGTTACACCATTAATAAACTTTATGGTAAAAATGCTGTGGAAGTAATCCTCAGTGATGAGCTTTCTAGGAAACATCCAGTCTTCCCAGTAAGCCTCATCAAACACTACCACCCAAGGAATGGAGAACATACCCCTTCACCTGCAATACCTGTCACAGAAGAACCTGAAAAGGACAAAGGAAAAATTAGCAAGATCCTTAAGGATAAAAAAGATAGGATCAATGGAAAAGACATCAGACTGTACCTGGTTAGATACAGAGGAGAATCAGCTGATAAAGATGAATGGTTGCCTGAACATAATATCCCTTACGGACCTATACACCTGAGAAACTACAGAGCCAACAGGAAGCATTAACCCAATTTTTTTTTCATATATAGACATATCTTGGAGCAGGGGAATGTCAGCTTGCCACTATGTACAGAGCAAAACTGTCAAATAGTAACACAAACTATGAAAAAATAAGAATACCTCAATTAACCAAATAAGGAGTGTGAAATCCATTAATATTATTACAGGAATGGATTCCTCACCCAAAAGTAGTTAGGGTCACTCAATGACCCCACCCTTGAATTCCAAGTCCTTATATTTTTAAAATAATTAAAAAGAAAGGTACTAAAAATTACAACACCTGTATGGCACTTTTTGGCCATTCTAATATTTCACACGTATTTTCAGGTATAGGGTTTACACCCAAAATTCACTCGGAATTGAGGTGTTGTGTATATTTTAGGAGTTAAATGTGGAAATGTGTTATGTCACAATTCCCGCGTACAGTCCCGCATCATTACATAACCCTACATACTAGTAGCAGCAGGTACCCCCGTACTAGAAACCTGCGCGCAGCTGATTCTGCCACGCATGCAGGGGATCCTACCCTGCGCGCATTTGTACTAACTGATCCCCACGCCTGGATCAGTCGTGACTAATCTGACAACCAGGTACCGCTCAGAAGAGCTACAACCTAGTTTGGGTTGCATAGCATATTTAACAAATGGACATACGCATTACTAATGATATAAAAAGATCAAAACTTAAATAAAATTAATGAAAATTAAGTTTTAAAAATTTTTTTACTAATAAATCTAAGATCAAGGACTACCATGTAAATCACTGATGCTGATCTTTGAAGACCACTAAACACTACAAGAAGTGTTCATAAAAATTATTAAAGATTATCTGCAGGATCAGCAGATGATGGAAAATCAGTAAACATCCACATCTGCATGCTTTAAAACAATATCAATAGTACAAATGAAGGATGAGTACAGAATGATCAAATTTACGCCATAACAGGTTAACAGATCCTGTGGCTAAAATAGTACAGAAATCCAGCAGATCTAAGGACAGCTGATTTAAAGCACCAAGTGGAATTGCTAATCTTGCCCTGACTGGCTTGCCAGCCTCAGCCCACGAGCAGAACCCTCTGTACGTGCCCTGAGAAGACCAAAATCACCCCAAAAAGGTATTTATACAGACCTCTTTGGATCCATTATTCCAGAATCAGTTAACATGAATTATTTATTATCAATCAGACACCGTGTCATTGTTAACCAAGTGCTTATATGAAGATAAGAAAGTGATTTATGACTTATTCTGTAGTAGTATTACTTACCCTTATCAACCAATCAACCATTGAAGTTTAGTCAAGCAATTTACCCCATCTGCTCTGAAACCCTTCCAATTATTCCAGGATTTTTGTGGTGAAGTGCTCAGAGTGAGTTTTACCCTTCCTGCCTAGGCCATTTGTGCTGTTAAGCCCGGCCATTAGTGGAACAAGTTGTTTCTAAGGCACCAATATTTATTCCAAGGTTCTTAAACTGCCTAAGGAGGCCCCTTGAAGAGAGGTTGCTAGTCTGTAAAGACCCCCAGTAGTATAATACCTTGGCCCCTCTTTTATATTATATTGAAAACCATTTACTACCAAACCAATTAAAACTTGCAACTGCTCTTATTAAATCATTTATTTGAGCTTCTAAGCGTTTATTATTGGAATAATAATTATTATTATCATTCCAGCATTTTTATCACTCTCTGTAGCTAAAGGACTGCAAGTTTCCTGGTATCAGAGAGCTGACACAAGGCAACCACCAGCCTCTTCCACTCTGGCTCCAACGCAGGTACCACCTGCAGGCCCATCAGCAATGGAGCGGCAGGCAGCCCCTTTGCAGTCAATGGAAGTACCAGCAAACAAGGTAAAGGATATGTTATGGGACCTACAGATACTTCTGAATTGGATAACGGCCCTGCAAACCTCTCCGCCTCCTCCTCCTCTGTGCGGAGTTCCCCCTCACATGGGGGGGCGTCCAGCCCAGTAGCGGGCCGTTGAGGAGGTTTTTGGGTTGCATGTGCACCTATTGCAGCAATAAAGGCCACTGGAAGTCTGGTTGCGCGGAACTGACCAAGGACATGGACAAGGGGCTGGTCCGCACGTCCGAGGCGGCTTACATATTCCCAACGGGCAAGCCGGTGGATCTGGGGGCCGGTCAGCCACCCCCTGTGGAGCAGGTTAGGGCAAGAGCCCGGCCCGCACGGGCTGCTCGGGTGTCACTTGGGATTTTTACAGGGCCCAATACGTGGCAAGCTCTGCGTGTGGAGGCGGAGTTTAGGGAATTGGCGGCAAACAAGCGGATTGTGTTGGAGAAGATGGATGTGGATGTCAGAGAGCAGCCATTGACCCAGGCCCCAAAAACTGGTACGCAAGGGCCAGTAGGCGACGCGCTGTCAACCAGTTACAGAGGAAGGAGGAAGGCTGCGGAAATTGTGCAATGGGTGATGGGGAGAAAGGCACCAACAACCCTCACGCTATGGGAGCTGGCCACGGTCTCCCTGGTGGTGGCCAAGGAAATGGTTCAGGCGCTGAGGGAGCACTGGGGCAGCAGAGTTCCGGCAACGGTGCAGCGCATGAACACAGCGGGGGAGGAAGGGGAACGCAAGTTGTGCCAATCCAAAGCCGTGTTGGTGCCGCTTGCCTATGTCTTGATGAAGATTGCGGGCAGGAAGGTGTGGGAAATGGTGGAAAGTGGGTAAATGGTCAATCTGCTCCCATCAAAATTGGTGGATGAGTTGTGGCTGGTTTGAAGGAAGTGCGCTATGGGATTATGGGTGCTCAATGGAGGGGAACGTTGGGTGGATGGGGTGGTGGAGGTTGCAAAGGTCCGGAAGTTGCTGTTGTTTCTCTTTGTCGAGTGCGGAAAAGTAATTTTGGGTTGACCGTTTATGTTTGGGTTCCAGGCCCGGATGGTGTTTAACACAAAGGAATGGACAGAGGCGCTGACAGTGGAAGACATGTCGGGGGCAAGGTTTGAGAAAAAAATCTGCAACCATGGGAAGGGGAAATGGGTGCGGCCAGAGGCAGCCGGCAAATAGGCAGAATCTGACAGCGGGGAAAACCGTGAGGGTTTCCCCGTGGAGGATTTTTCCTAGTTGACTGCGGGTACCTCGTGGGACAGGCTCTGGCTTTGTGCGGGCGGTTGACTAGAAAGGAGCAGGAGGGGGAAGGAAGCGCGCAGAGGGCGCGGGCGGCAGAAGTAAGTCCTCTTCCTCAGTATGCGCCATTGGAAGGTACTGTGTTTCAAAAAACCTACCATAGTGCCACGCTCTTGAGCAAAGGCAAGAGCCGCAGGTTAATTATTTCCAGGAATCACGAGGACAACGGTGGACGCGTAAGGATGGTCAGGTGCAACATGGGACAGTACAAGCCTGTGGAAACAAAAGGTTTGGCCCCAGAACAAGCCAATGCCGCAGGGACCAAACGGGCCTCTAAGGCCAATCTTGTGGTCTTGGGACCCCTGGGTAAGTCTGTTGAAGAAGTCCGGGTGGGTAACAAGGTTGGTGCGGATCATGGATGAGCGGATCAAGGTTCTTAATTTTGGGCCGATGGAGTGGTTGAGTGCGGAGGAGAAGGATTTGCTGGCATCGGTGTTGGTGCTCCGCAAAAAAGCCCTTGCCTTTGGGCCTGACAAGCGCGGATTGTTGAGGAACAACATTGGCAATCCCTATGTGATCCCCACAGTGCTGCACAAGCCCTGGAAGATCAAGCCAATTCCAATCCCTTGGACTGTGTGGGAACCATTTTTGGAACTGGTCCGGGAGCGCGTGAGGACAGGGTTGTACGAGCAGTCCAAATAAAGCTACTCTAGCCCAATCTTTGCTGTTTTTAAACAGGACGGAAATTTGCTTAGGATAGTTCATGACCGGCAGCGGCTTAAATCATTCACCATCCATGACACAGGATTGCCGCCACGTATGGACAAGTTCCAGGAATCAATGGCAGGGCGCGCGTGTTACGGATTGGTCAATGTAGCAGGGGTTATGATCAGCGCAAGCTCCATCCCAACTCACGGCCGTTGACCACGTTCAAGACAGGATTGGGGAGGATGCAGATAACGCGGTTGCCACAGGGCGCAACAAACTTGGTGGCGGTTTATCAGGCCCAGATGATGTGGATTCTGCAGGACAACACCCTGGAAAGGGTTCTGATTTTCATCAACTATGGGGGCATCAAGGGACAAAAGACGGATTACAGGGGCGCTGTGTTAGAGAAATCCCCAAAGATCCGCCGCTTCATCTGGGAGTACGCCCAGACATTGGAGACGGTCTTGTTCTGAATTGAGGAGGCAGGGCTTACAGTGTGGGGGAGTAAGTTGGCAGTTTGTGTTCTGGCGCTGGAAGTGCTAGGTCATGTGGTGGCTTTTGATGGCAGGAGAATTGCGGCAACAAAACGGAACAAAGTCCTCAAATGGCCAACCCGGTGGACACCTTTGCATATCCTCCAATTCCTGGGACTGTGCTGTTACGTCCGCATCTTCATTGAGCGGTTTGCGGAAGTCTCAACTCCTCTGCGGGCGCTAACACGGAAGGGCGCAGCGTGGGAATGGACGGCAAGGTGTGACGCTGCCTTTGCAAACCTCAAGGAGACTGCGGGCCGCAACATTGTCCTCCGGGACCTCAACTACAATGCAGGAGGGATCCTCCTGGCTATCAACTCTAGCAAGTTTGGCCCGGGTGGCTTCCTGACGCAGGAAGAGGATGGTAAGGACAGGCCGGTTCTCTAAGAGTCTGTGACGTTTACTGTGATGGAGAGTTGGTATTTGCAGCCAAAGCTGGAATTATGCAGAGTGACCAAAATTGTGCGGAGGATTCAGCACCTGCTTTGGGGGGTACACTTTGAGCTTTTGTTCAATGCTGAGGCCCTGATGCGGATAATCAATTTGCCAATGCTGCCAAACGTTCCTGTGACTAGGTGGGTGGCGTTTCTTCAGCTCTTCACTTTTGTCATGGTTCATTTTCCAGGAGGGGCGTTCACAATTCCGAACGCGCTGTTGCGGTATCCGCGGGAGGACCCTTTTTAGGTGGCGGAACCCCTGGACATGGAGTCTCCAGTTATCCGCGTAGGTATGGTGGAGGCGGAGGTCATATACTTCCGCTGCGGCAGTCCAGGCGTTACGCAACCTTGTGATCCTTTTTGCAGGATCTTTGGTTTCCCAAGGGTATGTCAGGGGCGGTAATTTGATGGGAGAAGCAGCGGAAAACCAACTTCTACTTGCAGGAATGGCAGCTTTGGCCGCGGAGTACCCCAGTGCCTTTGGTGGTTGCAACATCAAGGAAGGACCAAAAAATGATTCTGAGGTATCTTCACAAAAACCTTGACCACCGGGGCAAGATCAAAACACAGAGGCGGGTTGTCAGCTCTCTGATACCAGGAACCTTGCAGTCCTTTAGCTACAGAGAGTGATAAAAGAATTTGGAGCAATAATATTCCAAAGAATAAACACTTTACAGCTCCAATAATGGTATGGTAAGAGCAAGTGCAAGGTTTAATTGTTTTGGTTATAAATATTTTAAATATAATATAAAAAGAGGGGCCACATTAATATACTACTGGGGGTCTTTACAGACTTGGCAACCTCTCCTCAAGGGGCCTCCTTAGGCAGTTTATAACCTTGGAATGAAGATGGGTGCCTTCTAAGGCCTGATCCACTACTTTGGGCGGGCAAAACAGCACACAAACCCAGAGCAGGAAGGGAACAACTTACTTGGGAAGTAATCCACAGAAATCCTGCAAAGATTCAGGTAAGAAGCTTCAGAACAGATGGGGTTGGTGGCTGGTTCAAACTTCTGGTTGTTGATAGTTATTTAGAAAAATAATAATAATACTTCAGACTAGATCATAAATCACTTGCTTTCTTCTTGATAAGCACTTGACTAAAAATGACACAATGTCTGATTGATAATAATAATATTTCTGATAACTGATGGATGATTGGAACAAAAGGGCAAAAAGAGCCTGTTTAAATATTGCTTTTTGGGTGCTTGAGGGCCTCTAGAAGGGGTATTAGCCATGGGCTGAGGCTAGGGGGGCTGTCAGGGCAATATTGGCACGTCCTCAAAGTGCTGTTAGCCTTCTGGCCTTAGATCTGTCAAGGAACAGCTCCTTTTTAGCTGCAGGATCTGTTAATCAACAGATTAGTCATTTTGCTGATTCTGAACTGATCCTCAATTTGTACTGTAAGTACTGGTCCAAAGTGAGCAGACGTGGATGTTCATTAATTTTCCATCCTCTGCTGATCCTGTATGTAATTTTTGATAATTTTTACGACCACTCCTTGTGTAGTTTTGTGGTCTTTGAAGATTTTGATCAGCTCATGTTGTGGTGAGTCTGGATCTTTATTTAATTAGTAAAAAAAACTAAAAATTAGTTAATAACTAATTTTAATTGACTTTTAAGGTTTTTAAACTTCGATCTATGCTTGTGTGGTAGCTTTACATATGTAGTGTAGATCCTACTATATTGTAGCTCCTCTGAGCAGTACCTGGCTGTCAGACTGATCACTGCAGGCTAGGCGCAGGGATCAGTCCATTCAGATGCACGCGGGGACTGATCAGCTGCGCGCGTGATCACGGCAGGTTAGGAGCGGGGATCTGTCCATTCAGATGCGCGCGGGGGACTGATCTGCTGCGCGCATGACTAGGTCACGGGATTACTTGCACGCAGGAGGGATCAACTGCGCGCGGGAGTTTGGTTGCGCGGGAGTTCAGCGCTGTAGGGACGCGGGGATGCGTGCGGGAGTTTGCATACGCGGGAGTCTAGCGCTGTAGGGACGCGGGGCTGCGTGCAGGAGTTGGCATATGTGGGAGTCCTGCGCTGTAGGGACGCAGGGCTGCGTGCGGGAGTTTGCGTACGCGGGAGACCAGCGCTGTAGGGACGCAGGGCTGCGTGCAGGAATTGTGACAAAACACAATTCCCCATGTAACTCCTAAACTACACACAACACCTCGATTTAGACTGAAATTTAGGTGTGAAACCTATACATGACATATCATGTAAAATATTAAAATGGCCAAGAGGTGTCATACTGGTGCCGTGGTCATTTACCATTTTATATTAAATTAATTAAAAAATATAAGGAGTAAGAATTCAAGGGTGGGGTCAGTGAGTAACCCTACCTTATTTTGGGTGAGGAATCCATTTTTGCAATAATATTTATGGATTTACTACTCCTTTATTTCATAATAATTTTATTTATTTATTTTTTGTTCTTTTTTATTTTTGTTAATATTGTTGTTGCTTTGTCAGGTTGCTCTGTGCTAAGTAGCAGGCTGACATTCCCCCACTCCAAGATATAACTATATCTGAAAAAAAAAATTTGGGGCTCAGTGTCTTTTACTGGCTCTGTAGTTTCTCAGGTGTATAGGTCCATCTGGAATGTTGTTTTCAGGTAGCCATTCATCTTTATCAGCTGATTCTCCTTTGTATCTGACTAAGTAAAGTCTAACATCTTTTCCTTGGATCCTTTATTTTTTATCTTTAAGGATTTTACTAACTTTTCCTTTGTCCTTCTCAGGCTCATCTAAGACTGGTATTTCAGGTGAAGGGGTCTTTTCACCTTCTCTGGGATGGTAGTGTTTGACAAGGCTAACTGGGAAGACTGGGTGATTGCTAGAGAGTTCATTACTGAGGATGACTTCTACGGCATTCTTACCATGGAGTTTCTTGATAGTGAAAGGCCCAACAAAGGCTGGTCTGAGTTTTCTGTTTCCAGCCAAGTTATTGAAATTGGTGGTTGAAATTAGAACTTGATCTCCTATTCTGAAATCTGGTTCTTTGTGAGTTTTATCCCACCTCTGTTGGTTGTATTCTACAGAATCTTGTACACACTTAGCAGCGTGCTTATTTGCCATATCTATCATGCTTTTGAAGTCTAGTGATGTTGGATGGATATTAGTTAACTCCAGACTGAGGTTATTGTTGGGTAATTTGGGGATCCATCCTCTTTTCAGTACCTAAGGAGCCTCTTTGGTAGTAGAGTTTTTACTACTGTTATAGGCCATTTCTAGTGCAGGTAAAAGGCTAAACCAGTAATGGCAATATCTGTCTGTATTCTTGTACTCCATCCCAAAGCAACAGAACCTTCTGAGCATGTCCTCTAGATTCTGGATCATTCTTTCAGCTAATCCATCTGTCTGAGGGTGATAAGCTGTAGAAAAGGCTAAGGTAGTTCCTAACATATCATGGAGGTTTATCCAGAATTCAGACGTGAATTTGGGTTCTCTATCACTGATAATAATATTAGGAACTCCTACATCAGCAATTATTCTGTTCCAGAAGAGTAAGGCTACTTCCATAGCTGTGTCTTCCTTATGGTTAGGTAGAAACTTGGCTTTCTTAGAAAATCTGTTTACAATAACCAGGAATGAGTTGTAAGAGTAAGCTCCTCCAGGGGGCAGTCCAGTTACAAAGTCCATGTTGATAACTTCCCATCATTTCCTGTGCTCAGAAATCCTTTGGAGTAGTCCAAACCTTTTCCCAGTGGTCCTGTTGGACTTCTGACAGATTTCACAGCTTGAAACATACTTGAAAGTGGAGTCTCTCCAGTTGATCCACCAGGAAGTCTTCTTTACTTTATCTAGGGTTCTATCAGTAGACAGGTGACCCGAAGAGCAATTATCATGACATTCAGCTAAAACAAGTTTGATATGTTCTGTTTTGGTCAAGACTATAACACTAGAGTGTTTATTCCGGTAATACACTAGGCCATCCCACAGTGTGAATCTTCCTTCCTTATAGGATTTCAGCAGGGGTTCAGGTAAACTGTTGATGAGTTCAGATGGAGGTGAAGTACTTTCTATGATGTTAATCAAAGTCTTCATGTCAGAGTTGTATGCTTCTCTGATGGAGCTGAACAGTGATTCATCTAGTTCCCATATGTGAGTTCCTATGATGAAAGCTTCAAGATTAAACAGGTTAATGTTTAGTATAGGAAATATATTATGATCTTCTGGGTCATGAGCGGGATTGCTAGTATCATTTGGTAGAGCATTTCTGCTAAGACTGTCAGCATTCTGATGTTTAACTCCAGCTTGGTAGATTATAGTCATCTGACCTCTGTACTGTTGTATGGCTATCTGCCATCTTAACATATGCCTGCTAGGAGTTTTCATGTTCATGAGAGTTCTAACAGCATTGCAATCAGTGATCACCACAAAATTTGTACCTTCCAAATAATAGTGGAGTTTTTCTAATGCCCATACTAGAGCAAGGCATTCCATTTGGCTGGCACCATGTCTCTTCTCAGTATCTTTGACTTGTCTAGATATGAAGAGTATAGGTTTCTCTACTGGTTTATCCTCTTCTATTACTTCTTGGTGTAATGCAGCTCCTAATCCTTCCATGCTGGCATCTATGTAAATTTTGAAAGGTTTAGAATAATCAGGTTGTATCAACACTGGAGCAGTAGTCATAGCTACTTTGAGTTCCTCATAATTCTTCAATCTTTCATGAGTCATTTCAAACAAAGTGTTGTTGTTGCAGATCTCATATAAAAACTTGTTGAGGTTAGCAAATTTAGGTATGTACTTCCTGTAGTAGCTGCAGAAGCTTATGAAGGATAAGAGTTCAGTTTTGTTCTGGGGCATAGGTCTGTTCATTACTGCTGCTATCTTACTTTGGTCAGCAGTTAAAGTGAGTCCAGAAACAATATGTCCTAGAGCTTTAAGTTATCCATATCCAAAGTTGCACCTTTTCATAGATACTTTTAAAGTACTAGCCTTAATTTATCCATGTGAGTATCCCAATCATCTGAATAAATGATAACATCATCTATGTATACCATCATCCAACCTTGCCTGATGAACATTCCTAAGACTGTATCCATCATTCTTTGGAAGTGGGAAGGAGAATTTTTAATACCAAAGGGCATTCTGAGATACTCATATATGCCTAAATGACATATGATTCTCATCAATTTCCTACTATCAGGACTGATAGGTATCTGGTGAAAGCCTTTCAACATGTCCATAGTACTAATGAACTTGGCTTTAGAAAGATTATGTTTAGCATGGTCAATCCTTGGGATAGGATAATAGTCAGCTTGGGTGTAGTTGTTGAGAATTCTAAAGTCTCCAACCATCCTAGACTTATCATTGTGCCAGGCTATTATAACAGGTGTAGTTACGTCTACTTGCTCATTATGTCCTACTTTCCGTAAGACTTTTAAGTCCACTAGTTCTTGGATGTGGCCTTCTAGAGCAGTCCTAGATTTTGGACTAGAAGGGTAAGCTGGTCTTCTGAGGTTAGGAGGGTAAGGAGGCTTAATAGTCAAAGTTAAGACCATATCATGACCTTTAATATTACCAATGGGATGGTCTTTAGTGCAAAAAGCATTCTGGTTCTCAAAGCATACTTGGAGAATATCTCTTTTCTGGTTTTCACTAAGCTGGGAATTCAGGGCAGCTTGGAAAAGTATTCCTGGTTAAAAGTCTCTAAGTGTCTCTCATAAGTGGAATCAGCAGCTTTAGCATTGACATGGCATATTTGGAACTTCTTTTTCCAATCTCCTCCTATAGTGAAATATCTCCCTTTACTCTGGAAGACATCTATCCCGTTCAGGCAAAGAGAATCATTTCCTATAATAAAATAATCACCTACTCCATTTTGAAGTACTACAAATTCAATCTTTATCTTGATTGATCCTTTAGAGTGGGGAAGTATGATTTCTGTTGGCCATACTCCAATAGAATTGCGAGGTGAGTTACAGCTACTGAACTTAGCTCAAGGTACTGGTAGTAAGTTTTTCTTCCAGTTAGAATCCTGCTTATCAAAGTAGTCAGTTCCAACACAAGAGCAGAAGGCTCAACTGTCTAGAAGTAATTTTACAGGAGAACATTGTATCAAGCCAGTAGCATAACAAGTTTTACCACTGGTGTAACCCTTCCCAATAGAAGGTTTAAGGGTTAAGGTCTTAGCTTCAGAAACATGTTGGATTTTCATGTTGGGTGTCCACTGTTGAGGCAGATTGCTATCTTCATTAACAGGGTTAATATCTAGGGAAGATTCTATGTTACCTTTGATGACATTAGTGGGATTAGTGATCATTAAGTCACACTCAGAGATGGAACCATCAGTGTCATCTAGTTGGGGGTCAGGATTAGTGTCATTTTCTTCTCCTTCAATAAGATTGATCTTCCTCCTGGGTAAAGGACATTCAGGTCTTACATGCCCTGTTTGGTTGCAATTCCAACATATCTTTTCTTTGGTTACCAAAGTATTCTTGGCTTCTGAGTTGGTAGGGAGAGGTTCTTTATTGTTGTTATTATATTCTTCCTTATTCCTAGTAGTTGGTTCTCTGGGTTTTTTAACCTTTTTTTCTAAGCCAGTCATGTCAATAGTTTCTTCTAATACTCCTATGAGAGTGGAAAGGTCAGAGTTCATGGGCATTCTGAATCTTAGGCTATGGTTAAGTTGTCCTGGACATAGGTTGAGGAGTCTTTCATTGACTTCTTCTTTATCAGCATTTGGGTAGAAGCAGTCTAGTCTTCTCTTCTGGTCAAGGCACCATTTGTGAGGTTTGTCCTTAGATGGATCAAACAAAGAAGTTTTGAAAGTCTTCATCATTTTTATTTTCCAAATTCTGGTACCAAATTGTTCCTTAATCAAGTCTTTCCACAAATTCCATGACAAAGATCCTGCCTCTTATCTCTTATTGATGAACCAGTCAAGGGCTACTCCTTCAAACAGTCTAGGTAGTCTTACTACGTCTATGTTATCAGGAAGTTCATAAGAGGCCAGAGTATAGTCAATAAACTTAATAAAACTGAAATGATTGTATTCTCCTTCTCCTGAGAATTTAGGCCACTCAGTGATAGGGGGAAGTAGTTTTAATTGTTGTTCTACTTCAGGAGTGGGACTAGGCCTGAAAGATTCATGCCTGGTTGGTCTTGGTCTAAAAGGTAATTGGGGAGTACTGTGGTACCTGGAAGTTCTGATTCCATCAGAGTCTGCAATGGGTTGAGTTAAATTTATCTTCAGATCTCTGAGATCATTCTTAATCATACCTAATTCCAGGTCAAGTTTGTTACTTAATGAATCAATTTTATTAATAATATGAGTAGGGGAAGCGTGGTCTGTCTTATTAATACTTTCTTTGATTTGTTCAATGGATAGAAGAATTTCTTCTTGGATAGCTGAAGTATTGTTTTCTAGGTACTTCATTAGTTCTCCCTTACTCAAGCTAATGCTGTCTCTTATTTGTTTTACTTCTAACTCATTGATTTTGACCAAGTTGGATTGGGATTGCATGACTTTACCAAAATTGGTATTTAATTTATCCAATTGCTCATATAATTTGTAAAAACATTTGCAAATGATATCAAAGTTATGAGAAACATTTATGGAAAAAAAGTTGAAAGTTTCTACATCTAATTGTGGTAAAATTTCTTCCATTTTCTTGCCAAAGATATTATATTGTCCCACTCTTTGGGATTCTTTAATTTCTGATGGGCTAGAGATCTCTTCTTCCTGTTGTTGTTGTTTCCTCTTAAGGAAACTAATTGGTCCTAAGGATTCCAATTCTGCATGTAGCCTTCTACTTCTCTCTTGGGAATCAATTTTTGGAGGGTTATTTGAGTCTTATTTGCCAAAGATATGGCTTTTCTCATACCTTGCTGGTCTTCCTGGGTCTGAGCCTGTTTGAACAGTTCCCAGTGACCCACGTGTTCTTTCACCAATACCTTTATTTTGTCCTCCTTGGAGGAGTCCGGCTGGGGTGGCGTAGGTGGAACAGTATCCTCCTGGGATATCACGTTGGACAAGGGACAGCTCTCCAACGGTGAGTTGGTCGAGTCGGCGGCCGCGGTCATCGTCATTGTTGCTCGGATTGGAGCAATCACTGGCTTGATCCGCATTGCGTTTGCGACTGGCATCCTTGCGCGCACGGGTTCCTCCGGGCAAAGATCCATATGACGGGGCGCGTCCACTGGCGCGGGTGTTGCGTCTGTTTTGATGCATGTTACAAATTATGTAAGTCTTTGTTGAAACTTTTGTAAAAAAAAATCAAGAAAAATAATTTTTTTGATTAGTTTTGGTTTTTATATTTTTTCAAAAAAAATATATGACTAACTTATATGAAGGTTTAAAGGTACTAAGTCCTTGTTGGGGTCAGGACCATCCTTGGAGGGTATTCCAACGGGATCTGAGTGGGTTTCAATCAAATCTTGGGACAAATCCAAGGGTCCACAGTCTGGGATGTCCTCTAAGAGGTCTTGGTAAATAAGATCACCAAAAACAAAGTCCACTGAGATGGGATAAAATAAAAAAATATAAGTTATATATTAGTTTATTTTTATAATAATTTTTTTATAATTTTCGAGTTTTTTATGATTTTTGTATATAAAAAAAATAATGAAAAGAATATTAAAGCTCAACTTTATAATTTGGATACCGTCTCTTAAAAGCAGAAAGCTTTCTTTGATAGATTTTCCACTCTTTGTGCTGTCTTAAGAAGGAGTTAAAATTAATAATTCTTTCTAACTCTTGTTCCTTTTCTTTTAAGATTTTTTGTCTATAATAAAGAAGTCTCTCTTGTTCTTGTTCAGGAGTATTAACAACAGGCACAAAGTTACTTAATTTTTCTTCTTTTTTCTGTTTAAGAAGATTCAAATAATAATTGATCAATTCTCCGTTGGTTTTTAAATCCACTGGATAAATCAAAAGATAAAGAAAAATAATAAGTATTTCTACTTATATATATATAAATTTTTAAATATAAATAACTGGTCCAGGAGATAATTAATTAAACAATTAATTATCAAGGATATTTCCCGGCCAGACCCCCAGTTGTCAGCTCTCTGATACCAGGAACCTTTCAGTCCTTTAGCTACAGAGAGTGATAAGAGAATTTGGAGAAATAATATTCCAAAGAATAAACACTTTACAGCTCCAATAATGGTATGGTAAGAGCAAGTGCAAGGTTTAATTGGTTTGGTTATAAATATTTTAAATATATTATAAAAAGAGGGGCCACAGTAATATAATACTGGGGGTCTTTACAGACTTGGCAACCTCTCCTCAAGGGGCCTCCTTAGGCAGTTTATAACCTTGGAATGAAGATGGGTGCCTTCTAAGGCCTTATCCACTACTTTTGGCGGGAAAAACAGCACACAAACCCAGAGCAGGAAGGGAACAACTTGCTTGGGAAGTAATCCACAGAAATCCTGCAAAGATTCAGGTAAGAAGCTTCAGAACAGATGGGGTTGGTGGCTGGTTCAAACTTCTGGTTGTTGATAGTTATTTAGAAAAATAATAATAATAATTCAGAATAGATCATAAATCACTTGCTTTCTTCTTGATAAGAACTTGACTAACAATGACACAATGTCTGATTGATAATAATAATATTTCTGATAACTGATTGATTATTGGAACAAAAGGGCAAAAAGAGCCTGTTTAAATAATACTTTTTGGGTGCTTGAGGGCCTCTAGAAGGGGTATTAGCCATGGGCTGAGGCTAGGGGGGCTTTCAGGGCAATATTGGCACGTCCTCAAAGTGCTATTAGCCTGCTGGCCTTAGATCTGTCAAGGAACAGTTCCTTTTTAGCTGCAGGATCTGTTAATCAACAGATTAGTCATTTTGCTGATCCTGCACTGATTCTCAATTTTTACTGTAAGTACTGGTCCAAAGTGAGCAGACGTGGATGTTCATTAATTTTCCATCCTCTGCTGATCCTGTATGTAATTTTTAATAATTTTTACGACCACTCCTTGTGTAGTTTTGTGGTCTTTGAAGATTCTGATCAGCTCATGTCGTGGTGAGTCTGGATCTTTATTTAATTAGTAAAAAAAACTAAAAATTAGTTAATAACTAATTTTAATTGACTTTTAAGGTTTTTAAACTTCGATCTATGCTTGTCTGGTAGCTTTACATATGTAGTGTAGATCCTACTATATTGTAGCTCCTATGAGCGGTACCTGGCTGTCAGACTGATCACTGCAGGCTAGGCGCGGGGATCAGTCCATTCAGATGCGCGCGGGGACTGATCCGCTGCGCGCGTGATCACGGCAGGTTAGGAGCGGGGATCTGTCCATTCAGATGCGCGCGGGGGACTGATCTGCTGCGCGCATGACTAGGTCACGGGATTACTTGCACGCAGGAGGGATCAACTGCGCGCGGGAGTTTGGTTGCGCAGGAGTTCAGCGCTGTAGGGACGCGGGGATGCATGTGGGAGTTTGCATACGCGGGAGTCTAGCGCTGTAGGGACGCGGGGCTGCGTGCAGGAGTTGGTGTACGCGGGAGTCCAGCGCTGTAGGGACGCGGGGCTGCGTGCAGGAGTTTGCGTACGCGGGAGACCAGCGCTGTAGGGACGCGGAGCTGCGTGCGGGAATTGTGACAAAACACACTTCCCCGTGTAACTCCTAAACTACACACAACAGCTGCATTTTGACTGAAATTTAGGTGTGAAACCTATACATGACATATCATGTGAAATATTAAAATGGCCAAAAGGTGTCATACTGGTGCCGTGGTCATTTACCATTTTATATTAAATTAATTAAAAAATATAAGGAGTAAGAATTCAAGGGTGGCATCAGTGAGTGACCCTACCTTATTTTGGGTGGGAAATCTATTTTTGCAATAATATTCACTACTCCTTTATTTTATAATAATTTTTTTTATTTATTTTTTGTTCTTTTTTATTTTTGTTAATATTGTTGTTGCTTTGTCAGGTTTCTCTGTGCTAAGTAGCAGGCTGACACGGGTGAAAGCAAGGTTCTGGTGGCCAGGTGTGGTGCGCGCGGTGTGGTGAACCATTTGAGACACCTTGGGAAAAGAATTCAAAAAAATTAAAAAAAAACTATCCTACTTGCGTTTCTCATTCTCATCCTCATTGCGTTGCTCCTTCTCATCCTCATCGCGTCGCTCCTCCTCATCCTCATAGCATTGCTCCCCCTCCTCCTCATCCTCATTGCGTTGCTCCTCCTCATCCTCATTGCATCTCTCCTCCTCATCCTCATTGCATCTCTCATCCTAATCCTCATTGCGTCGCTCCTCCTCATCCTCATCGCGTTGCTCATCATGAACCTCCCCATTGCTTGGCCATGCGCAAATCATTGCCTTCCCTCTCATCATTGATTCATCCATAATGGCATCCTTGTCATCACCACCATCACCGCTTTGTTATTTTCTTTTATTGTCCGATTTCTTTCTTTCTCACCCCCCTCCAGATTTGGATGGGAGGGGGTGTTGCGTTGTTACTAGGCATGCAAACATCCGCAAAGACGTTTGCAAGAAACAGGGGGGGTGAGAATCTCTCACCCCAGTCTGGAATATTGGCAGAAGGGAACTGGGCCACCACAAGCTTGTTTGGCTTTCATTTGTTTTATCCAATTGTAAATAGTTACAGGGCTCTATAGCCCATAAAAAGAGAGGCTCTTCCCTGCTTTTTCCATCATCAATTGTTCCCACTAATGAGAATTATGAGATCCTGATCTAAGAGCTCCTTCCTTTGTGAAATTGATCACTTATCCGGATATATTGTTTGATTATCCCTTGATCCTTATCCCTTACCCTTGACTTTTGTAAGTCTGAAACTCTGATCTGCCCTTCTGTGGCCCTGTTCCTTATCACCAACCATAGCCTTGCTGGTTGAAGAAGAATTCATTAAATTGAATTCTTGAGTGTGTTATATCACTCTTGATCCCTTTTTCTGACCATTACTTGGTCTTGATAATTCATTTGATTGTCTCTCTGGACCAGTCACGTTTGACTAAGAGGTTTTATTAAGTTTAAACATGGAGTGTTAAACCTCCCTTTAATTATTCAAGTTGCATTCTGCCAAACTATTCTTGAATCCTTGAGAAGTGTTGGGTTACTCTTAGTCCAAAATTGTTACTGTTTGTTTCAGTGATCCATAAACATATTGCATTGTCTTGTGCAGCCACCCACCATTATCTGGTACCCTTCAAGCGCTTGATTGCGGAGAGTTGGGCAGGTTCATTGAGAACCTGGAGGTTGATTGGATTTGAGTTGATTGCTCCCAAGCACCTGCTGACAACCAGAGTCATTAGCCTGTGGGCTCCGTTACTTACAACTGCTTTGTTCTATTTGGCTCTGAGCAAACTTTAACTTATTTCTTTCAAAGTCTTTCTCCTCATCATCTTGGTTCAGGTAGTGCTGCTTCCCCTTCAGCTTTTGTTGCTATTGACTTATCCCTATCCCATTTGATTCCTCATTAACAAAGGTTACTGGACCTTGATCATGGTTACATTTAAATATTTTTGTAACACTCAGGAGGGCAGCCTAAAAAAGCACCTATCCCCTCCACAGAACTGCCAAAGCCCTGCACTGTTTGGAGTCTTAAATTTGGTCCCCTGGGCCGGGATCAAACCAGCAACCTTGGGATTTACAGTCCCAGATTTGTGGAATCAACTTTGAAATCTGATCTTTTTGTCTTTTTCTGTTTTTCTTTTTTTTCTGTGTTTCTGTTATCATCTAGATCTGATCCGTGGAGGAAACTTGTTCCAGAAGTAAGTCCTCCCAATTGTGCACCATCAAGCAGTTTGATCCTAGTTGTTTTTTGCAAACCCTACCCTTGCCACACTCGTGAGCCACTTTGGAAATCTGTTATTTGGATCCCTTAGGAAATCTTTTGTCAAAATGGAATCTATCCTTAACCCTTCCACCTCTGTTTGGGCCAAGATGATCAAGATCAAACCTCAGAACAAGAACTTATGCTTTAACGGTATGAATGTTGAAGAGTTCCTGGATTCCTACAAGGTGGCTGCTGAAGTGGACGGTGCTAGCAAATATGACATGGCTTATCAACTGCGATTCTTTATCTCCTCTGATGAAGTCATGGAAGTGATTGAATCATTCGATGGATTTGAATCCCATGACTGGGTACTTCTTAAGGAGGCAATGATTGCCTACTGGGGAAAAATTGATATAGCTAGGTTCACTCTCCAAGATCTGGATGCCCTAGTCTCTCAATGGACCTCCAATGGTGGTATCTCCTCAGCCTCTGATTATCAAGCTTTCAGGAAATATTGGGACCCTATCCAATCCTATCTTATCCAAAACAATCACATTGATACGGTGGACAAAATTTGAGAGCAATTTTTTCAGTCTTTCTCTCCCAGAGTGCAGAAAAGAATTAAGGATGAATTGGTGAAATCTGGATCCATGATCACTACAAGAGATAATTGGTTCAAGCTCCCTGCTTTCATGGTTCTTAGGAATACTGTGGATAAATTAATGAAAGGTCAAACAGCTCTCACCTTTGAAAAACCTAGAATCACTGAACCAGTACCTGCCCTCTCTTTTCAAGCATCAAACAATATCATGAATAAGATGGAAGCCAATCGAAGACCTAAACCAAATCCTCAGACCCACCGGGAAACACCTACTATCAATGAGATCACCAAACTCCTGAAAGCTTTTGAGAATAAAATGGATCAGAAACTCTCCTCTCTGGTTGTCCCTAAACCCTCCAACTCTGTTCCTAGGTCAACCATGGTTTGCTTTTATTGCCACAGAGAAGGTCATGGAGCTGGTCGCTGTCCTGAACTCCAGAAGGAAAAGGAGAAATGTTGGTGGAACAGAAAGGGAGCAACTTCTTTCTGCCTAATGGTGCACTTATCCCTTTTGATTCATCTTGTCCAATTTGTCATGTGGTGGCTTCTTTCCAGCCTTCTGCTCCCAAGAAGGAATCCTTGGCCTCTTTTGATTTTCAATCTGCTTGTGGAACTCTTCAAACTTGGTATCCTCCTGCTGTCTCTTCTTCCAGATTTTCTGGAACTTATCAATTTGATCCAGCTAGGAAACGACATGAAGAACCCAGACCTCATAAAGCTCCTCCTGTTCCATCTTCAATTCTTTGAAAACCTGTCAAATGTCAATCTTCACTGGAGCCTCCTTCTTCCAAGGTAGAAGACATGGAAGTAAAAAAGGAACCACTCATGGATATGTTCCCAGAATACTCTGATCCTGCGCCTCTGCCATCCAAATCACTTGCAACAACTGATCCAGTTATAGTTCCACCCTCACCTGAACTTCCACTTCCAACTCAACCCAAGGTTTGATTCAAAAGGGGAATTTCCAAAGACCACCCCAACGCTGTGGAAGGGGTATTAAAGAAAATCTCTGATCTTAAAATCACTGATCTATCTGTGGCTGAACTCCTTTCCATCTCACCATCTGTGGCTGAAGGCATGAAGAAATGGGTTTCTTGGCGACCTGTGGAGATTGGTCCGGATGAATTGAAAGTTTCCTCTGGAACTTTGATGGAAGACTCTGGTGGAACAGTTCCTTGTTCTGATTTAAATCTTTATTCTTGTCCTCTTGGATTTTTACCATGCTCTCTAGTTGACTCATCCAAAAGGGTTTCTCTACTTGTCAATTCTGGGTCCCAACTAAACTAAATTTTGGATGCAATGGCCTACAAGCTAAATCTCAGTCCAAGGGTCAGCTTCAGCTCTGCTGTTTATGGAATTGGGAATCAATCTTGTGATTTGGTGGGTATTGCTGAGGATGTGCTAGTTCAAATTGGTCAAAATATTGTGGGAACCTGTCACTTTTGGATCACTCATTTGGAAGGTCCTATGATTTTGGGTTGTCCTTTCTTAATAGACTTTGGAGCCACCCTGATGTTTTCCAATCAAGTTGGGGAGAGAATTCTTCTTCCTGATTCTGATGGTAGGAAGATTGAAGTTCCTCTCTGTTCTTTGGATTCTGGTTGTTGGGAAAGAGATTTCCCTGGGTTTTCACCTAAATTGGTTCTGAAGGGGAAGCAGAAGGATTCTTCTAACTCCTCTCATTTTTTAGCAGAATAGTTGGTAATACTGACAGTTGTAGTTCTTCTAAGCCTCAGACTTCAACTATAGGGCCAACTTTTATCTCTGAGGAATATTTTTCATCCTTTTCATCTCTTTATTCTTTTTCTTCTGATATCAAAAATGTACAAAATCAAAAACATGTTAAAACACAAAATTCCATAAATATTTCTCTTCTCCCTGGTTCTGTTGTTTCTTCTTTTCCTTGTAGTCTTATCACTGATAAATCTTCCTCTAGCTCTGGTTTTATTCTCCAAAATGAGTATAAACTAGATCCTGATCTCAATTCTTTTCTTAATGGTTTTGGTATGGAGGGGTATGGGCTCCAGTGGAGGCACTTGGGGGTAAAAGTAAGTCCTCCCAACTGTGCACCATCAGGGCATTCTTCTACCATAGTTTTCAAAACTCTACCTTGTGCTACACATGTGAGCAAAGTTTGATCTTTTGGATCCTCTATTTTGGAAAAGGCACCTTTCAAAAATTTTATGGAACATCAAACTTGGAGGATGTTGGAATCTGGTCTCAGTTTTTGTACTCAGGTCTCGCTGGTGAATGCTTGGAGGAAACAAGAACTTCTCTCTTTTTCCACTAAGTATAAGCCAGTTGCAAAAAAGGTCCAGACTATCAACCAAACCATGCCTCTCAATCTCAATCCTCCTCTCATGCGTCCTCCTCTATCTCGTGATCCTTATTGTGGTCTATCTCACTCTCTTACTGGCCCCTTTGTACCTTGTAGTTGTGTCACTGAAGAAAAATTGAAGGTGGTCAACTTTGGTCCAGATGGATGGCTTTTACCTGATGAGTTAAATTTGATCAAAAATATCTTATCTCTAAGGGAAAAATCCATTGCATCCTGTGAAGAAGAGAGAGGTCTCTTGAAAGAATCCTATGGTCTCCCTTATATCATCCCTGTAGTTAAACATGATCCTTGGAAAAAGAAAAAGATCCCTATTCCTGCTGCAAAAGTCAATGAATTCATCAAGTTGGTCCACGAACAAGTCCCTACCGGTCTATATGAACAGTCAACCTCCAGTTAATCTAGCCCCGTTTTCTGTGTTTTAAAGAGTAATGGTAAACTTAGAGTAGTTCATGATCTCCAACCTCTCAATAAAGTTACTATTAAGGACTCTGGTGTTCCTCCTGCCACTGAAGAATTTTTTGAATCCTTCTCTGGGAGAGCCTGTTATGGTCTAGGAGACATCATGGAGGGTTATGAAAAACAATATTTGCATCCTATTTCTCGCCCTCTCACTACTTTTGATACTCCTCTTGGACAATTTCAACTGACTCGATTGCCTCAAGGTGCCACCAACTTGGTTGCAGTCTATCAGGCTCAGATGATGTGGATCCTCCAAGACAAAATCCCTGATCATGCTGGTATCTTTATTGATGATGGTGGAATTAAAGGTCCAGTTTCTGACTTTGATAATGAGCTCTTACTTTGGCACTCAGGAACTCAACAATTTATCTGGGAGTATGCTACTATCTTGGAAAGGATCCTGTTTCAAATTGAGGAATGTGGCCTTACTTTCTCTGGATCAAAACTTGCTGCCTGTGTCCCTGCCTTGGAAATTGTGGGTCATATAGTCAGCAAGGAAGGAAGAAGGATGGAAGCCTCTAAAGTCAAAAAAAAAACATCTCCTGGCCTACTCCAACAAATCCAACTGAAGTTAGACGTTTCCTAGGTGTTGTAACTTATGTCAGGATCTTCATTACCTCTCTATCCAAAATCTGTACACCCTTGAGTCATCTAACCAGAAAGGAAGCTTAATGGATTTGGAGCCAAGATTGTGAACAATCATTTCAGTTGCTCAAAACTATTGTTGGCAATGACATAGTTTTGAAAAAGATCTCTTATGGGCCTGGAGCTGGCAAAATAGAATTGGCTGTTGACTCTAGTTATCAATCTGTTGGGGCTGTCATTACTCAGGAAGATGAAAATGGTTTGGACCTCCCTGTTCTTTATGAATCTTTGCTATTTTTGGATGTGGAATCTAGATACTCTCAGCCCAAACTGGAACTCTGTGGTGTGGCCAGAATGCTGAAGAAACTCCAAAAAGTACTCTGGGGACAACATTTTGAATTGAAAGTTGATGCTTGATCCATTGTGGAAATGATCAATGCTCCCAGTCTTCCAAATGCTTCAATGACTCGCTGGGTAGCTTTTATCCAACTTTTCTCTTTTGATATTGTTCATAGGCCTGGGAAATCTTTTACTATGCCTGATGGTTTATCTAGAAGGCCTATTGGAGACAATTAATTGGATGTTGGAATGGATCTTGATGAGGAAGAACCTTTGATCCGCCCCGTTTTTGCTTTCTCCTCCCAATATTACTCTGGTTTCCAACAAGGTTTCTGGCTAAAGTTAGAGCAGTACCTTTCAACTCTCCAAAGACCCCCTGATCTCTCTGCCAAAGAATTTTGATCCCTTAAAAGAAAGTCCTCTTGTTTCTTTGTCCAAGGTTCTAGGCTTATGAAAAGAGGAACTCCTTGTGTGCTTGTTGTGGTTACTATCCCAGCTAAGCAATATTTGATCCTTGAAAGTCGCCAGGAGGGCCTTGGTCATTGTGGGGAAACCAAAACTTATCAACAATTATCCAAACAGCTCTGGTGGCCATCTCTGAAGAAATCTGTCTCTCAATGGTGCAAGAGTTGTGAAGTTTGTCAAAAACGTGATCTTAGGCGTCCAGCTGAAATTTGCTATCCTACTGGGGAGTCCACTGTCTTTGGAAGGGTTGCTATGGATGTGGTTAATATCAAGGCAGGTGGTGCTAATTACCTCATTGTGGCTAGAGATGATTTTTCTGGATGTGTTGAAGCAAAATTCCTTAAAAACCTTAGTTCTGACTCTGTGGCAGCTTTCCTTCATGAGAATTGGACCATGCTTTGGAGTTTGGCTTGATCTTATTCTACTGATGGTGGCTCAGAATTTGGTGGAAAACTTGCTGAAATGATCCAATTGCTCCCTGGAAAACATAGAGTTACTACTCCCTATTATCCTTCAGGACAAGGCATGGTGGAAAGAGGCCATGCTCCCTTGAAGGCTGCTCTGGTTAAACTGGCTGTTGCAAGTGGCAAGAATTGTCAAAAGTTTCTTCCTTTGGGCCTCTTCTCTGATCAAATTTCCACCAAGCAAACCACTGGCTACTCTCCTTATGAAATCATCTTTTGTCAAAGGGCTTTTCTTCCTCTTGATCTTGAAAGGGAGTCTTCCTTGGGCATCTCTTGGGAACAAGTTTCTTCAACTACTAACCTATTAGTTGCCAGATCAAAGCAACTGGAGCGGAGTGAAGATATTTGTAACAAAGCTTATCAGAAGATGATGGAATCAAGAGCAAAATCAGTTCAGTATTGGGAAGATAAAAATCTAAATCGAATCAGAGATCCTTTAAACCCTGGTGATCTGGTATTGGCTTATAATAGATCTTTAGAGACTCAGTGGGGAAAACTTTTTTTGAATCATTGGAATGGTCCTTATAGAGTGGTTTGTCAAGTTAGAGGTGGATCTTATGTTTTGGAAGAACTGGATGGTACTCAGTTGGCTAGAAGGTTCTCTGCCGATCAAGTTAAGAGATTTTATTTTTGTGCGGGCAATTTAGGTTCAAAGTAAGTCCTCCCAATTGTGCACCACCGGGGTCTTCTGCTGCGTTTTGTTGTAAAAACTCTACTTTATGCCACATACGTGAGCACCTGGGACGCCTTTTCTTTTATCTTCTCCACATTTAGGCTCTTTTGGATGGGTCAAGATGGGTTTCAACATTTTTTTTTAGAGGATCAAGAAACGGCCAATTATTTTCTTTTTTTCTCTTTCATGTTTTCAAAATTATGATGCAGACTAGGGACAGTCTGTAAGTTGGGGAGAGATGTGGTGAACCATTTGGAACACCTTGGGAAAAGAATTCAAAAAAATTAAAAAAAAACTATCCTCATTGCGTTGCTCATTCTCAGCATCATTGTGTTGCTCCTTCTCATCCTCATTGCCTCCCTCCTCCTCATCCTCATTGCGTTGCTCCTCGTCATCCTCATCGCGTTGCTCCTCCTCATCCTCATCGCGTTGCTCCTCCTCATCCTCATTGCGTTGCTCCTCCTCATCCTCATTGCGTTGCTCCTCCTCATCCTCATTGCGTTGCTCATCCCCATCCTCATCCCATTGCTCCTCCTCATCCTCATTGCGTTGCTCATCATGACCTTCCCCATTGCTTGGCCATGCGCAAATCATTGCCTTCCCTCTCATCATCAATTCATCCATCATGGCATCCTTGTCATCACCACCATCAACGCTTTGTTATTTTCCTTTATTGTCCAATTTCTTTCTTTCTCACCCCCCTCCAGATTTGGATGGGAGGGGTTGTTGCGTTGTTACAAGGCGTGCGAACATCTGCACGGACGTTTGCAAGGGATAGGCAGGGGTGAGAATCTCTCACCCCAGTCTTGAAGATTGGCAGAAGGGAACCAGGCCTCCACAAGCTTGTTCCGCTTTCATTTGTGTTATCCAATTGTAAATAGTTACAGTGCTCTATAGCCTATAAAAGGAGGGGCTCTCCCCTGCTTTTTCCATCATCAATTCTTCCCACTAATGAAAATTATGAGCCCCTGATCTAAGAGCTCCTTCCTTTGTGAAATTGATCACTTATCCGGATATATCTTTTGATTATCCCTTGATCCTTATCCCTTACCCTTGACTTTTTTAAGTCTGAAACTCTGATCTGCCCTTCTGTGGCCCTGTTCCTTATCACCAACCATAGCCTTGCTGGTTGAAGAAGAATTCATTAAATTGAATTCTTGAGTGTGTTATATCACTCTTGATCCCTTTTTCTGACCATTACTTGGTCTTGATAATTCATTTGATTGTCTCTCTGGACCAGTCACGTTTGACTAAGAGGTTTTATTAAGTTTAAACCTGGAGTGTTAAACCTCCCTTTAATCATTCAAGTTGCATTCTGCCACACTATTCTTGAATCCTTTAGAAGTGTTGGGTTACTCTTAGTCCGAAATTGTTACTGTTTGTTTCATTGATCCATAAACATATTGCATTGTCTTGTGCAGCCACCCACCGTTATCTGGTACCCTTCAAGCGCTTGATTGTGGAGAGTTGGGCAGGTTCATTGAGAACCTGGAGGTTAATTGGGTTTGAGTTGATTGCTCCCAAGCACCTGCTGACAACTAGAGTTATTAGCGTGTGGGAGCCGTTACTTACAACTGCTTTGTTCTATTTGTCTCTGAGCAAACTTTAACTTATTTTGTTCAAAGTCTTTCTTGTCATCATCTTGGTTCAGGTAGTGCTGCTTCCCCTTCTGCAATTGTTGCTATTGACTTATCCCTATCCCATTTGATTCCTCATTAACAAAGGTTACTGGACCTTGATCATGGTTAAATTTAAATATTTTTGTAACACTCAGGAGGGCAGCCTAAAAAAGCATCTATCCCCTCCACAGAACTGCCAACGCCCTGCGCTGTTTGGAGTCTTACAGCAGTGCGTGAATTGGTGAAGTCTTGCAAAGCGTGTCAACGGCCGAGCTCTAGGCTACCCAGGGAGGTGGGTCACCCTCTGGGGGAGGAAGCGCTGTTCAGGCGGGTCTCCCTTGACATGGTCCACATAAAGGCAGGAAAGTTTGCTTACCTGCTGGTTGTGCAGGACAATCTATTGGGTTGTGTCAAGGCTTGTCCTCTGGTGAAGTTGTTGGCGGAGAAGGTTGCTCAGTTTCTAGTGGGAGATTGGTTTGTGCGGTAGGGTTTGCTTGGCCTGTTCACTGTTGACGGAGGCGCAGAGTTCCAGGGTTGGTTGATGTCGCAGGTCCAGAATTGTGGAGCTAGGTTTAGGCAGGTCACCAAGTACTATCTGGAGGGCACCAGGATGATCAAACGCGGTCATCAGCCTATCAAGGACGCCCTGGTAAAGATTTGCGGTGAGGAGGGCAAGAAGTGGAAGGAAGCACTTCTGGTGGTCCTCTTTGCAGACAGGATCTTGGTCAAACGCTTGACAGGCTACTTGCCTTATGAACTTCTCTACGGACAGCATCCGTTGCTTCTGGTGGACATTGAGCTTGAAACCTTCTTGGTCCTGGACTGGTGGAAGGTGAATCCCTCTGCGGATCTTGTGGAGGCGGGCGCCAAACAGATTCTCCAACGGGACAAGACCCTGTCAAAGGCCGCGGAAAGGTTGCGGAAGACTAGGATGGCGTTGGTCTGCTATTGGGACAAGCGTTGTTCCCATTGCCTCCGGGATCCTTTGAGGAAGGGGGACTTGGTCTTGCTGTACAACCGGAGTCTGGAGTCCCAGTGGGGTAAGCTTTTTGACAACCAATGGAATGGCTCCTTCTGCGTGGCATCCAAGTTTGGAGGCAGGATTTATCAGCTTGAGGAATTGGACGGGGCGCCGCTCAAACAGAAGGCCGCGGCTTTGCACTTGAAGCGCTTCTTTGCATGCGGCTCCACCTCCGTCAACAAGACAGCCGTCAATGGCTCAGACGCAGGGGACAGTGCCGGTGGCTCAGGATTGGTAGAAAAATCAGGCTCTTTGGCTGAGGAGGAGCCCGTGCACAATGCACCACCTCAAAGGAGCAAGAGGCTAAAAACGGCTTGGGACAGCAGTCAAGCGGGGGGTGACGCAAGTAGGGTAAAAGGTTGATTTGGTGAGGGGGTGCTCTAGACGGTTCACAGCCGTAATAACTAGAAACCCCAGAATGTTTGTTTTCTTATTTCTTGACTACATTGCTTTTCAAGTTGGTACTGGTTTTGGTTATGATTGGTTTCAGGGACGCGGGCGCTGCGCAAGCCGGGTCCATAAACGCAAGGACGAGCCCTGCAGTTGGGTAATGCAGGACAAGGAGCGGAGGCCTGGTGTAAGCAAAAAAAAACTTTTTCTTTTGGGGTTGGGTTTCCTTTTTGGGTTTGGTTCTTTTATCTGTATTCTCTTTTTCAGTTGTCTTCTCCTACAACGTAATGGGTGCGGAGTATGCGTGGGACACATAAGGGGCAGGTCTGATTTGGTGAGGGGGTGTCCTAGCCGGTTCACAGCCGGAACAGATAGACACCACAGAGTGTTTGTTTCCTTAACTTCCTTTCCTCTCTTGGATGACTGTGTGCGCGCACTGGTGGAGGGTGGTTGTGTTTGTTGCGGGATGGGTGTGGGGAACTGTGTTGCAGTTTGGCTGGGGCAGTCAAGGTACCTTCCAGGGAACTTTGTTGGCTCAGGAGGCAGGCGCAGATCTCAATCTCATGTTAAAATACGTATGCACTTACGCGGGTGCTACGTATAAGTGTAATCCAAATGGGATGCACAAATGGGCCTCTAAGGCCCATTGGACACACACACGGACCATACGGGCCCATGTGGATGTCACGGATTTGGGGAAACTGGCCTCAAAATGCGTGAAATAGGCCTATTGGTACACGGGCCCTAACGGGCCCGGTGGGGTATATGGGCAGATACAGCCAGATGGGCTTGTATGGGCATAATTGGGCCCAAGGTTTATTTTGGACATACTTGGCCAGACGGACTGGCCAGCCAAAGTATGTTTTTCTCAGTTTTCGGACTTGGGGCGGCCCATTGGGGCCGCCGCCAGTGTCGCGGCCCACCCAGGGCCGCTGCCCGCGCCGCGGCCCGTTCGGGGCCGCCTGTGTTCCTCGGCACGGCCCACGCGGGGCCCGACGGCCCGCGCGGGGCTGTTGCGCGGCCGAGGGATCCCGCGCGGTGCGATGCCGCGCGGGCCCGGCTGGTCGCGACCGGCGACCAGCGCCGCGGAGCCGGGGCTCGCGGCCCCGGCTCGCTCCCCCTCCCCTCGCTGGCCGTCGCGAGGGGGAGGGGGCAGGCTGGCTGGGTTGAACCAGCCAGCGACCGGCCGCGATGACGCGGTCGGTCAGGGCAGGGGGGACCTGACCACCCCCTTGCCCAGGGAGGTGGCGGCGCCGGCCGCGAGTGTAGCGACCGGACGGTGGGGGGGATTTGATCACCCTCCCACCTTGTAGCGAAGAGGTGACGAGGGGCGCTCTCCCCCCCCCTTTACCGAGGGGGAGGAGCGACGGGCCAGGGGGGATCTGACCACCCCCCAGCCATCCTTACCTTGACGACGCCCTGGGGGTATCGACCCCCAGGGCCCCTGGTGAGGGGATTTGACCGCCCCCACCAGGGAATTGAGAGAAAGAGGGGGGGGGCGGCATGTCCGCCGGCTACACCCCCCCCCATGTGAGGTTGAAACCGGACCCAGGTGAGCCCTGGGTCCCACCTGGCCCATTTGAGGGGCCAGGGGCTGGATGCATGAGGCAACCAGCCCGTAACAGAGGTAATAAGGCCATCAGGGCCGGTTGTAATAGACAACCAGCCAGGGGATTGAACAGCAAAGGGGCTGGTTCAGCCCCGTAACGGTGGAAACACCAGAATGGACCGGAATAGGCTGGTCGTAAGGGTTCAGGGACTGATGCCATGTGGGCTGATGTAGTCCAAACCAAGTAACAAGGCTTGTAGAGCCTGTAGAGCTCTTTTGGGGCGGAAAATTTGCCTTTTGGCTTGTTGTATCATGGGCTCACAATAGGCCAATCTTTTGTACTTAAGGAGCTCTTCTCCCTGCTGTTTTCCATCATTCATTCATCATCCAATCGAATTCATCCAACATATTGCCCCATTGTGAGAGCCCCATTAGCCATTATTGACACACAGTGTCCAGCATTTCTTTTGCTTTAAATACTGCTCATTTGCCTAAGCTAATTGCTGGCCATAATTATAACACATTATCAGTACCAACATCATCATTACTTCCAAGCCATCTAGACCTTTGTACCTTACTTTGGAGAACCTCAAAGACCTCAAGTTTTCCAAGAAGATGTCCTATATCCCTGATGTTAGCTCTACCAAAATAGTTCTGAATAGTCAGAACTATAATGCTTGGGCTGTCCTTATGGATAGTGAGCTGGATAACATCTGCTGTGGGGAAATTATGGATGCAGATGACACTCTGATCAGTTCAGAAGTGGAGAAGAAGTCTTACCATCTGATCCTTAGGCATCTTGATGAGAATCATGTGACATGGGTTGCTGATACTCTTAGGGAAGATGAGAGGAGGAGGGGCAGCATCCTTTGGAAGCTGCTTAAGTCCAAGTATGCTGGTGATTCTGTTCACCAGAAGGGTATAGCCTTTAATAAACTGTTCAAGTTACAATATTCGAATTGTAAACAGTTTGTGGCAGAGGCTAGGTCTAGTATAGCCAAGTTCAAGTCATCTGGACTTAACATGGATCCAGAGTGTTTGTCACTCTTAATCCTTCAAAAGCTGCCAAAAGAGTTTGATTCCTTAGTCAGAATCATTTCTCAATTGGATCCTCTTCCTGGGGAGGAGGATGTGCTTAAAAGGATTGAAAAGGATGACCTTCAATTCAAGATGAAGGGGGGTTCTGGAACAGCCCTAGTTGGAAAGACTGGAAAATCTCGCAAGAAGGCGAAAAAGGATTTGTCCAAGGTCTTATGTTACAATTGTCAGAATAAGGGGCACTATGCTAAGGACTGCAAGGAGGCCAAGAAAAGGAAGAAGTCCGAAGGGGATGACAAAGAGGTCAATCTCACAACTGAAAACGTTGCAATGTTGGCGTTGGATGCTCCAATTGAAGAGGCTGTTGTGGAAGAAGGTCCCAACAAGAAGGCCAAAATCGATGAGGATCAAGAAATGGACTTGATTGATTATGAAGTGAGTAATCTTAACCTCAAAGATAAGAACTTATCAGTGACTGATAAAGCTTCTTTCCTACTAGGAGGATTGAAGGAGGATGTTCTTGTTTTGATCGATTCTGGTTGTACAGATCACATGTTTTTTGAACCAAATTTATTTTCAAATCTTAGTGATTATGATGGGGTTGTAAATATTGGTCAGAAAGGCAGAACAATTCAGATTAAAGGAATTGGAAAAGTTATTCTTGCAAATCAATTGGGTTTCCAAATTACTTTTGATAAAGTGTTCTATGTACCAGAGTTGCCTTACAACCTTGTGTCTCTTGGGGTGTTATGGAAAAAAGGTTTCCAAATTCGTTATCTTAAAGGAGATAGGTTTGTTATTGATATGAATGGGAGAACTGTTCTTAGTGGACAAGTTCGGAATAAGCTTCTGTGTGCAAGCCTGTTCAAATTCTCAGCTCTGAGCACTGTTTCTCACAATAGAAGTGGCCATAAGGTAAAGGACAGCAACTGTGAGAGTTGTACCTTGGGGGCCAAGACTAGAAATGTGTTCTCTAAGAGTAGAGATCACACAGATGTTCCTAGAGAGGAATTTTCCATTGATTTGGCAGGGCCATTCACTCCAGAGTCCCTTGGTGGGGCAAGATACTTCATCAATTTAGTTGATACTGCAACTAATTATGTTTGGGTTAAACCGATTCGATCTAAGGATCAGACCACAGAGGAGGTTTCTGTAATCTTCAAAGTCTGGAAACAGAATGGTCTGATGAAGGAGATCAAGAGGGTTATTACCGATGGAGGGGGTGAATTCGTGAGTAAAGATTTTGGGAGGCTGTTGAAAGATTATGGTATCATTCATATAGTCACTACTGCAAGTACTCCACAAAATAATGGAATAGTTGAGAGAATGAATAGGACTTTACTGGACAAAGTCAGAACTATTATGTCTCAATCTGGTCTGCCAAAGTTCTTATGGGCTGAGTTGATGTGTACGGTGTGTCTGTTGCACAACATTGTAAGTGTTAATGGGAAGTGTCCCCATTATCAGTTTTGGAAGTTGTACCCCAAAACATCACACCTAAGAACAATTGGTTGCTTGGTGTATTATAGTGTCCACCATAATGAAATGGTCGGAAAATTAGACCCTAGAGCCAGAACAGGGGCACTTGTAGGCTATGATTTAATAAGTAAATCTTATAGGATCTATTGTCCAGGGACAAGAAAGGTTATCCGTAGCAGGGATGTAAAATTCGATGAAAGTACCTTTCCACTCAAAAGGAGTGAAGATGTTGTTGTGATTAAGCCACAACAAGAAATAGAATTAGCACCTATTTCACCAGCAAAAGCTGTGGAACATGTGGTTCCAGAAGATGAAGAGGTGGCAGACGTGCCACAAGAGGGTTCAGTACCCGCTTCAGGTGATTCTGTGGAATCAGAACCTGATTAGCCTCCACCTCCGGTTAGAAGGAGTGGTAGGGTTAGAGTACCAGTTGACAGGTACGGGGAGTGGAGATCCCATTATGCTGCCGCAGGATATGAGGAAGATACATTTCAGGAACAGTGTATGCTCAATGAAGTCCTGGAGTTGAGTTCAGAAATGGGTAACAGGGTTAACCCAAATAGCTTTGGCCAAGCTATGAATTCTGATGAGAGAGCCAACTGGAAGAGTGCTATTTTTGAGGAATTTGATTCTCTAGAGAATAATAGTGTCTTTGAAGTGGTTAAGCAGGATTCTGTTCCAAAAGAAAAGACCATTGTGGGGTCTCGATTGGTGTTAAACAAGAAGTTTGACACAAACGGAGTTTTGAAAAGGTTCAAGGCTAGATGTGTTGCACAGGGCTTCAAGCAGAGAGAGGGTATTGATTACCAAGAAACTTTCTCACCAACTGGAAGGCTGTCCACCTTCAGGTACATCATTGCTCTGGCAGTGGAGTTGGGTGAAGAAATCAGACAAGCTGATTTTGTAACAGCATACTTGAATGCAAAACTTGGAGAGGAGGAGACTGTTTATATGTCGATTCCTGATGGTTTTCGTGAATGGTTAGTAGAGACTAAACCAGAAACCATGAAGAAAATCTGTGTTAGAACTTTTCTTTCGGCAGATAAAGGGGAATATGTCCTCAAGCTGTGTAGATCCCTGTATGGATTGAAGCAAGCAGCTAGGTCATGGTATAACACCATGAGTGAGAAACTGATAGAGATTGGTTTTAAGACGTCTGAGGCCGATCCTTGCCTTTTTGTGAGAAAGGATGCAATTTTGTTTGTATGGGTCGATGACATTATCATTATTGGTGGTGGTAAAGAGAGAGTCATGGAGACACTCAAAAAGGAGTTCAAGATAAAAGATCTTGGTCTGGCACAACAGGTGCTAGGGATGAAAGTTAGTAAGGGCAAAGATGGTATTAAGTTAGACCAAAGCCATTACGTTGAAGCTCTTCTTAAGCAATACGGCTTAGAGGATGCAAAGGAGTTTGGTACTCCTATGCAGTCAAACATTCGTTTAGAGAAGTCTACAGATGAGGAGTATCTGGAGTTTGTTCAATCAGGGAATGACTACAGGTCAGCTGTCGGATCGCTTAATTATTTGGGGCAGTGTACAAGGCCCGATATTGCGTTTGCAATTGGGGTCTTGTCGCAACACTTAGAGAAGCCAAGCATGAGGCATTGGTCAGCGTTTAAGAGAGTTATGAGGTATCTTAAAGGAACACACAGTCTGGGACTGTTGTTTACAAAGTCAGCAAACTTTGATTTGGTTGGTTATTCCGATGCAAGTTGGGCAGATGGTAACACTAGGGAATCAACAAGTGGTTTTGTATTCTTTTTAGGTAAGAATCTGGTGTCATGGATGTCCAAGAAGGTGTCGGCAATAAGTCTTTCATCAACAGAGGCTGAGTATAGAGCTTACTTAGCAGCTTCACAGGAAGCAAAATGGTTGAGAAAAGTCTTAGAGGATACACATAAACCACAAGGGTTTGCATTGTTGTATTCCGATAACCAGAGTGCCATTGCGTTGGCGCAAAACCAAGTGTTCCATTCAAGAACAAAACATATTGATGTCCACTATAACTATATTCGCGATGCAGTTAACTGCAAAGAGATTGTGTTGAGGTACATGCCCACTGGAGCAATGATTGCGGATATCTTGACTAAGGCATTAGACAGAAACAAGCATCAAGGCTTTGTGACTAATATGCGGATGTCACCCCTTTTGGATTAAGGGGGTGTGTTAAAATACGTACGCACTTACGCGGGTGCTACGTATAAGTGTAATCCAAATGGGATGCACAAATGGGCCTCTAAGGCCCATTGGACACACACACGGACCATACGGGCCCATGTGGATGTCACGGATTTGGGGAAACTGGCCTCAAAATGCGTGAAATAGGCCTATTGGTACACGGGCCCTAACGGGCCCGGTGGGGTATATGGGCAGATACAGCCAGATGGGCTTGTATGGGCATAATTGGGCCCAAGGTTTATTTTGGACATACTTGGCCAGACGGACTGGCCCGCCAAAGTATGTTTTTCTCAGTTTTCGGACTTGGGGCGGCCCATTGGGGCCGCCGCCAGTGTCGCGGCCCACCCGGGGCCGCTGCCCGCGCCGCGGCCCGTTCGGGGCCGCCTGTGTTCCTCGGCACGGCCCACGCGGGGCCCGACGGCCCGCGCGGGGCTGTTGCGCGGCCGAGGGATCCCGCGCGGTGCGATGCCGCGCGGGCCCGGCTGGTCGCGACCGGCGACCAGCGCCGCGGAGCCGGGGCTCGCGGCCCCGGCTCGCTCCCCCTCCCCTCGCTGGCCGTCGCGAGGGGGAGGGGGCAGGCTGGCTGGGTTGAACCAGCCAGCGACCGGCCGCGATGACGCGGTCGGTCAGGGCAGGGGGGACCTGACCACCCCCTTGCCCAGGGAGGTGGCGGCGCCGGCCGCGAGTGTAGCGACTGGACGGTGGGGGGGATTTGATCACCCTCCCACCTTGTAGCGAAGAGGTGACGAGGGGCGCTCTCCCCCCCCCTTTACCGAGGGGGAGGAGCGACGGGCCAGGGGGGATCTGACCACCCCCCAGCCATCCTTACCTTGACGACGCCCTGGGGGTATCGACCCCCAGGGCCCCTGGTGAGGGGATTTGACCGCCCCCACCAGGGAATTGAGAGAAAGAGGGGGGGGGGCGGCATGTCCGCCGGCTACACCCCCCCCCATGTGAGGTTGAAACCGGACCCAGGTGAGCCCTGGGTCCCACCTGGCCCATTTGAGGGGCCAGGGGCTGGATGCATGAGGCAACCAGCCCGTAACAGAGGTAATAAGGCCATCAGGGCCGGTTGTAATAGACAACCAGCCAGGGGATTGAACAGCAAAGGGGCTGGTTCAGCCCCGTAACGGTGGAAACACCAGAATGGACCGGAATAGGCTGGTCGTAAGGGTTCAGGGACTGATGCCATGTGGGCTGATGTAGTCCAAACCAAGTAACAAGGCTTGTAGAGCCTGTAGAGCTCTTTTGGGGCGGAAAATTTGCCTTTTGGCTTGTTGTATCATGGGCTCACAATAGGCCAATCTTTTGTACTTAAGGAGCTCTTCTCCCTGCTGTTTTCCATCATTCATTCATCATCCAATCGAATTCATCCAACATATTGCCCCATTGTGAGAGCCCCATTAGCCATTATTGACACACAGTGTCCAGCATTTCTTTTGCTTTAAATACTGCTCATTTGCCTAAGCTAATTGCTGGCCATAATTATAACATCTCACTCTCATTCTCACTTATGATGCATGGTGTGGAGACTCCTTTGGGATTGGGTAAAGTTTAGCAAATAGCTTGCTGGCAGGCACTTGAGGGAAAATTTAGTATTAAAACTTCAAATAAGAAAGAGGAATACTAAGTGTGGTTCTGAATTTCCTGCACCTCTGAGTACTATAGTAGTCTCACAAAAATAAAAGAAGAGAGAAATGGTGGCCAATTTTCAAATAGAGTTGCTACTATAGTAGTCTCTATCAGACCTAGGATCAATGTATTCAAGCTTGATAAGGAAGAAATGGTGGAACAGATAGGTTACCTGGTGGATAGAAGCTGAGTGAGGGAAGAATCCTTTCTCTAGTCTTATCCTTTATATATTTTTTTTATATTTATTTTATTGGTTACTGATTGATACTCCTTTGGTGATACAGGTGATGATTTGAATCAAGGTTGAAATGGTTGGGCCTATAGTTGATGACTGATGGTGATGCTTGATGATGATGATGATTGATGAAGTAGGTGATGATGATGGATAAGGTAGGTGATGCTGAAGACTGATGATGGTCAAGGTAGGAGGTGATTATGATGGATGATGATGGATGAGGTAGGTGATGCTGATGACTGATGATGGTCAAGGTGGGTGATGATGATGATGGTAAGTGATGATGATGATTGATGATGGTCAAGGAAGGTAATGATGATGATGGATGATGATGATGACCAATGATGATGATGGTAAGGGATGATGATGATGACTGATGATGATGATGGTAAGTGATGATGAGGATGGATGATGATGATGATGATGATGATGTCAGAATCTCAACTTAGACTTTTTCTCTCATTGTGGTTCACTCCTGTTCTGTTGTTTTATGTTTCATTCCTTTTGGTCTGGAGTCCGTGCCTGCGTTCTTCTCAGTCATCATCTGCCCAGTGCGCGCACTCTGTATCTGGCTCGTGGTTTCCTATTTGTAATGCTTGACTGAGAACCTGTGTTTGCCCTTAGGGCTCTCAGGTCCTCCTACCGGAGTATAGATCAACCTCTCTTTTGGTTCTTTCAGGTTATTTCCTCCTTCATATCTTTTCTCGTTTCTCATGCTTTTCTTGAACCTTCTCTGATAATCAAGTTCTTTCAGCCTGTCAAATTTTCAGATGGTAGGTGATGATGATGATGACTGATGAAGATGGTGGTAGGTGATGATGATGACTGATGATGATGATGGTAGGTGATGATGTTCAGGTTATGGGCACATGGTGGTGATGTTCAAAGGTATGGGGTATGGAGTAAATAATGGTGGTGGTGGATGGTCAAAAGTATGGGTTAATGGGTTAGGTCATGGTCAAAACTATTTGCTGATGATGGTGGAGGAGCCAGGGTAATGGTGGTGGTTGATGATGATGATGATGGTGATGGTGATGGTGATGGTATGGGATATAAGATTGGTGATGATGATAGTATGGGTTATGGGATAATGGTTGAGAGTAGTAAAAAGTATGGGTTAAGGGTGCCTAGGAGGCATGGTGATCCCCTGGAGGGGAGGATGGGGGGAACTGATGATGGGAACTGGATGGGGGAGAGAGGCCCTCTATTTATAGAAAATCCTGCCCTCAGGGCTGCCCCTGAGGGTCTCCCTGGTACAGTCAATACAGTTCATGAGGAATTTTTCCTGGTCAGAGGAGGAGGCTGTGCAGGATCTACATGCATGTACACCCTTGCATGCATTGCTGTGCTGCATAGATACAGGTTCCCCCTGCATAGATTACTTCTGTATAGTGGTGGTTGGTCATTTGTTTGGCCCTTCATGCATTGAATTGCATATATTTCTTCTGTATACAGCCTTTTGTTTGGTGCTGCATGCAGGGTCTTGCATATATTAATTATGTATACTACTGCAGGTTTGTTTGGTGCTACATGCAGGGTCTTGCATATATTAATTATGTATACTGCTGCAGGTTTGTTTGGTGCTGCATGCAGGGTCTTGCATATATTAATTATGTATACTACTGCAGGTTTGTTTGGTGCTACATGCAGGGTCTTGCATATATTAATTATGTATACTGCTGCAGGTTTGTTTGGTGCTGCATGCAGGGTCTTGCATATATTAATTATGTATACTGCTGCAGATTTGTTTGGTGCTACATGCAGGGTCTTGCATATATTAATTATGTATATTGCTGCAGGTTTGTTTGGTGCTGCATGCAGGGTATTGCATATACTAATTATGTATGGTTGTTCCTGTATGTGGTATGTACTTGGAGTCATCCAGGGTATGTCCATGACTCTCACTGGTCTGTGACACCTGGTAGGGGTATGGGTAGGCCAGGGTTGATTTGGGCTGTATCTTCTAAACCATGAGAGATAGAGGGGTACTTTGGCTGGGTGACTAGGGGTTAATTTAGGTTTAAAATCCACTTTTGAGGTCTGTCTGATGATTGGAGCTGTCCTTATACTAGAAAAGTGAGTCTGATGGCTATAGGTTAGGTTTTGGAGCACCACAGAGGACGCGGAACTTTCTTTAAAACTCACATGGGACAGGGGGATGTTTCCACAGGAGAACCCGCTGGGAAAGGAAGCAGGTGCAGAAGACATGTATTTCTCTAATCAGGGGAAGCACGGTACAATGAAAAACGTGGATAGAGGGAAGGAAGGAGAGGGGGGGCAATGCGCCTAAGCCATTCTCATCATTTCCTCAATGTCCACCCTCAAAAACGCCAGTAAGGCCTGGAAAGACGCAAAAACCTTGCGCCAGGATTCCAAGGATTGAGCGCCTGGGGTTTCTAGGAAGTCTTGGAGCATTGCAGTCAACCTTTTGGCAAAGATCTCAAATTGGGCCGCCAGGAGTGCCAAAATAACAGGGATTTCCGGGATCTTGGGGGGGCTGGGGGGAGGCAGGACTGGTGAGGAGGGGGCCTCTGGAGGACCATCTGGGGGGCTCAGTCCAACAGGAGGCAACAACAAGACAACAATGGGTGATGCAGGCGGTGGAGGGGTGCCTCGCGGAGCCAGGGAAGGGGCTGGGGCAGGACCTGGGGAAGGGGCTGGAGGAGGAGTCAGGGCAGGGACCGGAGTACAAGCTGGAGGAGGAGCCGCGCGGCGTCAAAGGATTTCATCAATACGTGGGTCCCTTGCACCTTGCATAACCCAGAAGCGCACTGCCCAGAATTGCATAGCTGCCCGGTGTGGTGTCAATTTATAGACATGGATTGGGAACTGCGTTGCGGCTGCGCGCTCAGCATTGGGGGCAAGCGGGCTCAGCATTAGGGTATGCGGAGTGCTCAGCAGCGGCAGCCGCTGTTTGGCTCCACACCTGGTGGACGGGTTGGGCTCAGCATTGAATGGGGCTTGTGCAGGGATCCGCCCCGGAGATCGGATTTGGAAGGTAGTGCGCTGGACTAGGTTCGCGGGCGCGCCGGTTTGGATACGTAGGGGCGGAGAAATCCGCGGGCTATGAAGGAACGGATGAAGCGTGCGGTTGCGCCCCCGGATCATGCCGGATATTACCAAGGACCCACAACGGGCGTGGACAAACGGATACGGACAGGCGCGGGGGGATCCAAGTAGGGCGCGGTGCAAGGACCACGTCATGAGAAGGACAAACCGGATGGACAGAACGGCGTACGGACGACGGGGGGGAGTTTGTTATGGAGGAGGCGGGGAGAGGAGGCTAGGGTTTCTGTTTCGGGATTGTTTTGTGTTTCCTTGTCATACTGTCATTTGCGCGTGTACTTAGGTTAGGGTTGAGGGGGAGGACTTATCCTCACTCCAAACTCCGGGGTAGAGGAGGGGCATGATGCATGGATGCAGAAGAGGAAGAATCACATCACATCGTTGGATTGGATCACTGATCTCACCAAGAGATCAAAGGAAATCATACCGGATACACATCCAGGTGGAAAATTCTTAGGATTGAAGGATTGGCAATTTCTCTCTCTCTCTACTTTTCTTTGTCTCTTTATCTCTTATTTCTATTTCTCATTTGAGTGCAACTTTGGACATCCTCATCTCCTTTCAAATGCAGGGAACCGTCAACTTCCAAACCTTGGGACAATTAAAGGGGGATAACCTTCATTCTTTTCACATCTGGGGGTCCGGCCGGGAAACAACCTTCCGTTTCTTACCTTTTGAAGGTAACCGGGCGCAATGTCCTATGCATACCTCCCTACAGTCTCTCATTCTTCTTCTTCTCCTTCTCCTTCTGTCTCCGGGTCTGCTACTCCGACCCCACTCTTGTCTTCCATCCCTCCTCCCCCCCCCTCCCTCCGCTTGACCCAGGACAAGCTATGCCATTCCCCCATTGGTCTCCAGTGACCATGAACCCACTTGCTTGGTTCACATCAGGCTGCGCAACTACCCTCACATCCAATTCAACAATGCGGATGTGGAGCAATTTATCTTGAGATACAAAGGTATTGCAGATGCAGAAGGTGCGTCGGACGCTGATAAGGCACGGCTTTTTGTCCTGTTCATTATGGACAAAGAGAAGCTCTGGGATGTGGAGGAAATGGAAGGCTAAAACAATCAAGATTGGCCAAAAATGAAGGCGGGGATCCTAACGCAGTGGGTTAGGCGCAAACCTTGATTCCGGGAGGAAATTTTGACCGCATGGCTTCGGAGGCAAGTGCGCGCGGAGGGATCAGAACAGAGGTGGAGCTGGCGGAGTACACCTTGACATTTGATTGGATCTATTGGTACTTGTCAACAAATGAGGTGGTGGCGGGACAGACGGGGCCATGAAACGCGCCCTTCTGGGCGGTTTAGGCGCTCAACTGCAGGCAAGGGTGCAGCGGCATCTTTACAATCACAACTTGGGAAAGCGTTCATTGGAAGGGAGCATTGCACTCCTTCCGGAGTTGGCTTTCATTTGCCGGGCTGTGGAGAGTGAGCTTGACTTAGAAGAGCTTATCAAGGACACCGCTAAGTCCTTCCCAGCAGGACCAAAGAAATCCGCCCCCCAGGTTCTGGCTCCGGCGCAATTTCTGGCCCCAGTTCCACCTACTTCCACGCATGTTCCGGTTCCTCAACCCTTGCCCGCCCCTCCGGTAAGCAAATTGACGGAACTAATGAAGGATCTGAAGATCTGCATGAGCCGTATGGGCCAGCAGCAGCCGCAAGGGCCTCCACCTCACATGGTGGAAGGGTTTCGGCCGCCCGGTACCTTCGTGCGGAGGGGGTGCTCATACTGCGGGGTAAACAGTCATTGGAAATTGGCGTGCGAGGAGCTTACAAAGGATCTCAGCGCGGGATGGGGCACATGTTTCCGACGGGCAAACTGATTCCGATGGAGCCAAGCCAGCCAACCGCAATGCAGCAGGTGCGCACACGGGGTCAGGAGGCGGGAACAACGGGGCAAGCGTCACTGGGCATTGTTACCGGTCCCAGATTGTGGCAACCACCTTGGGTGGAAGCTGAGGTAAGGGTAGTGGCAACGGAAGAAAATGTGGCGGTCCCCAATAAAATGGAGGTGGACGCAAAGGAGCGACCCCCGTCGGCCGTTCCAAAACAGGCCGCGCGCGTGCCCGGAACCAAGGCGCGGCAGCAAACTCTGTAGGGAAGAAGAAAGCGGCGGACATTGTGCGAAGGGTGATGGGTAACAAGAATCTGGTTCTGCTGACCTTGCGGGAACTGGCGGCCGTGTCTCCGGTGGTTGTAGACAAGATGGTTCAGGCGTTGCGGGATTGCGGTCAGGGCAGGGTACCTCAGACGGTGCAGCGGGTTCATGTGGTGCGGGGAGCGCAAGTCAAAATTGGTTTTGACTCCGCTTGCTTACGTTCTGGTGGTCATAGCGGGAAGGAAGGTGTGGGCTATGGTGGACAGCGGTTCAATGGTGAACCTGCTGCCATCTTGGATGGTGGATGATTTGGGGTTGGTTCGGCGGAAATGCGCAATGGGTCTCCGCGTGCTTAAAAGAGGGGAGTGTTGTGTGGATGGGGTAGTCAAGGAGGAGGAGGTCAAGGTCGCAAGGGTCCGTAGGCCCCTTTCTTTTGTTTTGGTTGATTGTGGGGATGTGATTTTGGGAAGGCCGTTCATGTTTGGGTTTTGAGCACAAATGGTTTTTGATCCGGAGGCGGGAACGGAGGCGTTGACGGCAGAGGATTCTTCTGGCGGAAGGTTTGAGATAACTATCTGCGATCATGGGCAAGGAAGCGGAGGAGAGTGTTGGAGTATGAGGAGAAACCAGACGCGGAGTTGGTCTGCGAAGGGCAACCTTTGGAGGATTTTTATAGTCAACCAAGGACACTGCGCGGAACAAGCTCCGGTTTTGCGCGGGCGGTCAACTAATGAGGAGCAGGGAGGGGGAGGAAGGAAAGTGCAGGGCGCGCAGGTCGCAGAAGTAATGCATTGCCCGAGGGTACTACGCTTCGAAAAACCTATCATCGTGCCACACTTGTGAGCAAAGGCAAAAGCCGCGGTTCCATTCTGTGCAGGACCTACAGCAAAGGATGCGTGCGGATGATGTGGTGCAATGCTGGCAAGTACAAGCCGGTGTCCCAGAAGGTCCGACCAAGGAATGAGCCAATGACCCAGGAATTGAACAGACTTCTTCGACCGATCGCTTTGTCGTGGCACCCTTGGGTAAAGCCAATTAATGCTTCGGGGTGGGTTAATAATTTGGCGCGGATCACGGAGGAGCGGATTGCAGCTTTCAATTTCAGCCCAATGGGATGGTTGAGTACGGAGGAGTGTGAGTTGCTGATTTTGGTTCTGGTTCTTTGGGAAAGAGCGCTTGCGTTTGGACCGGAAGAGCGGGGGCTCCTGAAAAACAATATTGGCGACCCCTATGTCATCCCCACTGTCAATCAAAAGCCGTGGCAGATCAAGCCAATTTGGATACCGCGGGCGGTCTGGGAGCAGTTTCTGGAGTTGGTGCGGGAGCGGGTGAAGACTGGCCTTTACAAACAGTCAAAGTCTAGTTACTCCAGCCAGATCTTTGTGGTGGTTAAGCAGGACGGAAAGTTGTTGAGGATTGTTCAGGATTTACAGCGGCTCAACTCCTTTACGATCCGGGACGCAGGACGGCCCCCTCACTTTGAGGAGTTCCTTGAGTCAATGGCAGGGCGCGCTTGTTACGGTTTAGTGGATGTGATGGGGGGATACAACCAGCGCAAGTTGGATCCTCAGTTGCGGCCTCTAACGGCATTTGAGACTGGGTTGGGAAGAATGCAACTGACTCGGCTCCCACAAGGCACGACCAATTCCGTGGCGGTGTACCAGGCGCATATGGCTTGGATCCTGAAGGATGATCTTCTGGAGGGAGTCCAATTCTTCATTGACGATGCGGGCATCAAAGGTGCAAAATCCAATTATGGGGGAGAGGAGCTGGTTGAAGTTCCTGGCGTCCGACGTTTTTTGTGGGAATATGCGCAGACATTGGAACGCATCCTGTTTTGCATTGACAAGGCAGGACTGACGGTGTTGGGGAAAAAGTTGGTGGTTTGTGTCCTGGAGCTTGAAGTCCTTGGCCATTTTGTTGCTTCCGACGGCCGGCGCATTGCAGAGAAAAAGCCAAACAAGGTCCTTGAATGGCCAACCCCGCAGACGGTGTTGCATATCCTTCAGTTCTTGGGATTATGTAGCTATGTCCGTATGTCTATTGAGAGGTTTGCAGAGGTGGCGAGCCCGCTCCAATCACTAACGCAGAAAGGCGCAGAGTGGAAGTGGGGGGAAGAATGCAATTGCGCGTTCCGGAAGCTCAAGGAGATTGTGGGACGTGACATTGTGCTCCACGATCTTGATTACAACGCGGGAGGAATTAGGCTAGCGGTTGATTCCAGCAAATTTGGCGCGGGGGGGTTTCTCAATCAAGAGGACAACGGCAAGGATAGGCCGGTACTTTAAAAGTCTTTCACCTTCACTCCGACGGAAAGCCGGTACTCCCAGAAAAAGGTGGAGTTGTGCGGGGTCACCAAGATCGTGCGGTGGCTCCAGTATCTTTTGTGGGGGGTCCATTCTGAGCTTTTGGTGGACGTGGAGGCACTGGCGCGGATGATCAATTCCCCGGCGTTTCCCAATGCTCCCATGACCAGGTGGGTGGAGTTTCTTCAACTTTTCTCCTTTGCTGTTGTTCATGTTCCGGGGAAAGTGTTCACCATGCCCAACGTGTTGTTACGGTATCCAAGGAACAACTTGTTTGAGGACGCGGAACTGCTCAATGTGGAGACCCCGGTTGTCAAGGTAGGGGTTGTGGAGGCAGGAATTCAGCTGCCGCTCCGGAAGACCGGCTGTTACGCAAACCTTTGTGACTACTTGTGGGACCTTTGTTTTCCCAATGGAGCTACGTAGAAGGACATGCAATGGGCAAAGGGGCAGGCCGGGAATTTCTACGTACAGGAGGGGCAGCTTTGGCTGCGGAAGACTCTGGTTCCTCTTGTGGTTACCACTTCAAGGGCGGATCAGGAAGCTATCCTCCGGAGCCTTCACAACAATCTTGGTCATCAAGGGGAGGTCAAGATGCAGAGACAGGTCAAAGAGCGGTTCTGGTGGCCGGGTGTAGTAGGTGCGGTGCGGGAATGGCTGGAGTCCTGCGAAGCCTGTCAACGGCAGAGAGCGAGACTGCCCAAGGAAGTTGGAAACCCCACAGGGGAAGACGCCCTCTATGGTTGAGTCTTGCTTGATGTTGTCCACATCAAGGCCGGTAAGTTTGCCTATCTGCTTTTCGCGCGGGACAACCTGTCCAGTTGGGCGGAAGCGTGTCCATTGGTCAAGCTCTTGGCGGACAAAGTTTCTCTATTTCTGGAGGAAGACTGGTTTGCGCGGTACAGGTCGCTTTTTCTTGTCACAGTGGATGGAGGGGCTGAGTTTTGCGGCCGTTTGGTTGAGTTGGTGAAGAGTTGCGGAGCCAAGTTTGTCCGAGTAACAGAGTACTATCCCGAGGGGTCTGGCATGATCAAACGCGGGCATCAGCCAATCAAGGATGCCCTGGTCAAGATGTGCGGGGAGGACGGTAAGGGCTGGCAGGAGACCCTTCCAATGGTTCTGTCCACAGATTGGATTTCAGTGAAGCGGTCGACAGGCTACTTGATGTACAAGTTACTTTTTGGGCAGCTCCCCGTGCTTCCGGTGGACATTGAGTTGGAGAAGTTCCTGGGGGTTGACTGGTGGAAGGTGAATACTTCCGCCAAATTTCTTGAGGCTTGCGCCGAACAGCTCCTTTGACGGGACAGAATGCTTGCAAAGGCCGCGGACCGGCTGAGGAAGACTCGGACGGCGTCGGTGCGCTATTGGGACAAGCGCTGCTTCCATTGCCTCCAAGATCCCTTGCCAAAGGGGGATTTGGTGCTCCTGTACAACCAAAGTCTGGAGTCTCAGTGGGGGAAGTTGTTTTCTAACCGGTGGAACGGCCCGTTTGGTGTGTCGTCCAAGTTTGAGGGCGGCAGCTATCAGTTGGAGGAATTCAACAGTACTCTGCTGAAACGGAAGGCAGCGGCTTTGCATGTCAAGCGCTTCTTTGAGCGGGGATCTACCTTGTTTGATGAAACGGCGGAAGGTGGTGAAGGATCTGACATGGGGAGTGTGGAAAGCAGCAATGGTGTAGGAAAAAAATCGGGGGATTTGTCCTTGGGCGGAGAAGCGGAGACCGTGCCGTTGCAACGGAGTAGGTGGTTGCGACCAGCTGGGGACAGTGGCCAAGTTGGGGGGGAGGTAGAGGGGGTAGGGGATAAGTTTTGATTTGGTGAGGAGGTGCTCTAGCCGGTTCACAGCCGGAACGACTAGACACCCCAGAATTTTTGTTTCTCTATGTTTCTTTCTTATCTGGATTGTGGGGTCTTTGCTGGCTCGGGGTTTTTTTGCAGGAAACGCGGGCGCAGAACCAAGCCAGGTCCGTAAACGCAAGGAAAAGCCCCGCGGAACCGGGACGCGTGGGAAATCCCGCGGATGGGGGAAGCAGGACAAGGAGCGATTTGCGGGCGGTCTACGGGCGTTGCGCAAAAAAAAAAGAAAGAGGGTGTTCTTTTCTATTTTTCTTCTCCCTTGGTTTCTTTTTCTCTTTTTCTTTCTCTCAGGATATCTCAAGGATGGGTGGCTGGTATAGGGATAAGCTTGATTTGTTGAGGGGGTGCTCTAGCCGGTTCACAGCCAGGACAACTAGAAACCCCAGAATGTCCGTTCTCTTACTCTCTCTCTCTCTTCCCTTACGGTGGCGCGCGCTGGTGTTTTGGTTGTTGTGTTTGTTACAGGAAGGGTACAGGGAACTGTGTGGCAGTTTTTCTGGGGCAGTCCAGGTGCCTCTTTTGGAACGGCTAGTCACTTAAGGTCGCTCACAAAGCAAGCGCGCGGGTGCGGACTCAATCTCAAGCTCACTGTCTCAAAGCACGGTTGCGCACTTTTTCTCAGAAGGTTAGGACCTTGCGCGGATACATGTATTTTCTTAATGGAAAAGGGGAGCGTGGTACAAGCAACAAGAAGAGAAGAAGTAGAGGGAAGGAAGAAGATAAAAGGGGGGGCGATGCGCCTAAGCCATCTTCATCATTTCCTCCATTTCCCCCCTCAAGGACGCCAGTAAAGGCCGGAAAGACGCCAGGAGTTTGAGCCGGGATTCCAAGGATTGTGTGCCAGGGATTGCGAGGAAATTCCAAAGCATCGTGGTCGACCGTTCCGCGAAAGCCTTGAAGCTGGCCGCCGGAAGTGCCATTACAATTGGAATCTCCGGGATCTTGGGAGGGCTGGGGGGAGGAGCGGCCGGTGAAGATGGGGCCTCTGGGGAACCAACAGGGGGGGCTTGGTCCAGCTGGAGGTGATGACGGGACAACAATTGGTGATGGAGGCGGAAGGGCGTTGGCGGTTGTAGGCCTCTCATCCAAGTCCGCTGGTGGCGCGGGCGGTGTTGGCGGTCGCGGAGGAGGAGAAGGGGGTGCTGGCGTGGCCGCGGGTCTTCCAAAGAGTCTCTGGTCCGGTACCGTTTGGTTCACGCCAACAGCAGTGGCCCAAGCGGGGGTCGCTGCACGCCATTCCTCCAAGGTTTTGTAGTTGCCCCGTTGTGGAGGTCCGGCCCGGTGAAGAGGTGATGACAAGTCGCAGCTCACGTGCAAAGTGGTGGGTGACGGAGCTTGGGGGTGGCGGGATGGAGGTGAACCGGGTGGTGTCCACAAGCCTTCCGAGATTGACTCGTTGTTCGAAACCACCAACAGGTCCGGACGTGCCCTCTTGCGCAGCCTGGGGCAAGAGCCGGATTGGGGGGGGAGCTCAAGGGATGCTGTCGCTAAGCAAGCAGCGAAAATGGCCGCAACGGCAAGCTACACAGGCGTGTCGACCAGAGATGATCAAACACGCGTGCCCGTTCCGGGCGCAGAACTTGCATGGGAGCATGATGGCGATGGATGGGAGGGAAGACGGGGAAGGTGGTAGTGGGAGTGGTGGGGCTGGAGTGGAAGTAGCGGAGGTGGTGGTATGGTGAATCAATGGGAAACTTCTGGGGACAAAACTTAAGTTGGGGGGGGATGTGGTGTCAATTTATAGACACGGATTGGGAACTGCGTCGCAGCTGCGCGCTCAGCATTGGGGGCAAGGGGGCTCAGTATTAGGGTATGCGGAGTGCTCAGCAGCGGCAGCTGCTGGATCAGCAGCAGCCGCTGTTTGGCTCCGCACCTGGTGGACGGGTAGGGCTCAGCATTGAATGCGGCGTGTGCGGCGCTCTGCCCCAGAGATTGGATTTGGAAGTTAGTGCCCTCAACAAGGTTCGCGGGCGCGCCGGTTCAGATACGTAGGGGCGGAGCAATCCGCAGGCTATGAAGGAACGGATGAAGCGCGCGCGCAAGCGCACGGATCATGCCGGATATTACCAAACACCCACAACGGGCGCGGACAAATGGATACGGACAGGCGCGCGGGCTCCGAGTAGGGCATGGTGCAAGGACTGCGTCATGAGAAGGACAAACTGGATGGACAGAACGGAGTACGGACAACAGGGGGGAGTTTGGTACGGAGGAGGTGGGGAGAGGAGGCTAGGGTTTCTGTTTCGGGATTGTTTTCTGTTTCCTTGTCATACTGTCATTTGCGCGTGTACTTAGGTTAGGGTTGAGGGGGAGGACTTATCCTCACTCCCAACTCCGGGGTAGAGGAGGGGCATGATGCATGGATGCAGAAGAGGAAGAATCACATCACATCATCGGATTGGATCACTGATCTCACCAAGAGATTTAAGGAACTCATACTGGATACACATCCAGGTGGAAAGTTCTGAGGATTGGAGGATTGGCAATTTCTCTCTCTCCCTACTTTTCTTTATCTCTTTATCTCTTATTTCTATTTCTCATTTTAGTGCTACTTTGGACATCCTCATCTCCTTTCAAACGCAGGGAACCGTTAACTTCCAAACCTTGGGACAATTATAGGGGGATAACCCTTTATTCTTTCCACACAAGTAAGCCGCAAAGTTGGGGAAGTCCTCCATCTGGGGAGGTCCTGCGTGGCAGAGCGGTGAAGCAGAGTTGCAGATCAAGCTTGGGGGGGCAGCAAAGGGGTGATCCGGGCAGAGTCCATGAGTCCTCCGAGATGGTTTCATTGTCCAATACCACAAACGGGTACGGACGGGCCCTCTTGGGCAGGCGGGAAAGGGAGCCGGATTGAAGGGGAGGCTGGGGAATTACCTCACTAAGCGAGCAGCAGCAGTGGCCACAACAGCAAGCGCTTCAGGCGCATCAACCAGGAACAATTGAACACGTGTGCGCCTTCTGGGCGCGGAAATTGCAGGGAATCATAGTGTTGGCAAAAGTTGGAAGGAGGGGAGGGGCTAGTAGCTGGGGTGGTCTGGTAGCGCGGCAGGGTCAAGGTAGTGATGGAAGGACCTCTGGGGACAGAACTCAACTTGGGGGGGGGATGTGGTGTCCTATTTATAACCTTGGATTGGGAGCTGCGTCCCGGGCTGCGCGCTCAGCAGCTGGGTAGGTTGGGCTCAGCATTTGGGGTGCGCGCAGTGTCAGCAGTGCCTGCTGTGGGCTTAGCAGCAGCGGATGAGGGCTCAGCGGCAGGGATTGCGGGGCTTGGCACCAGGTGTGGGTTGGGCCTACTCTGGGGGGCCCTGGGCCGCGACCTGCCCAGGGAACGCGGACAAAGTGATGGATCCGGCCCAACCAAGCTTGGGGGTGGCTAGTCCTGAAGGCAAGGGCGGGGCAATCAGGGGTTATATGCGCCAGGGAGGTTTGCGCGGGCGTAAGCGCGGGAAAACTTACAGATTGAGGGATCCAAGGTTTGCGCGGGCATAAGCATGAGCTGACTCACGGATTGTGGGATCCCGGACGCACACAAATGGATAAAACCCGGAAGGCTCTGAGTAGGGCGCCGCAGAGGGCTGCCCCATGAGAAGGACAAACAGTACGTACGTGATATTGAAGGGGAGGTTTTTGGATGGGGTGGGTGGTACGGGGTAGGGTTAGGGTGTAGCTAGGGTTCTGTACTTGGGGTCATATTTCATCTATCTTTTTGCTTGTGGTTTCACCTAGGTTAGGTTTGAGAGGGAGGACTCAAAAATACCTCACTCTCAACTCCGGGTTGGATCATCATATCATATATCATAATCACCAGACCACCAGGGAATGGTAGGGGAAGGATTGGAGGGGAGGTATTTATCTTTTCATTGATCTCTCTATTCTTTAAATAATTGCATCCAATCTCCTTACAGACGCTTAGACCAAAAACTTCCAGGACTTGAGGAAAACTTTGAGGGGTAACACCACTCTTGTTTCCACAACAGGTGCTAAGGCTAGCAGGATAACCAGTGGTAGCCTGTCACATTGTTTTGGTGCTGTAGCACGGGTAAAATCTAATTCCACAGGTTATGGAAATTATTTTACCTTTTGATTGATGTTTAGACGTGTGAATAACACTAATCTATCCACATGTTTATTATTTAATTAATTATCCTTAGTAAATATTCCCAGGATTTTGATAAGTTTTATTAGTAGAAAGACTTATGGGTAATCTGATGACAAGTGGGTTTCCATTATGTATCAGATGATGGGAGTAAAATAATGATATTGATTTTACTCCTCATTTTTGAAATTTTGTTGATTTACTCAAAATAATTAATTAAAAATATAAACTATGAGAATTCATGTGATAATTTTACATAATGAGTTTCCTTAGTATGTCACAGAAATACAGATTTCTTTGTCAGCTCTCTGATACCAGGAAACTTGCAGTACTTTAGCTACAGAGAGTGATAAAAATTCTGGAATGATAATAATAAGTATTATTCCAATAATAAATACTTAGAAGCTCAAATAAATGATTTAATAAGAGAAGTTGCAAGGTTTAATTGGTTTTGTAGTAAATGGTTTTCAATATAATATAAAAGAGGAGCCACAGTATCATACTACTGGGGATCTTTACAGACTAGCAACCTCTCTTCAAGGGACCTCCTTAGGCAGTTTAAGAACCTTGGAATAAATATGGGTGCCTTAGAAAGGACTTATTCCACTAATGGCAGGTCTTAACAGCACAAATGGCCTAGAAAGGAAGGGTAACACTCACTCTGAGCACTTTACCAAGAGAATCCTGGAATAATTGGAAGGGTTTCAGAGCAGATGGGGTAGATTGCTTGACTAAACTTCAAGGGTTGATTGGTTAATAAGGGTAAATAATATTACTACAGACTAATTCATAAATCACTTTCTTATCTTCATATAAAGACTTGATTAAAAATGAAACATTTTGTAATTGATAATAAATAATTCCTGGTAACTGATGATGGAAAAATGGATCCAAAGAGGTCTGTATAAGTAACATTTTGGGGTGATTTTGATCTTCTCAGCGCATGTAGAGAGGTTTCTGCTTGTGGGCTGAGACTGGAAAGCCAGTCAGGGCAAGGTTATTACGTCCACTTGGTGCTGTCAATAAGCTGTACTTAGATCTTCTGGATTTCTGTACTATTTTAGCTAAAGGATCTGTTAATCTGTTATGGCGTAAATTTGATCATTCGGTACTCATCCTTAATTTTTACTATTGATATTTCTTTCAAGCGTGCAGATGTGGATGTTTACTGATTTTCCATCATCTGCTGATCATGTAGATAATTTTTGATACTTTTTATGAACACTACTTGTAGTGTTTTGTGTTCTTCAAAGATCAGGATCAGTGATTTACGTGATAATCCTTGATTTTCGATTTATTATTAAAAAATTTTTTAAACTTAATTTTCATTAATTTTATTTAAGTTTCAATCTTTCTAAATCATTAGTAATGCATATTCAAGTTTGTTACATATACTAGGCAACCCTAACTAGATTTCAGCTCTTCTGAGCGGTACCTGGTTGTCAGATTAGTCACAACTGATCCGGACGCAGGGATCAGTTAGTACAGATGCGCGGGGGGTAGGATCCGCTGCGTGCGTGGCAGAATCAGCTGCGCGCGGGTCTCTATCACGCGGGAATCTGCTGCTACTAGTACGTAGAGATATGTAATGATGCAGGGCTGCACGCGGGAATTGTGACATAACACATTTCCGTGTGTAAATCCTAAAATATACACAACACCTCAATTCTGAGTGAATTTTAGGTGTAAACCCTATACGTGACAATACTATGAAATATTAGAATGGCCAAAAACTGCCATACTGGTGTTGTAATTTTTAGTAATTTTCTTTTTTAATTATTTTAAAAATATAAGGACTTGGAATTCAAGGGTGGGGTCAGTGAGTGACCCTACCTTATTTTGGGTGAGGATTCCATTCCTTTAAAAATTATTATGGATTTCTGACTCCTTGTTTTGTTAATTGAGATATTCTTATTTTTCATATTTTTTTGTTACTATTTGACAGTTTTGCTCTGTACATAGTAGCAAGCTGACATTCCCCTGCTCAAAGATATGTCTATATATGAAAAAAAATTGGGTTAATGCCTCCTGTTGGCTCTGTAGTTCCTCAGGTGTATAGGTCCGTCAGGGATATTATGTTCAGGTAACCATTCATCTTTATCAGCTGATTCTACCTTGTATCTAACCAGGTAGAGTCTGACGTCTTTTCCATTGATCCTATCTTTTTTATCCTTAAGTATCTTGCTAATTTTTCCTTTGTCCTTTTCAGGTTCTTCTGTAACAGGGATTGCAGTTGAAGAAGTATGTTCTCTATTCCTTGGGTGGAAGTGTTTGATGAGGCTTACTGGGAAGACTGGATGTTTCCTCAAAAGCTCATCGCTGAGGATTACTTCCACATCATTTTTACCATGAAGTTTATCAATGGTGAAAGGTCCAACAAAAGCTGGTCTAAGCTTTCTATTTCAACCCAAGTTGGTAAAGTTAGTGGTAAAGATCAAGACTTGATCACCAATCTTGAAATCAGGTTACTTATGGGTTTTATCCCACCTTTGCTGGTTATACTCCACAGCATCCTGGACACACTTAACAGGATTTTTGTTGGCTACATCTATCATGTCTTTGAAATCAAGTGATGTAGGGTGAATATTGGTTAGCTGGTGGTTAAGGTTATCCTTGGGTAATCTAGGAATCCATCCTCTTTCCAGTATGTAAGGTGCTTCCTTATTGGTAGAGTGCTTGCTACTGTTGTAGGCCATCTCCAGTGCAGGTAAAAGGCTAACCCAATCGTGGCAATAACAGTCAGAATTCTTGTATTCTAGTAAAAAGCCACAGAATCTCCTGAGAATGTCTACCAGGGTCTGAATCATCCTTTCAGCTAATTCATCCATCTGAGGGTGATAAGCGGTAGAGAAAACTAAGGTGGTTCCAAGCATATCATGTAGATTCCTCCAGAACTCAGAGGTGAATTTAGGATCTCTTTCACTGATAATAATCTTGGGAACTCCAACATCAGCAATGAGTCTGTTCCAAAATAATAGGGCAACTTCCATAGCAGTGTCTTCCTTGTGATTAGGTAGGAACTTTGCTTTCTTGGAGAACCTATCCACAATGACCAAGACTGAGTTGTAGGAATAGGCTCCTCCTGGTGGTAGTCCAGTCACAAAGTCCATATTGATGATCTCCCATCTTTTCTTGGGTTCAGCAATCTTTTGCAGTAGTCCAAACTGTTTCCCAGTAGTCCTGTTGGACTTCTGACAAGTTTCACAACTGGTAACTTACTGTATAGTGGAGTATCTCCAATTAACCCACCAAGCAGTTTTTTTAACCTTATTCAATTTTCTATCAGCAGATAAATGACCAGATGAGCATTTATCATGGCACTCAGCCAGAAAATGTTTGATATGGTCATCCTTAGTTAAGACTATAAACTTGAATGTTGCCTATAGTATAACAGACCATCCCATATGGTGAACCTTCCGGCTTTGTATGGTTTCAAGAGAGATTTGGGTAGGCTGTTGATCAATTCAGAAGGTTGAGAAGTAATTTCCATAAGAGTGATCAGATTGATCAATTCAGAAGGTTGAGAAGTAATTTCCATAAATTGAGTTGAAAAATGATTCATTCAGTTCACAAACTTGGATTCCCATTGTAGGAGCTTCAATGCTTAACCTGTTAATATTAAGGAGATTGAAGATGTCATTATCCTCTGGATCATAGGCAGGGTTCCTTGGGTCATTGGTTAATGCATTCCTGCTTGAACTATCAGCATTCTGGTTATTAGTCCCAGCTTGATGAACTATGGTCATCTGTCCTCTGTACTGTTGTATAGCTATCTGCCATCACAACATGTGCCTACTAGGGGTCTTCATGTTCATCAATATCCTGAAAGCGTTGAAGTCAGTAATAAAAGTGAAGTTGGTGCCTTCTAAGTAACAATGGAGTTTCTCTAGAGCCAATACTAAGGCCAGACATTCCATTTGGCTTGCACCGTACCTTTTCTCAGTGTCTTTAATTTGTCTGGATATGAAGAGTATAAGTTTTTCCACTGGTTTATCATCTTCTATGACTTCCTGTTGTAAAGCAGCTCCTAGCCCTTTCATGCTGGAATCTATGTAGAGCTTGAAAGGTTTAGAGTATTGTGGCTGGATCAGTACTGGAGCTGAAGTCATTGCCATATTGAGTTCCTCATAATTCTTGACTCTGTCAGGAGTCATTTCAAAGACGGTGGTGTTGTTGCAGATCTCATACAGATATTTGGTTAGAAGAGCAAACTTTGGTAAATACTTTCTATAGAAGCTGCAGAAGCTAATAAAGGATAGGATTTCATTTCTATTCTGAGGCATAGGCCTATTCATCACTTCTGCTATCTTGTTTTGGTCAGCAGCTAAGGTTAGTCCAGAGACAATGTGTCCTAAGGCTTTAAGTTCCCCGTAGCCAAAGTTACACTTTTTCATTGATACTTTCAATCCTATGGCAGAGATGGTTTTGAGGACTAGCCTTAATTTCTCCACGTGAGTATCCCAATGATCAGAGTTGTCAGCTCTCTGATACCAGGATCTTTGCAGTCCTTTAGCTACAAAGAGTGATCAAAGACTTTGGAGCAATAATATTCCAAAGAATAAAAACTTTACAGCTCCAATAATAATATGTTAAGAGCAAATGCAAGGTTTAATTGGTTTGGTTATAAATATCTTAAATATATTATAAAAAGAGGGGCCACAGTAATATTCTACTGGGGGTCTTTACAGAATTGGCAACCTCTCCTCAAGGGGCCTCCTTAGGCAGTTTATAACCTTGGAATGAAGATGGGTGCCTTCTAAGGCCTTATCCACTAATTTGGGCGGGCAAAACAGCACACAAACCCAGAGAAGGAAGGGAAAAACTTACTTGGGAAGTAATCCACAGAAATCCTGCAAAGATTCAGGTAAGAAGCTTCAGAACAGATGGGGTTGGTGGCTGGTTCAAACTGCTGGTTCTTGATAGTTATTTAGAAAATAATAATAATAATAATTCAGACTAGATCATAAATCACTTTCTTTCTTCTTAATAAGCACTTGACTAACAATGACACAATGTCTGATTGATAATAATAATATCTCTGATAACTCATCCATCCTCTGGAACAAAAGGGCAAAAAGAGCCTGTTGAAATATTCCTTTTTGTGTGCTTGAGGGCCTCTAGAAGGGGTACTAGCCATGGTCTGAGGTTAGGGGGGCAGTCAGGGCAAGATTGGCACTTCCTCAAGGTGCTGTTAGCCTTCTGGCCATAGATCTGTCAAGGAACAGCTCCTTTTTAGCTGCAGGATCTGTTAATCAACAGATTAATCATTTTGCTGATCCTGCACTGATCCTCAATTTGCACTGTAAGTACTGGTCCAAAGTGAGCAGACGTGGATGTTTATTGATTCTCCATCATCTGCTGATACTGTATGTAATTTTTTAATAATTTTTTGACCACTCCTTGTGTAGGTTTGTGGTCTTGGAAGGTTCTGATCTGCTCATGACGTGGTGAGTCTGGATCTTTATCTAATTAATAAAAAATACTAAAAATTATTTAATAACTAATTTTAAGTGACTTTTAAGGTTTTTAAACTATGATCTACACTTCTGTGGTAGCTTTACATGTGTAGAGTAGATCCTACTAGGTTGTAGCTCCTCTGAGCGGTACCTGGCTGTCAGACTGATCACGGCAGGCTAGGCGCAGGGATCAGTCCATTCAGATGCGCGTGGGGACTGATCCGCTGCTTGCGTGACTTGGTCACGGGATTACCTGCGCGCGGGAGGGATTAACTGCGCGCGGGAGTTTGGGTGCGCGGGAGTCCAGCGCTGTAGGGACGCGGGGCTGCGTGCGGGAATTGTGACAAAACACAATTCCCTGTGCAACTCCTAAACTACACACAACACCTGGATTTCAACTGAAATTTAGGTGTGAAACCTATACATGACATATCATGTGAAATATTAAAATGGCCAAAGGTGCCATATTGGTGCCGTGGTCATTTACCATTTTCTTTTAAATTAATTAAAAAATATAAGGAGTAAGAATTCAAGGGTGGGGTCAGTGAGTGACCCTACCTTATTTTGGGTGGGGAATCCATTTCTGCAATAATAATTATGGATTTCCTACTCCTTCATTTTATAATAATTTTATTTATTTATTTTTTGTTCTTTTTATTTTTGTTAATATTATTATTGTTGTTGCTTTGTCAGGTTGCTCTGTGCTAAGTAGAAGGCTGACAAGAGTAAATTATAACATCATCAATGTATACCATTATCCATCCCTGTCTGATGAATAATCCTAGGACTATGTCCATCATCCTTTGAAAAAGAGAAGGAGCATTTTTAAAACCAACAGGCATCCTAAGATACTCATAAATTCCCAAATGACAGATAATTCTCATGAATTTCCGGCTATCAGGGCTGATAGGTATTTGGTGAAACATTTCCATGGTAGTGATGTACTTAGCCTTGGACAGGTTATGCAGAGCATGTTCAATTCTTGGAATTGGATAACAATCAGCTTGGGTGTAGTTGTCAAGCATTCTAAAATCTTCAACCATTCTTGACTTATCATTGTGCCAAGCTATAATTACTGGGGTAGTAATATCCAATTGTTCATTGTGGCGTACTTTCCTTAAGAATTGTAAGTCAACCAACTCTAGAATATGGGTTTCCAGATCAGCTCTAGATGTTGGACTAGAAGGGTAAGCAGGTCTCCTGAGGTTAGGTGGGTAAGGAGGCTTAATAGTCAGAGTTAGGATCATATCATGTCCTTTAATGTTACCAATGGGGTGATCCTTGGTACAGAAAGCATTCTGTTTTTCAAAGCATACTTGTAGGATATCCCTTTTTGGTTCTTCATTGAGAAGTGAATTCAAAGAAGCTTGAGAGAAGTATTCCTGATTGAACTTCTCTAAGTGTTTTTCATAAGTTGAATCAGAAGTTTGATTATTGACATGGCATATTTGGAACTTCTTATTCCAGTCTCCACCTATAGTGAAGTATCTACCTTTGCTTTGGAATACATCTATACCATATAAACAAAGAGAATCATTTCCAAGGATAAAATAATCACATACTCCATTTTGGAGCACTACAAATTTAATGTTCAGTTTGAGTGATCCTCTAGAGTGAGGGAGTATGATATCAGAAGACCATAATCCAACAGCATTGAGAGAAGAATTACAACTGCTGAACTTGGCCTGAGGTACTGGTAGTAAGTTCAGTTTCCAGTTTGGGTCTTGTTTCTCCAGATAAGTTGAACCAACACAAGAGCAAAAGGCTCTGCTGTCTAGAAGTAACTTAACAGGGGAACCTTGGATGAAACCAGTAGCATAGCATGTTTTTCCTGAAGTGTAAATTTTACCGGCAGAAGGTTTCAGAGTCAAGGCCTTAGCCTCAGAAATGTGGTGAATCTTCATGTTGGGATTCCATTTTTGAGGTAAGTTAGAATCCTCATTGACGGAATTTATGTCCAGAGAAGACTCAATACTACCTTCAATAAAATTGATGGGGTTAGTGATCATTAGATCACAATCAGAGAATGATCCATCAGTATCATCAAGGTAAGGGTCAGGATTGTCATATTCTTCTCCTTCAATAAGATTAATCCTTTTCCTAGGTAGAGAACAATCAGGTTTTATGTGTCCTGTTTGGTTACAGTTCCCAAATACTTTCTCTTTTGATTCTGGAGTCTTCTTGACTTCCAGGGTAGATGGAGCAGCAGGGGATTCCTTAGTTTTGGAAGTATATTCTTCCCTGTTCCTAGTATTTTGTTCCCTGGGGGGTCTATTGACCCTTTTATAAAGACCATTCATATCAATAGTCTCTTCCAATACACCTATTAAGGTGGAAAGATCTCAATCCATAGGCATTCTGCACCATACACTGTGGTTGATTTGTCTGGTGTGGTGCTCCAAAACCTAACCTATAGCCATCAGACTCACTTTTCTAGTATAAGGAAAGCTCAAATCATAAAACAGACCTCAAGAATGGATTCTACACCAAAAATAACCCCTAGTCACTCAGCCAAAGTACCCCTCTATCTCTCATGGTTTGGAAGATACAGCTTAAATCAAACCTGGCCTACCCATAACCCTACCAGGTGTCACAGACCAGTGAAGGTTAATTGACATACCCTTGATGCCTTCAAGTACATACCCCATACAGTAAAACCATACAGCACCAAAAAAACCTGCAGCAGTATACAAAATTAATATATGCAAGGCACTGCATGAAGAACCAAACAAATCACCTGTATACACAGCAATATATGCAAGACACTGCATGGAGAACCAAACAAATCACCTGTATACACAGCAATATATGCAGGCACTGCATTCAGAGGCTTTAAAGCATCATACAGGACACTATACAGAAGTAATTTATGCAGGGGGCACCTGTATCAATGCAGCACAGCAATGCATGCAAGAGTGTACATGCATGTAGATCCTGCACAGCCTCCTCCTTTGACCAGGAAAAATGCCTCATGAACTGTATTCACTGTACCAGGGAGACCCTCAGGGGCAGCCCTGAGGGCAGGATTTTCTATAAATGGAGGGCCCCCCTCCCCCATTCAGGTCCCAATCATCAGTTCCCCCCATCCTCCCCTCCAGGGATTACCATGCCTCCTAGGCACCCTTAACCCATACTTTTACTACCCTCAACCATTATCCCATAACCCATAATATCATCATCATCAATCCCATATCATCATCATCACCATCACCATCATCATCATCATCAACCACCACCATTACCCTGGAACATCCACCATCATCAGCAATTACTTTTGACCATGACCCAATCCAATAACCCATACTTTTGACCACCCACCACCACCATTATTCACTCAATACCTCATACCTTTCAACATCACCACCATGTACCCATAACCTGAACATCATCCATGACCATACATCATCATCACCATCCATCATCATCATCTACCTGAACATCATCAGTCATCATCATCATCCATCATCATCATCACCTACCTGAAAATCATCAGTCATTATCAGTCATCATCATCATCATCACCTACCTTGACCATCATCAGTCATCATCATCATCACCACCATCCATCATCATCATCAAATACCCTGACCATCATCAGTCATCATCATCACCACCACCATCCATCATCATCACCACCTACCTCATCCATCATCATCACCTACTTCATCAATCATCATCATCATCAACCATCACCATCAGTTATCAACAATAGGCCCAAACGTTTCAACCTTTATTCAAATAATCACCTGTATCACCAAAGGAGTATCAATCAGTAACCAGTAAAAAAAATATAAAATAAATATAAAACAAAATAAAAAAAATATATAAAGGATAAGACTAGAGAAAGGATTTCCCCTTACTCAGCTTCTATCCACCAGGTCACCTATCGTTTCCACCATTTCTTTGTTATCAAGCTTGAATACATTGATCCTAGGTCTGATAGAAACTATAGGTGCAAATCTATCTGAAAATCAGCCACCAAATCTCTTTTCTTTTATTGTTGTGAGCTAACTATAGTACTCAGAGGGGCAGGCAATTCAAAAACACCCTTAGTATTCCTCTATCTTATTTTTTAGTTGTAGTACTAAATTACCCCTCAAGTGACTGCCAACAAGCTATTTGCTACTTTTTACCCAATCCCAAAGGAGTCTCCACACCAGGACATAAGTTGAGGATTCTTTCATTGACTTCTTCTTTATCAGCATCAGGATAAAAAAAATCTAACCTCTTTTTCTGGCCTAAGCAAAACTTATGAGGTTTGTCCTTGGATGGATCAAACTGGGAACTTTCAAAAGTTTTCATCATCTTTCTTTTCCAAATCCTGGTACCAAACTGCACTTTGATAAATTCTTTCCAAGAATTCCAGGATAAAGATCCAACTTCTTCTCTATTATTTATAAACCAATCAAGAGCTACTCCTTCAAATAATCTGGGCAATCTTACCACAGCTATTGCATCAGGGAGCTCATAAGAAGAAAGATTATAGTAAATAAATTTAATGAAACTGACATGGTTGTATTCTCCTTCTCCAGAGAATTTAGGCCATTCATTGATGGGAGGATGTAGCTTCAAAGCCTGCTCCATTTCAGGAGTAGGACTGGGTCTGAAAGACTAATTCCTAGTTATCCTGGTTCTGGGAGGAACACTAGGAGTACTGGTGAACCTAGCAGGCCTAGTTTCTTCTAGATCAAGGACGAGAGAGTTGGTAGGATTGATCTTAAGATCTCTGAGATCATTCTTAATCATACCTAACTCCAATTTAAGTTTATTGCTTAATAAGTCATATTTGTTAATCAGATGAGCTGAAAGAGTAGGACTAGTTTTCTTAAATTCTTCCTTAACCTGGTCTATGGTTGCAAGAATATCTTCCTGAAGAATTGATTGGTTGTCATCAATATGTTTCATCAGGTCCAACTGACTACCTCTTATACTACCCTTGATTGGTTGTATTTCCAATTCATCAATTCTCATAATCTGAGACTGAGTGTCAATCACTCTGAAAATACTTGAACTTAATTTTTCCAATTGTTGATAAACTTTGTCAAACCATTGGCTAATAATAGTAAAATTGTGAGACAAATTTACAGAAAAGCTATTAAGAGCTTCTACATCTAATTGTGGTACACTTTTCTCCACTTCTGGGCTAAGGATATTATGCTGTCCCAATCCTTTGGGTTCCTTAACTTCTGATGGGCTGAGGAACTCTTCTTTTCGGGGTCATTTCCCTTTAAGAAAGCTAACTGATCCCAAGGATTCCAGTTCTGCACGTATCCTTCTACTTCTTTCTTTGGGATCAACCTTTGCAGAGAAATCTGAGATTTCTTTGCCTCAGAAATGGCTTTTCTCATACCTATTTGATCCTCCTGGGTCTGAGCCAACCTGAATTGTTCCCAATAGCTCATGTTCTCTTTCACTAATACTTTGACTCTTTCCTCCTTGGTTGAGTCCAGCTGGGGTGGCGTAGGAGGACCTGTAACCTCCTGGGATAACATGGTGGGCAAAGGATGGCTCTCCAACAGTCTGTTGGTCGAGTTGGAGGCCACGGTTGTCGCCGTTGTCATCCTGCGTGAGGCTATGGTCAAAGGTTTGAGTCCCCTCATTGCGCTAGTGACTGGAGTCCTTGCGCGCACAGGTTCCTCCAGGCAGAGATCCATATGACAGGGCTCTACCTGTTGCACGGTTGTTGCGCCTATTTTGATACATAGCAACAAAAAAAAAAGTGTAAGTCTTTTGTCAAAACTTTGAAAAAAAAGACTTTAAAATTATAAAAATAATATTTTTTGTGTGTTTTATATTTTTAATAATTTTTTATAAATATTTTAACTAACTTAGATTTAAATTCAAGGGTGCCAACACTTGGTTGGGATAAAAACTATCCTTGGAGGGTATTCCAACGGGGTCTGAGTGAGTTCCAATCAGATCCTGGGATAAATCCAAGGGTAAGTCCAATGGTACACTGTCTGGGACGTCCTCTAGGAGGTCCTGGTCAATGAGATCACCAAAAACAAAATCCACTGAGATTGATAAAAACAAAAAATATAAGTTTAATATTTTTTTGTATTTTTATGTGTTAAAATGATGTTTTTAGAAAAAATAATCACTTTTATTATTTTTGGATTTTTCTTAATCTTCAGGGTTACTTAGCTTATAAATATAAAGCTTCCTTTGATAAATCTTCCACTCCTTATGTTGCCTTAATAAAGAATTGAAATTGATAATTCTTTCAAGCTCAAGTTCTTTTTCTTTTATAACCTGCTGTTTATCATAAAGCAATTTCTCCTTTTGTTGCTCAGGAGTTATGATAACAAGGACAAAGTTACGGAGTTTTCCTTCTTTTTTCTTTTCCAGAAGGTTCAAATAAAAATTGATCAATTCTCTGTTTGTCTTAAGATTCACTAGAGAAACAAATCATCAAAAATATATTTTATAAGTATGTTAAATTATTTTTTTTCCAACTTAAATAGACTTTTCCAATAATTAAAAATTAATTATTTAAGGATAGTTCCCGGCCAGACCACCATTTGTCAGCTCTCTGATACCAGGAGCCTTGCAGTACTTTAGGTACAGAGAGTGATAAAAATGCTGGAATGATAATAATAATTATTATTCCAATAATAAACACTTAGAACCTCAATTAAATTATTTCATAAGAGCAGTTGCAAGGTTTAATTGGTTTGGTAGTAAATGGTTTTCAATATAATATAAAAGAGGGGCCACAGTATTATACTACTGGGGATCTTTACAGACTAGCAACCTCTCTTCAAGGGACCTCCTTAGGCAGTTTAAGAACCTTGGAATAAATATGGGTGCCTTAGAAAGGACTTATTCCACTTATGGCAGGGCTTAAAAGCACAAATGGCCTACACAGGAAGGGTAACACTCACTCTGAGCACTTCACCACGAGAATCCTGGAATAATTGGAAGGGTTTCAGAGCAGATGGGATAGATTGCTTGACTAAATTCAAGGGTTGATTGGTTAATAAGGGTAAATAATACTACTACAGACTAAGTCATAAATCACTTGCTTATCTTCATATAAAGAATTGATTAAAAATGACACGGTGTCTGATTGATAATAAATAATTCCTGGTAACTGATGATGGAATAATGGATCCAAAGAGGTATGTATAAATAAAATTTTGGGGTGATTTTGATCTTCTCAGGGAAAGTAGAGAGGTTTCTGCTCTCGGGCTGAGGCTGGAAAGCCAGTCAGGGCAAGATTATCACTTCCACTTAGTGATTTCAATCAGCTGTCCTTAGATCTGCTGGATTTCTGTACTATTTTAGCCACAGGATCTGTTAATCTGTTATGGCGTAAATTTGATCATTCTGTACTCATCCTTCATTTGTACTATTGATATTTCTTTCAAGCGTGCAGATTTGGATGTTTACTGGTTTCCATTATCTGCTGATCATGTAGATAATTTTTGATAATTTTTATGAACACTTCTTGTAGTGTTTTGTGGTCTTCAAAGATCAAGATAAGTGATTTACGTGGTAGTCCTTGATCTTTGATTTATTATTTAAAAATTTTTAAAACTTAATTTTCATTAATTTTATTTAATTTTTGATCTTCTTAGATCATTAGTAATTCATATGTCAGTTTGTTAAATATACTCCTAACTAGGTTGTAGCTCTTCTGAGCAGTGCCTGGTTGTCAGATTAGTCACGACTGATCCAGACGCGGGGATCAGTTAGTACAGATGCGCGCGGGGTAGGATCCGCTGCGTGCCTGGCAGAATCAGCTGCAAGCAGGTCTCTAGTACGTGGGAATCTGCTTCTACTAGTACGTACAGGTATGTAATGATGCGGGGCTACGCAAGGGAATTTTGACATAACACATTTCCGCGTGTAACTCCTAAAATATACACAACACCTCAATTCTGAGCAAATTTTAGGTGTAAACCCTATACGTGACAATAAGTGTGAAATATTGCAATGGCCAAAAACTGCCATACTGGTGTTGTAATTTTTAGTAATTTTCTTTTTTAATTATTTTAAAAATATAAGGACTTGGAATTCAAGGGTGGGGTCAGTGAGTGACCCTAACTTATTTCGGGTGAGGAATCCATTTCTGTAATAAATTTCTCAATCCTTATTTTGTTAAGTGAGGTATTCTTCTTTTTCATAGTTTTGTGTTACTATTTGACAGTTTTGCTCTGTACATAGTAGCAAGCTGACAGTCTTAAAGCTCTCAAAATTGAATATTTAAAGTATTTCAAGATATTTTACAAATAGTGGTTATCTTATTTTTGACATACTTGGTATTTTTAATGATTTTTTATAAAAAATACATACAAAGTTTATTTAAGTATTTTTATATACGTTTATGTATTTTTAGACTATCTACTATCTACAGGGAAATTAATTACATTTGTAGTATTTCCCTGTCTAGGTTGTAGCACCTTTACATGGTACCTGGGCTTTTCAAGTCTCTTGTCACTTTGTCAGCTTGCAGTCCTGCGGCTGCGTACTTTTCAGATTCCTGTGGCTGCGTACAAGGCCTTTCAGGGTACCCGTACAGGGTGGCAGTGCTGCTGCTCAGCTGCGCGTGGATGTTTTGGTTGCCGCGGCTGCGTGCGGGAGTTGTGAAAAATCACATTCCCACCTGTTACTCCTCCAAATCACAGAATTCCTGGGTTCTGTCACAAAATTAACTGTGAAACCTATACGTGGGGTTTTGTGTGAAATATTAGAATGGCCAAAATCCCAAGGGCGTGCCTCTTTCCAAATATTTATAAATTATTTAAAAATATAAGTAGTAGGAATTTGAGGTAGGTGTCAGTCAGTGAACCTACCTAAATTTTTTGTGTAGAATTAGAATTTTAAATAATATTTCTAATATTATTTATCCTTTTATAATATTTTTATTTATTTATCTTATTTGTATTATTGTGTTACTTTTGTAGCTTGCTCTGCAATAGTAGCAAGCTGAAAATTGTTTAGATTCCTTCCATGTTCAAAAGTCCTTTGAGAGAATTTGGGACATTGGCATATCCAAATGCTTCAAAATCTGGTAGTGTTATCCATAGTTTTAATTGATTTTGATGTTGTGGTAACTCAGATGTTTGGAGGTTGTCTGAGATTTATTTTTTAAAATAGAAATAGAAATTAATCTGAATGCAATTTTTATTTCACTCTTATACCTCCTGGTGATCCTAAGTATTCAAAAAAGAAATATTGCTTCTATTTTGAATATTCATTTTCTCTTCAATGGGCAAGGCATTGAAAGGAAGATTTTCTATTTTGAAAAAGGTTTTAAACCAATATATCATAACAACTGCTGATGGTTAACACAACTAAAATACTTAGCCAATCTCAAGGTGTTTGGATTCAAATAAAAGGCCAATTGCCTTGATGAAACATCACATAGTTTATCTTAAAACTAATCATCTTATTAAAAAAAATGATTTGAAATCACATTTTGGTGTTACAAATTGTTAATTATGCCCCGTATGACAAGGAAAATTCCAATGCATAGAGTTAGTGGGATTTTCTCAAATTACACAATTGACATCTAGGAATGTGTATTATATATATATATTTTTCATAAAAAGATATTTGGGAATGTTTAACAAGTGGGTGATCTCAAAATGACAGCTGCAAAGTTAAAAAAAGGTGTTTAGGGTGTTATTATTGAAAAAAGATTTTGTGTAGCTTTACAAAAGGTGGTGCATCAAATATAATTTAATCAGAATTTTTCAAGGAGATCTTGTATTCTGTGCACATGTGGATTTTGGTTTTTTCCACTCTTGCTTCAATTTCTGTTTGGATGTAAGAAATTTTTGGAAATTCATTTATTTGAAAATTTTGAGAATTTTACAGTGCAACCTAAATATTTAACCTCTTCAAGTCAGGGTGACCCCACCACATCATTGGATTTTTTAAATTGAGTTAATCTTGATTTGAATATAATTAAAAGTTTCTGGTTGAAAAAAAAAGAATGGGATCAACATCAAGATACATGTAGTACTCAAGAAAACTTTCACCAAAGCCAATTTTGCATCCAAAAATAATCCCCATATCTTTTAAAGTAAAAATTTAAAAATTAAACTATTTGGAATATTTTTAAAATTTTTGTGTGGTTTTCATTAAGCTAGAAGGCTTGGAAACTTGGTTTCTGAAATATGAAAATGCCTCTGTGAGATCAACTTCTGGAAGTAAACCAAAGGCTCTTTGTTAAAATTGTGGTATATCCTCCAGAGCTTCCTCACTTAACTAGTTTTGAGGTATTGAAGGAGGAATTTTTGTTGGGTGATCATCTCTTAGTGAATTATTTGGTTTAGCAATTTGACTAATTTTCAATTTTCTATCCCTCTTGATGCGCCGGTTTGTGGCCAGTTGAATGTAGGCTTCATCCAGGTAGTGATATATTTGGGATACATGCGGAGCCCTCCAAAAATTTGCATGATTGAATCGTTCCTCATTTTCACCCTCAAAATCAGATATGAATCCACTGTCTAAGAAAAAAAGCAGAAGTTTCTGGGAACATTTCCACCATTTCCAGCTCAACTTCTGTGGTCTTTCAAATTTCCTTTGTGTTATTCTGTATTTCAAAACATAATAAGCAGTTAGTCATTTATCATGAAGAGAAAATTACAAAAGATTGATTCAAAATAATTTTTTCTTTTTGAGACTTTGAGATGCAGAAAAATTAGATTTTCTTGGCTGCAGCCTCCTTCTGCCTTGTGCTCCTTCTTCCAAATAGTCTTATTTGAGATAAGCCAAAAATTTATTATGGAGACCCTGTTGGCTGGGGTGTTGTCATTCTCATTTATTTTCAGCTTCTACTCACCATGAAAAAAAATTCCTGCACCTTGTGGCAGGTGTAGCACCTGGAACTTGTTTTGGTTTGGTTTTTACTCTGTGAAAATTTGGTTTCTAACTTGAGTAGGAACTTGAGGAAATTTGTTTGTACTGGTTCTTGAGTATTCCAAGGAATTCTAGTGCATGCATGGAATATAGAAGATTTGGAATTATAGGGAATTCAATTTTATGTACGCTAATCAGAGAGTTGTTCCATCAACTATAACATGTGAGATTCAACCGCTTTGACACAACACACCTAGAAATTTGGCAAAATTTCAAATAGCATACTTTTCCTTTTTCCTTTTTCAATTTTCTTAATGTTGTCTGTTTCTTTTTTTTTTTAACTGTGATTTAAGTTTAATCCTATTTCTGAAGAACATCCAGCTTAGGTGTTGATTATTTTTTTAGTATTCATAGAAATTATATCAATCAGACTTTGACCACTTGGATACACTTCAAAATCCCAAGCTCTGCTCAAAGTTCATAAAAAATTTGAGCTTTTTTTTGATATATCATATGGTTTCCAAAATAGCTGAAAAATTCCATTTGACAAGAAATTCAATCAGAACTAAAATCTCAATTAAATTGTAATTTTTACAAAAATGATGAATCAAAACAATTAAAAACAAAATTTCAGAAACAATTAAATATTGCTGACATCTTCTTTCTTTCTCAAAATTAGAAATATATCATAGAGAATCTAAGACTAATGAGAGTATCTTCAACTTTTTTATTATTATTTTACTGATTTTTTTGAAAGAAATGGAGAGATCTTGTCAAGTAAATTAGTATTTTGAAGAAATTTTGTGTGATAAGGCTTTAGCAAATAAATAAATATTACAAAATAATTTCATTCAAACCAAAGTTCAGTTTCAAGTGAGCTTGCTAATCTCTCCAGTCTATCCTCTACTGGCTTCATTTCCAAAACCAATTTCTCTGTCCAAGGTAATCTTTCAAGGAATATAGGACAGTAACAATTAGAAGGAAGGCCTTCACTAGGTTTCATCTCATAATTTGGAACTATTTAATTGTAAGTTCTTTCATATTCTACGTTTCTTTTAGCATGAATTTCACCCTTCATTTCAGATATATAGTTTAGAGTGTTGTTATCAAGGTTGTGTAAAAATTTTGAATATGTTTTGCTTCTCCAGTAGACTTGAACAGAATGATATTTTCCTTGATGGTCTTCCTCAGTATCAGAGCAACAATCCACCCTAGGAAGGAGATTTCTGGCCAAATCATTTCCCAAATGGTGTTTTGCGGTTGCTAAGAGGTTTCTGTATATCTTTTTTCTTCAATGTAGGAATCCTCAGCTCACAGCAGTAGGAAATTAAGAGGAATTTTAGGCTCACTCTTTGTTTAACTCTAGATCTGGGCTTCTTGTTACAAGTTTGAGGCTTCATTTATTGGTCCTTTTTCCCACGTAGCCATTGTTCAAGAATTCCAAAAAGTATTTCCTTTTTGCAAAATCCAACATCAAGTGCATAATTGGTAAATGCGCCATCCGTCTTAGCATGGAACCAATGCTTTATGATAACTTCTGACAAGAATTTGTCCCGCTTTGTAAAATTAGGGCAGTCCCATGGGAAAGTTGGAGCCTTCATTCCAAAGCTTTCCAACTGTTTCTGACATTGCTCTTTGAACTTTCCAGGTATGCTTTTCTTTCCACCATAGAGGTTGGTGTCAGTTGTTTGCAGGGTGAAAAAAAGATTGTTTTGATAAATGGATCCAAGCTGTTTCAAATTCAACTCTTGTACTTGATCTTCAGAGGGTGGTGGTGGAACCATGTCGCCACAAGGTTTCATATTCAAAACAGTTTTTATGTAGTCCCGTAGGCATAGACTGATGGGGTCATTAAATTTGGGAAAATTTTCAGCTACTTCTTTATTGAGTGTTCTGGTTTTGATGTATTTTGAACTATGAGAAGCCCTCAAATCCATTTTGTGGTGGAAAAGATGTTACATAAGGTTTTTGTTCAAGTTGGGGAGTTTTTGAGTGGTTGATCTGTTAGCAAAAAGATAAAATTCAGATGATTGGATCTGAGCACATCCAATAGTTTATCTGGTTACTTGTGGTATTTTATGAAGAGTTCATATTCATAATGACTGATGAGAATTCATTATCAATATTATTCAAGTTGAAAAATTCATTATATGAGACAGTGCGTCCATTTGAAAGAAAGAAAAATTGTGTCAGGCAGAAAATATTTTGAATGATCCTTAAAGCTAGATAATGGCCACATGTGAAATTTGCATCTCCCTTGAAAGTGCATCGTTTTTTAGAATATTATATTTTGAATTTATTATTAATGTTATGAATCACACATTTTGAAATGACCTCATAGGGTAAAATAATTCATCACCAAAACATATTTAAATTCTTAACCTGAGTTTGGGTGATGAAATGATTAAATGGCTTTTCAATGAACCTGAAATGAAGATTGTTCCAAAATTCAAGGTTCCCATTTTACATACATAAATACCCATTGAAATATCAAATTTAAACTGGGTATTTCAAAAAATGAATGGGTGAGCAGTGAAATTGGTATAAAAAACATCTTAAAATGTTCTACAAGTATATTGACATTAATATTGTGCATAGAACTGAAGTTTGAGGATTGGTATGGAGAAAATGTTGGACCATTTATTCATCTTCCCAGCTAGAAATGAATTTTGCATTGCTTTGGAAAACCCAGGAAAAAAAGAATATATTTCTGAATTTATTACATATGGTCATAATATCCAAATCACCTGGTCACCTGATAATTAATTTAACACATATTCTGCTGTGTATGAACAAAATAGCACTAAGGGTAAAAGTAACTGAAGGAATTGAACAATTATTGCAGCTTTTCTAATGAAGATTTATGTGAAACATGCTATGCTGAATTTACTCCTCATTGTTTGCAGGTCCATTTAAATATTCTTAACAAAACTCATGGGTTGCCTTCAATTTATGCCAATATACCATTTTTCATGAATAATTAAGAAATCAAAGCAACATGAAATGAAAATGGTTGTGTATTTTACCCTTTATTTGCCCTGAATTCTTCATTAAGGACTGTTCATTTCACTATAGTTGGAATTCATCATCAATTGGATTATTTGAGTGGAATCTAGTGAATGATACAAAGCAAGAATTTGCCTGCTATTGATAAAACTTGTGATTTTCCTTAATGTTCCAGCTCTGGGGGTGAGGAGAGATTGGTGATAAAATTAATCAAAATAGGAAAGTTTTATATTTCATTCACAACACTTCAGATTTAATTAATATTTCAAACTTTCCATGATAAGAATGGAATTTATTTCAAGGACTAGAACCAGCAGACTATAGAGGAAAGTGTCAGATCAAGTCAAGATAAAGATAAAAATAATAAAATGAAAGGAAATAAAAACAAGACCAAAAGTTCACAATGAGAGACTGATAGAGACAGGTGATAGAGCAGATAGGATGTAGAGGCGGTAGAAGGTAGACAGGATACTGAGCATGAGACTGAAGCTCAGAAGAAATATATCAGATTTGTAATGTGAATGTTGACCCAGAGGATTAGAGATCTTACCAGGCAATCAATGAAGTGAGTGAAGTGAGATGAACATTTATGGATAGGACAATGGCATCAAGCGGATAGAAGGTGATGAAATAAGAGTGATGACTTTATAAGGCAGTGAAATGAGAAGTAGAGAGGTGAAGACAAGACAAGTCATGGGGATGATTAATGAGATAGAAGTTGGGTCAAGAGAGGGAAAAATAGAAAGAGAATTGAGATGAACAAAACAGGAGTCAAAAGAAATTAGGAAAAATAGTCAAGGTGACAGATGGAGTCTGTGAAGTTGTGGATTTAGAGTATCTACACAGTGGTGTAAATCTTTCAATGGTAGAGTAGTTTTGGGAGTCCACGCATAGATCAAATTCATGGGGATGCGGACACTCTAATTTGAGAGTACAACCTCTTCTCACGGGTAGTCTCCTTCTCCTGAGTCTCACACAGGAAGGAAGACAAGACAGACCTTCAATCTCTCAGCCTCAATCCCTCTCAACCTCAACCACTCTCAACAACTCTCAGCCAATCACCTCTACAATCACTTCAGGATAATACTCACCACTCTGAGTTTCTCCTACCTCGACTACTTTTGTTCTTTCATTTACCTCTGTTTCTCCAACTCTCTTCTTCCTTTCTTTGTTATCAACTTTCACCCTCATTCATGATCCGTGTGCCTGGTGAGATGTCAACTTATCCTACTTTCATCTTACTCATTGATTGTGACCTTGACTTACAAAGGCTGCTCTACCTTACTCAGTCTCATCTCATCCTACGCTCTCGATGCTCCTATAGTCCTCATTTCCACCAATGTCATGATCCTCAAAGCCTGATGTTGGTACTCATATGCTTCCTTATCTCACATGTATAGGCTATTGATTCTTCCTACCCTCATCAGTTTCCAGTTTATAGTGCAATCAATCTTCTAATTCTATTACGGTTAAAAGCCAAAAGGAAAGGCTCTCTCAATTCTACAAAAGGAACTGGAAAATGGCGGCCTCAGAAGGATTTTGTCAAGCCATGCTGAAAAATGCTCTGGATACAATTCCAAGGCTAAGCAAGGACAATTACGGCGTCTGGAAAGACAAAATGGATGCTATACTGGACGTACAAGGATGCGCAAAGGCCCTAAACAACAATGTCTCTACTCTTGAAGGCGACGTGAATGATGAGATCAAACTCCTTATTATCTCTCGACTGGAACCATCAATGCACGAAAAAATTGTAACACCATCAAATAAAAACTCCGCCAAACTACTATGGAAGGCTATTATAGAGAAATACGCGTCTTCCCAAGCATTGAATAGGGCAAGGATATTCAACAACTTCCTCTATATAAAATTTAAACCGGACAAAATTGAAGAATTCATAACCAGAGTCAAGGTATTCCTAAAGAAAATGCTAGAAGTAGGGATTACACTACCAAACAACATACTTGCATATCTTATTCTCTTCAAATTTCCCAATAATATGAAGGACTTCAAGAGACAAATTATGCACACAGACAAGGAACTTTTGGTCAAATAAGTACTCAACCATCTCACGCAACTGAACAATGAATCAAAATCCCAAGATCCTCGAGACAATCCAAAGGATCAATCTGAGATTGTGCTGACAAACACCAAATCCTCGACTGGAACATCTAAAAATGGAGAGAGACAAAGATGCACCAAAGGGTGGCACAACCCTAAACAGGATAAGGTACACACAGCCGACAAATGCTGGCACTTACACCCCAAACTGGCCCCAGAGTGGTGGAGAGAGGATCAAACAAAATGGAAGGCACGGAAGAATAAGACGACCGCTTCAGCACATTATCTTGCACTACTCACTACATGGATCAACCATGAGGACCCAAAATCCAAATTCATACTCGACAGCGGAGCATCTCTACACATGGTAAACGACAGCCAATACTTCAAAGACATGTCCCCCTGCGTAGAAGACAACATCAAAACCGGAAAGAAAGGAGCCAAGCTAGAAATAAAAGGGAAAGGAACGGCTGTTTTCAACTGGGACAACTTCACGCTTGAACTGTCAAATGTATACTACGTACCAAGTCTAACCATAAATCTTCTGAGTGCCGGCGCCCTCAACCAGGCTGGATGCAAACTAAAGGGAGAGAAGGATAACTTCCATGTAACAAGGAACAATCAAAAACTGTTTAGCGGAAAAATAGTTGACAATCTCTATACGCTAGAAACTCCCAAGTTCAATTGATTGAACCCAAAATTAGCAAACTTGACCTACACATTTGAAGATGAACTAATGGAGATTCATCAAAACCACGGACATGCTTCGATCACTAGGCTCAAGAAGATCACTAAGCATATCCCAGCTGAGGTCAAGAAGAAATTTGAATGCATACACTGCATCAAAAGAAAAATCACGAAAACCTCATTCAAGGAAACTTTGAAGCCAGTGAGCAAAGTCTTTGAGAGAATCCACCTAGATCTCATAGTACCTCTCAAGCCGCAATCAAAGGGCAGGCACCAATACATCCTAACTCTGGTCAACAACGCATCAGGATATATTGGAGCCTTTCCAATGGGATCAAAGGACAAGACGCCAGACATCCTAATAGATTTGATAGAAAAAGAGTATAGGAAAAGAGGATATTATCCAACTGAAGTATGTTCAGACGGCGGTTTGGAATTCCTCAATCAAAAACTCAAGATCTTCTACAAAGACAGGCATATACATCAAATCACATCTGAACCCTATCACCCAGAACATAACGGAAGAGAGGAACGGGCCAACAGGACCATAATAGAATCAACTAGAACTATGCTAAAGGATGCTCAGTTACCCGCAAATCTGTGGCACGAGGTGATTAAGGCAAGCTCTCTTATGCTAAATCAGATCTGCAGGGACGGTCATGAAGAATTGCCTTGGGCAAGAATTCATGGGTACAAATTACCCTTGAGTTTCTTGAAACCAATTGGAAATCCATGCATCTTTCTTCTGTCAAGACGAGAGAAAGTTCAAAAGTTTAAGGAAAAAGGAGAAGAAGGAACCCTTGTAGGCATCAATCCCACTCTTTGTTCTTATTGTGTTCTGACCAAATTCAATTCTATCATACACACCAAGCACGTCAAGTTCCTCAAGATGACGAACCCTCAACAGTCAAATCTTCTTCTCTCAGAGGACGAAGTATTCAACAACAACGCCAAAGAGGAAGACAAGGACTTGCATGGCAAACAACCACAAAATCCCACTCCCATCACGAATAACCCTGTGTACACAGAATACAGAGAGTCAGTCAAAGAATCATCATCAACAGAATCAGAAGATAATTTCAACTCAGACTTGGCATCGTTGGAGGACATAAGTACCTGCATCCAACCAATCCCCTCATCTACAAACCATCAATCAGACAGATCAAACCATCCAAACCCTTGAATGGAAACGGCACAACTGACTCAACCTTCTAGGACACTCAGAGAAGGCTTGTCATTACGGGCTCCGCAAAGATACGGATTTTTCACTATTATGAACCAAGAAGCTACGAGGAAGCTAAAACATGCAAGGAAGGTGAAAGATGGATCAAAGCCATGGACACAGAACTAGGCTCGATAGAGTCATTGGGAGTCTGGGAAGACTATGGCGGACCGGAACCAACAAACCCCCTACGGATGGTGTGGACGTACAAACTCAAAGAAAACTGCCATGGAGACCCCATCAAGTACAAGGCTAGGCTGTGTGTTCAAGGATTCAACCAAATAGAAGGACTAGACTATTTCAAGACCTTTGCCCCAACGGGTAAACCATCTTCTCTCCGAATGCTACTTGTATATGCACTAAAGTCAAAACAAAAAGTTCAACAATTTGATGTTGAGAGCGCATTCCTGCACTCAAAAATAGACGAGGAGGTAATTATCGGGACGCCAAAGGGTTCAAATAGAAAATATCGATTCCTCAAATTCAAGAAATCACTGTACGGCCTGAAACAAGCCCCTAAAAATTGGTAAGAAACTCTCACGGCATGGTTCAAAGAAATCGGATTCCAAGAATCAGTATGTGATCCATGTCTATATCTATCTAAAGACGGACAATCAAGACTCTTCTTTCATGTGGATGATCTGATCTTGTTCGGAGATGGACAGGACTTCAAACAAAAATTCCTTAACAAATTCAATGGGTCTGAAAGCAGAAGTCCAGATACATTACTGGGCATGAGAATACAGGTGGAACAGGATCAAATACTACTAAGCCAACCCAATCACATCCAACACGGCCTAAAAGAATTGGGGCTATGCAACTGCAGGGATACAAACACACCACTCACACAGAAACTACAGCTCAAACCCGCAACAGATGAAGAACATGAAGCATTTAAGGAGCTCAATATAAATTATCATTTGGCAATCAGAATGCTAAATCACATTGCCTGTTACACTTGACCAGATATCAGTTTCGCGGTATTGAGTCTTGCAAGGTTCAACACCAAACCAGGAATCACTCATTGGAACAAGCTGAAGAAAACATGGAAGTATTTGAAGAAAACCAGGAATCAATGTCTAAAGATAACCTACCTACCCAAATCTGATCCCTTACAAGTATACTTGGACGCATTGTGGGCGGATGATCCAAACACCCGCAAATCTCAAACGGGATACCTATGCATGGTTTTTGGAAGCCTTGTATCATGAAATAGTTGCAAGCAACAAAACATAACCTGGTGATCCACTGACGCGGAGCTCAACGCTCTAGTTGACTCATACCACGAAGGCATGTGGATCAAAGCTCTCCTACTTGATATCTTCAAGCAATCCATCGAAGCGATTTCAATGAATATAGACAACAGCGGTTTAGATGACAAAATCAGGAAATTTGTTTTGAACTCAAAGACCAGGCACCTAGATTTAAAAACAAAAGGAATGAGAGATGAGCTCAAGGCCAACAATATTGAACTGACGCTTGTGAAATCCTCAATGATGATTGCAGATTCATTAACCAAGGCTGCTTCAGCACAAAGTATTGCCTTGCTTTCCCGTTTCTTTTTCTTGCCATAACAGTACTAGGTGTCTCTTGTTCAGTTCTCTGATTTCTCTCATCTCACCATGCATGGAGGAGTATTAAGCTTTTAATGGTAGAGTAGTTTTGGGAGTCCACGCATAGATCAAATCCATGCGGATGCGGACACTCTAATTTGAGAGTACAACCTCTTCTAACGGGTAGTCTCCTTCTCCTGAGTCTCACACAGGAAGGAAGACAAGACAGACCTTCAATCTCTCAACCTCAATCCCTCTCAACCTCAACCACTCTCAACAACTCTCAGCCAATCACCTCTACAATCACTTCAGGATAATACTCACCACTCTGAGTCCCTCCTACCTTGACTACTTTTGTTCTTTCATTTACCTCTGTTTCTCCAACTCTCTTCTTCCTTTCTTTGTTATCAACTTTCACCCTCATTCATGATCCGTGTGCCCGGTGAGATTTCAACTTATCCTACTTTCATCTTACTCATTGATTGTGACCTCGACTTACAAAGGGTGCTCTGCCTTACTCAGTCTCATCTCATCCTACGCTCTTGATGCTCCTATAGTCCTCATGTCCACCAATGTCATGATCCTCAAAGCCTGATGTTGGTACTCATATGCTTCCTTATCTCACATGAATAGGCTATTGATTCTTCCTACCCTCATCAGTTTCCAGTTTCTAGTGCAATCAATCTTCTAATTCTATTAAGTGGTTCCGCAAATTTTGCCGTGGACCCAGATGTGTGTCAGAAGAGTCTTCATCTTAACTCCCCTGGTGACTGGAGATCTTGCTGTCCAACGGGTCACAGTTGGTAAGGGGAGTAAACACCCTAGTACACAGAAGTTCTAGCAAAGTGATGCTTGAGGCTTTTGTTAGAGAGTTGGCAACCATAGCATCAGTTTGGATCAGTGAAAGAATGAATAATGATTCATTTAAATCTTCGCGTAGTCCCTTAGTCTTGATGTTGATATGTCTGGATTTAGAGTGATATCCAAATCCCTTTATCTTGTAATCCAGTCCCTTACTGTCAATATATAGCTTGGGCTTGACTTCAGTGAGCCCGTGCACTTCAGTGATTGGATGTGTGATCCACTTGAGTGATCCACTTGAGTTCTAGATAGCTGTCAAGAAGAGCATTGAGCTCTGATTCCGTAGAGGAGTATGTAATGTTTCTTTGCCTTGAGGAGTTCCATAAAATTGGGAAACCGTAATGAAAATATATCCAGTTTGAGACTTACAGAAGGTTGGATCGTCACCCCACGTGGCATTGCTAAAGCTGGAGACGACCTCCTGACCTAAGTCACATCTGATAACTAGTTTAGAGGTTTTGGTCGTTTTGAGGTATTTCCAAACCTTGCCAATTTCTCTCCAGTGGGTCATACTGGGTTTGGCATTGAACCTAGCCAGACTAGAGACGGCGAAGGCAATTTTGGGTTGAGTAAATTGCCCAATGTGATTGAGAAGAAAGACTGCGGATTGGTAGTTAATGTTGAGTTGCAAGAATTCAGCATGGTCGGAATCCAATGCTGGTTTGAGCTGCAGGTTTTGAGTCAAGGGGGCCTTTGTGTCCTTGCAAGCGGACAAGCTGAGTTCTTCAAGACCACGTTCTATATTTTTTGGTTGACTTAGAAGAATTTTGTTTTCTTTAACCTCCATCAGCATTCCAAGAATTGTGTTTGGAGGGTGACACAAAGATTTATTGAAGCGATTAAAGAAGTTAATTTTTAAATTGTGAGTATTCCCCACATGGATCAGATTGTCTACATGGAAGTAGACAATCTCTTTGGTCAGAAGATTGATGTATAGACACGGATTGCTGGTTGATTTGTGGTAACCTTGAGATATGATCCATTGGGTATACGTCTCATACCAATTCTTTGGAGATTGATTAAGTCCATATAAAGATTTAATAAGTTTTAATTAGGGAGATTTTCGATTAGAACCCTCTGGAGTTCTTATGATTACCGTTTCTTGAAGTGGGGCGTTGTAGAGACTCCTGTGGGATTATATAAATAAAGTAGCAAATAGCTTGCTGGCAGTACTTGAAGGGGAATTTAGTATTACTTCTACTCCTTTGGAGTAATAGTATATACTAAGAGTGGTTTTGAATTGCCTGGCCTTCTAGTACTATAGTAAGTCTGCACAATAATTTATTTAAATTAATGGCTGGTTTCTTTGAGACTTAAAATAGGTCTCAGATCAGACCTAGGTTAGTTATTAATTGTTATTGGTAGGGTTTGTTGAAGAATAGACCAGATGTATTGGATTATTGATTAATTATTGATCAGATATATGTGATCTAAACCAGTATCCCAATATCAAAGAGTTCAAGGGTTTTATCAAAGGGATGGTTCAGGAGAGGACCCAAGGATGGGTTTACCCACAGGGGGCTGGGTAGAGGAAATGTTGGTAGTTTCTTTTTGTTGTGCTCTCTTTCTTTGTAAGGGTTATTTATTAATTAATGGGTGGGTTTTCTTTAATCTGGTGCTGAATATTTAGGTCACAGAAGAACCCTTATTCAAGCACCTGTTGGGTGGTTTAACTGGTTAAATATGGTTAATAAATTGGTTTCTGATTTCCTGTTTCTTTATAATTGGTTCACTACTAATATGTATCTGGGTAGGTACCACAGATGGATGGGTTGATGGGGTGGATGGATAGATGATGAGATGGGTGAGTAATGATACAACTTGGATAGGGCAGAGAGGCCCTCCTTAAATAGAAAATTCCTGCCCCCAGGGGTGCTCAAGCCCTCCCCTGAGGGTTCTCCCTGTTCTGGTGAGGAACAGTGAGATACAGTTACATGAGGCATTTCTGCTGGTTGGAAAAATGTTATACAGTTGCATGAGGCATTTCTGCTGGTTGGAAAAAGCTTGTACAGGGGTTTCCTGCATGAACAGCCTTGCATAAATTGCTGTGTAGTGCTGATAAGATGTATTGCTGTGCTGTACTGGTAGTTTTTTCAGTGCTACTTGATTCTACCTACATGTATTGCTGTGCAATACTGGTGGTTTGTTTGGTTCTTCTTAAGTCTGGTCCCACTTCCTCCTGCATATATTTCTCCTGTATAACTTCTGCACAGCCTCCTGTATTTATTTCTCTTGTATTTTCTTCTACACAGCCTCCTGTATTTATTGGTCTTGTATCTGCTCCTGCACAGCCTCCTGTATTTATTGTTCTTGCATTTTCTTCTGCACAGCCTCTTGTATGTATGCTTGCATGTTTGTTTGGTTTTGGTTGAGACTGGTTTGACTTCCTCCTGCATATATTGTTCCTGTATGCCTCTGCACAGCCTCTGGTTTGTGTATTTGCTGATGGGGTGACTGGATCTGGTCTGCTTGCACTGCCTCCTGGATCTGTATTGCTGTATGGGGATGAGGTGACTGGATCTGACTGATTGCACTGCCTCCTGGATCTGTATTGCTGTATTCTTATCTGGACTGGTTGTTGTGTGGTCCTGGTCTTGAGGATAAGCTGTCACTGGTATGTACTTGAGGGTTTACTAGGTATGCCTTATGTCTTCCACAGAGATGTGACACCTGGGTGGGTATGAGTTTGCCACAGTTGAAGGTTTCTTGGGCTGTGTCTTCTAATCCATGAGAGATAGAGGGGTATGTTGGCTGAGTGACTATGGGTTATTTTCAATGTAGAATCCATTTATGAGGTTAATTTGAGGGTTTGAGCTGTTGTTACACTAGAGAAGTGAGTCTGATGGCTATAGGACAGGTTTGGACTACCACAGCGTGAAGGAAAGCTCCCTTCACGTCAAATTGAGTAAAGTCCATGTTTTTCTTCAAGCCGTACACCAGGGCTATTTGAAGCGACCCCAGTTTTCCAGTAGGGGCCCAAGTTTTGTTTTAGTCGACGCCGGGTATCTGGTAAAAACCTTGTACACATAATCGCGCCTTGTATTTTACCGGTTCGCTGTGACAATTCTCCTTCACTTTTAAGACCCAAGTAGTGTTTAAAAGATTATCCGGCAAGCCGTAATATTCTTCCCATACTCCCTGAGATTCAATTGATCCCAACTCATCTTCAGATGCCTTTTTACACTGAGGCCATTGGGAACATTTTCTTGCCGCTTGATAGGAGGGAGGTTTGTAGTAATGGTGGAAACCATAACGTTGAGGTCTTCTGTTTTCGCGTTTTGGTTTTTGATTCAATTCAGGAATCTGTGGAGTAGGAGGAGGAGAGGGAGAACGGGCAGGTTCAGAAGAAGAGGAAGGAGAAAACCCAACTTCTTCTTGCGTGGAGTCTGAATTGTAGTGTTCACTGGTTGCATCTCTTATTGTGTATTTCTTATCTTGTGAGGAGAAGTCAGATTCAGTTAGATCAAGACTGGGTTGAGAAAAGATATTGAGACCAGACGGTTTGAGAAGAGGAAAGTTGTTGGAGTGTGTCTTCAGAAACTGAACATGTTTAGTTTCAATAATAGATCCAGATGAGCCAAGTATTAAGTAAGAGTGGAAAGGAGGATTGAACCCAACTAGAATCCCTTCCAATCCCTTCTAATCAAATTTTAGACCTTTCTGAATTCAATTTGATAGATATACCACAGGAGAACCTACAGGTTTCAAGTAGTTAGCGGGGAGAGTCTTGTTAAACATGAGCTCCCAAGGGGATTGGTGATTACCTTCCCTGGGAATTTGATTCAACATGAAACAGCAACTTCGCGTTACAAAGTGCCAGTAATTTTTTGTGATTATGGAGGAAGAAAAGGTGGCTCTTGCACATTCAACAATGGTCCGGTTGGCTCTTTCCCCATGACTATTATTTTGTGAATGATATGGTTCAGAAGTCATAAGCTTGATATGTTTTTATTGCGCAAAATCTTTCAAAGTGGAGTTATTAAATTCGGTACCTTTATCTGAGAAAATCTCATTAGGGTATTACTTTAACCTCTTGTATTCAGTTTCAAGGATGTTGATGATGGTATTGGGGGTCTTGTCTTTGGATGTTAAAGGGAAAGCAGCCAAGTAGCCGGTGAAGTTGTCAAAAAGTGTTAGGATGTAATGGTGGCCTTCTTTTGATTGAGGAGTAATTGGTCCAATTAGGTCGAGATGGATTCTTTCTAATGGTTTTCTTGAAGGAGTAGAGACAGCTGAGAGGGGTGATTTTGTGATCTTGCTTTTGGCCCAACTATCACATTGAAAATTGTTAATTTCTTCTTTAGAGAAGCGCCCATTGAGGATAGGCTTAAGAGTCAAGAGAGAAGCATGACCGTAAATTTTATGTAAGTCCGATAGAGATTGATTCACGTCTTGTCTCATCATATTAACCAAGTGATTCTCTCCGGTGGTTCGGGTTTTTTCAATGACAAATAGATTTTCACGGATAAGACCCTTCAACACCATTTGGCCGTTTTGTGAGACAGAAAAATGATCCTTTTTCTGAGAGAGTTTGCATCCCTTTTTTTCCAGGAGACCAGGACTTATGAGATTGACCACTATGTCGGGTACATATGCACAGTCTTCAAGAGTAACAACTGAGTCCTTCCATTCCAGTTTCACTGTCCCTGTTCCTTGGATTTTGAGAGTCGCATTTAGTTTTCCAGTTTTAATTTCTTCAGGATCTGCTTGGAGTTTGATGGAGTCGAAAAATTTAAGGTTGTTAAATATATGAACATTAGCACCCGATTCTAGAAGGAGATTCAGGTGGCTGTTTGCATTGATCCAAAGATTAAGTAAGGCATGGTAGTTGATTGCAGGGACTTTCTTAACTTTACTTTTCCATTCTTTTTGTTGCTCTAACCACCATTCCGGGGCAATCTTGGGGTGTAGGTGAAAACAGGATGATTCGGGATGAGGGGCGTTAGGATCATGATATCCTTCCTTACATTGGAGCCTAGGTTTCCTGTTGTCTCTATCCGTCCTTGTCTTAGTTGTAATCAAAGATACGTCAGAAGTAGACTTTCCAACCTTGACTTGAGCCTTTTGTTTGTTGTTGTACTGAATGATATGATTGAAAACAACATCAACAGTCACAAGTCTCTCAGCATGCATAATTTGTTGCTTCAGATTCTCAAGTGGGGGCCGAAATTTAAATAGTATAAGATACGCCAATATATCTTTGGGTAATTCAATTCTGACATTGACCATTCAAGTAATAGCTTTATGCATTTTGGTTACGAAGCCTTTGACTGCTTGTTAATTAAAAGGGGAGTGGAGGAATTGATTGAAGATTCTTGCTTGATTAGCCATTTCGGATGAAGCAAATCTGCGAGTAATTTCGGCCCAAAGTAGTTTTGACAACAAGATGTTTGCTGTATTGATGACATTAGCATGTGTGGTGCTGTCTAACTTGGAAAGGATGATTGCTCAAATTTCCCTATCTTGTTTTGTTGATAGTGGACCTTCATTCCTTGTTATGGCGTCTTTAATACCTTTAAGATCGAATAGCATAAGCATTTTATCTTTCCAGATGGAATAATTTTCTTCATTGAGAGGGGGTATCGCGTTGACTGAGGCTTTGAGGGCAACTTGGTGGAAATAATTGGACGCTACTGCTGGTTTGTTCATCTTGAATTTGACAGAGCCTTTTGCTTTTAACCGTGATAAGAATGGAATTGATTTCAAGGACTAGAACCAGCAGACTATAGAGGAAAGTGTCAGATCAAGTCAAGACAAAGATAAAAATAATAAAATGAAAGGAAATAAAAACAAGACCAACAGTTCACAATGAGAGACTGATAGAGACAGGTGATAGAGCAGATATGACGTAGAGGTGGTAGAAGGTAGACAGGATACTGAGCATGAGACTGAAGCTCAGAAGAAATATATCAGATTTTTAATGTGAATATTGACCCAGAGGATTAGAGATATTACCAGGCAATCAATGAAGTGAGTGAAGTGAGAGGACCATTTATGGATAGGACAACGACATCGAGCGGATAGAAGGTGATGACATAAGAGTGATGTTTTTATAAGGCAGTGAGATGAGAAGTAGAGAGGTGAAGACAAGAAAAGTCATGGGGACGAGTATTGAGATAGAAGTTGGGTCAAGAGTGGGAAAAATAGAAGGAGAATTGAGATGAAATAAACAGGAGTCAAAAGAAATTAGGAAAAATAGTCAAGGTGACAGATGGATTCTGTGAAGTTGTGGATTTAGAGTATCTACACAGTGGTTCCGCAAATTGTGCCGTGGACCCGGATGTGTTTCAGAAGATTATTCATCTTAACATTCCAATTGGGCATTATTCAGATGGATTTTAACTGAATTCAATTTTGGTTTGTTTCTCTGGATATCCTTGTTGATTTGGGGATAGATTGCACTAATATTTTCTGGCTCAGTTCAAGACTTTATAGATTGGTGATGGAAAATAGAAATATGGTATATTTTTGGGTGTGAGATCTCTGTTGGAAAAACATGAAAAATTCTGTTTAATAATATGATTCAATTTCCCATGAGCAAAGCTCAAAATATTTTCACAATCACCTGTGATGTACATGGAAATATAACTTAATTTTTCAATGAAAAATGGTACACCAACCAAAATCAGGAAAGTGAGGATATCTTTCTTGTTTTTATTTCCACTGATGGAAGTTAAATGAGGCTTCTTTTCCCAATTCCATGTATAAGTATTTTTTGATAAAAATTTGGATCAATCATGAGGCATATTCAAACTCTTATCTTGAATAATTGAAAAATGATGGGAAATATTGGAGTATCACATAGAAGCCAAAATGGTTAGATGCATAATCATGAATATGAATAATATCTATGCATCATAAATCTTTAGTTATCAATGCAATTTTGAATTCAATCCATAACCAAAGGGGCAGCTGGTACTTGAATGGACACATGTCAGATATGTAATACTGTGGTTTTGAAGAATATAGTAACTTACCCAGTCCAAGTGATGAACACCTCTCCATCCATAAATTGTAGACATTTGGGATTATTTCCACTGGAATATTCAATTCTTCAGCTTCCTGGTTGAATATTTGCTGCAACCTGTGAACCATGACTTGTGAAGTGTGCTTATTGTGCAACCATCTCTCTGTTTTGGTCCAGGTGTTTGGAAATGGCTCCAAATAATTTTTGAGCTTGCTTTGAATGTCTTCATGTGTATTTTGCAGCCAAAGTTCTTGTTCTTGAGTCAATTTGGTCATTTTTTAAGAAATGGAATTTGAGCCGTACAAATTATGGTTATTTTTTTTTCTGTGATTGATGAGTTTACTTTCTAGACTCAAAGAGATCCCATTTTGTGTTTCTATTTATAGGTGAAGGGAGGTTTATTTCTTATTGAATAAGAACAAATTTAATATGCAAGATATAGGAATAAACTGAATAAAGAAAAGGGAAAGAAATATTTTGATTAAAAGCAAATACTTAATAGCAAATAATTGAGAATGACTAACCATTCTATGTCAAAGACTGTTTCAAATCAACAAATTAATTTTAAAAAAAGTTGATGGACATATGATAATTAAGATTTGGATGTATTTTTTATATCAAATATATAAATGTGATAAAAAGAGGCCCATTTTTTTGAGGGATGTTACGGGTCTTAAAAAATGAATCAAATTATATGAATCACATGTTATTCTGACATACCAAAATTGATTGCAAAAATCAGAAAAAGGATGGCGTATAATGTGGAAGAATAATTGAAATTAGTTTTTCTTTTGCGCTTTTGATGATTGTACTTCATATTCTGTATCCTCAATACTTTTATGGATTTTAATTTCATCCTTGGTTCTCTATGCTTCAACAAAGAAAAAAAACCAATGGATAATTTTTGAGACTTCCAGAAATTTTTTCTGGGGTCAGAGGCTGCTTGATTGAAAGTGATCTTTCCTTACCTGAGAATAACTATTTTGTAAAAAAAAAACCAAACCAATCAAGTTTTTAAAGTTTTTGATGCAAGTAAATGGGGACAAATATTCCAGTTTTTGAATTGATTCAGTTTGAAAATCACGGGAGTATTGGCTTTGAAAACAGAGTAATTTCTAAAAATGAAAAAAATATACAGGCTTCCTTAGTTTTTAAAAAACTCTCACACTTTGATAATGTCACCAGAAAAGTGAAGTTGTATATTAATTTTGTGTGTATCAATCTCAGCACAAATCCTTTTGAAAAAAAAGAATTTTTACAAGACCACACAAAAAATCATTTCATGAACCAAAAAAATGTGGAAAATCTAGCCATAATTTTCAATAACATCACACTATAAGCTCATGCAGCAGAAGTGTTAGAAGAAACAGCATCAGAGGTTATTTCAGTCAAATTATTTAATGTAGCCTTTTCTAAAGCCCAGGAAGTTCTAAAATTTCTTCCAAGCTCATAGTCAGTAACCAGAAAAATATCCTCCAGAAGAACTTCAGCTAGATTGGAATAAGTAAATCTTTCAGTGAAAATATTTATCACACATCTCCAATTAATTTTCTTATCTTTACTAAAACCCATATCATGCAAGGCCATAAAAATATATGCCCTTTTGTTACCCAGTTGACCCCAGAGGGGATCAGCAGGCAAGCTACCCTTCAACTTTGATTCAAGGAAAACGGTTCCAAATTCAAGCAGCATGCCAGCCTTCCATCTGGGCATGAATCTTTGATTTCCAGGACATATCCATATTGCAGCAGGACCAAAAACCAACATGTGTGCAACACATGCTAGAGAATTGACCCCCCATCAATTCTTGTTTTCAGCTGATCCCTTAGATATAAAAGGCTGTTGATTATCTTCCCTTTCATCAATTCCTAAGTTGATGAGCCCAGTCACTAGAGAGAACATGTATTAAAACACTGTATTCAAACCGCCTCTTCCACTTGTGACCTCAGCATTGTGGTTAGAACCCAAAATCTTGTTTTGAAGGAATGTTGGATCATGAATGACAGCTGCCTGCAGGTTGGAAAAGTGGCTTTGTACTTTGATTAGAGCTTCATTGGAAGTCCCATAAATCACTTCCATAGATGAGAGCACATTTCTTGAAATTTTGTGTGAGACCACACCTATGATGTCATTCAATTTATGCTTCAATTTCACATAGGCTCCACATATTTCCTCTCTTGTGTACGTCAGGATCTCTGAAAGGGGATGCATGTGGTTTTCAGCTGCCTTCTTGGAGCAAGAGAGAGAGGAGGTATTGATGGAGGTATTTCCAACAAAGACATTTTCATCCTTGCCAAGCAAAATCTTTTCTAAGAAGATAGAACATAAGAATCAGTTTATTTGCAGAGGATTGGAGTATGTTGTAATCAGAATTTAACATATTTGCACCTGTTCAAAAAAAGTTCCAATGATTTTAGGATTGTTGATGTTTCAGGGGGGTTTGCCAAGATCCTCCGGCCAAGAAGTTTAAGAGTGTTGGATATTAGAAACTGTGTGCTGGTCATCATTTTAGAATAGCTTGAAGGGGTTGCATTGTTCCTGATTTCTTCCCAGTACAACAACCTTAAGAGGTGTTCCTCGGTTAAGCCAACAAAGAGTTCTGGGTAATGGAATAAAGTCAGTTCCCATGCTTTTCATTTCATAACATCTTGATTCAACTAACCAGGTGGATCTATTGGCGGAGTAATTTGGGCCTGGGTTGTAATTTGGGTACTAGCTTCACCTTCAGCCTGGCATGGTGGATTTCCTGATGGATCCTCAATTCTTGGACGGGAATTCCTTTGAGTTTCATCCTCAGTGATGATTCCAGCGTTGGAAGCATTCCTTCTTTGGGGTATTATGGCTGATTGTCACAACTTCCCCTGGCGTTCAAGGGGCTGAAGGCACAGGCACTACTGCTCACAGAACTCAGGATTGAGATAAAGAGATTGATTGCATATGAAGAAGAGATGTAGAGTAAAGAAAGTGATCAGGAGGAGAATCCAGGAGTAAGGCTCTGAAGGATTGTGGTGAGGGAATCCAATAAGAAGTAGTATACTAATTCCTTGGGGCAATTAGTCCAAGAGGAGAAGAGAGGCCATTATATGTGAGAGCTGAGAGGAGGCCTTGAGGATTGGATGACTGGTGCTGGTCTGGGAGGCCCATGGCATTACATGTGGACCAATGGGGTTGGAGGTTGCAGATTGACAGGTTGAGTAATGGGCCTTTCCAGGAAGGTCATGTACTGAAATGGAGTATGGGTTTTCCAGCCAGGAGTATGTACTATGGGTTTACTGTATGTACTTCTCATGCCAGATAGAGTTGAAGGAGAGATGAGGATGCACCAAGCCATAGAGAGGTAGGAGGTATGCCTGGGAGATTGCCTAAAGGCTGCAGGATGTGCAGGGGGATACTTCAGGATATTCAGCATTAGAGTGTGATTGAGCTGGACTGAGAGTGGCTAAGGGCTGAGTGAGGCTGAGGAGACTTAGTCGAAGTTTGGTTATGACAGTACCCCCCCAGAAGAGGAAGGGGTAGCTCCTGATACCCATAAGAAGAAGTGAGAGTCAGGTTGGGATCTTCACCATTTTCATGCTGTCTTTCCCTTCACCATATCCATCACCATCACCACCTGGTTCCTTTCAATCACTTTCATCTTAAAATAGATCATCCACCCCCTCATTCAGTATGGAAGTTACCAACGGCTATTACCCTGTCAACCAGTACTACCCTTCATGTTCCAGGTGCTCCAAGACCAACAAGGTTTGCATCACCAGCATAACTCCCAAGTCTGGGAAGTGCAAGTATTGCCAACGCTACAAAAGGCCCTGTTCTGGAGCCCACGATGTAGAGACTCCTGTGGGATTATAGGTAAATAAAATAGCAAATAGCTTGCTGGCAGTCCTTGAAGGGGAATTTAGTATTACTTCTACTCCTTTGGAGTATTAGTATATACTAAGAGTGGTTTTGAATTGCCTGCCCTTCTAGTACTATAGTAAGTCTGCACAATAATTTATTTAAATAAATGGCTGGTTTCTTTGAGACTTAATATAGGTCTCAGATCAGACCTAGATTATTTATTGATTGTTATTGGTAGTGTTTGTTGAAGAATGGACCAGATGTATTGGATTATGGGTTATTTACTGATCAGATATATTTGATCTTAACCAATATCCCAATATTAAAGGGTTCAAGGGTTTATCAAAGGGGTGGTTCAGGAGAGGACCCAAGGATGGGTTTGCCCACAGGGGGCTGGGTAGAGGAAAAGGTTGGTGGTTGCTTTTGTTTGTGCTCTCTTTCTTTGTAAGGGTTATTTATTAATTGAAGGGTGGTTCTTCTTTAATTTGGTGCTGAATATTTAGGTCACAGAAGAACCCTTATTCAAGCACCTGTTGGGTGGTTTAATTGGTTAAAGGGCGTGCTATAACTTGGTTTCTGATTTCCTGTTTCCTTTATAATTGGTTCACTGATATTTTATCTGGGTAGGTACCACAGATGGGTACTGATAGAGTGGTTGATGGGGTGGTATGAGTAGGTGAGTAGGTATACAACTTAGATAGGGCAGAGAGGCCCTACTTAAATAGACAAATCCTGCCCCCAGGGGTGCTCAAGGCTGCCCCTGAGGGTTCTCCCTGTTCTGGTGAGGAACAGTGAGATACAGTTACATGAGGCATTTCTGCTGGTTGGAAAAAGTTTGTACAGTTACATGAGGCATTTCTGCTGGTTGGGAAAAGCTTGTACAGGGGTTTCATGCATGCACAGCCTTGCATAGATTGCTGTGTAGTTCAGATAAGGTATATTGCTGTGCTTTACTGGTAGTTTATTCAGTGATTCTTGCTTCTACCTTCATGTATTGCTGTGAAATAATGTTGGTTTGTTTGGTTCTGGTTAAGGCTGGTTCCACTTTCTCCTGCATATATTGCTCCTGTATACTTCTGCACAGCCTCTTGTATGTGTATTTGCTGCATGTTTGTTTGGTTCAGGTGACCAGATCTGACTTGCTGCACTGCCTCCTGTATCTGTATTGCTGTATTCTGGCTGTGGTGACTGGATCTGGACTGGTTGCACTGCCTCCTGGATCTGTATACTGTATGCTGGATGAGGTGACTGGATCTGGCATTCTGCACTGCCTCCTGTATCTGTATGCTGTATTCTGGATGAGGTGAATGGATCTGGCATGCTGCACTGCCTCCTGTATCTGTATACTGTATTCTGGATGAGGTGACTGGATCTGGCATGCTGCACTGCCTCCTGTATCTGTATACTGTATTCTGGATGAAATGACTGGATCTGGCATATGGTTCTGGTGTTGAGGGTAAAGTGTTACTGGTATGTACTTGAGGGTTTGAAAGGTATGTCTTTATGCCTTCCACAGAGCTGTGACACCTGGGTGGGTATGAGTTTGCCACAGTTGAAGGTTTCTTGGGCTGTATCTTCAAATCAATGAGAGATAGAGGGGTACTTTGGCTGAGTGACTATAGGTTATTTTTGATGTATAATCCATTTCTGAGGTTAATTTGAGGGTTTGAGCTGTTGTTACACTAGAAAAGTGAGTCTGATGGCTATAGGACAGGTTTGGACTACCACATCCCCCCCAGACTTAATGCTGTCCACAGCATTCCTGTCCATAGACATCAGACTCCACATCCTATCTTTCTTCTTCTTCTTCTTCTCTTTCTTCTTCTTCTTTTTTTTTTCTTGGTATTGATCTTGAGAGCCATAAAAACTAATAATCACATATAGAATAAAAACAAAGTTCCAGAGAATCCTAGTGATCCAGTTGGTCCTGTTGAAATCTTGATTGTTTTTCCCTAGATCTTCTCTTCTCAATTATTTCTTGATTGTGCCCATGTAGCAATTAAAAGTATAATTAAATCCCTTCCATTCTTCTTGTTTTGTTGAATTATAATAGGGTTCTTCTGGATAAAGACAGGTTTTGGCATTTTCCTCTGTTTTTCTGATTCTTTGAATTTAACTGATTTCCCCAAATTTAAATATTCTTTTCCCTTCTCCATATACTGTGGTACTTCATGGCCAAAGACAGATTATTTTCCTCTAAATCTTTCCTATCTTCTTCTAAATCATTTCTTGAATTTTAAGCCTTGACACTCTGTTTGCATCGATTCAAACCTGATAGATAACTTTTTCCTTTGAAACCTACTATAATGTCTTCATTCAGACAGTTCTAGCTGAAGATTAATTGATTCCTTTTTAATTGATACCTTGACACATCTTGAAATATTTAATTGTGTCCAATTTTGAGTTAAGACAATCTTGATGTCTTCAGGTCCTTCCTTCTTCCCAGTGTTCCATTTCCTCCTTGGGTTGAATTCGTTTTACAGTAATAATCTTCTTGACAAAAGTATATTTATATTTGTGTACATCTTTTATATTATTTTGTCTTTTTTTTTTCTTTACTTCTTTTATTTTTATTTATTTATTTTATTTTTATTTTATTTTTATTTTATTTTTTATTTGTTTTTATTTTATATTTTTTTTAGTTTTTATTATTATTTTTATATTTGTTCATATGCAGTTTTAGGCTCTTGCTTAGGAGCTTTGTTCTTCTCCCTCTCCTCCTTCCCCTGCTGGCTCTTCTTCTTCTTCCTCTTTTTCTGGTCCTTCCTCTCCTTCATCTTGTTCTGGTCCTTCCTCTTCTTCATCTATTGGGTCTCCTCTGTTGTAAAACTTCTTGATCTGGCTTGCTGCAAATATTCTACCAAGTACTGTTCCATCCAATTCTTCTAGAACATAGGGCCCCTTGTTTAGTTGTTTGACCACTTTATAAGGTCCATTCCATCTATTATTGAAGAGTAGCCCCCATTGAGACTCCAGGGTTCTATTGTAGACTAATACCAGGTCCCCCTTCTTGAGTGGTTTACTTATCCTATGGGCCAATCTCCTGTCCCAATACTTGATTGAGAGTTCTCTTGCTTCCTTCATTTTCTGTGCTGCCTTCTGAATGTGTTCTTCCTTCTGGGCCAACTGTGCTGCTCTTGCTTTCAGGAGGTCTGAAGTGGTGTTCACCTGCTCCCAGTCAACTCCTAGGTATGTCTCCATTTCTAGGTCAATGGGTAGGACTGCTTGTTGTCCAAACTGTAGTTCAAATGGGGAGAATCCTGTTGTTCTTTTTGTAGAGATCCTATCTGCAAATGTGACTAGAGGGAGGTATTCCTTCCATTTGCTGCCTTTCTTCCCACATAGCTTTATTAGAGCATCTTTTATTTCCTTGTGGCCCCTTTCAATCATTCCTTGAGCCTCTGGGTAGTAAGGGGTGACCATTCTGAGTTTTGTTCCAACCTTCTTCATAGCTTTCTGGAGCTCCTTTTTAAACTCTCCTCCTCCATCCACTGTTACTTCCTTGGGAATCCCATACCTATAGATCCATTCAGATAGGAACCAAGTGGCTATGTTTCTTGAGGTGAGACTAGTCAGGCCCACTGTCTCTGCCCACCCTGAGAAGTCATCTCTAGCTACCACTAGGTACTTCCAGCTTCCTGCTTTGACATGTACTGCATCCATTGCTACCTTCTGAAACAGGGTCTTGGTAATAGTTGCCTTCCCTTCTTCTTTCTGCTGGAGCTTGCTTCTCTTCTGACATGGTTCACAGGTTTGGACCCATTTCCTAGTCATCTTCTTCATTCCTTCCCACCAGAACCTAAGCTTGATCCTTCTTTATGTCTCCCCGTTCCCTCTGTGCCCCAATTCCTCATGCAGGCTCTTCATGACCCTTTCCATATCTTCTTTAGATGTCAGCACCAGCTGAGGGCCCCATATTTCCCTCCTTTTTAGTTTCCCTTCCTCCACATAGAAGTTGGGTGACCTCCTCTTGATCTTCTGGAGTTCCTTCTCAGAGCACCCTATGGGCTTCTTCATGGTCAATAAATATTCCTTCATTCTTCCCCAGAATCCAGCTGGGGGTGTGGATGGTTGTTGGTCTTCAATAGAGTTAATTCTTAATCCAAGGCCAGGGTGTGGACTGATCCATTCTTCTTCTTCATCAAAATCCTGATTGGTGTCTTCTGGGTCTTCTGGGTCCTCTGTCCTTCTTGATAGGCTGTCAGGCATTTTGAATGCCTTCCCTGGCTTATGGACCAAGTCAAAGGAAAATAGTTGAATGAATGCCACCCATCTAGTCATAGGAGCACTAGGTAGGCTGGGGGTGTTGATCATTTCAATGAGGGCTTTTGCATCTACTTGTAACTCAAAGTGCTGTCCCCACAGGGTTGTCTGGAGTTTCTTGAGTATCTTGGCTACTCCACAGAGTTCCAATTTTGACTGGGAATACTTCTTTTCTGTTTTTGAGAAACCCACTGACTCATAGTAGACTGGCCTTGGTCTTCCTTCTTTGTCTTCTTGCATCAGGACAGCACCAGCTGCTAGGTAACTTGAGTCCACAGCTAAAATGATCCTTCCTGCATCTTTGTCATATTCTATGCTTTTGAGGGTTATATCTTCTCCTACTATCTTCTTGAGTAACAGAAAGGCTTCTTCACTTTGACTTTCCCACTTAAAATCTACATCTTTCCAAGTAAGCCTTCTGATTGGTGCTGAGAGTGCTGAGTAGTTGTTGATGAACATCCTGACATAGGAGCAAAGTCCCAAGAATCCTCTAGCTTCCTTTTTGTTTCTTGGTTGGGGCCAGCTTTGAATTTTATTCAGCTTCTGCTCTGCTACTTTCCTTCCTTCCTGAGATACCACATGCCCCACTATGTTAAGGGCAGGGACACAGCAAGCAAATTTTTCTCCTGAGATAGTCAAACCAGCTTCTTCTATCCTAAATAAAATCCTTTCTAAGGTCATGGCATACTCCCAGACAAATCTTCTTATTTGTGGGTTATCTTCAAGTGTGTCTTCATTGTACCTGCTTCTGGGTCCTTTAATACCTCCATCATCAATAAATATTCCCACATGTTCTGGTATTTCCTCCTGAAGTATCCAGGTCATTTGGGCTTGGTAGACTGCTACTGAGTTGGTGCCACCCTGAGGTAACCTTGTAAGCTGGAGCCTCCCCAGGGTAGTTTCAAAGGTGGTCAGTGGTCTTGAGGTCCTATCCAATTCTCTCTCATCATATCCTCCCATGATGTCTCCTAGTCCATAGCAGGCCCTCCCAGCAAAGGATTCTACAAATTCTTCAATTTTTGGGGGTAGTCCTGCATCCTTGATAGTAACTTTGTTGAGGGGTTGGAGGTCATGGACTATTCTGAGCTTCCCATTGGCCTTAGCCACAGGGAATACAGGGCTGGAATAGCTGGAGGTTGATTGTTCATACAGACCTGTTCTGATCCTCTTCCTTATTAGTTCTGTAAATTCTGGCCTGATAGCTTGGGGAATGGGTATAGGTTTCTTCTGCCATGGGTCATGAGGTACTGTGGGTATTTTGCAAGGGAGCCCATAAGAGTTATTGAGGAGCCCTCTTTCTTCTTCTGTGAAAGCAATGGCCTTTTCTCTGAGGACCATCACATGCTGGAGTAATTTTATTTCCTCAGTTCCAAGCCAGTTATCAGGCCCAAAGTTAACCAGCTTCAACCTTTCTGGTGTGATCCTAGAGGTTGGTGAGAACTGGGGTGGCTGAGGTGTTAAGGGTGTGACGTAAGGGTCTCTGGAGAGGGGTGGCCTTTGGAGGGGTGGATTGAGGCGTTGAGGAATAGGCTGGTTTATGGGTTTTATCTCCTTATCCACGTTTTTGTATTTGGCTGCTGTGATTGTTGGGCACTCCATCCTCTTTCCTTTATGATTTTTATATTTAATTTTTTTATGCGTTTGTTTTTTTTTTTTTTTTTTATATATTTTTTTATTTATTTTTATTTTATTTATTTTCTTTGGATTTTTACCCTTCTTCTTCTTTTTTTTTTTTTTTTTTTTTTTTTTTTTTTTTTTTTTTTTTTTTTTTTTTTTTTTTTTTTTTTTTTTTTTTTTTTTTTTTTTTTTTTTTTTTAAGGGGTATCAGCTGATAATCACCACTTTTCTGCAGTTTTAGGTCTTACAGGGGACCCTAGTTTTAGATTTCTGCAGTTTTGGTCTTGCAGGGGACCCTTGACCGCGCCGTTCCTCCCCCGGTTCCTTCCTTGCAAGCAGCCCCCCACCGATCCTTGGAGATTCCTGCTGGTGGTGCCCTAGGCTTGCTTGCGCGCTCCGGTGCGGCGGTGCGTGCAGCAACCCCCAAGGCTCTCCGCAAGGCCGGCTCGAGGTAGTCGCGCTGGACCGGTGTCCTCCCCCCAATCTCATTTCTTCCTTGCCGCTTAGTCGTACATACATACACGCATACAGCTCGAGGGATCGACGTTATTAGGCGTACAGGTAAGCCTTCTTCTTTCTTCTCTATCTTCTATTGTACACCCGATCTCTGGGTCTCCTTCCCTATTTTTTGTTGGGCTCACACCCCACTTCTTTTACTCCTGGGTCTTCCAGGCATACCGTGGGGTGGACCCCTTCATCTATCTCGATCGGCCCTTTCCCTTATCGCGTCAAAAATCCCAGTATGTTTGCTGATCCATTTCTGTACACGGGTATGTGGATCCACCTGTCACGTTAGATTTAATTTATCTAGATTGCCAACGCCTCCACCTGTCCGCTTCCTTATTGTTCTTCTCTTGTACTGTTGGCCAATCTTTTACTCTGCTAGGTCCCTTCTTACGTGGAAATCGAGGTACCGATGCGTAGTTCCGGCCGCTCTATGCGCACGGCTTGATGTAAGTTTTACGTCCCCTTCCCTTATTGAGTCAATCGCTTGCATTAGATCTATTCATTCCTCCTTCTCTTTTCTTATTTTTTTTATTATTTTTATTCTTATTTTTAATCTATCTTACTTATGGATTCTCTAATCTCTGGGCTCCCGTCCCCCTTTTTTTTTTAGGGTCCCAGCAATCCTGGTGGCAATGCCCTATTTGCCAACGCCTCCACCTGTCCGCTTCCTTATTGTTCTTCTCTCGTACCGTTGGCCGACCTTTTACTCTGCTAGGTCCCTTCTTAGGTGGAAATAGAGGTACCTATGCGTAGTTCCGGCCGCTCTATGCGCACAGCTCAATGTAAGTTTTACGTCCCCTTCCCTTATCGCTTGCATCAGATCTATTCATTCCTCCTTCTCTTTTCTTTTTTTTTTTTATTGTTTCTTATTTTTATTCTTATTTTTAATCTATCTTACTTATGGCTTCTCTCATCTCTGGGCTCCCTTCCCCCTTTTTTTAGGGTCCCAGAAATCCTGGTGGCGATGCCCTACTTGCAATCTCCAGTCTGCCCCTTCCAATTGACCAGTCATGGGCGTGGGTCATGGTATACTGGGGACCACGTAGGTCTCCCCCCTTTTTGAACTCCACTTGCCCTCCCTCTCTCATTCGTTATGGGTGGGTTCCTCGGCTATTTAAGGAGGCCTGTCCTGACAAGTCTCTCATGTTTCCTCATCCGCTGGTCCTCCCCTTACTCGTTCCAAGGTTTGTTGTCGTCCCATTTTCTGTCTTATCCCGGGTGGCTTATTGGGTCTTTCACCTGTCTTGCCCTTTTAGATGCCTCAGGATTTGGCCAAATTTGAGGATGCCAGCTCCAAAGTCTCGGTTGTCGTCATCCATCCCGGTTTTCAAGCTAAGCGCTGTGGTGTCATTATATAGCCTCGGGTCGGGGACTGCGTCGCGGCCTGCGCGCTCAGCATCTGGTAGGTTAGGCTCAGCAGTGAGGGTGCGCCGGTCCTCAGCAGTAGCCGCTGCGGGCTCAGCAGTGGGCGCAGCGGGATTGAGCACGCGACTGCGGGCCGGGCCTGACTAAGGGAGGCGGGCCGCGACCCGCTTGGATGTCCAACTCATGGATGGAGCTGGGCCGACCAGGTTCTCGGAACGGCTAGTCGGGGGAGGAAAAAGCGGGGCGACAGCGGGGCTATATGTGTGGGCAGCCGAGCGCAAGCGCGGGCCGGCCACGGGACGGGAAATCCACAACGGCGCGTCGGGTGGATGCGCGCAAGCGCTGCAAACCTTGGGTATCGCGCGGCGGAGGGCCGCGCCACGAAAAGACGAACCGGATGCGCGTAATGACAGGCAAGCTGGCGGGGATAGGGTATGGGTTGGGGGATGGGTCAGGGTTCTGGGTCTAGGGTTCCTTCTTCATGGTTGCCAGTCTGTCTTTGTGCTTGTACTTAGGTTAGGGTTGAGGGGGAGGGCTCCAGTACCTTTCCCCTCAACTCCGGGTTGTAGGGGGGGGGAGGGATGATGGATCTGTTTCTCTCTCACTCTCTCTCACTCTCTCTCACTCACTCACTCTCTCTCTCTCTCTTGGAGAAAAGGAAAGGAAGCATTCTTGGTCTTACAGACGCTAGAACCATCGATCCCGTAACTAGGGACAACTTCGTCAGGTAAAACCTCTAAAGTTTCCACAGCGCAAAGCCACAAGTCCCCATCAAGCTAGGCCAAGGGGCGCCCCTTTGTCTTTGATGGAGGCCCCCGTTGGTGCGGGCGTCAATACTCCTGCAACCAGTAATCCCCCAGGCAACCTCCCCGCAATCAATCCGCGCCTGGCATCCTTGGACGTTTTGGGCGTTCGCGATGCAGCCGAGTTGCTGCCCACTACCAACCTCAATGTCGCCCCGTCCCTCGCCTTGGTCGATATCCCCATCCCGACCGCCTCTCCTGCCGACGCGTGCGCCACCGCTTGCTCCCTTTCCGACTCGCTCTCCGGTCACGGCTTCAGCTCTGGGTCCTCCAACGGCTCCTCCTCGGGCTTTTTGTCACCTTCGTCCCCCCCTTGGCTCCCTAACGCGGTTGCCGAAAACTTTGATTTGGTCCATTTCGCCGTGTGGTGTCTGATGATCAGCCTTCCTCAAGGAACCCACCTGCGTAGGACCGTTGAAGGGATCAAGGCCCGGTTGGATCAAATCCAAGTGTGGCTTAACACCCTTTGCTATTACTAGCAAGTCCCTTCTCCTCCATTTCCCCCTTCCTTCTCCTTCCTTCTTCTTTTAAGATACATCTAGCTGATGCTCCTTCCCGTTCAAACCGGACCTCCCTCCCCATTCTTCCCGTAGGGCCACCTGGGCCGTTTCTGGTTGCGTCCTACCCCCCTACTGCCTGGATATGATAGTTGCTGGGGCGTCTCTTTGTTTGTTTGTTTTTTGTTTCGTTAACGGGAAGTTGGCTATTTGATGCGTTGTCGGTGAGTTTCTTTTCTTTCTTTTTTTTTTTTTTTTTTTTTTTTTTTTTTTTTTTTTTTTTTTTTGGTTTGTGTATACTAACTCCCCCCCTTTTCCTTCTTTTTTTTTTTTTTTTTTTTTTTTTTTTTTTTTACAGTGACAGAGAGAAAAAAAGCAAGAACACAAAAAAAGGTGAAGCAATACCAAGTAAAACTAAAGATAAAAAATAAAAATAAACAGAACTATGCCCGCCCATACCCTCGGCTCTTCAAAGGAAGACTGAAGGCCTACTGCTACATCAATAAAAAAATCATACACCAAAAAACTTGTATCTTGCCGAGAATCCGCTTTTCTTTTTTGGTGTTATAACAATTATTTTTTTTTTTTTTTTAATCATGTATTATTAAAATTTTTTTATTATTTATTTTATAGCAAGAATTGGAGACTTCCTTTAAAAAAGAGAAATGCCCACCCGTTCCCTCAGCTCCTCAAAGAAAACTGAAGGCCTACTACTGCATCAGTAAAAATGAGATTTATTCTTCCAAGTATCCTGACCACCTAACATGGTCTGGTATCACTTGGTCCATCATTATCATATGGCCAATCCAAGATTTAGCCCATTCTTCCCCATAATATAAGCAATACCTTACAATACATGGGACTCTCCCATGATGAGATGGCCATTGTCCATGAATTAAAAGAGTATTTCCAGTTTAATTGTTGAGTAAGTCCATAAACTCTGAGTTGTCCAATTCTGCTCCAGGTAATTCTTCCCAATTGGTCCCTTCCATGTCTTCCAGGTTGGTCCAGAATCCTCCAAATACTTGTTGAAACATTTCCAGTTTTCTTCAGCTTCTTGTTTATTCAACACCTCCTCCCATCCTCTTTCTGCTTGTACTTCAGGGGTGCTGATGTTGTTTTCCCAGTGGTCTGGTAAGCCTTAAGGGTCTATCTCTGGTATATTCTGTCCACTGGTCCAAAACTCTTCTTAGTCTAAGTTTGCTGTGATGCTGTTCATGCCCATTGGTCTTCTGGGTGGTGTAACCTGCCATCCTGCTTGATCTGGTGAAAAAATGGGGATGCATAACCTTTCCCCTCCTGCTATCTCATAGCTTAAGACTTTCCCTTTATGCTTTGATAATTCTAGCCTGACTTTATGATCCACTAAGAAAGGTCTTCCAAGTACTGTAGGAATTGATCCTTTGGCTATGAAGAAGTGGGCAGACTTTGGTTCCCCAGGTGTTATTTCAAATACTGTTCTTTCAGCTAATCCAATCAGTGGGTTAGAGTGGCCTCCAATTCCTGTGACCTTCATGAACAATTCTCTGGACACCAAGCCTGTCTGAATTGCCAAGTGTTCTGGTATGACATTTAATTCAGCACCAGTATCCACCAGAGCCTTGATCTTCTTTCCTTTGATCCAAATATCAATGAACCCCAATGGAAAGGCATAGGTGAGGTTGTTGCCTATTAAGCATGGGTATTCATCATCAGAATAGTCTTCAAGGTGGTGTTGACATCCATTGATCCTTCTATTGTTTTTTCTGGCTGGTGATTTAGAGGCTTTATTCAAGTCCAAGGTTCCTTCAGGGGTCATATCTTTTAACTTCTGGAAAAGATTTGGTGCAACTGAAAGGAGCTCCTCCAAGGTAAGGTTGAAGTTTTGTTTTAATATTTTCTTCTTCAAACTTTCTTCCATCTTGGTTCCTTCCTGAGTGTCAAATGATTCTGACTTTCCTTGGTTCTTCTTCACAGGTTCAGTCACATGTTCCTTGACAGATTCTTTGGGGGGCTCTTCTTCATCTTCAGACTCTTGATCCACTTCCACCCATGCTCCTGGGTAACTTGCTTTCCTTTTCCTTGGTCCTGGGGCTGATTCTTTAGTTGGTGCTGAGGTTCCTTGGTCTGTTACTGGTGTCTCCTGGGTGTTATCCTTTTCTGGTGGATTTCCAGACAACCTTTGTGATCTTCTCATTCCCCATTGAACTTGAGATTCCTTCATGTTTACCTCTGGTGGTGTCCAAGCTTCCCAATCTCCATTCTTCAAGAATGCTGCAACATTGGTTGGTTCTTCCTGCTTCTTGGGTTCCTCCAATTTTGGGACTTTTTGAGCCTCTGAGAATTTCTTGACCTGATCTCTGAAGCTTTCCTGCTGGCTAAAAGGTATGGGTTCTCTGTTTGGGAAGTAATAGTTGGGTCCTTGTTTAAACACCCTTTTGGCCTTTATATCTTCTGCCAAGTCTGGACAGTTGACTTGGGTATGGAGTTCATCCTTGCAATAGTAGCATCTGATTGGCCATCTGGGTCCTGCACTGGGAGATGAGGGTCTGAAGTTTTGTGTCATTCCTTGGTTGATCCTATCAAAGTGGGGAGGTGCCTGCTTCTGATTTAAAGCCAAAGTGAGTTTTGCAACATCTTCCTTCATTTTCAAGAGCTCATCAATTCCCAGTTGCTGAAACTTGACTTCCTTCTTGGATTCCACTAAGTTCTTGATGGTAGGTCTAGGAGTTTCTTCTTCATCTACATCCCATAAGTTCAAGGTCATTTCCACAAATTCCTTCAAGGTCTCCAAATCTGGTGGGAGGTATCTGCCATCTCTTGCAATCTTGATTCTCCCTGCATGGGCCAATTCCCTGTTCACTTCCCTCCTAAGATCAGTGGACAAGGCTTTCCAGAGGTTTTCCCCACTTTCCCAGTTGGTGTTGTCATAACCCATCCTGATGAAGTAAAGAACCATTTCTTCATAACTCCCAATGAAATTCTTGAAGTCAGGCTTGGTCTTGATGCCTCCGTGTTCTTGAGTATTTCTGAGAAGCCTTGGTATGGACTCCTCATTGAACCTTCTATGGGGGGTAGCTGTGCCCCATTTCCTTTTTAGTTCCTTCTTCAGAAGGTCCCAGTCTGCTTATTCATGTCCTTCCATATCTTCAATAGACTCCCTGATCTTCTGGTCTTGTACTAGAAAAGGTAATTGTAGGGCTATATCTATTCCTCCTGCCTTCTGAATCCTGGCCAGTTTCTCCACTCTTTTAATAAACTTTTCCACCTCTGTTCCATCAAATTCAAGGTTCACTTTCTTTCCATCTAATAAAACACCATTTTGTTCATTATTATTGATTATTGAGTTATCCTGGACTGGTCTTCTGGCTGGGGTTCCTTCAGTATATTGGCTCCTATTAGCTCTTCTTCCTTCTTCTCTAGCTTGGGGATATATATTTATTCCTGGGCTTATGGAGGGGTTTGTTGATTCTTCCATGGTTTCTGCTGTGATTTTTCCATATGCTGATTTTGGGGTGGGGGTCTGAAATCTGGTTCTTGGTTGGTTGTATGGGGTTTCTGGAATTCCCTGTGGTGTTCTTTCTTCAAGCATTTGGTTTATGAGTTTGGTAATGTTGGCAAGGTTCCCCATTGCTTCTACTGCAGGTCCTGGCTGATTCTGACTTCTTTCCTGGTCTTCCTCTGGCTTATCTTGGGATCCACTGGGGATTTTGGTTTTTTCTTGCAGTTCTTTCTCCTTCCTGATTATTGAAGATAGGGCTTCTTGGTTATTATCTTCAATCCCTCTGAGTTGGTCCTTGAGGTCTTCAATTATCTGATATGGGTTTCTTCTTTCTGCCTTCAGAATGGTGAGTTAATTCTTGAGGCTAATATTCCACCAATATTTTTTTATGGTTTAATAACTAATCAAACCTAAAGGACACAGGCCAATTTTGGGACACCAATTGTAGAGACTCCTGTGGGATTATAGGTAAATAAAATAGCAAATAGCTTGCTTGCAGTCCTTGAAGGGGAATTTAGTATTACTTCTACTCCTTTGGAGTATTAGTATATACTAAGAGTGGTTTTGAATTGCCTGGCCTTCTAGTACTATAGTAAGTCTGCACAATAATTTATTTAAATAAATGGCTGGTTTCTTTGAGACTTAATATAGGTCTCTGATCAGACCTAGATTAGTTATTGATTGTTATTGGTAGGGTTTGTTGAAGAATGGACCAGATGTATTGGATTATGGGTTATTTACTGATCAGATATATTTGATCTTAACCAATACCCCAATATTAAAGGGTTCAAGGGTTTATCAAAGGGGTGGTTCAGGAGAGGACCCAAGGATGGGTTTACCCACAGGGGGCTGGGTAGAGGAAAAGGTTGGTGGTTGCTTTTGTTTGTGCTCTCTTTCTTTGTAAGGGTTATTTATTAATTGAAGGGTGGTTCTTCTTTAATTTGGTGCTGAATATTTAGGTCACAGAAGAACCCTTATTCAAGCACCTTTTGGGTGGTTGAATTGGTTAAAGGTGTGTTATAACTTGGTTTCTGATTTCCTGTTTCCTTTATAATTGGTTCACTGATATTTTATCTGGGTAGGTACCACAGATGGGTACTGATAGAGTGGTTGATGGGTTGTTATGATTAGGTGAGTAGGTATACAACTTGGATAGGGCAGAGAGGCCCTCCTTAAATAGACAAATCCTGCCCCCAGGGGTGCTCAAGGCTGCCCCTGCGGGTTCTCCCTGTTCTGGTGAGGAACAGTGAGATACAGTTACATGAGGCATTTCTGCTGGTTGGGAAAAGTTTGTACAGTTACATGAGGCATTTCTGCTGGTCGGGAAAAGCTTGTACAGGGGTTTCATGCATGCACAGCCTTGCATAGATTGCTGTGTAGTTCAGATAAGGTATATTGCTGTGCTGTACTGGTAGTTTATTCAGTGATTCTTGCTTCTACCTACATGTATTGCTGTGCAATAATGTTGGTTTGTTTGGTTCTGGTTAAGGCTGGTTCCACTTTCTCCTGCATATATTGCTCTTGTATACTTCTGCACAGCCTCTTGTATGTGTATTTGCTGCATGTTTGTTTGGTTCAGGTGACCAGATCTGACATGCTGCACTGCCTCCCGTATCTGTATTGCTGTATTCCGGCTGTGGTGACTGGATCAGGACTGGTTGCACTGCCTCCTGGATCTGTATACTGTATGCTGGATGAGGTGACTGGATCTGGCATGCTGCACTGCCTTCTGTATCTGTATGCTGTATTCTGGATGAGGTGACTGGATCTGGCATGCTGCACTGCCTCCTGTGACTGTATGCTGTATTCTAGATGAGGTGACTGGATCTGGCATGCTGCACTGCCTCCTGTATCTGTATGCTGTATTCTGGATGAGGTGACTGGATCTGGCATGCTGCACTGCCTCCTGTATCTGTATGCTGTATTCTGGATGAGGTGACTGGATCTGGCATGCTGCACTGCCTCCTGTATCTGTATGCTGTATTCTGGATGAAGTGACTGGATCTGGCATGCCCGTCAGCCTGCTACTTAGCACAGAGCAACCTGACAAAGCAACAACAATAATAATATTAACAAATAATATTAACAAAATTAAAAGGAACAAAGATAAATGAATAAATAAAATTATTATAAAATGAAGAAGTAGGAAATCCATAAATATTATTGCAGAAATGGATTTCCCACCCAAAATAAGGTAGGGTCACTCACTGACCCCACCCTTGAATTCTTACTCCTTATATTTTTTAATTAATTTAATACAAAATGGTAAATGACCACGGCACCAGTATGGCACCTTTTAGCCATTTTAATATTTCACATGATATGTCATGTATAGGTTTCACACCTAAATTTCAGTCGAAATCCAGGTGTTGTGTGTAGTTTAGGAGTTACACGGGAAATTGTGTTTTGTCACAATTCCCGCACGCAGCCCCGCGTCCCTACAGCGCTGGTCTCCTGCGTACACAAACTCCCGCACGCAGCCCCGCGTCCCTACAAGCGTTGGACTCCCGCGTACGCCAACTCCCGCACACAGCCCCGCGTCCCTACAGCGCTGGACTCCCGCGCAACTGAATTGCCGCGCAGGTAATCCCGTGACCTAGTCACGCGCGCAGCGGTACAGTCCCCCGCGCGCATCTGAGCAGCGGATCAGTCCCCGCGCGCATTTGAATGGACTGATCCCCGCGCCTCCTATGACATCCATGTACCGCTCAGAGAAGCTACAATATAGTAGGATCTACACTACATATGTAAAGCTACCACACGAGCATAGATTATGGTTCAAAAACCTTAAAAATCAATTGAAATTAGTTAATAACTAATTTTTAGTATTTTTTATTAATTAAATAAAGATCCAGACTCACCACGAAGTAAGTTGATCAGAACCTTCAAAGACCACGAAACTACATAAGGAGTGGTCGTAAAAATTATTAAAAATTACATACAGGATCAGCAGAGGATGGAGAATCAATAAAAATCTACTTCTGCTCACTTTGGACCAGTACTTACTGTACAAATTGAGGATCAGTGCAGGATCAGCAAAATGACTAATCTATTGATTAACAGATCCTGCAGCTAAAAAGGAGCTGTTCCTTGACAGATCTAAGGCTAGCAGGCTAACAGCACCTTGAGGACGTGCCAATCTTGCACTGATTGCCCCCCTAGCCTCAGCCCATGGCTAGTACTCCTTCTAGAGGTCCTCAAGCACCCAAAAAGGAATATTTAAACAGGCTCTTTTGCCCTTCTGTTTCCAAGAAGTTAATCAGTTATCAGGAATTATTTATTATCAATCAGACACGGTGTCATTGTTAATCAAGTACTTATATGAAGATAAGCAAGTGATTTATGACTTAGTCTGTAGTAGTATTATTTACCTTTATTAACCAATCAACCATTGAAGTTTAGTCAAGCAATCAACCCCATCTGCTCTGAAACCCTTCCAATTATTCCAGGATTTTCGTGGTCAAGTGCTCAGAGTGAGTGTTTCCCTTCCTGTCTAGGCCACTTGTGCTGTTAAGCCCGGCCATTAGTGGAATAAGTCCTTTCTAAGGCACCCATATTTATTCCAAGGTTCTTAAACTGCCTAAGGAGGCCCCTTGAAGAGAGGTTGCTAGTCTGTAAAGATCCCCAGTAGTATAATACTGTGGCCCCTCTTTTTATATTATATTTAAAATATTTATAACCAAACCAAATAAACCTTGCACTTGCTCTTACCATACCATTATTGGAGCTTTAAAGTGTTTATTCTTTGGAATATTATTGCTCCAAGTTCGTTTATCACTCTCTGTAGCTAAAGGACTGCAAGGTTCCTGGTATCAGAGAGCTGACAATGCTGCACTGCCTCCTGTATCTGTATACTGTATTCTGGATGAAATGACTGGATCTGGCATATGGTTCTGGTGTTGAGGGTAAAGTGTTACTGGTATGTACTTGAGGGTTTGAAAGGTATGTCTTTATGCCTTCCACAGAGCTGTGACACCTGGGTGGGTATGAGTTTGCCAGAGTTGAAGGTTTCTTGGGCTGTATCTTCAAATCCATGAGAGATAGAGGGGTACTTTGGCTGAGTGACTATAGGTTATTTTTGATGTAGAATCCATTTCTGAGGTTAATTTGAGGGTTTGAGCTGTTTTTACACTAGAAAAGTGAGTCTGATGGCTATAGGACAGGTTTGGACTACCACATCAATGCCGGAAGGAAGGTTCTAGGACCCATTGTTTGGGTGAGGGATGAGTCTTCTCCCAAGTTTGAAGTGAAGGAGGTGCCGGACGATTCGAGCGTGTTGCTAGGCGTGGAGAGCAGGGTAGGGGCTTTGGAAGGTGATTTTTTCTTTGGATTTAGGTTGTTCAGACAGGCTGACTCCAGCCCGTGGTTGTAAAACTGTAGTTGAGGCGCTGAAGGAGAAGATGAAGAGAATGGAGAAATGCCAAACAGAGTTGAGGAGGAAGGGGCAACTGGCATTGGATGGTATGTCAAAGAAAGCAGCGGCCAGTTCAAACGCGATGGACGTGCGTTGGGGGACCCCTTACTCATCTTTGATTAGTTTGATTGCGGACTCCAAGGGCGTAGGGGGCCAATCAAACCTCCTTCAAAGCCAGGCCGACCCAGTCAAAGCCGATTGAACCACCTTCAAAGTGGTTGAAGCAAGCCAAAAAGCCATTGAACCAGTCAAAGTTTGAAAAGGTTGAATTGAATCAGTTAAAGTTTGGGGATCAAAGGTTGAACCTGTCAAAGCTTGGTGTTTGAAGTTTGGTGCCATCAAAGTTCAACAATTGAAGATTGAAGCGGCCGAGGTTTGAAGGGCCGGGGTCAAACCTGTCACAGTTTGACGCAATGTGGTCAAGGTGATGGAGCCACGTAGAAGGACGGTCAAAGCGGTGGTGATCCAATTGAAGCAGGGTTGAAGTAGAGGAGAGGGGATTGAAGAGCCGTCAAAGCGTTGAAGAGACGTCAAAGCTCAAAGCTTGAAGGTGGTTCAAATCACCGGAGAGCAGCCCGCCGGGAACGCCGCCGCCGTCTCTGTCAAAGTCAAAGTTGAACCCGTCAAAGTCAAAGTCAAAGAGGGTGTTGACGCAGGGCTGGAGGAGGACAAGGATGAAGATGCTCCTGGGGAGCATGAAAATGATGAAGAAGAAGAAGAAGAGGAGGAGGAGGAAGAAGAGGAAGAAGTAGAGGAAGAAGAAGAAGGAGAGGAAGAAGAAGAAGGAGAGGAAGAAGAAGAAGAAGAGGAAGAAGAAGAAGAGGAAAAAGAAGTCATGGAAAAAGAAGGAGGTGGAGTGGATCAGGACAAGGGGAAGGTTAAGGAAGTCATAGAATTGGAGGATGATTCCCCTGGCCCTCAGTCTGTTGTAGAGTGGGTTGGGAGGTTACTTGCTGAGGATGGAGTGATAGATGGATATAGGAAGGTGACCCAGGGGGATATTGTTTTTTATGCTTGCTCTGGAGGGAAGGTAGTTGGACCCATGGATGCTATTGAAGATGATCCAGTGGGGGACTTGAAGGAGATTGAAAGGCATCTTGGGAGGTTTTCAAAGGATTCCAGGAGCAATGCTATTTTTGGCTGGAGTTTGAATAATGGGATAGAACTGGAGAAGAAGAAGGAAAAGAAGGAGGCAAAAAAGGAAGTGTTGGCAGAGCTAGACAATTTTTTATCTTTTTCTGGTGTAAAATATGAGTTGGGAGCTACTTCTAAAGATAAGGAGGAATATGAGGGAAGGAAGATCAAATTGGCTAGTGTTTGGGTAGCTAAAATTACTGATTTGATTGATAAGATTGAAAGGGAGTGGTAGATAGAAATTTTTTTATGTTTTCGTTTACTTTTCTTTATGCAGATGGATGAAATGAAGATAGGTTTTATTTGGTTTATTGTTTTGGGAGAGTGGGAGTGCATTTTTGAGTTATGGAGAAAACAAAAGGAAAAGGATGGAGTTGATTGGGGAAACAGAGTGGAAATTATGAGGGTTTGGGTTTGGAAGGATATAAGGAGTGGAAGTCGTGGAGAAGGGCTGAACAGTTGGTGAGATTGGCTACTGGTTCCCATGAGGTTCTTTCAGATTCTTCTAAAAAACCTTTCCATTTGACTAAATAGAGGAGTTTGCCACCTCCAATCTTGGAGTCCAGGATTTGAGACACTTCTCACTCTTCCTGGCCATCAATTTCCACTGGTTCTGGCGGTGGATGATGGTTAGGAGAGTCTGGGTCTGAGGAGTAGGGTTTGAGAAGGGAAGCATGGAAGACGGGGTGGATGGAAGACCATTGATAAGGGAGTTGGAGTTTGAAAGAATGGGATCCTATACATTCAATAATGAGAAAAGGACCCAAAAAAAGCTCAGAGAGCTTCTTGGAAGGTCTGTTAGTATTTATATTCTTTGAAGATAACCAAACTTTATTCCCAGGAGCAATACCCTTCGGAATTTCTTTTCTATTAAGGTCAGCATAGTACTTATACTTATCCATAGACTCTTTAAATTCTTTCTTTAGTTGGATCTGGTTCTTCTGAATCTGTTCCAGGTAGTGACTGGAAGGTTGGTTGTCCAACACATGCAGGAAGTGAAAACTTGGGTGCCTTCCATAGAGGGTAAAGAAGGGTGATTGCTGGGTAGAAGTATGGACACTGTTGTTATAAGAGAATTCTGCCAAAGGGAGCCAAGTATCCCAGTCATCCTGATGATAACTGATATACATTCTGAGGTATTGTTCTAGTACTTGGTTGACTCTTTCAGTTTGACCATCTGTTTCCAGATGGTAGGCTGTGGAGAGATTCCTTTGGATCTTTAATTTTTCACAAAGTGTTTTCCAGAAAGAAGAAACAAATAGGGAGCCTTGGTCACTTATGATGTCAGCAGGTAGTCCATGTTTGGAGCAGACATGACTGATGAAGAGGTTAGCAAGTTCTACTGCAGTCAGTGTACCGGTTGTTTTAATGAAGAGGGCCATCTTAGAGAAACGGTCCACCACAACAAGGATAGAATCAAATCCATTGGAGAGAAGGAGTTGAGAGATGAAGTCCATGGAGAGTGAGGTCCAAGGGCCATCAGGAATTGGAAGAGGTTTGAGAAGTCCTAGTTTCTTTTCTTGCCTTTCCTTGTTCCTTTTGCAAAGGTAGCAGGCTGAAACATAGTTCTTGACATCCTTTGACATTCCATTCCAGGAGAAAGATCTCTTGATGAGGTTGAGAGTATTCTGTTGGCCAGGGTGAACCGCAAGAGGAGAATCATGTCTTTGATAGAGTATTTTTTGTTTAAGGTGGTTAGCTTGGTTAGGTATGACCACATTACCCTGAAACAGGAGTAAGCCACTAAAGGAGTCTAAGGAGTAATCAGTTACTTCTTCATTCTTATTCAATTTTTAATGATGTCCTGAAATAACTTGTAAGCTTATTGACCAGAGGTCAATTCACTAAGTTGATTGTCAAGTTTATTAGCAGAAAGGAAAAAGAGTTTGGAAGTTTCAACTTCATTTTGTTTCAGAATCTGTTGAAAATTCCCAGGATTCTTTTCAGAATATGGCGTTCCCCCCGCTGGATACACGTTGTCCCAACGTGACAGGATATCTTGGATGGTTGAAAGTTTTCCAGGCCTGTAAGTGATCAGAAAGTTGAATTCAGAGAGGAATTCTGCCCAACGGGCCTGTCTTCTAGTAAGGGCCTTGGAAGACATAAAATACTTCAAAGAGGAATGATCAGTTAGCACTCCAAAGGGGTCAGTAACACTCAAGAGGTAGGAACTCCATTGCTGCGGGGCAAAAACAATAGCAAGGAGCTCTTTGTCATGGATTTCATAGTTGAGTTCAGAACTGGACATTTTCCTGCTGTCAAAAGCAATAGGGTGTTTAGTGTTATCAGCAGTAACCTGGTGCAGGACTGCACCCAGGGCATAGTCACTGGCGTCAGTCTCAACATAGGTTCTCAGGAGGTGATCAAAATGGCGAAGGACTGGAGCTTGGGTAAAGGCTTGCTTGATGTTTTCAAATTGTTGCAACGCTTCAGGAGTGAGGTTGAAAGGGGGGCTGTTTCCAGCAATAGAGGTGAGGTGGGAGACCTGTTTGGAGTAGTTCTTTATGAACCTGCAATAGAAGTTAGAAAACCCAAGTAAAGATTGCAAAGACTTTCTGTTTGTAGGAGTAGGCCAGGTAAGGATGGTCTTGACTTTGTTGTTGTCCATAAAGATTCCATCCCCTGAGACCACATAGCCCAGATAGTCCACAGAGGGTGCATGGAAGTTGCATTTGGAGGCTTTTGCATATAAATTGTGTTTCCTGAGCCTGGCCAGTACTTCACACACAAGAGGGATGTGTCCCTGTAAGTGTTTTGAGAAAATGAGGATATTGTCAAGGTAAACCACCACATAAACTGTGAGGAGATCCGCAAGGATGTAATTTATAAGATTTTGGAAAGAAGCTGGAGGATTGGTCAGCCCAAAAGGCATGAACAGGTATGCATAGCTTCAAACTGAGATCTGAATGCTGTTAGGTGTTCATGTCCTTCCTTGATGCGCAATAGATTGTAGGCACCTCTGAGGTTGATCTTGGTGAAGATGGAAGAACCTGAGAAGACAGTCAGTAAGAAAGTCATTGGAGGAAGCGGGTAACGGTTCTTCCAGGTGACAGCATTAAGTTTGCGGTATTCAACACACAACCGCAAACTACAATCCTTTTTTTTAACAAAAAGGACAGGTGCTCCAGTGCTTGAAGTGCTGGAGCAAATGAAACCTTTCTCTACATTCTCTGCTATGTAGGCTTGTAGGGTTGCCTTTTCGCCTTGGGATAGGGAATAAATGGGCCCAACTGGAGGCAGTGGGCCTTCCAGTTTGATGTGGTGATTGTAAGCGCGGTGAGGAGGGAGTCAATCTGCTTTAACCTTGGAGAAAACATCTAGAAAAGAATGGTAATGAGCAGGAACTTTTTCCAACACAGTTTCTATTTCTTCAGGATCTTTGTCAATGTCAACTTTTCCCAGTCAGCTGAAGCATTCTTATGGGGAGTAACGGAAATGTTAGAAGAGGTAACCCATTGCATGATATGCAAGGATGAATCCCTAGGTTCCTCCTCCATAGGAATGGTGAAGGGATCAGTGAATATCCAAGCAAGATGGGAAATTGTTGAAATCGATGAAAATTGGATGGGGTGTTGAGGATGCAAGGGTTCTGAAGTGAAGGGAAGTGAAATGGACTGCAGTGCCAGAGGCAGAGTGGGAGAGGTACCAGTTGTAGGTATGTTGGCCATGTTGATTTCAACGGATTGGGAGGAAAAATTGTCAGCAGGTTGGTGTCTTGGGGTGATCAGCCCCATTCTCCAGTTTACTTCAGGATTCCAGTGGTGAAGGAAGTCAATTCCCAGGATGAGGTCTTCTGAGAAGGGTGTGCTGACAAGGAGGAATTCCGATTCAAAGCTAGGAGAGAAGGAAGAGAGACCAACCAAGTTGCCTTGTGGGGGATTAGTTGAGAGGGTGACTTGTTTGGACTGAAATTGAAAAGAGGAATAGGTTTGCCCAGAGGTATGGGCTGCAATGAAAACTTTAGAACCATGGTATTAGAAATTAGAAATTGAGTAGCACCTGAATCACTCAAAACACTATAACTCAAGTCCTGGTGAAAAATAATAAAACGTAAGCCTTTGGAAAGTTGGTCAGAGTAGTCTTTTTGTATCTTTTGTACCCTAACATCAGTAGGGTGATAATCCTGGAGTACAGCAGGAAAACAACCTAATTGTTTTTTGGCTTGGGGGTAGCGGAAGAGTTGGTGTTGGAGACAGGCTTCTTTTTACAGTTGCCTGTCCTGTGCTTCCCTGCACAATACATACATAGTCCCTCCTTCTCCCTTCTTGCCTTTTCTTCAGCCTTGGGCTTGCCATCAGGACCTAAGTCCAAGGTAGGTTTGGTTTGAGAGGATTGTTTCTTTGCAGATTTTTATTTCTTCTTGGACTTACCTTTGCCCTTGTCAGACTGGGAAGAATGGGCTTGGGATTGAGAAGAATTTTGCTGTTTAGGGTGGCTTGAGTGGGAAGACTTCTCCTGGATTTGTTTGTGGTACCTGGTATTGTAATCCAACACTACATCCATAAGGTCTTGAAGGGTGTCTACAGAACCATCATAGCCGGCTAATTGCTCCAGAAGTCGGGCAGGGAGGCTTTGGCAAAAGTGGAAGTAGAAGGCTCTATCCCCCCATCCAGAGACTTTTGTCATAAGGGAGCGAAATTCCGTGATGTGGGTTGAGGCATATCCAGAGTCCTTCATCTTTAAATTCACAAGTTCCTTCTCTGCCTTGGCTGTTTCTAGACAATTGCCAAAGAGAGTATGAAGTTGTTCCGTGAAGTGTTGCCAGGAGTTGAGCAGGAATGAGGGCTCTTGATTGGTGAGATGAGCCAAGTAGGGTTGAATCTGTTAAAATATCTGCTTAGTCTCCCGTCTCTCTCCCATCTCCTCTCAATGCGCTTTTCTTTCAAACTGTTCTTCTCCATCTTCTGCATGTCTCATGTATGTCACGTGGTGCGGTCAACTGCGTTCTCACCACTCTTTTGTCGTGACCACTCCCACAAACCAGGAACCCTACTGTTGAGACTGTGAAAATGAAGATGTGTCTGGTGGGAGTTGAACCCACGACCTCAGATAGACTAAGACACATACTAGAGTGCTGCCTTTACCAACTAGGCTACAGACGCTTGTGGCTGCCAGGGTTGTTTGGTATTACTGGTCTAGGTTCAACTGCACAGCCTCCATACTGTGGTGATACATCATGTTAGCAGGTTTAACCTCAACACCCCCCCTTGCTACGTGATGGGGAAATAGGTACGGAAATAACCAGGTGAAAGTACAATCAGTGTGGGGATTGAACCCGTGATAGGCTTACAGGGGATGATGGTCTTACAGGAAGCATTCACATCTTATTCAAGTCTCATAAGTAAGCAAGTATACGCTCAGGTAGGCTCTGGGCTCATAACCTGTTGAGACTGTGAAAATGAAGATGTGTCTGGTGGGACTTGAACCCACAACCTCAGATAGACTGAGACACATACTAGAGTGCTGCCTTTACCAACTAGGCTACAGACGCTTGTGGCTGCCAGGGTTGTTTGGTATTACTGGTCTAGGTTCAACTGCACAGCCTCCATACTGTGGTGATACATCATTTTAGCAGGTTTAACCTCAACACCTTCTACCAACAAGGGTCTCATCAAATCTCAACAGGATCTTCTCTTCTTTTTCCCTTTTCACTTTAGATCTATCTCTTTTCTCTTTTTCTTTGCAATCTTTTTCTTTTCTATTTCAACTTCCCTCTCACAAGCCTTCTCAAACTTCCTTGAAACATCAACCCATGACCTCAACCACTCAACCCAAGTTTGTCTGGTACAACTTTCCCCAATGCTATCCCAGTCTCTTCTTGTTTCTTGAACTCTGATCTCATCTCCTGTTTAAAAGAATTGTCTCAATCGTATCTGTCCTCAACCTCTAGCTTCTAAGTCCTGCTCTACAATCAGTCTCTTTCCTTGACGTCTTGATGTTTGTGTCTCGACTCTTTCCTTTCTTTGAATTTCTTCTTTGTGATTTCTTTTGACTGATGGCTGTTTCCATTCAGCCCTCTTAAATTTCTTAATTTCTTCTTTTCACCCAAGGAATCAATCCCAAATCCAACAGAATCCAACGGTTAGCCTTCCCAGTGAGGTAGGAGACAGCAAACAGAAAATTCCTTTGATTGACACGGAAGGTCCCTTTGTCATTTGCAATGATGAGTTAACAAGCTTGTAGGAAAGGTCTGAGCTTGGTAGGTTTATTGCCTTCAAATTTGTCTGGCGGGTTCATCAATGGGGCTTTGAAGGTTCCTGAGTGGTAAGTACTAGTTTTTGGGGGTTGAGAGAGTTTGGCCACTGCTGAACTCATGGTTTTAAGCAAGGCAAGGAGAGTAGGGTCCACCGTTGTAGGTTGAGGAGGTTGACTTGGAGGAGCTGGGGTTGCAGTGGAAGCGGAAGGTTGAGAAGCTTCTTCCTGAGGTCCAGAGGTTGGTGAGTTAAGGTTGCTAAGGATCCTTGAATCAAAACCTGAGTCCTTGCTTTCTTCCTCCTCTTCCACATCCTCAGGGAGAGGAATTAGGCTGGGATCGTACAATGGGAAGTCCAATCCATAAACTGCTTGGGGATATTGACCAATCACTTGATTAATAAATGGTCTGACAACAGGAGGAGCAGGGGATAGAGAAGCTCTTGGAGGAGCTGGAAGAAGGATACCAGTGTCCATGGTGTTGGAAGCTGGTGCAGGGAGGTTGGAAAAGGTCCTCCCTTGTCCACGGGCTTGAGGAGTAGATTGATTGTGGTCTTGTATTTCTATGGTAGCGCCACGTCCTCGGGCTGCCCTAGTAAGAGGCAGACTGGTGATGATGGAAGGTTGTGCATGTTGAGGAGGCATGGTTTCCAAGTATGCCGTAGAAGAGTGACCCAAGAAAGTACCCAGATAAGATGAGGGAGAGAATTTGGCCGCAAGAAAAAAAGTCTTGAACTTGTACAACGTGCTGTCAAAGTCAAAGGTCAAAGTTGAAGTGTCAAAGTCACAGTGTCAGAGTTGAAGTTTTGAAGTTGAAGTGTTGAAGTCAAAGCTTCAAAGTTGAAGTGTCAAAGTTCCCGTCAGAACGTTGTTTTAGGGAAAATTCCAGGAAAGGGGTTGAGACAGACAAATCCCGCAGGATGTACCTTTGGGAATGTGGAGGCCACAAACTGTTTATCTCTATTCCAGCACGCCCACAAATATTGTAGGTAGTTTTGCCCAGGAGATGGAATGGTTGCAGATAGATGGAATGGGTCTATTGTAATATAGAGGTGGGTAGTAATCAAGGGGAAGGAATTAGTATGATGTCATAACTTCCCCTGGTGTGCAAGGGGCTGAAAGAACAGGCACTACTGCTCACAGAACTCAGGATAGAGATAAAGATATTGATTGCATATGAAGAAGAGATGTAGATTAAAGACAGTTATGAGGAGGAAAATCCAGGGGTAATTCTCTGAAGGATTGTGGTGAGGGAATCCAATAAGAAGTAGTATACTAATTCCTTGGGGGGATTAGTCCAAGAGGAGAAGAGAGGCTAGTATATGTGAGAGCTGAGAGGAGGCCTTGAGGATTGGATGACTGTTTCTGGGCTGGGAGGCCCATGGCATTACATGTGGACCAATGGGGTTGGAGGTTGCAGATTGACAGGTTGAGTAATTGGCCTGTCCAGGAAGGTCATGTACTGAACTGGAGTATGGGTTGTCCATCCAGGAGTATTTACTATGGGTTTACTGTATGTACTTCTCATGCCAGATAGAGTTGAAGGAGAGATGAGGATGCACCAAGCCATAGAAAGGTAGAGGGTATGCCTGGGAGATTGCCTAAAGGCTGCAGGATGTGCAGGGGGATACTTCATGATATTCAGCAGTAGAGTGTGATTGAGCTGGACTGAGATTGGCTGAGGGCTGAGTGAGGCTGAGGAGACTTAGTCAAAGTGTGGTATGACACTGATTCATTCTGATTCAGAAATGAAATTCAAATGTTGAGTCATTTTTCTGTAAAGGATCAAGAAAATTGTGGAGGAGAGGCAACTGACCTGCTCAGGGGATGTCGGAACTAGGGTGGGAGCTGGAGTGGGACTCCTGGGTGATGGTTCAATAACAATTACTTTGGGTTCCTCTGGTGGAACATTGTCTGAATCTGACGATTCAGAGACAGAATCAGAGGAGTCAGATGATGGTTGTGAGCTTGAGGGGGGCTGGTGTGCAGATTTTCTAGGTGCTTGCAAAGCAGCTTGGGCTGCCAGGCAAGCAGATGCCCAATTTTAAGAACCCATTGCTGGGCCTTGAGGTGCAACAACTGGGGGATGCAATAGGGTATCCGATGCCTCGACAGTAGGATGAGCAACAGCAACATGCTCTTAGGCTTCAATTGGATTTTCCACTAAAGAAGTTTTGGCTGGTATTTCAGATTGAACTACATATATTGGGACTGTATCAGTTATGCATATTTCCAATCATTCCAACCAAATATTTTGTGAATCAAATGGTTTATTCAACTCACTGGGTTGCTCCACCTGGTAATTTTCAGGCACTAGTGTAAGCTGGGTAACAGATTGGTCTGCATTGGGAGTTGTTTTATTGGGATTGACAGGTTTTTTGAATTTCAATGGGATATTTGAAGGATCCTTGGCTGTTGGCTCTTTGGCTGATTCAGTTGAACGTTTGGGTAGGCCAACAGCTTTTGCTGTTTGCAACCTCAAATGCTCCACCTTTGCATCATACTTGTGCTTATAGAACTCAAGCATTGACTGAAAAACTTTCTTATGTGATTTTTCAACATGGGCATCAACCAGTAGAGCATTAAGTTGATTAAGAGTGCGTTGTTCTACAAAATTGAAGTAGGGATTCCTCATAATTATCAGAACACACACAACTCAGAAAATAAATATTCTTACCAGGAAAATCGGCCATGGTGTATTCAAGAAGGTTGGTCAGGTTGAGAAGTGCAAGATGTTTCTTCTGTAATCTGATGGGGTATTATTTGGTTGAGATAAGAATGGGAAAGCACTCCTTGGCTATGGATTACCTGCCTAAATATTGGAAAAAACAGGAATCATCTAACTGGTGTGTGAAATATGATGGACAGATGTATGTACAGTGTGTTGGATTTACATGCTTATTTGTGGAAATAAGCTGGGGAATCAACATTGTTTCTGAGTAAGTGCATAATGAAAACATGTGTGTCCTGTACTGGGACCATGGTTGCGTTAGGATAAGTCGTCAATGGTGCCAGGCCAAGGGGACTTGGGTTATACATGACCTTTAACAGTGATGTGACAAACCTGGAGGGCATGGACAACTTATGCTAAGTTGTCCACCGGTCCACCAAGGCTGTGGGTGCCTTTGTGAGGATTTTGAAGTTGAGTGTCTCTTCATTGTATTGTGGATGACTTAGCATAAGTTGTCCATGCGCTCACCAGTTTCTCCCGTTTTCTTTACAGGTCATTTGTATCCTGAGTCCTGGCTTCCTGGCACCATGGACGACTTATCATAATGCAACCTGGTCCCAAAACCTGATAGAACTCTTATTGAATGAATTTGATGTCTTTACTGCTGTGGGATGGTGGACGACTTAGCATAAGTTGTCCATCACTACAATGAGATTGTGTTTGAAAATGCACTTATCACAAACATTGTACAATTAATGTGGATTTTCACATTGGGTTTGGAGGAAAACTGCAGCATATATTTCCAAAACAGCTATTCTTTGAATTGCATGGAAAAGATTAATTCAATACCCATATCTAGCTTTTTTTCCATTTACTTTAGATACAATTTCATTAGGAGTACAACTTTTGAGTTTCAGGGAGCAATGGGCAAGTTTTTTTTTATTTGGAATGAGCATCCAAAATGGGTATGATGTTCTGTGGATTGAAGAATGGGTGGAGGGAAAGTAGTATGATGTGGAAAAACACAAGTTTGCAATAATATCTCAACAATGCCCCCAACGTTTGCATAATCAACCATGAAACCAAGTGTTGGGAAGGAGAGACCATGGCCTGTTTCAATGGAGGGAGGTGGAATTGGGGTGCCTGTGGGTTTTTGAATATATGAGAACAAACCATAAGTATAACCATTCAAATCATCCTCATCAGTATGAAAAACATTTGAAAAGTCATCACAAGTCACAATGACATTGGATGCATGAAGGAAAGATTTTCTTTGATCACCCCACTCTGGAGATGTCCAGTTTGGTATTTTGAACTCTTCTGATACTTTCTTGTGCTTCATATGGGCAGTGTGGGAGAGAACTTTAATACAATTGAAGACCAATTTGTTTTGAACTGGAAGCTTAGCCCACAAGGCATCATCATTTGCAATTTATTCTTCAGTCAAGTCTCTTCTTCAAGCAAATTCCTGATTTAGAAATCATTTGTTGATTAATTCAATCGTTATTTGATGATGAAAAAATTTATAATTAAAATCAGAATACCTGCAGAATATCCTTGATCAGTTCCCTGGAAAAAGCCAAGCCCATACATGGAGCCAGATTTGGTATTTTGATTGGTTTTGTTAAGGTTGATTTGGTTGAGGGCCATGGTGTAGAGATCAGATATCATTTCTGAGAATTGAGTGGCCAGTAAGGTATAAGGACGCTGGTTGAGGGTATGATACTTCAATACTAGGTATGGGTCATATTTAGGATTACAAACAACATGAAGGGTGGTTAATGGAGCTGTAAGAGGTACTATAACTTGGCAAGGTTGAAGATTTGGCCTAAGATCAACAAAGTAGGCTGTTTCAGAGGTTTTTTCCCATATGCAGTGATCATGTCAAGCTTTCCAATGTTTTTTATGTGCTCTGGATTTGGCTGGTTCTGATTGAATGAAGTGGAGTTCTGGCTTGGTTTTATGAGTCAATTCTGGTTTTGAACACTGATCCTGCTTCTGAGACACTAGCTCATCTTTCCTACAAACCGTGTTTCAGAAGCATTCAAAGATGTCCAAGTCCCAAAAATCAATAAATAAAACATCAAATAATCATTAGTAAGATTAAATGATCTTGATGGTTTTAAAAATACATACGTATGGCTACTTTGAGCACTTTGGAGGGGTTTAAACTCATTAATGAGGTTTTGTGGCAGCAGTGGAGGATCTGAGGTGGATTTTGGATTCATTTCAAGGGGATTCAGAGTGGACTGGTAGAGGAAAAACGTGATAAAATGGCTTGAATTTGGTTATGATGAGCAGTGGGAACAAAGAAGCATAATCAGCAGCAATACGGTTGGGGGATGATGAGAAAGAGGATGTGGATTGAAAAGATTATCATGAGGAGCGGGGGACCACATTATTGAGGATTCAATCACGAGAAAAGAATGGGCAATGTTGAACCAATGGAAGAAAAAAGAGAAGATAGGCAAATAGTTTATAAGCGTCAGCTTAATTTCATGCAGTTTGGGAAGAGAAAATGGATGAAAGGTGGGAGGTGATTTGAATGGGAATTAAAGGGTTGAAAGCTGATGACAATCAAGGGGGAAGTGGTGGGAGGATTGCTTAACAGATAAAGAGAAACAGATGCCGGCAAAGAGAAACAAAGAAAAATACAAAATGGGCTTGCAATTAAGGAGTTCAAAACGGTCAAGGTTATTGGCAAACAAAATGGGAGGAGGGATCCTGGTGTTAGGATGAGGCCTATGAATGATGCAGGAAAGATAGAAGAATCAGTGCAATCAGTCCATTGGCCCAAAGAAAGTGGAGAGGAAGGAAAGTGATGAGAACTTACCGCGGGATTGGGCTGGCCCTTGTTGCAAGGTTTCCTGAAGGTGGAGAAGGTTTGATTGCTGAATCAAGGAGCGTTGCTACAGCAAACCGCAATTTTGGTAGGTTCGGAGGTGTGCAAGCAATAACCAGGCACAACTCCGAAGTTTGGGAAAGGATCGAGGTCCATGGGCACCCACATGCGAGCGACGCGAGTTGGGACACGTCTCCCAAACTCATCTTGCTTGCTTGCGTGGCCTTCAGCATAGAAAGGCCGCGCCGCCCCCCAAAATTTCAAATTGGATGGTTCGCGGGGCGCGAGGGGGTGGGCAGGATGTTTTGGAAGCGGCGCGGCCGGGGATCAACGGATTTGTTCTGGCCACAAGGAATCCCTGCATCATGATGGTGGGGGCAATTTTTTTGGCAGGTGTTGAGGCGACAATTTAAATTGGTTGTGCATCAGCACAATCTGGTTAAAAAAAAGAGATCCTAAAAAAATTTAATCAAAAATGGTGATTGCAAAATAAAGAGTGTGTACCATCCAAAAAGGGTGAACCCAGTATTTTTGAATAGTAAAACAATAGATTTTGAGTGTTTTTGAAGAAGTAACCAGAAAATAAAAGAATTGGGGCTTAGATACAAAAGAATTGGGGCTTAGATACAAAAGAATATTTCTGAGTCCAAATGTTTTGGTCAGTTTACACCAGAAATAGATGGAAATGAACTAATTATGCTAAAATTGACCATGTATAAAATAGGGTTGTGGGTGATATTGTGAAAATTTCACTATTTCAGGAATAATGACTGCGCCACTGCCTTTCAAGGGTAAAGAAAAAACTTGAATGAAAGATTTTGATGTAGTATTCTCAAATTTGTCATTGCAATAAATTTTACTTTTGGCTTGCAGTCAGCTTCATTTCAAAAGTGTTGTTGACAAAATTATTGTTACTGTGAGATATAACTTTCAGAAAGAGTATAATTCATTCAAAGATTGGTTCATGTTATGGATTTAAATGAAATTAAGGAAATCCATTTGAAAACTTCTATGATGCTGGAAAAGAGACTTCAAAAAGGTCTGGCGGGATTTTATGGCTCAAAATCTTGACACCAAAAATATTTTCATGATTCTTGAAATTTGACTGCCATTGACAAAACTCATATGCTGATATTTTTTCAATTCAGAACACAAATTTAAAGAAATGTGAAAAAACTATGTGCTGTTTCTGTTTGAGGAACTTTTTTATTATCAGATTCAGAACTGATTATGGCACTGTATTATTAATGATTTGAATATTTATCTATAAATTAATTTCCTTGGCAGGGGATTAATTCATGTATTCATGATCCCAAAAGGTTGAGAGTATGTTGGCCATGATGATTTTGGATAAAAAATTGTTGAAAATCATTTGAGGCTGTGGTGTATACAAAGGGTTTCATCATAAGAACTGGGGTAATCAGTCAATGCTGCTGAAGAACAGTTGACCGTGGTTGTGGGACTAGGAAATCTGATACACATCATTTACCATCTTTTGGCATTTATGAATCTATTCCAGAAATCACGGAATCACATAAAAGAAATGGCCACAACAAGAAAGACCTAAGTTGGAAACAATTAGAAAGCAATGAACAAAGTTAATTTGATATGTTGGCCACGAGAATCATTCCTTGCTCATGCATTCAGGTAAGCCTAGCCAAAATCTGGAATATCCAAAAATAATCCCAAATTACTAAGATTGCAATATAACCAAAAATTTCCACTCTTCACAGAATCAAAATTTGTGGTCCTAAATACTACAAAAGCTTCCCTTCCACTCCTAACATAACACCAGAGTATTTTTCCTTGGAATAATGTTTGGGAGGATCACCATCAAAGCTTGTGTTTGATTTTCATCAGAGAAACAATTTTCAAAAAATTTATCCACATTTCCTTGAATTGTAACAAGAATTGTAATTGATTGAAGCTTTAAAAAACCGTTGACTACCTTGTCTATTACAGTAGCCTTTTTTGAATCCAGGGTGAGAAAGACAGGCCCCTTACCAAGCATTATTCAGCAACATCTTATCTTTAAACTATCTTGTGTGACTCTATAAAGATCTCAATATTTATACCCAAATTTTAATGCAGTCCAAATTCAAGTATGTTTGAATACCTAACTAATTCTTTTGCTGGCCAAAAAACTCACAAGAAATTCAATTAATTTTTCAAAATATTAATTGAGACCAAAATCACATCATTTTTTGACTATTCAACCAAACACAATAGAGCTGAGTTTCCTTAAGGCCTCATAATTAATTCTTCCACTTTTTATGATCATTATAACAAAATTGGTGACCTGGTTACATCTGAAATAGGTTCTTCAGTTTATTCAAGTATTGGAGTTTTCTTGAAAAATTAAAATTGAAGGGTGGTTGCAATCATTCAATGATATGGATAGTGAACTATCAGGTGCATGAAACACACAGCACAGCAGGCAACTCCATCATGGTGCCTTTGAATGTCATGCTGGCTTGGATTTATTCTTGTTTGTTTTTATTTTATGGCCAAAGGGTCAAATACCCATCCAATGGTTACCAGAACAAAATTTCTGAAAAGATTCAAACCCCATCATACCTGCCCATGACATATTGAATTGGTTATATTGGCTCTTTTCCCCAAACTTTCAAAGGAGATGTGGAGGGGTGGATGACTTGGCCTAAGTTGTCCAAGACCCCGATCAAATGTTTGATAATCCATTTTCAGTTTAAAAATGATTTTTTTATTGATTCCAATAAGAAAAATTCCAAATTCTTTTGCAATCATTTTGAAATCCATGTAGCCTGATTCACTGATTATAGTTGCCTCCAATTTATTATTTTTTTTCTTCAGAAAGAATGCATTCTTAGAAATAGAGCAAAACCTTCATTCCTTGATTGATCAAGATAGCCCCAATATTCATGATTTTCTCATCTTGCCATGTGTATGATTGGCTTCTAAAAATCAATAAACTATGCCTAAAATAATGTTGATTTTGGAGACATCATGTTTTTTGAACATGGTTTTCAAGGAAAATCCTCCAAAACTTCAGTTCATCTCATATGTAGACATTCAATGTGAACTTGAAAACTTATGTGCAAGAACAGTAAATCCCTTTCTGTTTGGAATTCATGGTTAAAGTTATGACATCCTCTGCAAAATCCACTTGTGCAATCAAGGGATCTTGTATATGGTCCTGCCTAAATCCTTTTCAAAGACACTTCACCTGGTCTTCCAGAACTTTTTGTTGAGACATATTAAATTTTGCAAACTATATCTACCAGCTGTTAAAAATTTGGAATTGAGGGTTCCAACAAACAGCTGCCTCCACTCATTCATTGTGGATTGAAATGCTTTTTCATCAGAAAATAGTCAAAAGCAAAAGAAACCTTTCCAACAAAAGAAAAAATGAGGACGCTTTATAAAGATTATTTTTTATTCCCCATACACTCTTTCAGTGAATTGTTGTGTCATGATTCTACCATCATCAAAATACTATGAACCTAAGCCTAACACATTATTTAATGCTTAACCACCTGGGTAATCCGTGGGGGCAGTCACAATTTCTGCAAATGGAAAACTTTCTAGGAATTTTGGTTACAAATCACCAACTGTCATCCATATTAATGCATGATTTAGCTTTTGCAAGCCTGAATTGCAATTTATTTTTTTTTTCTTAGTTATGTTTATGGTTAAAAAAGATTTTATGAAAGTTTGTGCTAATTGAAAGAATGATGGGGGTAATAATGTTTCCTATTCAATGATTCCTTATCCAAAATAAATCTGCCTCAATACCTACACCAAAGAATTTACTATAATGCATTTGAAATTAGCAATGCTGCAAAGAAAACATCAAAACTACTAAAACGCAAGATACTTACAATGGTATGCAATCAATTTAATCTCATCTGTTCTTCTTTCATAAATGCATTCAAATTCCATTCCCCTCAAGATTTCCATCAGAATGAAATGATATCAAAAACTGTAAACAAATTTCATTTTCAGTTGGGAGTTAGAAAACGCCGTCTTCTGAACTTTTTGGGGCTTTCAATCAATCCATCTAAAAATAGATTTGGTTTACATAGACCTGCTTCCTTCAGTGAATTAGAATCTTGAAATTTGCAAACCAAAAACCTGAAATAATATATAATTCAACATTTATTGTTTTTTGCCTTGTAAATGCTTATTCCATCAACCTATAATATGCATGTTCTGAGGTGCCATGAAGACACAACCATAACTGATCAATTCTTTTAAAAAATGTTTGGTGAGGTTGTGTTGCATTTCAACATTGAGGGCTTGAAATTCATTCAATAAAAATTTCCAGAACTTCATCAAACTCCTGCAACAGCAAAAGGGTTTCCAGAATTCAGATTTCATTCTTTGGGATCACAATTTTTTTAGGACAAAAACAAAATAAGACATTTGTTTCACAAAGTAGAAATATCAATAAAAAGTATTTTTGTGAGTTGTAAAAAATACCAAAAGTTTTTGGGAGCAGTGTGCATTTAGCCTAAGTGCACCATCCTCCCAAAAAATTCTCCATCATGCCTGAGGGCATTGGTCCTTACCACAACAAATTGCATGGAATAATTCAGAGTTACAGTCTGCCATGATTATTCCAAGTTACCATTAATTAACCACAATCATTACAGCAGTTGAACAACAATGTTGGAACCAATTCCAGCACCATGTTCCACTTAGCCTAAGTGCACCATGGTGTTGAGAAGCACAGACCAACAATACCAGAACAAATAGCTCATGACCACCCCCACTTTTCATTATTTTTATTTCTTTTTGGATAGATGGCTCAAAATTGTTAGGAAACCAACCCATCTGTTGCATTATGATTCATCCAAAAATGATTCATTTCAGAATTTATTTTATATCAAGCTGTGTCATTTCTGGGATAAAATGAAATTTTTGAGATGGATGTAAAAACTAATTTTCTTCTCAAAAACTCATTTTTATTTATTTATTTTCAAGATGAATAACACATGGTATCCTGCATTATCCAGATCAAATAAAACAGCTCTAGATAAAAAACAACAATGCAGATTAAGGTAAAATGCATCACAAGCTTCATGATCCTTACACACCAATACTCTTTGTCTCACTCAATGATGATTTGATTTTTCTTGGATTGAAAACAACTAGTGATTGTAATTGGATGGTTTTTTCAACAATTCACACCGGAAATAAACAAAAACTTGTCCGTATAATACAGAAATTTAATGCCTGATACTTTATTCCATCAAATCCAAACATAGATTTTGGAGTTTTTCATGATGTTAAATTTGTACACATTTATCATGCAGAAAATTCTTTAACATTTGAGATTCTACAACTGAACGCTTGTATACTTCTATTATTGGTTTGAAAATCTTACCCTCTTGTCAATAGGAAATGGCAAGTTTCATTGGGAATTATATATTGATCTCTTATCAATTAATAGAAGAATAGAATATCCATCCTTTATTTATTTCTTGATGTGATTTGCATTTGGAAATTTTCACTTTGATTGCTTAATCTTTTTCATCAAAAATGTTTTATTCAGTGTTTTTACACAAATCTTCCAATTTTTATGCATTTCCCACTTGTTTGTGTAATGGCTTGAAGTAGTCACAATTTTTCATGCTGGCTATTTTTAGTTAAAGTTGAAAAAAATCCCTAAATTTCAAATTTTTTTATATTTTCTTGATTAGGAAATAATCAAATATCTTCAGTCATCAGTTTTATTTTAAGGAATGGATTGTGACCAACCAGAAATAAGGAATTTTTAGAACCACTGCCCCATGAATTACACTTCCAAACTCACTTTAGAATGCACTATGGATCCAGGGATGATCTTCCAAAGAACTTATCTGCTTATATAATGAGATAAAATAGATTGTTTTTTTCTAAAAAATTGGAAGATGAAAGTCCTCATCCCAATTTCCGTGCAAAAAATTGGGCAGAAATCAATATGATGAAGTCAATCAGAATATTTTTTTATACTTCCAAGTTCTTCAAAATCAACCTTCCAAAAAGTGAACCTCCATGCATGCCAATTTTCCTTGTCCAGCCTGCTCCATTAGCTTTTCACAACCAAATTTTCTGGATTTTGATGCTAAAATCCTTCACCGAAAAATAAAGACAGCTATAAATGAACTAATTTGAGCTGTGCCTTTAATTTCTATCTCTACTTATGTCACTCATTCAATTGGCTTTTTAACCAAATTAATTAATTTGGAAAGCATGCATCTACAATATATAATATGGTTAATTTGATTTTTCAACAAACTTCCACTCAAATGTTTTCCATATTTAATTATACACTTGATTTGATATTCCCATTCAATCATAATAGGTGTATCCCATGTATGTATGAATGAAAATATTCCCTCACCCAAATCATGTTCAAATATCTGTGTCATGGCAGAAGATTCTCTGGATTCAAATTTTTCAATTTTCAAGTAATTTCTTTTCTACATAATTTCAAAAATGAAAAATTTAAATGTTTCAGATTCTATTTTTCCACCCAAGATTCTTTGGGATTCTGAACTGCCTTCACCAAACATAATCACTAAAACTTTGGTGGAGGGTGAGGAAAATACCACCTCTTTTCACCTTGATGATGATATGATTTTCCACAATACTTTACTTTGATGCTATTAATCCCTTACTGTTATTATAGAAGTATACTTATATACATACCATTTGGCCACTTGGAAGACAAATTTGTGAACAAAGGGAAATCATAATATATAATCTCTTGGTTTCTGAAATTTTTCAAATTGCCAACAAGAGACAATCAGACTTTCTATTTATCAGTTTGAAGGAAATCAAGACCTAACCATCAAATCAGGAACACTATCATCTGGTTATCAAATTTGAAATTCAGAAATGCAACCCAGTAAGATCCAATTCCCCTAGCACAAAGCCTGCATAACCATGATACAATCCAAAATCTAAATTCTTGTTTTCATTCATTTTATGTTACTAAACAAAAGATAGCTCAGTTAACCAAGCACCACCAAACATTGAATCATCAAATGTCCCCCTTCCAGATGACTAAGTCAATATGGAAGGTTTTGAGCAAGATGATGAATTTGATAACTCTGCAGCCCCATCATACTTTATGATTGCCCAGCAAATTTCCCAATCCCACCAACACCAGAAGAAGAAGAAACGTATGGCCCAGGAACAATATTCAATCTCTCATCATGCATGTAATCTTGGGATCCCGCCTTCTTCTAGTGGTATTTCCAAATCCTTACTTGATTGGACTAAAGCAATTCTTGGAATGGATTCCAACAACAACAAGCTACCTGATCCTCCAACTGCTGGTGAACTATCTTCCCTGCAAAATCATATCTCAAAGAAGAAGGAATCCATCACCAATGCCATATCATCAAACAATGGTAAACCCAACCAATACAATTCCAATCCACAACTAAGTGAAAAGGAGCTCAAAATTTTCAAGAAGGATGCATTGCGCCAATGGCAACAAAACATTTATTCAAAATCTCAATCACAAGAAGCCACTTCTATTGGCCAAATCAACTCTCATGATGAGACATGGATATCCCATGCGTGGGCTCTCATCCAAAATGGCGGTATTCCTAGATGTACCTACCACTGGGAACAGAATCCAACATCCAGCTGGAATTTCTCTCTTACTGCAATCATAATCAGAGCATGGGAGATGTGCCATGAATTTGGGGGTACTTCTGACTATTCAATAACTGAGAATGACAACACCCCAGAAAACCGTGTTGGCATAATCAATTGTTGGCTCCTATCAAAGAAGGCTCTTTGGAAGAAGGAAAGAAAGGTAGAAGGAGGCTCCACGAGCAGGAATTCAAATGTTTCTGCATCCCAGAGTTTAAACAAGAAGAAAGTAGGTCAAATGAATATTCTGAAACTGTGTAAATGTCTATCACTGTTCAATGACTAACTATTCATGATTGTTTTAAATACAGAATAATAAGAAGGAAATCAGAAAGATAACTGAAGTAGAGTTGGAAATGATGCATTTTTTCCCTGAGACTTCTGCTCTTTTCTTGGATAGTGGCTTCATTCTGATGTTGAGGGTGAAGATGAAGAATTGTTCAATCATGCCAATATCTGGAGGGCTGAGCAAATATCCCAAATTTATCACTACCTTGATGAAGCATACATTCAACTAGGAAAAAACCCACGCATCAAGAGGGAAAGACAAGTGAAAATTAGCAGTCTTTCCAAACCCAACAATTAGACAGGAGGTGATGACCCAACTTCACTTCCTACCTCAATACCCCAAAACTGGATAAGCAAGGAAACCCTGCAGGATATAACTCCTGTTGAAAAAAGAGCCTTGAGTTTACTTCCAGAAGTTGATCTCAAAGATGTGGTTTCCTTTCTCAAAGCTTAAGTCTCCAAGCCATCAAGCTTAATGGTGTTGTGGTATAGGCTTCATTCTGCTATTTTCTTTCTTCATAATTGTAAGTCTGGCTTGTTCCAAACCTCATTAATCTGAGCACCTCCGCGCTGTCTACAGCACAGTCAACGTCTGAAAAACCGCAGAAGGCCCGTTGCCCGCACTCTAATTCCAAGCAAACAATCCAAGCGAACAAGACTTAAATAGATGGCTTGCTGGCTCAAGTCCTGAGATGTTCTCCTTGTACAATTTCTAAATCGTGCCTCTGACATCTTGGGATTCTGAGACCGGTAAGCAACTCTTGTTTCTCAACTACCTTCAAGGCTGTGTGCTCATCTCATCTCTGCTGTTGTTTTCTTTCCATCATACTCAGCCTCCTTACCGCTTACTTCACTCTAAATCTCTGCTACGCCCATAGTCGTGCTGGGTCTTCTATTGAAGGTGATCCTACTAGTAATGGTTGTTCTTTTTATCCAACCTCATTCTAAAATGATTCTTTTATTGAAGCTTAAACTTTACAAATGGAAACCACTCAAACATCTTAGGAATATTGGGAATAGTGTATTTTTTCTATTCTTCCTCTAAAGAATAGGGAAAAATGCGTTTGGATGCAACATTGGATATTGTGAAGGTTTTATCCAATATTCCATGTATCTCAATTGGGCTTCCACTCATGCTTTTTCAACTGGAAAATTGTAATCATATGTAAAGCTAGATTAATTCAATTTAGGAAACTAAATTATGTGATTTCTGCCTGATTAAATTGAGTGATAACAAAATTAGGCCATATTCCAAACCTCCTCAAATTTTCAAATGAATGAATTTATAACTTTATGTCAACAAACCACACAAACATCAAACTAAGTTTGGGAAAAACCCAAATACAAGTGTGTACAGAATTAAATATCCCATTGAAAAACACTGAGTAATTTCATTTAGTGTGCCCCATCTTTTTTTCAGATACTCCAACATTTGTTTGCTAGCTCAAAACACCCAAAAAGCCTTTTCCTCAATGTAAAATAGCAATTTTGAGATCAATTATATCTTGAACATCCGCAAAATTATTTTTAGGAAAAAGATATATGGAATAGACATACCACTAGATGAGAATTCAGTATTTTGAGAAAAGGAGTCTGACTCCAGGAATGGCCAGTTTACTTTGGGAAAAAATGCCTACTCAAATTTTTCAATGCCAAAATGTAAATTAATATAACTGGTTTCTATGGAGATAATTTATTTTGAGACTTGATACAGGATTTTTGGTCAACTAATATATATTGAAAATTCAATCAAAATATCTTTGGATTGCTTGCGTATTTTACATGCGCTACACATGAGCAATTATTCTATGATCTATCAATTAGGAATATTTTTAAAGATAGAAAATCTACTGTGCAATCCCTTGGCCACTGGCCCAAAGATGAATATTCAAAATGGAAGCAATAAATTTTTGAGAATATTTGATTACTTAAGCTCACCAGGAGCTATAAAAACAAATTGAATATTTATAATGATTCTTATCTATTTCCGCTTGAATCAATAAATTTTAGACAACCTCCAACAATCTGACTTACCACAAAATCCAAATCAATCAGAACAATGGAGCACACTACAAGAGTTGGAAACATTTGGATATGCCAATGCGCCAAATGTTCTGAAAGAACATTTGAACATGGAAGAAATATATACACTGGTGTTGGAAGGTCCAAAAAAGCACATCAAAACCATGTATTGCAGTCAAATGATTCTACAAGTGTATGTGATGGGATTCTTGCTGTTTATGATCAATATTTAAAAGATAACTGATAAAACATTGATGGTGCACAAATTAAACAAAAAAGATACCAAACATTTCCCATTTAATTACCAGAATAAAACCCATCAGTGAAACACAACAAGAAAACATCAGCACTGTGAGTGAAGGTCTTCTTCAAATTTATAATCCTTGATTTGTGCTTGAATTGAGGGGCCTTTTCTTATTTTTCCTCTCTTTTATCAAATTAAAGCCAAGAATTGAAGACTCCAATGCACCAAACAACCCTGAAAGGGTTCCTTCCTATAGTGAAATACAACAGCCCCCACCAGAAAACAAGTAAATTTATGATACATCTGGGATGAAAACTCTTCAATTTCTCAATCACAATCCAAGTGCCCTAATCTCATCACTTCAAATCCTTCACCAAAGTATGGGGGAAAAAGTTGGTGACCACATTTGTCAGAAATAAATCAAGATAGAACATGAAAAAATCCCCATTAATTCAATGTTAACTGGCCAGACCAACTATTCAGCAGAAATCCCTAAAAGTCTTGCAACATTAAAAAAAAAATTAATTACAAATGATCAAGTTGAAAATATCTGTTGTGAAATTTGTTACAAAATCTATCCCTTGGATCAAGCACTTCCTTCTTCAGAAACCCAGTCTGGTGAAGACAATCAAGAATCCAGGCACTATCCCAAATAAAATAATATTGTTCATTCAACAACTGGAGAGCCTGTTACATGTGGGTCAAAAATTTGGATTCAAGACAAGAACAAATCCAAATTTTATTCTCTGAAGAATTTTGGACACCAATTACTCAAGAAGTGGATTGCAAGACAATTACTTCTCCCTTTTTTTGAAGAATTGCTCAGTGCACCTCAACAGCATCAAGCCAGTAATCCTAATAGACTTGGTGATATTTGGGATGGAACTATGTGGAAGGAATTCAAGGATGAAACCAATCAAGTTCACACAGCAGAACCCATGAACCTTGTTTTTGGAATTTAAATTGATTGGATGAATCCCCATGGAATAAATACCAGTGGAAAAAGCATCTCTCTTGGTGTAATATTCTTAATATGTTTCAACCTTCCACCCAATTTCCGTTACAAGCCGCACAATCTTTTTGTGTATGGATTCACACCAACACCCAAGGAATGTACCTTGTTACAACTGAAAAATCTACTCAAGCCACTTTTCTCTGATCTACTGGACCTTTGGAAAGGAATATAATTCACAAAAACCAACAAATACCCCAATGGAAGAGTAATACGTGCTGTAATATTGCCTCTGATTGGTGATACACCTGCCTTGCGTAAAATGGGTGGATTTGCATCTCACTCTGACACAATATTCTTTTCCCACTGCAAACTCAAGCTCAATGACATCCAAAACACCAAAAAGGAGACTTGGCCAGTAAAAAAAAATCAAGATCACATTAAATGGGCAGAAATTTGGAATAACACTTCATCATTGTATGGGAAAGCCAAACTTATCAAGCTACATGGTGCCTGGTACACAATTTTCCAAACTCTTCCATACTGGGAACCAACACATATATGACAACAATTGATGCAATGCATACATTTATCTTGGGAATTCTAGGAGATTTTAGTGTCACCTACCTTGAAATAATAAAGGCTGGTCAAACTCTTCAAAATTTGGAGAGAAGGCAAAACACTTACCCAAAAAGTGTCACAATTAGTCAATTTAGTAGCCTTAGATCTGGATCCAAATGAAAGCGCTATTTGTCACCAGAGAGCTCCCAAAGAGTAAACCGGAGGAGATTTCAACAATTTCTAGAAAGCTCCCAACAAGTAATCAGCTCCCAATCCAATTGAAAAGGTGAAAATTTGGGCAAATCAACAGCAACAAGGACCATCCAATATTCAACAGAGAACTTCAGTACCAATTGTTGTAGTTCAAAAAATTCCAGGGCTTCATCCTCCCAGCTCCTCAAAAAGTTGGGAATATTCTGAAATTCAACTCCTCCAACCCTCTGTCCGGCGTTCTCCAAGGCTTCTTGAGAACACATCAACAAAAAGCTCACCCAAATACTTACCTAAATCAAATGAGAAAGGAAAGAAAAAAGCTGACTCACAAGGAATAAATCAAATTAGATCTATTACAAGTAAATCAGGAAGCCAAAATGAAACTGGGAAGAGAACTCAAAGGTTTATGGAAGAAAGCTCACATCCCTCTGTTGAATATTCCAATTATCCACTTCATTCAGCTTCATCAATAGAAGAGGCAAGTTTTGCATCAATGAGAATTACTCCTCAAGAACTAAAAATTCTTCAAGAGGGAAGAAATTTGATTGCATTTCCATCTTGGATTACTAGACTTCCCAGAAATATAGGTTTGCCTTCTGCTGGTACTCCTAAGGCTGCTGAATGGTTGGTTTTGTAAACCATTCACATAGTTCTTGTTTTGATTCCAAGGTGGAAGTGGAACTCATCAAACAGCTCAAGGGAGGAAAAGCTTGTATCAACTACCTCTAAACTTGTTGGTATTATCAACTTAGTCATGTCTCATCAACTTACCGATTACCAGGTGACCCAATTGGATGAATTGATCTTGGCTTATCGGGAGGAATTATTGCTACATTGGGGACAGGAAATTAAACCAAAGCCAACAATTCACTTCTCTCAGCATATGACTAAGATGATCATGCTCTATGGTCCCCCCTCAATAATTTCATGTTGGTCAGGAGAAAGGCTGAATCACATATTGACCTTGATCAAAAAAAATAAAAATACACGTAGGTGACACAGATTTCTGAAAAAAAAAAAATTTAGATTGGGAGAAGTGAGCTGATTGGTTTGTTAAATTTCAGGTTTCCTTGATAAGTCTCTCTTGAATGGATTCCTTGAAAGAGAAAAACTTCAAGGTGTTGTTGAACAAATTGGATCCAACTGGAATGCTTTTGGCATCAATCCTAATCAACTACCAGATCTTCAAAGTTTATTCTATTCTTCTAAGTCAGATGATATTTCAAAGTATAAAAAAGAAATGAATGTTTTGGAAGAAGGTTTATTAAAAGAATTTATTCAAAATCAGTCAACATAGAACCTGTTGCCATGCGACCAGCTTGAGTGGTTGGCTTGCAAATCAATGATCTTCCATGGTAATAGCATAACACCCCATTGCTACAATAAAAGTAATTCTCAGATTTAATTTTCATCTATATCAAATCAAGGCGCTTGTGACATGGGAAAGGTATTGTCCATATTTTATGAAAACAACTGTGGGAAATATTTCCTCATTGTGGAAACCTTTTGATGTTTAGAACCAATTGATAGTTCAAGAAATCCATAACTTGGCCTCACTCATCTCAATGCTCAAATGGTTTATCAAGAAGGTGGATCAATATCTGTTATACATCAAGATAGCATATCAGGCTTTGTGGCAAGCATGGCTTATGATTCAAAAATTGAAAAAACCTCCAAGAATTTTTATTATGTTGTGGCAATTAACCAATTGGTAAGCTATTATCAATAACATTAATTTATGAAGAACGGTATGTGTTGACCTAGCTGACTGGTATTTCCTTGGATAACAGGAGATAGTATAAGAAAACACAGGTAAAACATTTTTATTGTACCAGACATTGGTATAAAACAAAATTGGAGGATGCATTTTTTGAAATAGTTTTATAACTTAAACCCATGTATAAGGTATAAAATTTGCACACAGAAAAAATATTTAATCTCAAAAAGCTGAAGCATCCATGCCAGGAGAAAATTGATAGTCTTTGTTGGAAACAATACTTTGAATTGATCATGACCTACAAATTGAATTTTCCTCATTTTCAAATTATATATTGGTGGCAATAACAGCCCATATCACCCGGTTCTGATTGGAATTCATTGGAATTCCTTGTATTAAAGTATGGTTTTACAATTAAATAAAGATTTCTCAATCATTCCATTTATGTAATTATTTTCAATTCAATTCATGCATTACATAAATATGGTGGATGAATCTTCCAGGACCATCCCAAAATCAATTTGATGTTCGCCTCCAAAACCAAAACAAAGTCAATACAGGTTTCACTCACTATCCCAGGTGCTACAACTGCCCGCAGGTGCAGCCATTTTTTTCATGGTGACTAATTCTAGAGCAACCTGTCAAAGTAATAAAAAAAATAAAATAAATGAAAATATTAATATAACCAAAGAAGGAGCAAGAAAGGCATAAATACTATGACAGAAATAGATTCCCCAACCAAAATTAGGTAGGGTAATTCACTGAACCCTGAATTATAACTCCTCCATATTTTAAATTATTAAATGAAAATTGGCCCAAAAGTCACGGCACCACTATGGCACTCTTTGCCAAATTTAATATTTCACACATATTGTCACATATTGGTTTCACACCCAAAATTCATTCAAAACTGAGGTGTTTTTTAAAATATGTATGCACTCACATGTGTGCTACGTATTGGTGTAATCCAAATGGGATGCATGTATGGGCTTTTATGGACCATTGGAAAATCAAACGGACCATACGGGACTGTGTGGATGTCACAGTTGTGGGGAAACTGCCCTCAAAACATGTGAAATAAGTCATTTGGTACACAGGCTATCACAGGCCCTGTGGGATGGATGGGCCACCCCACCCAAATTGGCTTTGATGGGCATTGTTGGGCCCAGAGTTCATTTTTGACGTCCTTGGCCATCCAGGCTGGTCCCCAAAAGTAGTCATTTGAGGTTATTGGGCTGGGAAGGACTGTTGGGGCTTTTGCCCATGTGGAAGCCCACTCAGGGCTGCTTTTTCTCGCGTTTTGCCCGTTTATGGGCCCAACAGCGTTCCCGGGGCTGTTGGTGGGGGGCGGAGGCACTCATATGGAGTCCCTCCACCTTGGTTAGTTGTTTTGGCCACGCGCAAGGGGCCACTGCAACCAGCCCAGGTTGCAGTGGCGGTGGGGGGCGCAAGACCGCTTCCCCACTTTCCCATTGGCTCACCTACATCCCTGCAAGGAGGAAAAAAAATTGTGACAGGAACAGGCCGGTCACAAAAGGCAAACCTTGGTGGGGGGACTTGATCACCTCCCCACCAAGCAAGGAGCCATCTCCCCCCCCCTTTACCCAGGGGGAGGAGCAACAACCCTGGGGGGGACTTGAACACCTCCTCAGGGTAACTCTTTGTTACAAACATTGTGCGGGGGACCTGATCACCCTCCCCATCAAATGTTAGTTGAGACTGCCGCCAAAACAAGCATGGTTGTGGCGGCAATGGCAGTGGTGGACCACCATGGGGGGGGGGATTTCATCACCTCTCCCCTTGAATGTGAGATTAGAGGGGGGGAATGAATTTCCAATGGAATTCCACCCCCCCTAGTGTGTGAATATCACCAAGCCACCCTCCCTGGAGGGGTGGCTGGTCAAATTGATTTAAGTGACACACCCACCAGCCCAGGATGGGCTGGTGGGATAGGCTTGGGTTCATGGAACTCATCCCAGCCATAACTATCCAATGAATGGTATTTAGTAGGGAACATAAAGCCAAGCCACGCTGGTTGGACAATATGGGTTCAACCAGGGGCGTTTCCACCAGCCACAGGGGCTTATTGGGGCCAACTGGGCCCCTGCCTTGGTATTTAACTATGCAAAGCTGGTTGTAGAGCCATTGGAGCCCTTTGAGGGCGGGATTTTTGCATTTTCTCTTGTTGTAACATGAGCCCACATGAGGGCCAATCTTTTGTACTTAAGGAGCCTTTTCCCTGCTGTTTTCTATATCCAATCAAATTCATCCAATCAATTATCCAACGTATTTCCCCATTGGAAGAGCCCATTAGCCTTTATAGAAACAAGGTTTCCAGCATTTATTTTGCTTTAATTACTGCTCCTCCTGCCACTAAGATAATTTCTGTCCATAATTTTCACATTTTTGTGTATATTTTAGGAGTTACACGCAGAAATGTGTTGTGTCACAATTCCTATATGAAGTCCCATCTACCTACAAAACACCAGCATACCTGTAGAATAAGAATTGCACGTACAAAAGTCCGCTTGCAGCTTCTCTTTCCATTCACGCAGCAGATCATAATCCCTGCCCATTTCAATGAACTGATCCCCGCTTCAGGATCCTTTGTGACTAAATTTGACAACAGGGACCACTGACCACAGCTACAACCTAGCAGGATCCTCCTGGTATATGTAATAATATTACATACACATGAAAAATTCTAAAAAACTTAAAATTAAAATAAAATTAGCTTATAACTAATTTTCAATTATTTTAAATTGAAAACCAAATAGTAAGGCTTACCACAACATAGACGGATCCTAATCTTTGAAGACCACCAAAAAACTACAAGGGTGTCAGAAATCCCAACTTGGACTTTTTCTTTCATCTTCATTCCCGTTCTTTTGCTTTATTCCTTTTGTTTTCTTTTATTCCTTTTGTTTTGTTTTGGTCTGGAGCCCGAGCCCGCGCGCTTCTCAGTCATCATCTGCCCAGTGCGCGCGCTCTGTATCTGGCTCATGGTTTCCTATTTGTAATGCTCTACTGAGAACCTGTGTTTGCCCTTAGGGCTCTCAGGTCCTCTCAGTTGGGTAAGTGCCTCTTCACAATCTTTGTCTCTCTCTTTCAAGTTAGGATCCCAGATTGACCATGTCTCCTGAATAACCTCCTAGTTGATGTTGTCTGTGACTCACTCGTGATTCTAACTGCCTACCGGAGTCTAGCTCAACCTCTCTTTTTGTTCTTTCAGGTTATTCCCTCATTCTTATCTTCTCTTGTTTCTCATGCTGTTTTCAAACCTTTTCTGATAATCAAGTTATTTCAGCCTGTCACATTTTCAGATTTACAGTCCCACACCGCTCACTCCTGGCCTGCGCCTAAAAGAACCAAAAGATCAATACAATGTCTGACAGCGAAGACACCCCCAAACAAAGCAACCTACCCATCCTCAACGAGTCAAACTATTCCTCTTGGGCCCTATGTATTCAAAGATATCTTTGTAAAAAAGGCCTCCTCCAATATACTGAAGGCAAAGATAACAAGGATCTGGTCGTACCAATTGCTGCTGCTCAAAAAAAGAAGGGTTACAAAGCTACTGACATCCTTATTCAACATCTCGGAGACACTGCGTTTGATTCCATTATCAATCCCACAAATCATTCCAATCCTGTAGCCATCTGGCAAGCCATCTTGGAAAGATACGCTTCTCTCTCAACTACCAACCAAGGAAGAATTTGGTTCTCCTTCATACGTTACCAATTCACCAGGGATCTCTCTGCGTACATCCAAGAATGTTGGAAGATCATGAACAAACTGGCCACTGTCCGTCTTGAAGTACCTGCAGACATCCTCAGCTACACAATTCTGGCCAAATTGCCGTCTCAATTCTACCATTTAGTCGACTCCATTCTTCTGAATGACGACATTCTAAAACATCCCACCAAAGTCTTGAACAAGCTCCAAGAAGTCACTCACCTTGAATCCACTCAAACCTCCAAAAGCCCCTCAACTGACAAAACATTGGTGGCGCTGTATAAATCGCCTGAAGACAAATCAAAAAGAAGGCAGCCCAAAAATCCATGTGCTAAGGACAAACATAACCCCCTCGCAGATCATCCCGAGAGCCGTTTCTGGCACCTGCATCCTCATCTCAATCCTCATCTCAAATCCTCCAAAAACTCTCAAGGACGAGCTCACCTCACAGATACTGCCTCTCCGATTTCTGAAGATTCCCCTCAGGAGCACTCTGCGTACTTCAGTGCGCAGATATACGGGAAAAAGGATTCCTCGCTCCCCAACACCTTGCTCCCCATGCTTGATTCCAGGGCGTTGCATCATATAGTTAATGATCCTCGGTGGATACACAATCCTAGAAAAACCACAATCAAAATTGGAACGGGCAATGATAACAACGCCCTCAATTCTGTCACCATAGGAGATGCCTTTCTTCTCAACCACGAAGGATCTTGGATCAAATTAAGAGATGTGCTGCTTGTGCCCAACATCAATCAATGCCTGATTTCCTTATCACAATTTAGGTCCAAGGAGGTTACAATCAAGAAAGTTGGATTTACTGGGTCTTCCATCACCTTGGACAACTTCGAGCTTATTGGATCCACCTCCAACAACTTGCTAGAACTGTGCGGAATCAGATTTGAGCAGAAGAAGGCCGAAGCACTCCTCAAAACTTCCATTCCCTCTAATCTACACTTCAAACTCGGTCATGCCAGTGATGCCAAGTTGAAGGTTCTCTTCCCTGATGCAAACTTCCCTAACTCGTCAAACTGTGAAACATGCCAAATAGGGAAGATGATTTCAACTCCTTTCAACAGCCACTTCAAACCTGTCACCTGAATGCTTGAAACACTTCATATGGATCTAGTTGGTCCTTTCTCAACTCCTACTTTTGGTGGAAGCCGCTACTTCCTTACAATTGTGGATCAGTTTTCCCAATTCAAGTCTGTTGCTCTGCTTAATTCGAAAGACAAAACCCTCAATGCTTTCAAGACTTCTGTAAAGAAAGTCAACCGACTCCACAACTCCAAAATTGTCAACATTTTGACCGACAATGGAGGTGAGTTTATCAGTCAAGAATTCAAGTCCTTTTGCCTGGAAGCAGGTATTAATCACCTCCTCTCACCACCTTATTCCCCACAACAAAACGGCCTTGCAGAACGGGCCAACAGGTCAATACTGGAGAAGGCTTGATGTCTCATGTTGAAAGCACAGCTGACGTGTAGACTGTGGGGTGAAGCAGTAAATACATCTACAAATCTTCTCAATTTACTCCCCATCTCATCAAATGACAACCTCATTCCTTACAAACTCTGGTACAAAAGAAAGGCCAACCACCACTCTCTAAAACCGTTTGGATGCACTTCAATTGTTCTCATTTCCAAGCACCTCAGACAATCCAAGCTCACTCAAAATGGCTTTAAGGGAATCCTTGTTGGATTTTCCAATGACTTTTCTAATTACCGCGTCTATAATCCTGCCAATAACAAGGTTTTCATTACTGCAAATGTTTGATTCTTAGAAAATGACTTCTCTGGCTCCGGTGTGCCCTCGAACTCAGACTCGGAAAATCCTCTCCCAGAAATAGAACCCTCTGTCTTCGTTGATTCCTCTTCTCACAATGTTACCAATCTTGACAAAAATCTCATGCCCCCTCAAATAACCAGTTCCGACAACCCTGAAGGGAGCCAACCAGATTCTCCTGGCCTTGCCATGGAAACCAGTTTGACTTATCCTGTATTTGAGATCTCATCCAAGAATATCGTCAATCATCCAAGAAGACTCAATTCGCAAATCTACCTAGTTGCTGCTGACTATGAAGATCCAAAGACCCTCAAACAAGCTCTGGACAGCAAGTACAAGCTTGAATGGATTAATGCAATGGAAAAGGATGTGGGTAATATCGATAGTTATGATGTGTGGGAAGAGGTGGAGATTGTTGAAAACCCTTCAAAAATAAAGTGTATCTGGGTATTCAGGACAAAAAGAAATGCCAAAAAAAAGATTGTGGAATTCAAGGCTCGACTGTGTGCGCAGGAATTTAATCAGATTGAAGGAGTTGACTTTGTCAACACCTTTGCACCAACTGGCGACAAGAGCTCTCTTTGGCTTCTGACCTCCTTTGCCCTGTGTAACAACCTAAAATTTCACCAACTTGACGTCAAGGCCGCCTTCCTGAATGCTCCGCTAGCATAATGGATCTATATCAATGTCCCTCCAAATGTGAAGGTCCCTCTGGGGAAAACTTTGCGACTGAAGAAGGCGTTTTACAGCCTCAAACAAGCCCCTCAAGCCTGGTACACTACTTTCAGCAACTGGTTGCAGGATTCTGGGTTCAAAAGAAGCAGTAGCAATCATTGCGTATTTTTCTCCGAAGATACCTGGCTATACATCCATGTAGATGACATTGCCATTTTCAGCAAGCATCCAGAAAGATTTGCCACTCTCATAGGAAGCCGGTTCAAAGTGAAATACCTCCAAGAATCTACGCTGCTCCTGGGAATCAACGTTCTGCAGGCACCTGGTTTGATCAAGCTCTCTCAAGAGTCTTACATCAATTCCATTGCTGCCGAGTATCCGCTACCTAAGTTCAAAGAACACTCTGTCCCTTTTGTTCCCCACGGCAAGCTTTTTCCAGCCACAGACAAAGAAAAAGCCGACTTCATTGCCTCTGGTTTCAATTACCGGAAAATTTTTGGCAAGCTCAATTATTTAAGCGTCAACACTAGACCCGATATTCCCTTCTCTGCCAACTACCTGGCGCAATTCCTTAATGCACCAGGCATGTCTCACTACAACGCCGCGCTAAAGGTACTAAATTATCTTGCCCACACAGCTCACAAAGGTATTGAGTTCTCTGCGGAAAATACGTCCTCTTCACTTTCTGCCTATGTTGATTCTGACTGGGCCACTTGTCCCTCCACGCGTTGCTCAATCTCCGGCATCGTGGTTACCTGGAATGGGAACCTGATTGTTTGGAAATCAAGAAAGCAGGCGACGGTTTCTCTTTCTATGACCAAAGCCAAATACAAGTCAGTTAGGGACGGGGTAAAAGAAGTTCTGTGGATACAGACCTTCCTCAGTGAAGTGATGGGATGCGTGCTAAAAGCACCAACTCCAATTCATGAGGACAACAAAGGTTGTATAAAGTTGGCGTTGCAGCAAGCAAACCAATCTAACTTATGATCAAAGCATCTGGACCTTCGACATGACTTCATTTGGGAAGAAATAGCCAAAGGCACCATACTAATGAAGAAAACCTTGTCTAAAGAAAACTGTGCCGACTTCCTCACCAAAGCTTTGTCACGCATCCCGCTGATGAACTTCCTAGACTTTATTCATTTCCAATGAAAGTAAAAGCCAGGGAGGGTGTCAGAAATCCCAACTGAGACTTTTTCTTTCATCTTCATTCCCGTTCTGTTGCTTTATTCCTTTTGTTTTCTTTTATTCCTTTTGTTTTGTTTTGGTCTGGAGCCCGAGCCCGCGCGCTTCTCAGTCATCATCTGCCCAGTGCGCGCGCTCTGTATCTGGCTCATGGTTTCCTATTTGTAATGCTTGACTGATAACCTGTGTTCGCCCTTAGGGCTCTCAGGTCCTCTCAGTTGGGTAAGTGCCTCTTCACGATCTTTGTCTCTCTCCTTCAATTTAGGATCCCAGATTGACCATGTCTCCTGAATAACCTCCTAGTTGATGTTGTCTGTGACTCACTCGTGATTCTAACTGCCTAACGGATTCTAGCTCAACCTCTCTTTTGGTTCTTTCAGGTTATTCTCTCTTTCTTATCTTCTCTTGTTTCTCATGCTGTTTTCAAACCTTTTCTGATAATCAAGTTATTTCAGCTTGTCACATTTTGAAAGGAGTGGCATTAAAAATTATCAAAAAATACCTACCTGATCAGAAGATGATGAAGAATCAATACGTATCCACATCTGAACACTTTAGCTCAATATCAATATTAAAAATCAAGGATAAGTGCAGAATGATCAAAATAAAATAATTGACATAATAAAAGATCCTGTAGCTAGAATAGTAAAGAAATCCAGCAGATATGAGATCAGCTGATTGAAAGCACTAAGTGGACGTGAAAAAACTTCCCTTGCTGGCTTGCTAGCCTCAGCCTATAAGCAGAACCCTCTCTACCTTCCCTGAGAAGCTCTTAACACCCCAAAAAGGTGTTTATACAGACCTCTTTGGACCCATGATACCCAATCAGTTTTAGAAGGAATCTATTCTTATCAATCAAAAACCGTGTCATTCATGATCAAGTGAATATAAATAGATAATAAAGTGATTTATTACTTACTCTATAGTATTATTATTATTTCCCAAAACCAAACAACCTGATTCATTAAAGTACACTCAAGCAATCAACCCCAACAGCTCTGAAACCCTTCATCTGAATATTTGCACGATTTTCTGTGGAATTATTGCTTAGAGTGAGTTTTTTCCTTCCTGCCTTGGTATTTTTGCTTTTCTTCCCGGCCATATTAGCGGATAAGTCCTTAGAAGGCACCCATCATCATTCCAAGGTTCTTAAACTTCCCAAGGAGGGCCCTTGAAGACAGGTTATCTCTTTTGAAATATCCCCATTAGTATAATACTGTGGCCCCTCTTTTTAGAACATATTGAAAACATTTTCAACCAAACCAAGTAAAAATTGCACCAGCTCTTAACATATTCATTATTTGAGCTTTTTAATTTTTTATCTTTGGAATATTATTATTCCGTTATTTTTATCACTATCTGTAGCTAAAGGACTGCAATATTCCTGATATCAGAAAGCTGGAAACTGGGGGTTTGGCTGGGAAATAACCCTAAATAATTAATTTTCAATTATTTATTCCTTGGACCAGAAACTTTATTCTTAAAAAAATTAATAAAAATACTTATAATGTTTTTCTTTTTTGATTTTTTATTGTTCCAGTGGATCAAAAGACCAAGGAGAACTGATCGTTAATTATTTGAACCTTCTTAAAGAGAAAAAAAAAGAAAAACTCAATAAATGTGCGCCTTTTATTATAACACCTGAACAACAACAGGAAACACCACTTTATTATAAGCAACAAGCTTTGAAAGAAAAGGAGCTTGAACTTGAAAGAATCATCAATTTTAACTCTTTATTAAGGAGGCACATGGACTTTAAAATATATCAAAAAAAAACTTTCCATCTTCAAAAGAATAAAAATTGAAAATTAAACTAAAAAGAAAATCACAAAAGTGAGTATTAAATTATTTTCTTTTCTCTATCATTAAGCCACTTAAAAATAAAAAAAAATATAAAACTTAATTTTTTTTTATTTTATTCCTCTTAGTGGATTTTCTCTTTGGTTATCTCATTCATCAACAGCTTTTTGAGAATTTCACAGACAGTTTACCATTAGACTTACCCCTGGATTTTTCCCAAGATCTGATTGGAACTCATTCAGATCCAGTTGGAATGCTTCCCAAGGAGGGTATTTATCCCAACCAAGTTTTGGTACCATTAAAGTTGACTATAAGTGAGTTCTACACTATATAAAATGATTCAAAATTACAAACAATCAAAAAAATAGTATTTTTATATTTTGTTTAGTTTTTATCAAAAGGGTGATGTTAAATTCACAACTATTTGAGTTGTGTACATGACTCATATGGGCCGTGTGGAATGCTAAACAACTCAAATGGGCCCTATGGCACGCTAAACCACTCAAATGGACTGGGTGGCATGCTAAACGACTCAAATGGGCCGTGTGGCATGCTACACCACTCAAATTGGCTGTGTGGCATGCTAAACAACTCAAATGGGCCATGTGGCATGCTAAACAACAAAAATGGGCCGTGTGGCATGCTAAACGACTAAAATGGGCAATGTGGCATACTAAACGTCTCATTTGAGTTGTGTGGCACGCTAAAAAAATTATATAAAGTTGTGTAGCCTCCACATGACTTGAATGCAGTTGTTTAGCCCCCACATCATGGTTCAGTTTAGTGTGGCACCATGCACAACTAAATTCAAGTTTTGTAGGCTTTTAAATAAATAAAATCAAGTTGTATCTGGTGCCACACAACTAAAATAATTTCAGGCTTAAAAAAAACTAAAAAAAACTAAATAAAAAAACAGAAATCAACCAAAAAATCAAAAAATGTTGTTTTTTTGGTTTAAAAAAAACAAAAATATAAAATATAAAATATAAAATATAAAATGAACTAAAAATAACTAAATTCTTGAAAAAACCTGGGGGGGTTTATATAAACCTGTACACAGGTCTAAATGGTTGTGTACAGGGTTAAAAAAATTGAAAATGCCCATTATGGGGGGTATATGCCCCCTCAGGGGTTGCGCGTGTTTGGAACAACCCTTTGGAGTAGTTTACGGGCCCACACGCGTTGAGGGGCCCTACACAACTCTAAAAGGCCGTTTGGGGCCCTACACAACTTTCACAGGTTGTGTGGGGCCCTATACAATTTGCACAGGTTGTTTTGGGCCCTACACGAGTCCCAAAGGTTGTGTGGGGCCCTAAAAAACTCCCACACGTTGTGTGGGGCCCTAAAAGACTCCCACACGGGGGGCTTTGTGAATTTATCATCAACCTTATCAAATATTTTGACAAAACTTACACATTTTCTTTGTGTTATGTTCCAAAATAGGGGCACCACCCATGCAAGCGGCAGAGCCCCATCATATGGATCTCTGCCTGGAGGAACCTGAACCCGCAAGGATTCCATTTGTGAGCACAATGAGGGGGCTCAAACCTGTGACCATAGCATTACACAGGACAACAAGGGAAACAACTGCAGCCACCAACTCAACCAACTCAACGTTGAAAATTCATCCCTAACCCAACTTGTTATCCCAGGCAGATACCACTCCTCCTATGCCACCCAAGCTGGAATCAACCAAGGAGGAAAAAATAAAAGAATCAGTGAAATAGCACATAAGTTATTGGGAAAAATTCAAACTGTCTCAGACCCAGGAGGACCAGCCAGGAATGAGAAAAGAAACTTCTCTTGAAAAGAGGTCCCAGATCTCTCTTCAAAAATTTATTCCAAAGAGAGAAGTAGAAGGTTTTGTGAAGAGCTAGAATCCTTGGGATCAACTAGTTTTCTTAACGGGAAAGGTCCCCCAAATGCAGGGATACTCAGCACATCAGAAGTTAAGGAACCCAAAAGATTGGGACAACATAATATCTCTAGCCCAGAAATGGAAGAAGGTTTACCAAAATTAGATGCTGAAACTTTTAACCTCTTTTTGTTGAATGTGCCTCAAAATTTCAGTACTTTTAGAAAATGCCTGGATAAAATTTATGAAAAATTGGATAAAGTAAATGAAAAAATTGGAAAATTATTTAAAACTCATTCCAACTTAACTAAGATTAATAAGTTGGAAGTAAAAAAAATAAGGGACAGAATAAGTTTAAGTAAAATGGATTTGATAAAACATGTTGACCATACCTATTCCGTTCTCCAAGAAGAAATCATTGGATCAAATAATTACCCTAAAGAAGAAGTTAAGAAGATAACTCACACCCCAAGATTAATGAGTTGGAAGTAAAACCAATAAAAGACAGAATAAGTTTAAGTAAAATGGAGTTGATAAACAATTTTGACCATACCTATTCAAGTATCCAAGAAGAAATAATTAGATCACTTATTTAACCTTAAGAAGAATTGAAGAAGATAAATCACACACCTTCAACTCATTGAATTGATAAAATTTACTTATTAAGTAAAAAACATGATTTAGAATTACTATGATTCAAAATGATCTAAGAGATCTCAAAATAAATTTTACTAAACCTCCAGTTATTAAATTGGAAGAACCTTGGCCAACTAGGTAAACTAGTACTCCAAGCATTCCTCCTAGGTAAGGAATAACCAGGAATGAACCTTTCAGGCCTCTTCCCACACCTGATATGGGATTTGCTTTGAAACTAATTCTTCCTATTGCCAAATGGCCTAGATTTTCTGGAGAAGGGGAGTACAATCATTTCAATTTCATTAAGTTTATTGACTAAACTATTTCCTCTTATGTGCTCCCTGATACTATAGCTTTAGTAAGACAACCTATGTTATTTGGAAGAGTGGCCCTTGATTGTTTCATTAATAAAGGGGAAGAAGTAGGATCTTTGTCCTGGAGCTCATGGAAAGATTTAATCAAGAAAAAATTTGTCACCAGGGTTTGGAAAAGAATGATGATGAAAAAATTTGAAAATTACCAGTTTGATCCATCCAGAGAAAAACCCCACAGGTGGTTTCTTGATCAGAAAAGGAGATTGGATTGTTTCTACCCCAATTCCACTAAAGATCAAGTCAATGAGAGAATTCTCAACTTAAGTCCAGGAAAACTTAACCATAGTTTAAGGTGCAGGATGCCTATGAACTCTGACCTTTCTGCCCTGATAGGAGTGTTAGAAGAAGCCATTTATATGAATGATCTTTTCAAGCTACTTATACCAGGAACTTTTCTGTCCTTTAGCTACCGAAAGTGATATTGGTGTTGGAATAATGATAATTCCAAGAAAATTATGTAAATTTCTCAAATGTTTTATTTAGAAGCAAGTGCAAAGTTTGAGTGGTTTGGTTGGATTAAATTGATTGAAATATATTTTTCAAGAGGGGCCACAGTTTATGCAAACAGTGGATCTTTATTGGATAACAAACTCTCTTCAAGTCTGAACTTTTCAAGACCTTGGGACAATGAGGTCCTAAGTGATTACTCAAAAAGGGTTTCCTCAAGGGGATTGGGTGGACTGGCTGACTCACAGAATTTATTCCTGGAGGCAAGGAGGAGATAACTTACTAATGTAAGCAGAAACTCCAAGAAACTTGCAGAAATTCACGTTTGAAAGGGTCTTGGGACAATTTTTGGGGATATTGATGATATTCTTCAATGGAATTAACAATGGGTTTAGAATTAATACTTATACTATCAGAATGAGGCCATAAATTTCTTTTTTATCTTTAATAAATACTTGATCACAGATGGAAAGTGGTCTGGATTCATTACTTAAAAATTACTGGGGTTTAAACCATCCAAAAGGGGCCGTTTATGTACCTTTGTGGGGTGATAAGACCTGTTCAGGGCATGTAGAGAGGGTTGTGCTTGTGTTCTGAGGCTGGAAGGCTATCCAGGGCTATCCTTTCACGTATTCTTGGTGCTGTCAGCTGGTTAGCCTTGTCTGTGTCATATTTCCATGTGAAATAATTGTCAGAATGTATTTAAATATTAATTTGTTATTTCTATGGATCATACATATTTCCTCATTTTGTATTACTTTCTTTAGGGTGGCATGGGTAGGAGTGGTTATTTGTAGATTCTAAGCCATTCTCTGCAAATTTTGGAATTTTGTAATAATTTTTTGGTATACTTCTTGGTGTCTTGTGTGGTTCATAAAGATTTGGCAATCACATTTACGTGACAACTTTCATTATTGTTTCTCACAATTTATTTTCTTTAATGTTTTGATTTTCATATTTTTATTCAATTTTCTTAGGTTTCAAACATCTCCTTATCCCTCAGTGAACTTGCTACATACGCATGATGTATGCATGCAAGTTTTAGCATGTTCCTGCGGTACCTGGCTGTTGAAATCAGTAAAGCTGATGCTGAATGCGCAGAATTCCCAGGTGTGTGCGGGAATCCATCATCATTCATTCTGCATGCAGGATTCTTGACATGCGGCTACATACTGAGTGTCAGGCGTGTGTACCTTTGCTATATGAATGGAGGGCTGCACGCGGGAATTGGGACACAGATCCCCCTTTCACTCCTAAAATATACAAAACATCTCAATTCTGACTGAATTTTAGGTGTGAAAAATATACATGGCATTGTGTGTGAAATATTAGAATGGCCAAAAAGTGCCAAAGTGGTGCCATGGTTTATTGGTCTTTTCTTCTGAAATTATTTAAAAATATAAGTAGTTGGAATTAAAGGGTGGAGTCAGTGAGTGACCCTACCTGTTTTTGGGTGGGACATTTATTTCTGCAATAATATATATGGATTTTGCACTCCTTCTAATTTTATTCTTTATTTTCTGTTTTTGATCCGCTTTAAAAGGTTGCTCTTGTCAACTAGCAAGCTGACAGGTATTGAAAATAAAATAAGAAAACCTAGGAAACAGAGCATTAGGAATAAAGAGGAATATACCCTCAGATCCAAAGATTCCTCTAACCCTAATCCCACTAGCTCAGAATTCAAGAAGACTTCAGAAACAAAGGATAAGGTGTGCTGTAATTGCAACCAGAAAGGACATGTACACCTGACTGTCCTCAACCCAGGAGAAGGATTAATCCTATTGAATGATGTAAGCTTGGTACTATGTACAGAGAAACATGTCAAAGTAACAGAAGAAATGTTATAGAAACAATTAAATAAGAAAAGAAAAATTTACTAAAGAAGGAGTGAGAAATCCATAAATACTATTTTGGAAATGGATTTCTCACCCAAAATTAGGTAGGTTCACTGACTGACCCCACCCTGGAAATCCAACTCCTTCTATTTATATATAATTAAATGAAAAAAGGGACCAAAAGCCATGAAACCAATATGGCACTTTTGGACATCTCAATATTTCACATGTATTTTCACGTATAGGTTTTACAACTAAATTTCACTCAGAATTGGAGTTTTGTGTATATTTTAGGAGTTACAAATAGAAATTTCTTATGTCAAAATTCCCGCACGCAGCCCCGCATCCTTACACAGCCCTCCATACCCGTAGCTACAAATTATTGCATACAGACGTCACACGCCCAGCTAATTTTCCCACGCACGCAGTGGATCCTACCCCGCGCGCATCTGAATTGACTGTTACCCAAGCCTGGATCAGTCGTGAAAAATCTGAGAACCAGGTACCGCTCAAGAGAGCTACAACCTAGTTAGGGTTAGCTAGCATACGTAATAAACTGACATACGCACTAGTAATAGTCTAAAAACTATAAAACTTAAATAAAATTAATAAGAAACTAAGTTTAAGTATTTTTTTAATAATAAACCAAATATTGAGGATTTATCACGTCAATCACTTATCCTGATATTCAAAGACCACAAAAAAAATACTAGAAGTCATCATAAACATTATTGAAAATTACCTATGTGCTCAGAAGATGATGGAAAATTGGTAAACATCCATATCTGTCCACTTTAAAACAATATTAATAGTAAAAATGGAGGATGAGTGCAGAATGATCACATTTGCGCCATAACAGATTAACAGAGTCCACTTTAAAACAATATTAATAGTACAAATGGAGGATGAGTGCAGAATGATCACATTTGCGCCATAACAGATTAACAGATTCTGTGGATTAAATAGAACATAAATCCAGCAGATCTGATGTTGACTGATTGACAGAACCAATTGGACGTACTCATCTTTCCCTGAATGGCTTTCCAGCCTCAGCCCAAGAGAAGAACCCTCTCTAAATACCCTGGGAAGCTCATATTCACCCCAAAAAGGTATTTATACAGACCTCTTTGGACCTATTATTCATAATCAGTTTAGCAGGAATTATTATTATCAATCAGAAAACTTTTCATTGTTAGTCAAGTGCTTATAAAATAGATAAGGAATTGATTTATGACCTATTCTGTAGTATTATCATTTATTTCTCAACAAAACAATCAACCCATTGAAGTTAGTCAAGCAAATCCACCCCATCTGCTCAGAAACCCTTCCTATTATTGCAAATTTTTCGTGTTAAAGTGCCCAGAGTGATTGTTTCCCTTCCCGTCTTGGCCATTGTGCTTTTTTGCCCAGACATATCAGTGGAACAAGCTATTTCTAAGGCACCCATCTTCATTCCAAGGTTCTTAAACTGCCTAAGGAGGCCCCTTGAAGAGAGGTTGTTTGTCTGTAAAGACCCCCAGTAGTATAATACAGTGGCCCCTCTTTTATAAAAAATTTTAAAACCTTTTAACCACACCAATTAAACCTTGCACCAGCTCTTAACATGTTCACTGTTTGAGCTTTCTACGTTTTTATCATTGGGATAAAATTATTGTTATTATTCCAGTATCTTCTATCACTCTCTGTAGATAAAGTACTGCAAGGTTCCTGGTATCAGAGAGCTGACAACTGGGGGTCTGGCCGGGAATTATCCTTAAAGAATGAATTTTTAATTATTTATTCCTTGGACCAGTCTATTTATTTTTTTTAAAAAATAAGTTAAAATACTTATGAAATATATTGTTGATTCTTTATTTCTCTAGTGGATCTTAAGAACAATGAAGAATTTATCAATTATTATTTGAACCTTCCTAAACAGAAAAAAGAAGAATAAATATGTAAATTTGAGCCTATCATTATGATTCCTGAGCAACAACAGGAAAAGCTTCTTTATTATAAGCAACAAGCTTGAAAAGAAAAGGAGCTTGAGTTAGAAAGAGTTATCAATTTTAATTCTTTGTTGAGGCAACATAAGGAGTGGAAAATTTATCAAATGAAGCTTTATATTTATTATATAAACAAACCAGAAGATAAAGAAAAATCCAAAAATAACAAAAGTGAGATTAAAAATTATTTTCTTTTGAAATATCATACAACATAAAAAAATTACAAAATAATATTAAGCTTATGTTTTTTTTATTATTTTACCCTTCTTAGTGGATTATGTGTTTGGGGACCTTATTGACAACGATATTCTGGAGGAAATCCGGGACAATGTACCCTTGGACTTGCCCTTGGATTTATCCCAAGATCTGATTGGAACCCATTCAGACCCCATTTGAATACCCCCCAAGGACAGTAGTGACCCCAACCAACTGTTGGTAACTTTCAATTTGACTATAAGTAAGTCAAAATATATATAAAAAAATTATTAAAAATATAAAAACTTGAAAATTATTTTTTTTTTATATTTTTCAAGTCTTCTTCAAAAATTTTGACAAAGACTTATACCTTTTTGGGCTATGAATCAAAACAGGCGCAAAACACAAGCAAACAGCAGAGCGGAATCCTATGGATCTTTTCCTGGAGGAACCGGTGCACGCAAGGACTCCAATTGCAAGCGCAATGAGGGGGCTTGAACCCGTGACCATAGCATCACCCGGGACAGGCAAAAATTGTGGCCACCAAATCGACCAACACACCATTGGCGAGTCAGCCAATGCCCAAAGTATTATCCCAGGAGGGTACAGGTCCTCCTACGCCATCCCAGCTGGACTCAATCAAAGAGGAAAGAGTCAAAGTGTTAGTGAAAGAGCACGTGAGCTACTGGGAACAATTCAAGTTGGCCCAGACCCAGGGGGATAAGTCAGGTATGAGAAAAGCTTTCTCTCTGGCAAAGAAATCTCATATTTCTCTGCAAACATTGATCCCAAAGAAAGAAGTGGAAGGCTACTTGCAGTGTTGGAATCCTTGGGATCAGTTGGTTTCCTTAAAGGGAAAGGACCCCAAAAAGAACAGGTCCTCAGCCCATCAGAAGTTAAGGAACCCAGGGGATTGGGACAACATAATCTCTCTAGCCCAGAAGTGGAAGAAGGTGTACCACAATGAGATGTAGAGGCCCTTAACATCTTTTCTGTAAATGTGTCTTTCACACAACCACCCCATGTACTATAGAGTAAATCTTAGATGATTGTGAGCCCAAAGGAATGCTGAGTGCGAGGGCAAGTGCAAGTTGAGAGACTCAGTTGGGAAGTGCAAACTTGGTTATGCCACTCAGCAAACGGCGAGAGGGATGGAATGTTTTCCAAAGAAGGAAACTTGAACCTGAGTCCAATGTGATAACTAGATTGTTGCAAAATTCAAGAACGTTTGAAATTAACTAACTGAGGAGAAAATCATCAGGCAAGGGGATAGCCCTTATAAGGTAATCCAAAGTGACTAGATACAACCTGGTGATGAGCTAACTACAGTTGAAGAGGTTAGGCAATGAATGAAAGGAACGGGATAGAAAATGAAAGAGTAGTACATTATCTGAGGTCATAGCATAAGTGTGAGAAAATAGAATCTGAGCGTATACTTTTATGACAAATTGGGACGGGAGCAAGTGACGTTGAAGGTGAAGGTTTGACAGGCTTAAAAGGATTGTTTAATTTCAGCTGAAAGCAATCAAGATTAGAAATATAATACTGAGGAAACACCTTAAAAGGACCAGACAGTGAATTGAACTAGGCAACACGGGTACTAAGAGAAGATAAGATGAGGTGGGAAGGGGAGTAAGGATCTGGTGTGGTGTTCTTGATATGGTGATAGGGTGAGCATGGGGTGAACTTGCGTCAATAGCGGTAGTTGGTGGATGATTTTGAGTGGTAGCGGTAGCTGGTGAGTGAGTTGAGTGGTCGGCGGTAGCTGGTGAATCAGGTTGAAGGTTTTGTAAGGAGCCGTCCTTGATTTGTTGGTGAGGTGGTGGAGAAGACAAGCAGGACTTTGGAATTGGAGCGTTGACAGCTGTTTGTGTTGGAAGCCGTACGCCCGGGAGGAGAGGTTACAGTTGGTTCACATCATAGTCACAGCAGGTTGAGAGATAGGGAAAGGGGCTAGCTGGAGATGCATAAGAAAGAAAAGAAACACAGACCAAAATGGGAGAAAGCAGAATGATGGATAATAATGAAATGAGGATAAAGAAGAAATGAGAAAATTATAGAATGATTTGGGCATGTTGTTGAATTCCAACAGCCTCCCTTGCTCAAATCATTCTGATATGTTTAGCGGGTCCAACGCACCGCACAGCAATGTCCGCGTCACAGGTGTGGTGAGGAAATGCATCAAATTCTTCTTGGAGGATACTTTTTGAAGTATGATGGCGTTTTTGAGAATCTCGTTCCATACATAGTGAAATCTCAACTCCATGTGCTTCGTGTGGAACGTGGCATGGTTAGCTTGATTGAGAGCCAGCTTGATGTAGCCTTTGTTTTCCTCGTGGATGATGGCTGGTTTGGCCGCTTCCTCCGGCAAAAACTTGCTCATAAGTGATTTTACCCAGCTTACCTCTTTGATGGCGTTTCCCAGCGCCTTATATTCAGCTTCGGTAGTGGACAAAGACAGGGTTGGTTGCTTCTTGCACCTCCAAGCGACAACACTTCCGAGCCATCATACGACCAACCCGGAGACTGATCTTCTAGTGGTGGGACAGGTTTCCCAGTCAGCGTCAATGTAAGCTTTGAGTTGAGAGGCGAAAGAGGAGAAGACAAAGTTGATTCCATGGTTCGGTGTGTGTTGGAGGTATTGAAGGACGTATAGCGCTGCTTGAAAGTGGTGGAGATTTGGCTTGACAAGGAATTGAGCTAGGTAGTTGACAGCAAAAGTGATGTTGGGCCTTGTGCAAATGCTTATGTGATTCATCTCCCTGACAATTTTTCTGTAATTGGCGCCCAATAGGAGAAACTCCTCATGGTCTTCTTCACTTGAGGCATATAGTTTGCTGTGAGGTTTGAAGGGAGTCAAGAATTTCTTGTGAGGAGGGAGTGAATACTGCCCGCATACTTGTTTAATGTAGGAGCTGTGAGAGAGCTTGTAGCCGGTTGGAAGGTGGCTGACGTTCATTCCAAGAAGCAGGGAGGCAGGCCCCAGGTCCTCTATTTTGAATTTGGAGCTGAGCTGGGAAATGAATACCTCCGGTTGATCACTGAATATGGCAATGTTGTCATCATGCACATAGAGATAAGTTAAATCCTTCCAGAATACACACTGGTCCACCTCACTCTTGTAAAAGCCGCAGTCAGTCAACCAGGAGCTGAGCGTGTCATACCAGGCCACCGGAGCTTGTTTGAGACCGTACAGAGCTTTTTTGAGCCTAAGGTGCTTGCCATTTTTGACCAAGATGTGGGGAGGGGGAGTAAGGTAGACTTCTTCGCACAACGGAGCGTTCAGAAAGGCGGCCTTTACGTCAACTTGGTGAAACTTTAGCTTTAAGTGAGCAGCAAGAGCAACTAGCATGCGCAGGGACGTTTTGTCCCCAGTTGGCGAAAAGGTGGAGGTGAAGTTGATGCCGTACTGCTGATTGAATCCTTGAACGCTGAGCCGTGCTTTGAATTTGACTATTTGATTTAGCTCGTTGCATTTTGTCCAAAAGACCCAGATGCATTTGAGCCCTAGCTTGTCGTCAGGAAGAGTTTCCTCTTCCCAGACTTGATAGTCGAGAAGATTAAGCTCTTCGTGTTTCATCGCCTTGAGCCATTCTTCTTGGTACTTTGAGTTGAGGGATTCTTAGACTGAGGTGGGGTCGGAGTAGTTGTTGTCAACAATGAGATAAACAGCCGGAAGACCTATTTTATAGCTAGGACAACAAGGGTAGGGAATGATGTTCTTGTGCGTTAGCCTGTTGTGTGACAGGGAATGATTGGGCGCTGGAGAATCGGTGACAGCAGAGGATGAAGGAGGGAGATCAGAAGCGGGGGAGGGAAGGACAGGCGGAGCGGTGAAAGAGTTCAAGGAAGAAGGGAAAGGAATCAAGGGGAAATTCAAGGAGTTGCTGGTGGGGGGGAGAGAAGAGGATGGAGTCAGCATGGGTGCAAGGCCAGCAGAGCAGGAAGATGAGTTGGATCCGGATAGAGAGGGGAAGGAGAGTTTGTCAAATGACGCATTGGCGGAGATGAAGACTTTGGAGGAGTCCAGATCAAGCAGCCTGTATGACAAGAAGTCATTGACGTACCCAACCAGAATGGCTTTTCTGCTGGTGGGGAGAAGTTTGAAAGTTTGATTTGCTTTAGGAATGATAGCATAAGCGGCGCATCCAAAGGGGCGTAGGCAGTTGAGATTGAATGGTTGTCCGTGCCAGATCTTGTAAGGAACAGTATTGCCGCGGGACCTTGAGGGGAGAGCATTGGGAATGTGGGTGGCGGTGTTTAAAGCCTCATCCCAGAACTCAAGCGGTAGATTGCTTTGATTCAGCAAGCATCAAGCCTTCTCTAAGATGAGGCGGTTTGACCTCTTGGCTAGGCCATTTTGCTGAGGGGTATGGGGGGGGGAAGAAGTGTTGATTGATGCCTTTTTCAAGGCAGAAGGAGTTGAGGTCAGATGAGATGAACTCGCCTCCTTTGTTGGAGATGAGGAGCTTCACGGTGTTGCCGGTTTGACATTTGGCCCGTGCCACAAAGTCCTTGAAGGCGGGGGTTGCATTGCTTTTCTGTTTGAGGAGAGCAACATAACAAAATCCGGAGAACTGATCCGTCATGGAGAGGAAATAGAAGAATCCTGAGTTTGAGATAATAGGGAAGGGTCCAAAGAAGTCCAGATGAATTGCTTCAAGAGGGCGAGTGGCTACTTTGAAATTGTGATTGAACGGTGTTGAAACTTGCTTGCAAGTTTTGCAGATTTGACAAACAGTTGGTTTGGTATCCGAGTCAAAGGAGTTTAGATTGAGAGTTTTGAGGGATTGAGCGCTAGCGTGACCAAGGCGCAAGTGCCAAAGATTGTCCAGAGCCTTGAGAAGCAACATGGATTGGATGCAACAAAGAAATTTTGTTCCACACAGTTCATTTAACTTGTTGTTTGTGGTACCTACCAAGCTGATCTTGTCCAGTTTCACTTTGAACCCCAAGTATCTGACTTTGGAAAAGGTCACCTTTGAGGAGTTAAGTTGAGTGAGAGAAATGAGACATTGATTAATGTAGGGAATGAGAAGGACATTCCTAAGGATTATGGCTGAGCCAAGGTGATTGAGAAGTTTAGCTGATCCAGAATGTGTAGCAATGAGTGAGTTGTTTGGGGAGCCTGTTCCCACTTCCAGATGGATGGGCGTGCAATTAAATAAAAACAAGGGGTCTTTGACTATATGATGGCTTGCGCCAGAATCCAGAACCGGAAGATGGGAGTCTTTTCCATCTGATGAGAGATAAATTTGAGCATTGAAATGAAGCTTGGCGCCTTTGGAATTGCTTTCATCTTTGATGGTTGGACTTTTGTTGATGGAGTGGAGATTTGACAAGGGAGTCTTATTCCATTCAGGTCTGAGATGAGGATGGACAAACCAGCATTTATTTTCAGGGTATTTGGCAAGGGGGTTATGGTTTCCTTTTGAGCATGGATGCTTGGGTTTCACCCTTTTTTTCATGGTTGATTTGTGGAGTGAGACTGATGGAGAGATGTCCAAGTTTGAGTTGTTGTCTGGCAACCTGGACGATTCAAGATGAAGAACCTCACAAAGTATGTTCAGGATGCCGGTTGGGTTTTGGAGAAGGGTGTCGTTAAGTATCAGAGAATCAATGATGCGGTAGAATGAGCTGAGAAGTTTGGCAAGGATGGTGTAGCTGAGGATGTCAGGGGGAACTTCCAGTCTCACAACAGTGAGTTCATTCATGAGTTTTTGGCAGTCCTTGATGTAAGTGGTCAGGTCACCCTTGAAGAGATAGCAAATAAAATTGAGCCAGATGCGACCACGGTTGTTAGAAGATTGTGAGGCATATTGTTCTAGGATTGCATGCCAAATGGCATGGGGATCTCCATTGTTGTTGTCATTGACAATGGATTCAAAGGCAGATTCACCGAGATGCTGGATTATAATGTCAGCAGCTTCATATATCTTCTTCTTCTGAGGTCCGGTCAATGGTGAAGGGGGGGGCTCAAGGGTCAGTTCAAGGAGTCCTTTCCTGCGCAGGTAGATTTTGATCCAAAGGCTCCAGGAAGGGAAGTTAGAGTCATTCAGGAGGGGAATGTTGAGTTTGGAAGAGTTGGGTTGTTCTTCTGAATTGGAAATTGAGTCTATCTAGTCCAGCAAGCGGATCTGGGACTGTAAATCTGAAGGTTTGACAGGCTTAAAAGGATTGGTTAATTTCAGCTGAAAGCAATCAAGATTAGAAATATAATACTGAGGAAACACCTTAAAAGGACCAGACAGTGAATTGAACTAGGCAACACGGGTACTAAGAGAAGATAAGATGAAGTGGGAAGGGGAGTAAGGATCTGGTGTGGTGTTCTTGATATGGTGATAGGGTGAGCATGGGGTGAGCTTGCGTTGATAGCGGTAGTTGGTGGATGATGTTGAGTGGTAGCGGTAGCTGGTGAGTGAGTTGAGTGGTCCGCGGTAGCTAGTGAATCAGGTTGAAGGTTTTGCAAGGAGCCGTCCTTGATTTGTTGGTGAGGTGGTGGAGCAGACAAGCGGGACTTTGGAATTGGAGCGTTGACAGCGGTTTGTGTTGGAAGCCGTACGCGCGGGAGGAGAGGTGACAGTTGGTTCACATCATAGTCACAGCAGGGTGAGAGATACGGAAAGGGGCTAGCTGGAGATGCATAAGAAAGAAAAGAAACACAGACCAAAATGGGAGAAAGCAGAATGATTGAAAATAATGAAATGAGAATTAAGAAGAAATGAGAAAATGATAGAATGATTTGGGCATGTTGTTGAATTCCAACAGAAGGTATTACAAATGAGAAGTAATAGTGTATGCAGGGTAGGGACTAGTCCAATTGCAAACTGTACAGTAATGATGGCTTAGTTAGACGTAGATGCAAAATAACAAACAATGTATGACCAAAGATGGAAGTCCGAGGCTTTTGATTGGCCAGGGAAGGAGATTGGATCTCATAATGGATGGCCAACCGGTATGGAGTTAACCGCTGTGGTAAACCAAACCTGTCCTATAGCCATCAGACTCAATTTTTATTGTTCTTTTTATCAAATTAGCCTCAAAAATTAATTCCAAACCTCTCATAAACTGCACCCTGAACTAAAACCAACCTCAAAGCCCAAATACATCACTAGATAACCCCCTTCAACCATATCAAACACCTGTCACAAACAACCCAACACCTTGCAAAAGCTGGATAATGTCACAAGGAGTACTAAATGAAAGATTCATTGAATATATAATGGCAAAAGATTATGATTAAAATAACCACACAACAAAACAACAGACCCATACCAGCAGGACTTAAACCATACCAGTACCAATGTTACACTACAACCAGTACTATGACACCAAGTTAAACTACCTTCCTGGATCATTAAGTACAATTCAGGGCCTCTGAACCGTCCTCTGAAGCACTCTGACACTCAGTTTGCCACCAATCCAACCATACAACACTCATACATGCACCAACAGAAGTAGGGGCTCATGCAGCCAAGTATGTCTCAATTCTCACCAACCAGCAATAACACCTCAGTACAAATGACCTTTCTGGAACTTTCACCACCAGATAAGGCCTCTTAACCGTCCTCTGAAGCACTCTGACACTCAGTTTGCCACCAATCCAACCATACAACACTCATACATGCACCAACAGAAGTAGGGGCTCATGCAGCCAAGTACATCTCAATTCACACCAACCAGCAATAAAACCTCAGTACACATGACCTTTCTGGAACTTCCACCACCAGATAAGGCCTCTGAAAAGTTATCCTGAAGCACTCTGATACTCAGTTTGCCACCATATCAACCATAAAACACCTGCAAGCCACACTCTCAAGTCACCCAAGGGAGGATGTGGTAAAACAAAATACCTCATATCTCTACAGCTAATTCCATTGAAAAAGCATGCAGTCAGTTCCTGCAACATTTTATACATGATAAGGCCTCAGAAGCGTCCCGAGAAAGACCCAACAAAGCAGTGTTCCACCAATTAAAAAATACAAGTTATACAACATCAGTTACCAAAGAGGGCTTGCAGCTGCCAAGCATGTTTCATGCTTTTCCCAACCAGCAAAATTCACTCAAGCTGCAGGGAACTTCTGCATTATTTTTTATACAAGATAAGCTCCCAGAAGCGTCCATAACTCACCAATCTTAGCCTGTTCCTCATAATTTTGCCTGTCTATCAAAATTTATACTGAAAAATACAGCTATCTCTTGGCTTGTTTCACATGTTTTCTCACCAGCATTATTCCCTCATGTAACTGTACCCTCCTGTGCTTCAACAGTGCAGAGAGAGGCTCAGAACCGCACTCAGGGGAGCCCTGAGCATCCCCTGAGGAAGTATTTGTCTATTTAAGGGGCCTCTTTTGCCCTATCCAAGTTGTCTAGCATGGCTTCTGCCCGGGGGTGTGAATTATGGCCTCTGCCTGACCAGTTACTTGCCTAGTACCCAGTTATAAGTGAACCAGAATCAAGTGAAATGGAAATAAATGATCAATCACGAAATTATCATTGACCATTTGACCCAAATCCAGGTGTTCTTGAAGTAGGTTTCTTGAGAAAAGGCCTGTTATTCAGCACCTATTTTTTTAAGAGGGAAAACCCCTTATTTTTGATTATTAAATTCATAAAAGAGGGAGAGAACAACAGAACAACCAACCAAGATTTTTTTCCGCCCAGCTCCCTGTGGGAAAGCCCATTCTTGGGTCCTCCAACTGGTTAAACACCTTTTAGTCAACCCTTAGTCCTTTGATTGGAACTTGAAAAAAATAGTCAGAAAATTCAAAAATTCTTGATTATTAATTGGTGGAAGCTTGCCAATAATCCAATCCAACCTGGAATAGTCTTGCAATTCCTAAAAATCTCTATTAATAATTAATCTAGGTCTGATAAGAGACCTATTTTAAGTCTCAAAGAAAACCAGCCATTAATTAAAAAAAATTATTGTGCAGACTTATTATAGTTCAGAAGGGCAGGCAATTCAAAGCCATCTTAGGTTACCTCTATCTCTTCAAGATAAGTAGTAAAATAAATTCCCCTTCTAGTGACTGCCAGAAAGCAATTTGCTAAATAATCCCATTATCCCTTGGAGTCTCTAAACCACAAAGTTTGCAAGTATATACTGAGTTGGTTGCCAAGATTGGAAGGTCAACGCAAGCCAGAGGAAGTAGCGGATTGCACCATTGATGTTGTGCTTTATTTGTCTCACGCTTTTAGACTGAGGTAGATGGTACTGAGGAGAGGACATGTCAAAGTGATGAAGACAATTATCCCTAAGTGCAAAGTGTGACAGTTGCCTGGGTATAAAGACGCAAGCTCCTGCGAGCGCTCAGATAAATTTTCCCATTGATTTCAAGTCGTTAAAAATTACTGTATACCCTTACACATTATTTAATTTATTACTCAATAGATTTATAAGAATGTTGTCATCGTTTTCCTGCCGTTGCAAGAACTGTATTTGCCAAAACAAGCAATGTGCCCCTAGTAATGCCGTCTGAGGCCTTCAAGGCAAGTGCGAGCAATGCCCCCTTTGCAAAGTGGCATTTAATTTCCTTATAAATGTTGAGTTGACTGTCAAGGGTCCCGCGGGATCATTGAGGGATATGCGGAGTCGTAGGTCTGCGCCAAGGGTTAACTACAAGATACCACTGTTGCCGGAGATCAAATACTTGGGGACTCAAGTTCCTGCTGAGTACTAATCTGGACTGACTAATGATCATAAAATAGTAACTAAATTTTGCTTGTTTCACTAGTGTTGCCCCGTTTCCAAAGGTTTACCACAAATACACCACCACCACCACCACCTTACTGGGGACCACCGACTGAACCCTTGGGGGCCCAGATGAATGCCAAGGTGCGAGCCAAAGTTCCCAGTGTGGAACAGGTTGGAGTCATAACCGAGGAAGCAAGGGAGGAGGAAGGAAACAAACCGGAGGGAGAATTGGGAAATGGAGGAAACAAAAATGTAGGGAGAGAAGGAGCGGAAGAATTAGGAGAAGGGAATGAAGGAGATGGAAGGGATGGAGTTGATGGAACGGAAGGAATGGAGGGCCGAGGCAAAGAGGATCTGGTGCGAGTTGTAGGGACAGTCAAAACGGATGCAAGGCGGCTGACGGAGGATATTGGAGATGGCACGTCAGGAGGCCAAAGGAAGAGAGTGTACAAAGAGCTCTTTGAGGAAGGTGGATGGAATGCTCGGCCAAAGCAAGCTTGGATTGCGAGGTGCAAGGAAATCTTTGAGAGGCATATCTTAACGGAAGTGCTATTTCTCCAAAGAATGTCCGCACTAATCAACAATGAAGACCTGGATACTTTCTGATCCATGGTTGCGGAATTGACTGCCAATTGGGAGGATGCGGAGAAGGAAGTAAAAGAAACTTTGTAATTATTTATTATAAATATATATTTTCTTTTTTCTTTTTTTATATATATATATATAATTAAAAATAGAAATATATATATATATTTTTAATAAGGAATGAAGTTTTTATTTAGTAGAAATGAAAGGGAAATGAGAATAAGGAATAACACTGTGAGATGGAGGATTTTACTGATGGGATGTTGGTGTGAAGTAAAATGGGGTTAAATGAGATGGAATGTGGAATGGAAGGGAATGGATGAGATGGAATGTGGAATGAAATGAGATTGGATGAGATAGAATGTGGAATGGAACGGAATGGGATTGGATGGGATGGAATGCAGAATGTAATGGGATTGGATGGGATGGAATCATGATTGTTGAGGTTTGCAAGGGTAGCTTGCATGGAATTTTTGAATCAGATTGGGTGAATTGCAAAGGTGATGGGCTGGTTCCCACGAGTTACAATCTTTGTTGGACTGGAAGCCAGACCATTCAACAAGGTATTGAAGTTTTCCTTTGCGTAACCTGGAATCTAGAATACGGCTTACTTCCCACTCTTGATGATTGAGGACAGTGACCGGTTCAGGAGGGGGATGAGTCTTTCCCGGGTATAGGACTTGAGCTGGCTCTAGGAGAGACACATGAAAGAACGGGTGGATACCTTTCCATTTTTCAGGTAAAGTAAGTTTAAATATGTTAGGGGAGATGACTGATTCTACTTCAAAGGGGCCAAGCTTTCTTTTGGAGAGTTTGCAAGTTGGGCAATTTCTGTGAATGTTGCAAGCATCAAGCCATACTTGATATCCTACTGGGAAGGTTGGAGCCAAAGTGCAAGATCAGTCTGCTTGCTCCTTATAGCGTTGGTTTGCTTCTTCGAGGTTGGTTCAAAGTTGCAATTGAAGGGATTGAATTTGTTCAAGGTATTTGGTAGCAGGTTGAGAAGGTGCTACGTGAAGGGAAGAGAAAGTTGGGTTTCTACCATAAAGAGTTTAGAAGGGCGACTGTTTGGTGGAGGAATGAGTGGAGTTGTTGTAGGCAAATTCGGCTAGTGGGAGCCATTGCGACCAGTCGTCTTGTTGATAGGCAACATACATTCAAAGATATTGTTTGAGAATCTGATTAACTTGCTTGGTTCACCCATCCGTTTCCAGGTGGTAAGCCATTGATAAATTGCGAGTGATCTTCAAATTTTGGCATAGCGAGGTCCAGAAGCTTGAGACAAACAGAGATCCATGATCCCTAACTATATTATCAGGGAGACCATGTTTCAAAAATACATATTCTATGAACAAGTTAGCTAAGTCTTCTGAAGAGGCCATCACATTACTGGGCAGAAATAAAGCCATCTTTGAGAAGCAATCTAATATTACTAGAATAGAATCATATCCACTAGAAGAAGGTAATTGAGAGATGAAATCCATAGAAAGTGAGTGCCAAGGACAAGGCGGAATTGGAAGTGGGCTGAAGCAGCCAATACATCCGGTGTTTCAAGGACTTGTTACAATTTCAATCATAGCACGCGCTGACATAGTCTTTTACTTCTTTGGTCATACCAGGCCAGTAGAAGTCTTGTGCAATCAATTGGTAGGTTTTATCCTGCCCATGATGACCAGCAAGCGGAGAATCGTGCCGTGAATCAAAGATATCTAACTTAATGCAAGAATTATCTGGTACTACTATACAATTATCATAGACTAAAAAGTCATTATCATCAATACTGTAACTACTATTGAATAAGTTTGCACTTTTGCAAAGTTTGATGCACTTGGGGTTGTTGCGTTGAGCTTGTCGGAGTTTGGAAGCCAAATATTGAAAGTGAGCAATGATTGAACTGAGTTAGGCAGATTGGGTTGAGAAGAGTGTCCTAATGCTTTCAGGGTTGTTTTTGGGGAAGGTGCTCCCCCCCCTGGGTAAACTTTGTCCTGACGTGATAAAGCATCAGGAACTACCGCTTGTTTCCCAGGAGGGTACGTGATTGTAAAGTGGAACTCGGAGAGGTATTTGGCCCATTGTGCCTGTCTACGTGTGAGGACTTTTGAGCTCATGAAATAATTTAAAGAATTATGATCAGTTGAAACTTCAAAGGATTTCCTAAGGCTCAAAAGGTATGAACGCCATTTCTTCAAGCAATAAACAATTGCAAGAATTTCCTTGTCATGAATCTCATACTTAAGCTCTGCAGCAAGCAACTTGCAAGACTCAAAAGCTATGGGATGAAAGAGAGAAGTCAAGGAAGAGAACTGCAAGATTACTCCTGCAATTGCATAGTCACTTGCGTCTGTTTCGACAATAGTGCGAGCTAGCTTGTTGAAGTGAGCGAGTATTGGAGCAGTGGTGAACGCTTTCTTCAGAGCTTCAAACTCCAAAGCAGCTTGTTTGGTAAAAAAAATGAGTGTCTTTTTGAAGAAGGTTAGTAAGATTCACAGTTTTTTTGGCGTAACGCGCAATAAACCTTATATAGAAATTACTGAAACCAAGGATAACTTAAAGGGATTTAACGGAAGAAGGTGGGGGCCAGTCCAATATGTGTTTGCTTTTGGCTGGGTCCATCAATAGTCCTTGCTGCAAGACTACAAAACCTAGAAAATGAAGAGAAGAGGAATGGAATTTGCACTTAGAGGCTTTTGTTAAGTCTTCAGCAGTTCTCAACTAATCCCCGCAACCTCTTGGGGTGAAGACACTCTATTTCTGTTTTGTGGTCATCTGGATCTAGAGCAGGATTTGAGGTATTTGAAATAACCGCTCAGTTACATGAATTGTACTAGTTCAATCTTGTCTTCAGTTCTTCTTCACGAATCACAATAGACCTTCAAACCATCAGCCTCATTGTAGACTGGTCAAACCTTACTTTCCATATCATTCTCATCGCACTTTTTCCTTTGACTCAATCTTACATCTCTTATCCTTTCATTCTTCCCAAACCACCCTTGATTAAGATCCTCGTACTTTGCCTTCATGCCTGGTGAGATGTTCTTCCTTTTCATGAATCCTTATTTTCTTTTCTAATTCTTGTATTGACTCAAGATCTGTTCAGCCCTACACTGTCAACATCTCCTCACTGGCGTCACTCCAATCGTGCTCTGATTTCCTTCATCTTTCAACTGCTTCTCCAAGACCACATCCGTGCTACTCCTCCATCAGCCATCTCCTCATTCAACACTCATCTTTCAATGCCTGATGTTTGTAGAAGTCTTTCTTATCTGAGCTTTTCTTTATGCTCATCCTTCTTGTCCTGATGTTTCATCCCTTCTGTGTGTGACTGTAGTTCCCAGTTTTCAGTAATATCAATTCAACCTCTTAACACGGTTAAAAGCCGAATTGACAAACAACTCTACCACAATTAACCTCTCTTGGTTTCAAATCAAAACTGAATAACTGGGAAATGACCACTGGCTCAATCTCCAAAGGATTTCGGCAGGCTATGCTGAAAACCGCCCTCAATACAATACCTAGACTCAGCAAGGACAATTATGGCGTATGGAAGGATAAGATGGACGCAATATTGGACATACAAGGATGCTCAAGAGCTATCAATGACAAAGAATCCGTTCTTGACCATGAGGTAAACGACAAAATCAAACTCTTGATCATCTCTAGACTTGAAGCTTCCACGCATGATAACATAGTTACCCCTCAGAACAAAAACTCAGCAAAACTACTGTGGAAATCCATCATTGACAAATATGCCTCTTCACAAGCCTCGAATCGTGCTAGGATTTTTAACGAATTCTTGTATCTACGATTCATACCTGAGGACATCAAAAATTTCATAACCAAAGCCAAAGTCTCTCTCAAGAAAATGTCCAAATTCGGTAATTCTCTGCCGAATGATATCCTAGCCTACCTACTCTTGTTCAAATTTCCTGAAGCTATGAAGGACTTCAAACGACAAATCATGCACACAGATAAGGAGCTGACTGTTGACTATGTTTTCAACCATCTAAACCAACTCAATAATGAAGCTAAGGCACAAATCACTCAAGATAATCAAAACGCCAGGACTGAAGTGGCTCTGGTCAGTTCGAAACCATCGATTCATAACAAACAAGGTGAAATTAAGAGGTGCACGGAAGTTCATCACAATCCAAGGCAAGATAAACACCACTCAGCAGAAAATTTCTGGCATTTACATCCCAAAGTCTCTCCAGATTGGTGGAAGGAGGAGCAAGCCAAATGGAAAGCCAGGAAGAACCAGTCAAAATCCAATCCTGTTGCACACTATCTTGCCCTTCTGTCGACATGGATTGATCACGGGGACCTTCAATCCAAGTTTATTCTTGACAGTGAAGCCTTGGTCCACATGATCAACGACAGTCGTTACTTCAAGGAGATGGCACCGCACACCGAGCAGTCAATTAAAACCGGGAAAGAAGGAGCCGAACTTGAAATTAAGGGACAAGGCACTGTTGAACTTTTATGGGGGAACTTCACTCTCCAATTATCCAATGTTTTCAATGTACCTAGCTTGACGATCAATCTAATAAGTGCTTGTGCACTGAATCAATCTGGGTGCACGCTTGAAGCCTGCAAGAATCAATTCGCTGTGGTAAAGGATAATTTCAAGGTATTTTGTGGAAAGATAATCAATAATATTTATACTCTCAAAATTCCACAATTCAATTGATCCCGAATCTCTGGCCAACATGCTAATCTAGCCTGGACCGCTGAGGAAGAACTTTTCAAAATTCATTGTAATCACGGACACGCCTCCATCTCAAGACTTGAATCGATGACAAAACACATTCCATCTGCTGAAAAACGGAATTTTGAATGTATACACTGCGTTACCAGCAAGATAACAAAAGTGCCATTCAAAGAAAACTTGACAAGGGCAACCAACGTATTTGAATGAATTCATTTGGACCTTTTAGGTCCCCTCAAACCATTATCAAAGGGGGGCCACAGATTCTTTCTCACCTTAGTAGACAGTGCGTCTGGCTATATTGGATCCTTCCCGTTGAGCTCAAAGGACAAGACTTCTGATGTCATCATTGATCTTGTAGAAAACGAAAGTCGTTGTTGAGGCTACTATCCAACCGAAATTTGCTCTGACGGTGGCTCTGAATTTATTAATCAGAAACTGCAAGCGTTCTACAATTGAAATCATATCAAGCAAGTCATCTCCAAACCTTACCATCCCAAGCACAACGGCAAGGCTGAACGGGCCAACAGAACAATCATTGAATCCACACAAAAGATCCTAAAGGATGCTCAACTACTAGCCAATTTGTTGCACAAGATCATCAAATTGAGCACATTGATGCTCAATAAAATCCCTAGGAATTATCATCCAGATTTGCCTTGGTTTTGTATACACAGATTCCATCTTCCAGCCTCCTATCTGAAACCAATAGCTAGCCCATGTGTTTACCTACTCAATCGTTGCGAAAAAGGTCACAAATTCCAGGAAAAAGGGGAGGAGGGAATCTTAGTAGGCTTCAATCCCATTTTCCGCTCATATTGTATCCTGACTAAATCGCAATCAATCATTTCTTCAAAACATGTTAAATTCCTGAAGATGTCAAATCCTTTACACTCAATCTTGTCAATCTCATCTGACGATACAGTCACCACCAGCAAACCATCAGAACCTCAAATCAATAATCAGTCTTGTGTGGTCGACAAAGCAACGAGGGACAAGCCAGCGTTTACCGAGTACAGGTCGAGGTCTGAAGATGAATCTCTCTCAAACTCAGAGGACAGTTTGTCACCGGATCAGGACTCATCTGAATCCAAAGGATCCAAAGCTATCAATGATGATTTAGTGGCCTCTTCTCCACCCTCTCAACCTCAGGTGTCTCCACCACTGATTCAACCCACTTGAACACTCAGGGATCATTCTGCCATTTGACCACCTTGACAATATGGCTTCTTTAATTATTATGAGCCTAGAAGCTATGAGGATGCCGTTCAATGCAAAGAGAACAGCAAATGGATCGCTGCAATGGACAATGAACTTGCGTCAATAGAATCCTTCAATGTCTGGGAAGATTACGATGGACCAGAACCATTGAATCCACTCTGGACTACGTGGATCTACAAACTGAAAGAAAATTGCCATGGGGATCCAATCAAATACAAGGCACGCCTCTGTGTACAAGGCTTTAACCAAATCAAGGGCCTAGACTACTTCAACACCTTCGCTCCGACAGGAAAGCCGTCCACGCTCTGTCTCCTTTTGGTTTATGCTCTCAAATCCGCACAAAAGGTCCATCAATTTGATGTAAAAAGTGCATTCTTGCACTTGCCCATCGAGGAGGAAGTTATTATTCAAACTCCAAAAGGCTCGAGCCGACCGTCAAAATTTCTCAGATTAAAGAAATCCCTGTACGGACTGAAACATTCCCCCAAGAATTGGTACAAAACACTCACAAACTGGTTTAAGGAGATCAGATTCTACAAATTGTCCTGTGATCCATGCCTATACTTATCAAAAGATGGGAAATCAAAGCTGTTCTTTCATGTTGAAAATCTGATTCTCGTGGGTGATGGTCAGGGATTTGAACAGAAATTATTGGAAAAATTCAAAGGGTCTTCTTGTCAGGACCCTAATACAATCCTTGGAATGAAGATAGAAGTCGCAAATGATAAAATACTTCTCTGCCAACCAAATCATATCCAACACGGTCTCGAGGAGCTAGGACTTCAGGGCATTAAACATTAATTACTGCGCCGCCATAGGGTCACTCAACCACATTGCATGTTACACCAGGCCCGAAGTCAGTTTCGCAGTCTCAAGTCTTGCTGGATTCAATGTCAAGCCCGGACTTACCCACTGGAACAAACTCAAAAAGACCTGGAAATATTTAAAGGCCACCCAACACTACAAACTCGAGCTCACTTACAGTCCTTGTGCCGGCATCCTTGAAACTTTTTCAGACGCTTCCCGGGCCAACGACCCTAACACAACGAAATCAGAAACTGGCTATCTATGCGTAGCATATGGCAGCCTGGTCTTGTGGAACATTTGCAAGCAAAAGAGAATCACTTGGTCGTCAACTGATGCCAAATTGAACGCTCTTGTGGACTCTTTCCATGAAGCCACGTGGATCAAAGCTCTCATGGAAGAAATTTTCTCTCTGACGATTAAAACTCTTCCTTTAAGTATTGATAACAGCGTTTTAGACGACAAGATCCGTAAATTTGGATCAAACTTGAAGACGAGACACTTGGACTTAAAAACCAAAGGGATGAGGGACAAACTTAGCGACAATAGAATCAAAATTAAACTCATTAAGTCTTCCCACATGCCGGCGGATTCCCTAACCAAAGCTGTCTCTGCTCAAAGCATTGCTCTTCTGTTCCCTTTCATTCATACTTCTTCTCAATGATTTCTATTTTATCTTGATTTCGTTTCATTTCTTTGTTTTGTTTGTTTTGTTTGTCTTTTCCTTCACTTTCCTTTCTTCATATCAGTCGCAACATCTCTATGGGCATGGAGGGGTGTTAAGTCTTTAGTGGTTCTCAACTAATCCCCGCAACCTCTTGGGGTGAAGACACTCTATTTCTGTTTCGTGGTCATCTGGATCTAGAGCAGGATTTGAGGTATTTGAAATAACCGCTCAGTTTCATGAATCGTACTAGTTCAATCTTGTCTTCAGTTCTTCTTCACAAATCACAATAGACCTTCAAACCATCAGCCTCATCGTAGACTGGTCAAACCTTACTTTCCATATCATTCTCATTGCACTTTTTCCTTTGACTCAATCTTACATCTCTTATCCTTTCATTCTTCCCAAACCACCCTTGATTAAGATCCTCGTACTTTGCCTTCATGCCCGGTGAGATGTTCTTCCTTTTCATGAATCCTTATTTTCTTTTCTCATTCTTGTATTGACTCAAGATCTGTTCAGCCCTACACTGTCAACATCTCCTCACTGGCGTCACTCCAATCGTGCTCTGATTTCCTTCATATTTAAACTGCTTCTCCAAGACCACATCCATGCTACTCCTCCATCAGCCATCTCCTCATTCAACACTCATCTTTCAATGCCTGATGTTTGTAGAAGTCTTTCTTATCTGAGCTTGTCTTTATGCTCATCCTTCTTGTCCTGATGTTTCATCCCTTCTGTGTGTGACTGTAGTTCCCAGTTTTCAGTAATATCAATTCAACCTCTTAACAGCTTTTGCAAAAAGGTCATTCTTGCAAAGTTGCTGCAGCACCTCTCGCACATGTGCAATGTGATCTTGGAGGTTTTTGGAGTAGACTAGTATATCATTGAGATATACCACAAGGTATTTTCCTACAAGATTGGAGAAAATGTCATTTACAAAATGTTGAAAAGTTGAAGGAGCGTTACAGAAGCCAAAAGGCATGACGGTATACTCATAACTTCCAAACCGGGTTCTCATTGCGGTCAAATACTCATGACCTTCCCTAATGCAAATTAGGTTATAGGCACCTCGAAGGTCTAACTTTGAGAAATAAGCAGCTCCATGGAAGAGGGTAAGGAGATGTGACATAGGCGGTACTGGATAGGCATTCTTCCAGGTTACTTGGTTCAGTTTCCTGTATTCAACACAAAGGAAAAGTCCGCCGTCCTTTTTTGGAACAAATAGGACAGGTGAAATGGTATTTGAATTGCTTGGTTGAAGAAATCCTTTTGCTACATTTTCCGCAATGTAGTCTTGAAGCACAATTGATTCTTGCTTCAAGAGAGAGTAAACTGGTCATGGTGCCAGAGGTGGGCCAGTAAGTTTGATCTTGTGATTGTAAGGACGGGATGGAGGCATTTTATCTGCTTTTGCAGCTCAGAAGACATCAGCAAAGTCATGATTAACTGAAGGTAAAGACTCTCGAATGATTTCTAAATCTTCAATCTCGTCATCTTTGAGCACTAGGTTTGAGGTGCTTGCATGGTGCAAGAGGCTTAGGGAGCTCAAAATACACCGTTTGGTTGGTGTCTGTTTCTTTTTGAAGGAAAAGGAAAGAGGTAAGATGGATAGGTAAGCAATAACTCCTAAATCTGAAGAGGGAATTTGGGAATGAAGGTCAGGATATTGCAAATCTCCTGGCGGAAAAGTGTCATCCAACTCAATGACAGTGTCAGGTAGGCTGTTCAATTCCTGATTGATGGGAAGATTAGCGTTCTGGGGGTGCAAGGTTTGAAGGTTAATTACTCCTTCTTGCCAATTCACATCCGGATTCCAGTAAACTAGGAAATCATGGCCTAGAATGGTATCATCCGTTGTGGGTATAGCCAAGACAAATAAATAACATTCAAAGCTGGGGAAATTGGAGAATGCAAAGGTCCATTTTGCCTTTTGGGAGATCCAATAAGATGGTTCAGTTTCACTACTTAATAAATAGATAGGAAATTTATCTATCTCAGAACGTGTGAGATTTTTGGAAGTGGTGAAAGATCCACTGATGAAGGAAAAATTAGCACTGGAATCAAGTAATACTTGATAAGGAGTGTTGTTGGAATGGAATAGGATAAATCTTGAACTCGGAGCACCTAGTGACTTGCAAGTGCAAAGATTTACTTGCGGTGATTTAGATAATGTGTAGTTTTCCTTGCAAGTATCAGAAAAAGTAAAAGCTAATTTTTTGACTTCTTAGCCGCTTCATGCGCTAACCGCTTTGCGCAACTGTCAACATCATGTTTTCCTCAACAATACATACACAGCCCATTCTTCTCCCTTTGTAGCCGTTCCTTGTTCCGTAGCATCCCGGTTTCTTTGTCCAAGAACTTTGGAGCTTTGGCAAGGGTTTTCCCTTTTGAGTTGGAGTTTGAAGTCGGGGTTGGTTTGGATGGTTTTGGGTTGCTCGTGTTTTGCTTCAAGGAGTAGTCCACCCTTGGAGCCAAGGTGGACGGTCCATGGTCGTTTCACCAAGAGCAATTTTTGTTGTGATAGCCATTATCAAGCTCAATCACTTGATTGATTAGCTGCTGAAGCAAGGTTGTCTTATGACCCTCAACTGCAAGCTGTTTGATTATGGGCTCCAGTAGACCCTTTTGGAAATTAAATAGAAGAGCGGCCTTGTTCCACTGGATGCAAGACTGCAAGGTTTGAAAATGAGAAATATAAATGGAATCTCTACTATTTTCCTTCATAACTAAACTATTAAGTTTGTATTCAGTGTTTCAAACTTCATTGGGGTCGCTGAACAGGGTGAAAAGTTGTTGCTCAAACTTGTCCCAGTTGTTGAGAATACAAGTGGGACTGTCATTGGACAAAAGTTTGAGGTATGGTTCAAACCACTGTGAGGCTCTTCCTCCTAAGAAGGACAAAGCATACATAACTTTATTTCTATTGGAAGGGAAATTGTTGGAGTTGTTTGAAAAGATGATTTTACAAGACTGTAGGTAGGATCTAAGCTTATGAGGGTGTTCTCCCGTAAAGTGATTGGGTTCTTTCATGCCTGGAGTGCGAAAGCTAGGAGTACTCGGACTAGATTGCTGGGCACCCTTAGGGAGGGCCTGGATCAATGTTGAAAGCAGGGTTGGAGCATCGGGCGTGGGAGCATTAGTGCAAACCCCTGGTCTACCACAAGTCAAGGTTTCATTGGAAGAATGGTTTGAATCTGCAAATTCCGCAAGAGGGTCCGTGGGAGCATCCTGTGGATGAGCCCAAGGATCATTGAGGGGTTCAACAGATGGCAATTTTGAAGGAGGAACGGGATCTAAGGGTTTTTGGGCCCGAGGAGCGCTGGTTCTCCCTACCCAATGGATCTCATCATTATAAGGGGCGAGGGAAGTTTTCCCGGTTGAGCGAGTACGTGACATTGAGAAAAAAAAGTCTACTATAGGTTGGCAGGCTACAATAGATGAGTTGAGTTGGTTAATTTACTGTCACACAGCCACCCCACGTACTATAGGGAAAATCTTAGATGATTGTGAGAAAAAAGGAATGCTGAGTGCAAGGGCAAGTGCAAGTAGCAAGACTCAGTTGCAAAGTGCAAACTTGGTTATTCCACTTAACAAAAGGCAAGAGGGATGGAATGTGTTCCGAAGAAGGAAACTTCAACCTGAGTCCAATGTGATAAATAGGTTGTAGCAAAATGCGAGAACATATGTGTCAGCTCTCTGATACCAGGAACCTTGCAGTCCTTTAGCTACAAAGAGTGATAAAAGAATTTGGAGCATTAATATTCCAAAGAATAAACACTTTACATCTCCAATGATAATATGGTAAGAGCAAGTGCAAGGTTTAATTGGTTTGGTTATAAATATTTCAAATATAATATAAAAAGAGGGGCTACAGTAATATACTACTGGGGGTCTTCACAGACTTGGAAACCTCTCCTCAAGGGGCCTCCTTAGGCAGTTTATAACCTTGGAATGAAGATGGGGACCTTCTAAGGCCTTATCCACTAATTTGGGCAGTCAAAAAAGCACACAAACCCAGAGCAGGAAGGGAACAACTTACTTGGGAATTAATCCACAGAAATCCAGCAAAGATTCAGGTAAGAAGCTTCAGAACAGATGGGGTTGGTGGCTGGTTCAAACTTCTGGTTCTTGATAGTTATTTAGAAAATAATAATAATAATACTTCAGACTAGATCAGAAATGACTTGCTTTCTTCTTGATAAGAACTTGACTAACAATGAAACAAGGTCTGATTGATAATAATAATATTTCTGATAACTGATGGATGATCTGGAGCAAAAGGGCAAAAAGAGCTGGTTTAAATATTCCTTTTTGGGTGCTTGAGGGGCTCTAGAAGGGGTATTAGCCATGGACTGAGGCTAGGGGGGCAGTCAGGGCAAGATTGGCACGTCCTAAAGTTGCTGTTAGCCCGCTGGCCTAATATCTGTCAAGGAACAGCTCCTTTTTGGCTGCAGGATCTGTTAATCAACAGATTAATCATTTTGCTGATCCTGCACTGATCCTCCATTTGTACTGTAAGTACTGGTCCAAAGTGAGAAGACGTGCATGTTTATGGATCTTCCATTATCTTCTGATCCTGTATGTAATTTTAAATGATTTTTAAGACCACTCCTTGTGTAGTTTTGTGGTCTTTGAAGGTTCTGATCATCTCATGACGTGGTGAGTCTGGATCTTTATTTAATTAATAAAAAATACTAAAAATTAGTTAATAACTGATTTTAATTGATTTTTAAGGTTTTTAAACTATGATCTACGCTTGTGTGGTATCTTTACATGTCTAGAGTAGATCCTACTAGGTTGTAGCTCCTCTGAGCGGTACCTGGCTGTCAGACTGATCAAGGCAGGCTAGGCGCGGGGATCAGTCCATTCAGATGCGCACGGGGACTGATCCGCTGCGCACGTGATCACGGCAGGTTAGGCGCAGGGATCAGTCCATTCAGATGCCCGGGGGGACTGATCCTCTGCGCACGTGACTAGGTCACGGGATTACCTGCACGTGGGAGGGATCAACTGCGCGCGGTAGTTTGGGTGCGCGGGAGTCTAGCCTGTAGGGACGCGGGGCTGCGTGCAGGAATTGTGACAAAACACAATTCCCTGTGTAACTCCTAAACTACACACAACACCTGGATTTTGACTGAAATTTAGGTGTGAAACCTATACATGACATGTCATGTGAAATATTAAAATGGCCAAAAGGTGCCATATTGGTGCCTTGGTCATTTACCATTTTCTTTTAAATTAATTAAAAAATATAAGGAGTAAGAATTCAAGGGTGGGGTAAGTGAGTGACCCTACCTTATTTTGGGTGGGTAATCCATTTCTGCAATAATATTTATGGATTTCCTACTCCTTCATTTTATAATAATTTATTTATTTATTTTTTTGTTCTTTTTTATTTTTGTTAATATTATTATTGTTGTTGCTTTGTCAGGTTGCTCTGTGCTAAGTAGCAGGCTGACATTCCCCCACTCCAAGATATAACTATATCTGAAAAACCTTTTGGGGCTCAGTTTATTCTACAATGGAACCATCAGTGTCATCTAGTTGAGGGTCAGGATTAGTTTCATCTTCTTCCCCTTCAATAAGATTGATCTTCCTCCTGGGTAAAGGACAGTCAGGTCTTACATGCCCTGTTTGGTTGCAATTCCAACATATCTTTTCTTTGGTTTCTAAAGTATTCTTGGCTTCTGAGTTGGAAGGGAGAGGCTCTTTATTCTTGTTATTATATTGTTCCCTATTCCTAGTAGTTGGTTCTCTGGGTTTTTTAACCCTTTTGTCTAAGCCATTCACGTCAATAGTTTCTTCTAATACTCATATGAGAGTGGAAAGGTCAGAGTTCATGGGAATTCTGCATCTTACGCTATTGTTAAGTGTTGAATTAATAACTTTCTGTCTCAATCACTCACGTCGAACAGATGTCACCCAAATTTCTCCCTTCACTATCAAGCGTGTTGCACGCTCACTTTATTCTCCTGCTGCAACCCGTCACCCACAGTATCTTTTCTCTTTCCCCTTTATTTACCTATCGTCGCATCTGAGCGGACCATATGTCCTTTAATCTCCATCCCTTCACTCTTCCTCATCAAATCTTCTCTCAGAGACCCCTCCTTGAATCCTCCTTTTTTCAAACACTCAATCCTTAACTTTGAGCTTGATCCCTCTTAATCAATCAATCTCTTTTCCCTCATCCGTCCAATGGTTATTCAGTATGACTCCCACTCCAGTTTCTTTTTATGTTTCTTCTCTTATTCTTCTTCTTTTTCTTCATTGTTTTCTCATGTTAACCATTTTCATTTTATTCTCATTTGTAAAGAGGAGATAACCTCTGACGTGTCTTTTTCAGTCGCTCTTGTCACTCTAACCTTACTCTTTGGAACTTAAACACTTATAACTTTCTTCTGACCTTATTGGTCTTGTGGTATGACCCATTCTTTTTCTTTTATTTTTTTTCCGCAATCTTCTCTAATTTCCTTGTTTTGTCTTACATTTGTTTCTTTGATTTTTTTTATTCTTTTTCTTTTAGTCTTGGCTTTTGGCAATCTCAAAACTTTTAGTCACTCTTCAACATTAAGTTGTCCTGGAAATAGGTTGAGGAGTCTTTCATTGACTTCTTCTTTATCAGAATTCGGGTAGAATCAGTCTAGTCTTCCCTTCTGATCAAGGCACCATTTGTGAGATTTGTCCTTGGATGGATCAAACAAAGAAGTCTCAAAAGTCTTCATCATTTTTCTTTTCCAAGCTCTGGTACCAAGTTGTTTCTTAATCAAGTCTTTCCATGAGTTCCATGAAAAAGATCCTACCTCTTCTCTTGTATTGATGAACCAGTCAAGGGCTACTCCTTTGAACAGTCTAGGTAGTCTTACTACAGCTATGCTATCAGGAAGTTCATAAGAGGCCAGAGTATAGTCAATAAACTTAATGAAACTGACATGATTATATTCTCATTCTCCTGAGAATTTAGGCCACTCAGTGATAGGGGGAAGTCATTTTAATGCTTGTTCTACTTCAGGAGTGGGACTAGGCCTGAAAGATTCATGCCTGATGGGTCTTGGTCTAAAAGGTAATTGGGGAGTACTGTGGTACCTGGAAGGTCTGATTTCATCAGAGTCTGCAATGGGTTGAGTTAAGTTTACCTTTAGATCTCTGAGATCATTCTTAATCAAACCTAATTGCAGGTCAAGTTTGTTACTTAATGAATCAATTTTATTAATAATATGAGTAGGGGAAGCGTGGTCTGTCTTATTAATACCTTCTTTGATTTTTTCAATAGATAGAAGAATTTCTTCTTGGATAGCTGAAGTATTGTTTTCTAGGTACTTAATTAGTTCTCCCTTACTCAAGCTGATGCTGTCTCTTATTTATTTTGCTTCTAACTCATTGATTATGGTCATGTTGGATTGGTATTGCATGACTTTACCAAAATTTTTATTTACTTTATCCAAGTGTTCATATACTTTGTCAAAAAATTTGCTAATGATATCAAAGTTATGAGAAACATTTATGGAAAACAAGTTGAAAGTTTCTACATCTAATTGTGGTACACTTTCTTCCATTTTCTTGCCAAAGATAATATATTGTCCCACTCTTTGGGATTCTTTAGTTTCTGATGGGCTAGAGATCTCTTCTTCCTGTTGTTGTTGTTTCCTCTTAAGGAAGCTAATTGGTCCCAAGGATTCCAATTCTGCACGTAGCCTTCTACTTCTTTCTTGGGAATCAATTTTTGGAGGGTTATTTGAGTCTTCTTTGCCAAAGATATGGCTTTTCTCATACCTTGCTGGTCTTCCTGGGTCTGAGCCTGTTTGAACAGTTCCCAATGACCCACGTGTTCTTTCACCAATACCTTTATTTTTTCCTCCTTGGAGGAGTCTGGCTGGGGTGGCGTAGGTGGAACGGTATCCTCCTGAGATATCACGTGGGACGAGGGACGGCTCTCCAACGGTGAGTTGGTCGAGTCGGCGGCCACAGTCATTGTCATTGTTGCTTGGATCGTAGCAATCACTGGCTTGATCCGCATCGCGTTTGCGACTGGCGTCCTTGCGCGCGCATGTTCCTCCGGGAAAAGATCTATAGGACGGGGCTCCTCCACTGGCGCGGGTTTTGCGTCTGTTTTGATACATGTTACAAATTATGTAAGTCTTTGTCAAAACTTTGTAAAAAAATAAAAAAAAAGATTTTTTTGAGTAATTTTTAGTTTTTATATTTTTTTAAAAAATATATGACTTACTTATATCTAGGTTTAAAGGTACTAAGTCCTTGTTGGGGTCAGTACCGTCCTTGGAGGGTATTCCAATGGGATCTGAGTGGGTTCAAATAAGATCTTGGGACAAAGCCTAGGGTTCACAGTCTGGGACGTCCTCTAAGAGGTCTTGGTCAATAAGATCATCAAAAAAAAACTCCACTAGAAAGGATAAAATATTAAAAAAATATAAGTTATATATTTATTCATTTTTATAATAATTTAATAATTTTCGAGTTTTCTTTATGATTCTTTTATAAAAAAAAATAATAAAAGGAGATTAAAGCTCACTTTTATAATTTGGATTCTGTCTCTTAAAAGCAGAAAACTTTATTTGATAGATTTTCCACTCTTTGTGCTGTCTTAACAAGGAGTTGAAATTAATAATTCTTTCTAACTCTTGTTCCTTTTCTTTTAGGATTTGTTGTTTATAATAAAGAAGTCTTTCTTTTTCTTGTTCAGGAGTTATAACAACAGGCACAAAGTCACGTAAATTTTCTTCTTTTTTCTGTTTAAGAAGATTAAAATAATAATTGATCAATACTCCGTCGGTTTTTAAATCCACTGGATAAATCAAAAGATAAAGAAAAATAATAAGTCTTTCTACTTATATATATATAATTTTTTAAATATAAATAACTGGTCCAGGAGATAATTAATTAAACAATTAATTATTAAGGATATTTCCCGGAAAGACCCCTAGTTTTCAGCTCTCTGATACCATGAACCTTGCAGTCCTTTAGCTACAAAGAGTGATAAAAGAATTTGAAACAATAATATTCCAAAGAATAAACACTTTACAGCTCCAATAATAATATGGTAAGAGCAAGTGCAAGGTTTAATTGGTTTGGTTATAAATATTTTAAATATAATATAAAAAGAGGGGCTACAGTAATATACTACTGGGGGTCTTCACAGACTTGGCAACCTCTCCTCAAGGGGCCTGCTTAGGCAGTTTATAACCTTGGAATGAAGATGGGTGCCTTCTAAGGCCTTATCCACTAATTTGGGCAGGCAAAACAGCACACAAACCCAGAGCAGGAAGGGAACAACTTACTTGGGAAGTAATCCACAGAAATTCTGCAAAGATTCAGGTAAGAAGCTTCAGAACAGATGGGGTTGGTGGCTGGTTCAAACTTCTGGTTCTTGATAGTTATTTAGAAAATAATAATAATAATACTTCAGACTAGATCATAAATCACTTTCTTTCTTCTTGATTAGCACTTGACTAACAATGACACAATTCCTTATTGATAATAATAATATTTATGATAACTGATTAACTGATTGATCATCCGGAAAAAAAGGGCAAAAAGAGCCTGTTCAAATATTCCTTTTTGGGTTCTTGAGGGCCTCTAGAAGGGGTATTAGCCATGGAATGAGGCTAGGGGGGCAGTCAGGGCAATATTCGCACGTCCTCATGGTTCTGTTAGCCTGCTGGCCTTCGATCTGTCAAGGAACAGCTCCTTTTTGGCTGCAGGATCTGTTTATCAACAGATTAATCATTTTGCTCATCCTGCCCTGATCCTATATTTGTACTGTAAGTACTGGTCCAAAGTGAGCAGACGTGGGTTTTTATTGATTTTCGATCATCTGCTTATCCTGTATGTAATTTTTGATAATTTTTACGATCACTCCTTGTGTATTTTTGTGGTCTTTGAAGGTTCTGATCAGCTCATGACGTGGTGAGTCTGGATCTTTATTTAATTAATAAAAAATACTAAAAATTAGTTAATAACTAATTTTAATTGACTTTTGAGGTTTTTAAACTATGTTCTACGCTTGTGTGGTAGCATTACATGTGTAGAGTAGATCCTACTAGGTTGTAGCTCCTCTGAGCGGTACCTGGCTGTCAGACTGATCATGGCAGGCTAGGCGCGGGGATCACTTTATTCAGATGTGCGCGGGGACTGATCCGCTGCTCCCGTTACTAGGTCACGGAATTACCTGCGTGCGGGAGGGATCAACTGCGCGCGGGAGTCCAGCGCTGTAGGGACACGGGGCTGCGTGCGGGAATTGTGACAAAACACAATTCCCTGTGTAACTCCTAAACTACACACAACACCTGGATTTTGACTGAAATTTAGGTGTGAAACCTATACATGAAATATCATGTCAAATATTAAAATGGCCAAAAGGTGCCATATTGGTGCCTTGGTCATTTACCATTTTCTTTTGAATTAATTAAAAAATATCAGAAGTAAGAATTCAAGGGTGGGGTCAGTGAGTGACCCTATCTTATTTTGGGTGGGAAATTCATTTCTGCAATAATATTTATGGATTTCCTACTCCTTCATTTTTTTATAGTAATTTTATTTATTTATTTTTTTTCTTTTTATTTTTGTTAATATTATTATTGTTTTTGCTTTGTCAGGTAGCTCTGTGCTAAGTAGCAGGCTGACACCGCGTGTAACCCCTAAAATAGACACAACACCTCAATTCTGAGTGAATTTTAGGTGTAAACCCTATACGTGACAATATGTGTGAAATATTAGAATTGCAAAAATTTGCCACACTTGTGTTGTAATTTTTAATACTTTTCTTTTTAATTATTTTAAAAATGTAAGGACTTGGATTTCAAGGGTGGGGTCAGCGAGTGAGCCTACCTAATTTTGGTTGAGGAATCCATTTCCTTGATAATATTTATGGATTTCTCACTCCTTCTTTTGTTAATTAAGATTTTCTTTATTTTTATAGTTTTGTGTTGCTATGACAGGTTGCTCTCTACATAGTATCAAGCTGACATTGTGTAAGTGTATTTGCTTGTTTGTTTGGATCTGGTTGAGACTGGTTTCATTTCCTCCTGCCTATACTATCCTGTATACTTCTGCATAGCCTTGTTTAGGTGTATTTGAATGCATCCTGGGTGAGGTGACGGGAGCTGAACCAGTTGCACTACCTCCTGTATCTGTATTGCTGCATTCTGGCTGAGATAATAGGGTTGGTGTATAGTTCTGGTGTTGAGGTTAAGCTGTTACTGGTATGTACTTGAGGCTTTGCAAGGTTTTTATTTATGCCTTCCACAAAAATGTGACACCTGGTTGAGTATGATTTTTCCACAGTTGAAGGTTTGTTGGACTGTATCTTCTAATCCATGAGGGTTAGAGAGGTACTTTGTCAGAGTGACTATAGATTATTTGTGATTAAGAATCCATTTCTGAGGTTAATTTGAGGGTTTGAGCTGTTGTTATTGTAAAAAAGTGAGTCTGATGGCTATAGGAAAGGTTTGGACTACCAAGTCCCCCCCAGACTTAATGCCGTGCACAGCATTCCTGTTGATAGACCTCAGACTGAACATCCTATCTTTCTTCTTCTTCTTCTTCTCCTCCTCCTTCTTCTTCTTCTTGGTATTTATATTAAGAGACATATAAAAACTGATCATCACATGTAGAATAAAAAACAAAGGTCAAGAGGATCCTAGTGATCCAGTTGGTCCTTTTGCAATCTTGATGGCCTATCCCTAAATCTTCTCCTCTTATCTATTTCTTGATTGTGCCCATGTAGCAAGTAAAATTATAATTATATCCTTTGCATTCTCCCTATGCATATGTATATATTTTGGTTCATAGATGGTTTTCCTTGGGAAAAGACAGCTTGTGCATACTTATGGATTTTAATTCTTCAAAAAAATCAATCTTCTTTCACCTTCTCTATCTTTTGGCTTGCTACTATGTACAGAGCAACCTGTCAATAGCAACACAAAACTATGAAAAATAAGAATATTACAATTAAAAAAAGAATGAGTGAGAAATCCACAAATATTATTGAAGAAATGGATTCCCCAATCATAACTGGGTAGGGTCACTCACTGACCCCAGCCTTGAATTCCAAGTCCTTACATTTTTAAAATAATTAAAAAGAAATTAATCAAAATTACGACACCAGTATGGCACCTTTTGGCCATTCTAATATTTCACACATGTTGTCACTGATAGTTTTTACACCTAAAATTCACTCAGAATTGAGGTGTTGTGTATATTCTGGGAGTTACATGCAGATATGTGTTATGTCACAATTCCCGCGCCCAGCCCCGCATCATTACATATCCCTAAATACTCATAGTAGCAGATTCCTGCGTACTAGAGACATGCGCGCAGCTAATTCTGCCACGCATGAGCGGATCCTACCCCACGCGCATCTGTACTAACTGATCCCCGCGTCTAGATCCGTTGTGACTAATCTCACAACCAGGTACCGCTCGGAGGAGCTTAAACCTAGTCACAGTTGCCTAGCATATGTAACAGGTTGAAATATGAATTATTAATAGTATAAAAATATCAAAACTGAAATAAAATAAATAAAAATTAAGTTTAAAAAAATTTTCAATAATAAATCAAAGATCAAGGATTATCACATAAATCACTGACTCTGATCTTTGAAGACCACAAAACACTACAAGGAGTGGTCATAAAAATTATTGAAAACTACCTGCGTGATGAGCAAATGATAAAAAATCAGTAAACATCCACATATGCCCGCTTTAAATCAATACCAACAGTAAAAATGACGGATGAGTACAGAATGATCAAATTTAAACCATAAAAGATTAACAGATCCTGTGGCTCAAATAGTACATAAATCCAGCAGATCTAAAGTCAGCTGATTGACAGAACCAAGTGGACGTGATAATATTTCCCTGACTGGCTTGAAAGCCTCAACCCACAAGCAGAACCCTCTCTACGTGCCCTGAGAAGCTCAAAATCACCCCAAAAAGGTATTTATCAGACCTCTTTGGATACATTATTCCATCATCAGTTTACCAGGAATTATTATTATCAATCAGACACCATTTCATTATAAGTCAAGTGCTTATGAAGAGTCTAAGAAAGTGATTTATGACCAACTCTGTAGTATTATTATTCATTTTTTAAAACCAATCAACCCTTGAAGTTTAGTCAGGCAATCCACCCCATCTGCTCTGAAGCCCTTCCCATAATTGCAGGATTTTCGTCATGAAGTGCTCAGAATTAGTGTTTCCCTTCCTGTCTAGGCCAGTGTGCTGTTATGCCTGGACATTAGTGGAATAAGTCCTTTTCAGGAACCCATCTTCATTCCAAGGTTCTTAAACTGCCTAAGTAGGCCCCTTGAAGAGAGGTTGCTTTGCCTGTAAAGACCCCCAGTAGTATAATACTGTGGCCCCTCTATTATATAGATATTGAAAACCATTTATTACAAAACCAATTAAAACTTGCAACTGCCCTTATTACATTACTTATTTGAGCCTAGCATTTATTTTTGGAATAATTATTATTATTATTATTCCAGTAGTTTTATCACTCTCTGTAGGTAAAGGACTGCAAGTTTCCTGGTATCCGAGAGCTAAAACTATCCATTATGGTAATTCATGGCCAGAGCAAAATTCTCTTCTGATTACCTCTTGTCTAACTTTCAATCTTATTTTCCCTTCTCCATCTACTATGGTACTACATGGCCAAAGAAAGATTCTTCCCAAGTCTTCAAATTTCATCCATGTTTCCATACTTGATAGATTCCCTTTCCCTTTATTGCTACTATGAAAACTTTAATCAGAAATTTCTAGCTATAGATTAATTGGTCCTTGTTTACTTTTCACCTTAGGCTATTTGCCTTACAAGTGCTTGTATGGGTGGCAGCCGGTGCTTCCATTAGATATCAAAACCTTGAATTACCTCTCAATATTCAAATGGTGGAAGGTTAAGACCACGTAGGATCTAGTGGTGGCGCAGGCAGAGAAAATCTTTCCGCAGAAGGAAATGGTTTCAAAGGTTGGAAGAGGATTTGGAACAGTTGGGCTAAGTTGGTTTGGTATTGGGACAAGCGTTTCTCCCATGGCTTTTGGGACCCCTTGTGGAAAGGCAACCTGGTCCTGCTTTATAATTGGAGCTTGGAGAAGCAGTAGGGCAAGCTTTTTTCCAATCGCTGGAAGGGTCCTTATTGGGTTTTTATTCATTTTCTGTCAGCTTGTTTATACCAGGAACTTTGCTTCCCTTTAGCTACAGCAAGAGATATTGGTTTTGGAATAATAATAATTCCAAGAAAAATACGTAAAATGCTCAAATGGTTGATTTACAAGCAAGTGCAAAGTTTGAGTGGTTTGGTTGGATTAAATTCATTAAATATATTTTTCAAGAGGGGCGACATTTCATGCAAACAGGAAATCCTTATTGGATAAAAACCTCTCTTCAAGGGGCTCTTGAAAAGACCTTGGGTGTCAGCTTGCTACTATGTACAGAGCAAGACTGTCAAATTGTAACACAAACTATGAAAAATATGAATACCTCAATTAAAAAAGTAAGGAGTGAGAAATACATAAATATTAATACAGGAATGGATTCCTCATCCAAAATTAGGTGGGGTCACTCACTGACCCCACACTTGAATTCCAAGTCCTTATATTTTCAAAATACGTAAAAAGAAAAGTACTAAAACTTATGACACCTTTATGGCACTTTTTTGCCATTCTAATATTTCACAAGTATTGTCAGGTATAGGGTTTACACCTAAAATTCACTCAGAATTGAGGTGTTGTGTATATTTTAGGAGTGACACGCGGAAATGTGTTAGGTCACAATTCCCGCGCGCAGCCCCGCATCATTACATAACCCTATGTACTAGTAGCAGCAGGTTCCCGCGTACTAGAGACCCACGCGTAGCTGATTGTGCCATGCATGCAGCAGATCCTACCCCGCGCGCATCTGTACTAACTGATCCCCGCGCCTGGATCAGTCGTGACTAATCTGACAACCAGTACCGCTCAGAAGAGCTACAACCTAGTTAGGGTTGCCTAGTATATGTAACAAACGGACATACGTATTACTAATGATCTAAAGAGATCAAAACTAAAATAAAATTAATTAAAATTAAGTTTTAAACATTTTTTAATAATAAATCAAAGATCAAGGACTACCACGTAAATCACTGATCTTGATCTTTGAAGACCACCAAACACTACAAGAAGTGTTAATAAAAATTATTAAAAATAATCTACATGATCAGCAGATGATGGACAATCAGTACACATCCACATCTGCACGCTTCAAAACAAAATCAATATTACAAATAAAGGATAAGTACAGAATGATCAAATTTACACCATAACAGATTAACAGATCCTGTGGATAAAAGAGTACAGAAATCCAGCAGATCTAAGGAAAGCCAATTGACAGCACCAAGTGAACGTGATAATCTTTCCCTGACTGGATTGACAGCCTCAGCGCACAAGCAGAACCCTCTCTACGTGCCCTGAGAAACTCAAAATCACCCCAAAAAGGTATTTATACAAACCTCTTTGGATCCATTATTCCAGAATCAGTTTACCAGGAATTATTTATTATCAATCAGAAACCGTGTCATTGTTAATCAAGTGCTTATATGAAGATAAGCAAGTGATTTATGACTTAGTCTGTAGTAGTATTATTTACCTTTATTAACCAATCAACCATTGAAGTTTAGTCAAGCAATCTACCCCATCTGCCCTGAAACCCTTCAATTATTCCAGGATTTTTTGGTAAAGTGCTCAGAGTGAGTGTTACCCTTCCTTTCTAGGCCGTTTGTGCTGTTAAGCCCGGCCACTGGTGGAATAAGTCCTTTCTAAGGCACCCATATTTATTCCAAGGTTCTTAAACTGCCTAAGGAGGCCCCTTGAAGAGAGGTTGCTAGTCTGTAAAGATCCCAAGTAGTATAAAAATACTGTGGCCCCTCTTTTATATTATATTGAAAACCATTTACTACCAAACCAATCAAACCTTGCAACTGCTCTTATTAAATCATTTATTTGAGTTTCTAAGCATTTATTATTGGAATAATAATTATTATTATCATTACAGCATTTTTATCACTCTCTGTAGCTAAAGGACTGCAAGGTTCCTGGTATTGGAGAGTTGACAACTGGAGGGCTGGCCGGGAAATATCCTTGAAAAATTAATTTTTAATTATTTATTCCGGACCAGTCTATTTATTTTTCAAAATAAGTTAACATACTTATAACGTATATCTTTGTTCATTTGTTTTTTTAGTGGACCTTAAGACCAACGGAGAATTGATAAATTGTTATTCAAACCTTCTTAAAAAGAAAAAAGAAGAAAAAATCTGTAACTTTGTCCCTGTTATTATAACTCCTGTGCAACTACAGGGGAAACTACTTTATTAAAAACAGCAGGTTATAAAAGACAAAGAACTTGAGCTTGAAAGAATTATAAATTTCAATTCTTTATTAAGGCAACATAGTGAGAGGAAGATTTATCAAAGGAAGCTTTATATTTATAAACTAAATAACCCTGAAGATAAAGAAAAATCCAAAAATAATAAAAGTGATTATTTTTTTCTCAAAATCACTTTAACATGTAAAAATACAAAAAATTATTAAACTTATATTTTTTTGGTTTTTATCCATCTCAGTCAAATTTTTTTTTGGAGATCTCATTGACCAGGACCTCCTAGAGGACGCCCCAGACAGTGTACCATTGGATTTACCCTTGGATTTATCCCAGGATCTGATTGGAAATCACTCAGACCCCGTTGGAATACCCTCCAAGGATATTTGTGACCCCAATCAAGTATTGGTACCCTTGAATTTAACTCTAGGTAAGTTAAAATATTTAAAAAAATTATCAAAAATATAAAACACACAAAAAATATCATTTTTATAATTTTAAAGTCTTTTTTCAAACAGTTTTGACAAAAGACTTACACATTTTTTGGTGCTATGTATCAAAATACGTGCAAAACCCGTGCAACCGGTAGACCCCCGTCAAATGGATCTCTGCCCGGAGGAACCCGTGCGGGCAACGACTCCAGTCGCAAGCGCAATGAGGGGACTCAAACCCGTGACCATAGCGTCACATGGGACGACAACGGCGACCACCGCGGCAGCCAACTCGACCAACAGACTGTTGGAGAGCCATTCTTTGCCCACCAAGTTATCCCAGGAGGGTACAGGTCCTCCTACGCCACCCCAGCTGGACTCAACCAAGGAGGAAAGATTCAAAGTATTAGTGAAAGAGCACGTGAGTTAATGGGAACCCATCAGGTTGGCCCAGACCCAGGAGGATCAAACAGGTATGAGAAAAGCCATTTCTCAGGAAAAGAAATCTCAGGTTTGTCTGCAAAGGTTGATCCCAAGGAAAGAAGTAGAAGGCTACGTGCAGAACTGCAATCCTTGGGATCAGTGAGCTTCCTTAAAGGGAAAGGACCCCAAAAAGAAGAGGTCCTCAGCCCATCAGAAGTTAAGGAACCCAAAGGATTGGGACAACATAATATCCTTAGCCCAGAAGTGGAAAAAAGTGAACCACAATTAGATGTAGAGGCTCATAATAGCTTTTCTGTAAATGTGTCTCACAATTTTACTATTATGAGCCAATGCTTTGATAAAGTTTATCACCAATTGGAAAAATTAAGTTCATGTCAGCCTGCTACTTAGCACAGAGCAACCTGACAAAGCAGCAACAATAATAATATTAACAAAATAAAAATAAATGAATAAATAAAATTATTATAAAATGAAGGAGTAGGAAATCCATAAATATTATTGCAGAAATGGATTCCCCACCCAAAATAAGGTAGGGTCACTCACTGACCCCACCCTTGAATTCGTACTCCTTATATTTTTTTAATTAATTTAATACAGAATGGTAAAAGACCACGGTACCAGTATGGCACCTTTTAGCCATTTTAATATTTCACATGATATGTCATGTATAGGTTTCACACCTAAATTTCAGTCGAAATCAAGGTGTTGCGTGTATTTTAGGAGTTACACGGGAAATTGTGTTTTGTCACAATTCCCGCACGCAGCCCCGCGTCCCTACAGCGCTGGTCTCCCGCGTACGCAAACTCCCGCACGCAGCTCCGCGTCCCTACAGCGTTGAACTCCCGCGTACGCCAACTCCCGCACGCAGCCCCGCGTCCCTACAGCGCTGAACTCCCGCGCGCATCTGAGCAGCGGATCAGTCCCCGCGCGCATTTGAATGGACTGATCCCCGCGCCTCCTATGACATCCAGGTACCGCTCAGAGAAGCTACAACATAGTAGGATATACACTACATATGTAAAGCCAACACACGAGCATAGATTATGGTTCAAAAACCTTAAAAATCAATTGAAATTAGTTAATAACTAATTTTTAGTATTTTTTATTAATTAAATAAAGATCCAGACTCACCACGAAGTAAATTGATCAGAACCTTCAAAGACCACGAAACTACATAAGGAGTGGTCGTAAAAATTATTACAAATTACATACAGGATCAGCAGAGGATGGAGAATCAATAAAAATCTACGTCTGCTCACTTTGGACCAGTACTTACTGTACAAATTGAGGATCAGTGCAGGATCAGCAAAATGACTAGTCTATTGATTAACAGATCCTGCAGCTAAAAAGGAGCTGTTCCTTGACAGATCTAAGGCCAGCAGGCTAACCGCACCTTGAGGACGTGCCAATCTTGCCCTGATTGCCCCCCTAGCCTCAGCCCACGGCTAGTACCCCTTCTAGAGGTCCTCAAGCACCCAAAAAGGAATATTTAAACAGGCTCTTTTGCCCTTCTGTTTCCAAGTCAGTTAATCAGTTATCAGGAATTATTTATTATCAATCAGACACGGTGTCATTGTTAATCAAGTGCTTATAGGAAGATAAGCAAGTGATTTATGACTTAGTCTGTAGTAGTATTATTTACCTTTATTAACCAATCAACCATTGAAGTTAGTCAGGCAATCAACCCCATCTGCTCTGAAACCCTTCCAATTACTCCAGGATTTTCGTGGTCAAGTACTCAGAGTGAGTGTTTCCCCTTCCTGTCTAGGCCACGTGTGCTGTTAAGCCCGGCCATTAGTGGAATAAGTCCTTTATAAGGCACCCATATTTATTCCAAGGTTCTTAAACTGCCTAAGGAGGCCCCTTGAAGAGAGGTTGCTAGTCTGTAAAGATCCCCAGTAGTATAATACTGTGGCCCCTCTTTATATTTTATATTTAAAATATTTATAACCAAACCAAATAAACCTTGCACTTGCTCTTACCATACCATTATTGGAGCTTTAAAAGTGTTTATTCTTTGGAATATTATTGCTCCAAGTTCTTTTATCACTCTCTGTAGCTAAAGGACTGCAAGGTTCCTGGTATCAGAGAGCTGACAACTGGGGGTCTGGCCGGGAAATATCCTCAATAATTAATTATTTAATTAATTATCTCCTGGACCAGTTATTTATATAAAAATTATATAAGTAGAAATACTTATCATTTACCTTGATCTTTTAATTCGTCCAGTGGATTTAAAAACCAACGGAGAATTGATCAATTATTATTTAAATCTTCTTAAACAGAAAAAAGAAGAAAAATTACGTAACTTTGTGCCTGTTGTTATAACTCCTGAGCAGAAACAAGAGAGACTTCTTTATTATAGAGAACAAATCTCAAAAGAAAAGGAACAAGAGTTAGAAAGAATTATCAATTTTAACTCCTTGTTAAGACAGCACAAAGAGTGGAAAACCTATCAAAGAAAGCTTTCTGCTTTTAAGAGACGGTATCCAAATTATAAAAGTGAGCTTTGATCTCCTTTTTATTTTTTTTTATAAAAAAAAAATCATCACAAAAAAAAAACTCGAAAATTATGATAAAAATTATTATAAAATAAATAAATATATAACTTATATTTTATTATTTCTAGTGGACTTTGTCTTTGGTGATCTTATTGACCAAGACCTCTTAGAGGACGTCCCAGACTGTGGACCCTTGGATTTGTCCCAAGATTTAATTGGAACCCACTCAGATCCCGTTGGAATACCCTCCAAGGACGGACCTGACCCCAACAAGGACTTAGTGCCTTTAAACCTTCATATAAGTAAGAAATATTTTTTTTAAAAAATTACTCGAAAAAAAATTATTTTTATAAAGTTTCGACAAAAACTTATATAACCTTTAAAATGCTCCAAAACAGACGCAACACCCGTGCCAGTGGACGCGCCCCATCATATGGATCTTTGCCCGGAGGAACCCGTGTGCGCAAGGACGCCAGTCGCGAACGCAATGAGGATCGAGCCAGTGATCGTTCCGATCCGAGCGACCGTGACAACGACCGCGGCCGCCAACTCGACCAACTCACCGTTGGAGGGCCGTCCATTGTTGAACGTGAAATCCCAGGAGGATACCGTTCCACCTACGCCACCCCAGCCGGACTCCTCCAAGGAGGAGAAAATAAAGGTATTAGTGAAAGAGCACGTGGGTCATTGGGAACTGTTCAAACAGGCTCAGACCCAGGAAGACCATCAGGGTATGAGAAAAGCCATATATTTGGCAAAGAAGACTCAAATAACCCTCCAAAAATTAATTCCCAAGAAAGAAGTAGAAAGTTACGTGAAGAATTGGAATCCTTGGGACCAATTAGTTTCCTTAAGAGGAAACAACAACCACAAGAAGAAGAGATCTCTAGCCCATCAGAAGTTAAAGAGTCCCAAAGAGTGGGACAACATAATATCTTTGGCAAGAAAATGGAAGAAAGTTTACGGCAATTAGATGTAGAAACTTTCAACTTGTTTTCCATAAATGTTTCTCAAAACTTTGATATCATTGGTAAATGTTTTGATAAAGTATATGAGCAATTGGATAAAGTAAATACCAATTTTGGTAAAGTCATGCAATCCCAATCCAACTTAATCAAAATCAATGAGTTAGAAGTAAAACAAATAAGAGACAGCATTAGTTTGAGTAAAGGAGAACTAATAAATTATCTGGAAAACAATACTTCAGCTATCCAAGAAGAAATTCTTCTATCTATTGAACAAATCAAAGAAGGTATTAATAAAACAGACCACACTTCACCTTCTCATATCATTAATAAAATTGATTCATTAAGTAACAAACTTGATCTGGAATTAGGTATGATTAAGAATGATCTCAGAGATCTAAAGATAAACTTATCTCAACCCAATGCAGACTCTGACGAAATCAGACCTTCCAGGTACCACAGTACGCCCCAACTACCTTCTAGACCAAGACTAACAAGGCTTGAATCTTTCAGACCTAGTCCCACTCCTGAAGTAGAACGAGCATTAAAATTACTTCCCCCTATCACGGAGTGGCCTAAATTCTCCGGAGAAGGAGAATACAATCATGTCAGTTTTATTAAGTTTATTGACTATACTCTGGCCTCTTATGAACTTCCTGATAACATAGCCGTAGTAAGACTACCTAGACTATTTGAAGGAGTAGCCCTTGACTGGTTCATCAATAAGAGAGAAGAGGTAGGATCATTTTCATGGAATTCATGGAAAGATTTGATTAAGGAACAATTTGGTACCAGAATTTGGAAAAGAAAAATGATGAAAACTTTCGAAACTTCTTTGTTTGATCCATCTAAGGACAAACCTCACAAATGGTGCCTTGACCAGAAGAGAAGACTAGACTGCTTCTACCCTAATGCTGATAAAGAAGAAGTCAATGAAAGACTCCTCAACCTATGTCCAGGACAACTTAACCATAGCGTAAGGTGCAGAATGCCCATGAACTCTGACCTTTCCACTCTCATAGGAGTATTAGAAGAAACTATTGACATGAATGGCTTAGAAAAAAAGCTCAATAAACCCAGAGAACCAACTACTAGGAATAAGGAAGATTATAATAACAAGAACAAAGAACTTCTACCTAACAACTCAGAAGCCAAGAATACTTTAGTGACCAAAGAAAAGACATGTTGGAATTGCAACCAAACAGGGCATGTAAGACCTGACTGTCCTTTACCCAGGAGAAAGATTAATCCTATTGAAGGAGAAGAGGATGACACTAATCCTGACCCTCAACTAGATGACACTGATGGTTCCATCTCTGAATGTGACCTAATTATCACTAATCCCATTAATGTCATCGAAGGCAACATAGAATCTTCTCTAGATATTAACCCTGTTAATGAAGATAGCAACTTGCCTCAAAAATGGACACCCAACATGAAAATCCAACATGTTTCTGAAGCTAAGACCTTAACCCTCAAACCTTCTATTGGAAAAGGGTACACCGGTGGTAAAACTTGTTATGCCACTGGCTTGATACAAGGTTCCCCCGTAAAATTACTTCTAGACAGTGGAGCCTTCTGCTCTTGTGTTGGAACTGACTACTTAGATAAACAGGATTCCAACTGGAAGAAAAACTTACTACCTGTACCTCGAGCTAAGTTCAGCAGCTGTAACTCACCTCTCAATGCTATTGGAGTATGGCCAACAGAAATCATACTCCCCCACTCTAAAGGATCAATCAAGATAAAGATTGAATTTGTAGTACTTCAAAATGGAGTATGTGATTATTTTATCATAGGAAATGATTCTCTTTGCCTGTACGGGATAGATGTCTTTCAGAGTAAAGGGAGATATTTCACTATAGGAGGAGATTGGAACAAGAAGTTCCAAATATGCCATATCAATGCTAAAGCTGCTGATTCCACTTATGAGAGACACTTAGAAACTTTTAACCAGGAATACTTTTCCCAAGCTGCCTTGAATTCCCAGCTTAGTGAAAACCAGAAAAGAGATATTCTCCAAGCATGCTTTGAGAACCAGAATGCTTTTTGCACTAAAGATCATCCCATTGGTAATATCAAAGGTCATGATATGGTCTTAACTTTGACTATTAAGCCTCCTTACCCTCCTAACCTCAGGAGACCAGCTTACCCTTCTAGTCCAAAATCTAGAACTGCTCTAGAAAGCCACATCCAAGAACTAGTGGACTTACAAGTCTTACGGAAAGTAGGGCATAATGAGCAAGTAGACGTAACTACCCCCGTGATAATAGCCTGGCACAATGATAAGTCTAGGATGGTTGGAGACTTTAGAATGCTCAACAACTACACCCAAGCTGACTATTATCCTATCCCAAGGATTGACCACGCTCTACATAATCTTTCTAAAGCTAAGTTCATTACTACTATGGACATGTTGAAAGGCTTTCACCAAATACTTATCAGTCCGGATAGTAGGAAATTTATGAGAATTATATGTCATTTAGGCATATATGAGTATCTCAGAATGCCATTTGGTATTAAAAATGCTCCTTCCCACTTCCAAAGAATGATGGATACAGTCTTAGGAATGTTCATCAGGCAAGGTTGGATGATGGTATACATAGATGATGTTATCATTTATTCAGACGATTGGGATACTCACATGGAAAAAGTAAGGCTAGTACTTAAAACAATTGCTGCAGTAGGATTAAAAGTATCTATGAAAAAGTGCAACTTTGGATACGGAGAACTCAAAGCTCTAGGACACATTGTTTCTGGACTAACCTTAACTGCTGACCAAAGTAAGATAGCAGCAGTAATGAACAGACCTATGCCCCAGAACAAAACGCAACTCTTATCCTTTATAAGCTTCTGCAGCTATTACAGGAAGTACATACCTAAATTTGCTAACCTCACCAAGTGTTTATATGAGATCTGCAACAACAACACTTTGTTCGAAATGACTCATGAAAGATTGAAGAATTATGAGGAACTCAAAGTAGCTATGACTACTGCCCCAGTGTTGATACAACCAGATTATTCTAAACCTTTCAAACTTTACATAGATGCTAGCATGGAAGGATTAGGAGCTGCATTACACCAAGAAGTAATAGAAGAGGATAAACCAGTAGAGAAACCTATACTCTTCATATCTAGACAAGTCAAAGATACTGAAAAGAGATATGGTGCCAGCCAAATGGAATGCCTTGCTCTAGTATGGGCATTAGAAAAACTCCACTATTATTTGGAAGGTACAAACTTCGTGGTAATCACTGATTGCAATGCTGTTAGGACTCTCATGAACATGCAAACTCCTAGCAGGCATATGTTAAGATGGCAGATAGCCATACAACAGTACAGAGGTCAGATGACAATAGTCCACCAAGCTGGAGTTAAACATCAGAATGCTGACAGTCTTAGCAGAAATGCTCTACCAAATGATACTAGCAATCCTGCTCATGACCCAGAAGATCATGATATATTTCCTATACTAAACATTAACCTGTTTAATCTGGAAGCTCCCATCATAGGAATTCACATATGTGAACTAGAGGAATCACTGTTCAGCTCCATCAGAGAAGCATACAACTCTGACATGAAGACTTTGATTAACATCATAGAAAGTACTTCCCCTCCATCTGAACTCATAAACAGTTTACCTGAACCCCTACTGAAGTCCTATAAAGAAGGAAGATTCACACTGTGGGATGGGATATTATATTACCGGCATAAACACTCTAGTGTTATAGTCTTGACCAAAGCAGAGCATATCAAACTTGTTTTAGCTGAATGTCATGATAATTGCTCTTCGGGTCACCTGTCTATTGATAGAACTCTAGATAAAGTAAAACAGACTGCCTGGTGGATCAACTGGAGAGACTCCACTATCAAGTATGTTTCAAGCTGTGAAATCTGTCAGAAGTCCAACAGGACCACTGGGAAAAGGTTTGGACTACTCCAAAGGATAGCTGAGCCCAGGAAAAGATGGGAAGTTATCAACATGGACTTTGTAAAAGGGCTGCCCCCTGGTGGAGCTTACTCTTACAACTCAGTCCTGGTTATTGTAGACAGATTTTCTAAGAAAGCCAAGTTTCTACCTAACCAAAAGGAAGACACCGCTATGGAAGTAGCCTTACTCTTCTGGAACAGACTAATTGCTGATGTAGGAATTCCTAAGATTATTATCAGTGATAGAGACCCCAAATTCACGTCTGAATTCTGGAGAAACCTCCATGATATGTTAGGAACTACCTTAGCCTTTTCTACAGCTTATCACCCTCAGACAGATGGATTAGCTGAAAGAATGATCCAGACTCTAGAGGATATGCTCAGAAGGTTCTGTTGCTTTGGGATGGAGTACAAAATACAGACGGATATTGCCATGACTGGGTTAGCCTTTTACCTGCACTAGAAATGGCCTATAACAGTAGTAAACACTCTACTACCAAAGAAGCTCCTTACATACTGGAAAGAGGATGGATCCCCAAATTGCCCAAAGATAACCTCAATCAGGAGTTGACTAATATCCATCCAACATCACTGGACTTCAAAAACATGATAGATATGGCAAACAAGCACGCTGCTAAGTGTGTACGAGATGCTGTTGAATACAACCAACAGAGGTGGGATAAAACTCACAAAGAACCTGATTTCAGAATAGGAGATCAAGTTCTAATTTCAACCGCCAACTTCAACAATTTGGCTGGAAACAGAAAACTCAGACCAGCCTTTGTTGGGCCTTTCACTATCAAAAAACTCCATGGGAAAAATGCCGTAGAAGTCATCCTCAGTAATGAACTCTCTAGGAAACACCCAGTCTTCCCAGTTAGCCTTGTCAAACACTACCATCCCAGAGAAGGAGAAAAGACCCCTTCACTTAAAATACCAGTCTTAGATGAGCCTGAGAAGGACAAAGGAAAAGTTAGTAAAATCCTTAAAGATAAAAAAGAAAGGATCCAAGGAAAAGATGTTAGACTTTACTTAGTCAGATACAAAGGAGAATCAGCTTATAAAGATGAATGGCTACCTGAAAACAACATCCCAGATGGACCTATACACCTGAGAAACTACAGAGCCAGTAAAAGACACTGAACCCCAAAAAATTTTCTTTCAGATATAGTCATATCTTGGAGTGGGGGAATGTCAGCCTGCTACTTAGCACAGAGCAACCTGACAAAGCAGCAACAATAATAATATTAACAAAATAAAAATAAATGAATAAATAAAATTATTATAAAATGAAGGAGTAGGAAATCCATAAATATTATTGCAGAAATGGATTCCCCACCCAAAATAAGGTAGGGTCACTCACTGACCCCACCCTTGAATTCGTACTCCTTATATTTTTTTAATTAATTTAATACAGAATGGTAAAAGACCACGGTACCAGTATGGCACCTTTTAGCCATTTTAATATTTCACATGATATGTCATGTATAGGTTTCACACCTAAATTTCAGTCGAAATCCAGGTGTTGCGTGTATTTTAGGAGTTACACGGGAAATTGTGTTTTGTCACAATTCCCGCACGCAGCCCCGCGTCCCTACAGCGCTGGTCTCCCGCGTACGCAAACTCCCGCACGCAGCTCCGCGTCCCTACAGCGTTGAACTCCCGCGTACGCCAACTCCCGCACGCAGCCCCGCGTCCCTACAGCGCTGAACTCCCGCGCGCATCTGAGCAGCGGATCAGTCCCCGCGCGCATTTGAATGGACTGATCCCCGCGCCTCCTATGACATCCAGGTACCGCTCAGAGAAGCTACAACATAGTAGGATATACACTACATATGTAAAGCCAACACACGAGCATAGATTATGGTTCAAAAACCTTAAAAATCAATTGAAATTAGTTAATAACTAATCTTTAGTATTTTTTATTAATTAAATAAAGATCCAGACTCACCACGAAGTAAATTGATCAGAACCTTCAAAGACCACGAAACTACATAAGGAGTGGTCGTAAAAATTATTACAAATTACATACAGGATCAGCAGAGGATGGAGAATCAATAAAAATCTACGTCTGCTCACTTTGGACCAGTACTTACTGTACAAATTGAGGATCAGTGCAGGATCAGCAAAATGACTAGTCTATTGATTAACAGATCCTGCAGCTAAAAAGGAGCTGTTCCTTGACAGATCTAAGGCCAGCAGGCTAACCGCACCTTGAGGACGTGCCAATCTTGCCCTGATTGCCCCCCTAGCCTCAGCCCACGGCTAGTACCCCTTCTAGAGGTCCTCAAGCACCCAAAAAGGAATATTTAAACAGGCTCTTTTGCCCTTCTGTTTCCAAGTCAGTTAATCAGTTATCAGGAATTATTTATTATCAATCAGACACGGTGTCATTGTTAATCAAGTGCTTATAGGAAGATAAGCAAGTGATTTATGACTTAGTCTGTAGTAGTATTATTTACCTTTATTAACCAATCAACCATTGAAGTTAGTCAGGCAATCAACCCCATCTGCTCTGAAACCCTTCCAATTACTCCAGGATTTTCGTGGTCAAGTACTCAGAGTGAGTGTTTCCCCTTCCTGTCTAGGCCACGTGTGCTGTTAAGCCCGGCCATTAGTGGAATAAGTCCTTTATAAGGCACCCATATTTATTCCAAGGTTCTTAAACTGCCTAAGGAGGCCCCTTGAAGAGAGGTTGCTAGTCTGTAAAGATCCCCAGTAGTATAATACTGTGGCCCCTCTTTATATTTTATATTTAAAATATTTATAACCAAACCAAATAAACCTTGCACTTGCTCTTACCATACCATTATTGGAGCTTTAAAAGTGTTTATTCTTTGGAATATTATTGCTCCAAGTTCTTTTATCACTCTCTGTAGCTAAAGGACTGCAAGGTTCCTGGTATCAGAGAGCTGACAGTTCAAGTATTTTTAGAGTTATTGACACTCAGTCTCAGATTATGAGAATTGATGAGTTTGAAATACAACAAATCAAGGATAGTATAAGAGCTAGTAAGTTGGACCTGATTAAAGATATCAATGACAAACAATCAATTCTTCAAGAAGATATTCTTGCAACCATAGACCAGCTTAAGGAAGAAGTTAAGAAAACTAGTCCTAATCCTTCAGCTCATCTGACTAACAAAATTGACTTATTAAGAAACAAAATTGACTTAGAGTTGGGTATGATTAAGAATGATCTCAGAGATCCTAAGATCAACTGTACTAACTCTCCGGTCATTGACCTAGAAGAAACTAGACCTGCCAGGTTCACCAGTACTCCTAGTGTTCCTCCCAGAACCAGGATAACTAGGAATGAGTCTTTCAGACCCAGTCCTACTCCTGAAATGGAGCCGGCTTTGAAGCTACTTCCTCCCATCACTGAATGGCCTAAATTCTCTGGAGAAGGAGAATACAACCATGTCATTTTCATTAAGTTTATTGAATATAATCTTTCTTCCTATGAGCTCCCTGATGCAATAGCTGTGTTAAGATTTCCCAGATTATTTGAAGGAGTAGCTCTTGATTGTTTTATCAATAAAAGAGAAGAAGTTGGATTTTTATCCTGGAATTCTTGGAAAGAATTGATCAAAGTGCAGTTTGGTACCAGGATTTGGAAAAGAAAGGTGATGAAAAATTTCGAAACTTCCCAGTTTGATCCATTCAAGGAAAAATTTCATAAGTGGTTCTCAGACCAGAAAAAGAGGTTGGACTGTTTTAATCCTGATGCTGATAAAGAAGAAGTCAATGAAAGACTCCTCAACTTATGTCCCAGACAAATCAACCACAGTGTAAGGTGTAGAATGCCTATGGATTCAGATCTTTCCACCTTAATAGCTGTATTGGAAGAAACTAATGATATGAATGGTCTTTATAAAAGGTTCAATAGACCTCCAAGGGAAAAAAATACTAGGAACAGGGAATAATATACCGCCAAAACTCAAGAATCCCCTGCTACTAATCAATCTACCTTGGAAGTCAAGAAGACTCCAGAATCAAAAGAAAAATTATGTTGGAACTGTAACCAAACAGGACACATAAAACCTGATTGTCCTCTACCTAGGAAAAGGATCAATCCTATTGAAGGAGAAGAGTATAATAATCCTGACCCTCACCTTGATGATACTGACAGATCACTCTCTGATTGTGATCTAATAATCACTAACCCTATCAATGTTATTGAAGGTAGTATTCAATCTTCTCTGGACATAAATTCCATCAATGAGGATTCTAACTTACCTCAAAAATGGAATCCCAACATGAAGATACACCACGTCTCTGAGGCTAAGGCTTTGACTCTAAAATCTTCTTCCGGTAAAAGTTACACTTCAGGAAAAACATGCTATGCTACTGGTTTAATACAAGGTTCCCCTGTTAAGTTACTTCTAGAAAGTGGAGCCTTTTGCTCTTGTGTTGGTTCAACTTATCTGGAAGAACAAGACCCAAACTGGAATCTGAACTTACTACCAGTACCTCAGGCTAAGTTCAGCAGTTGCAATTCTTCTCTCAATTCTGTTGTAGTATGGTCTTCTGATATCATACTCCCTCACTCTAAAGGATCACTCAAACTGAAAATTGAATTTTTAGTGCTCCCAAACGGAGTATGTGATTATTTTATCCTTGGGAATGATTCTCTTTGCCTTAATGGTTAAGATGTATTCCAAAGCAAAGGTAGATACTTCACTTTAGGAGGAGACTGGAATAAGAAGTTCCAAATATGTCATGTCAATGCTCAAACTTCTGATTCAACTTATGAAAAACACTTAGAGAAGTTCAATCAGGAATACTTCTCTCAAGCTTCTTTTAATTCCCTTCTCAATGAAGAACAGAAACGGGATATCCTACAAGTATGCTTCGAAAACCAGAATGATTTCTGTACCAAAGATCACCCCATTGGTAACATCAAAGGACATGATATGATCCTAACTCTAACTATTAAGCCTTCTTACCCACCTAAACTCAGGAGACCTGCTTACCCTTCTAGTCCAAAATCCAGAGCTGCTCTGGAAACCCATATTCAATAGTTGGTTGACTTACAAGTCTCAAGGAAAGTAGGCCACAATGAACAAGTGGATATTAATACTCCAGTAATTATAGCTTGGCACAATGAAAAGTCAAGAATGGTTTGAGATTTTAGAATGCTTAACCATTACACCCCAGCTGATTATTATCCAATTCCAAGAATTGACCACGCTCTACATAACCTGTCCAAGGCTAAGTACATAACCCCATGGATATGCTGAAAGGTTTTCACCAAATACCTCTCAGCCCTGATAGCCCCAAATTCATGAGAATTATCTGTCATTTGGGAATTTATGAGTATCTTAGGATGCATTTTGGTATAAAAAATGCTCCTTCTCATTTTCAAAGGATGATGGACATAGTCCTAGGATTATTAATCAGACAGGGATGGATGATGGTATACATTGATGATGTTATAATTTAATCTGATCATTGGGATACTCACATGGAGAAATTAAGGCTAGTCCTCAAAACCATCTCTGCCGTAGGGTTGAAAGTATCAATGAAAAAGTGTAACTTTGGCTAAGGGGAACTCAAAGCCTTAGGACACATTCTCTCTGGACTAACCTTAGCTGCTGACCAAAACAAGATAGCAGCGGTAATGAACAGGCCTATGCCTCAGAATAAAGCTGAACTCTTATCATTTATCAGCTTTTGCAGCTACTATAGGAAGTATTTACCAAAGTTTGCTCTTCTAACCAAATGTCTGTATGAAATCTGAAACAACACCACCTTGTTTGAAATGACTCATGACAGAGTCAAGAACTATGAGGAACTCAAAATTGCAATGACCTCAGCTCCATTACTGATACAGTCAGATTACTCTAAGCCTTTTAAGCTCTACATAGATGCTAGCATGGAAGGGATAGGAGCTGCTTTACACCAGGAAGTCATAGAAGATGATAAACTAGTAGAAAAACCTATACTCTTCTTATCTAGACAAATTAAAGATAATGAGAAAATGTACGGTGCAAGCCAAATGGTAAGCCTGGAATTAGTATGGGCCCTACAGAAACCTCATTATTACTTAGAAGGCACCAAATTCACTTTTATTACAGACTGCAACCCTGTCAGAACCTTGGTGAACATGAAGACCCCTAGCAGGCATATGTTGAGATGGCAGATAGCTATACAACATTACAGAGGACAGATGACCATAGTTCATCAAGCTGGGACTAAACATCAGAATGCTGATAGTTTAAGCAGGAATGTGTTACCCAATGACCCAAGTAACCCTGCCTATGATCCAGAGGATAATGACATCTTCCCTATCCTTAATATTAACAGGTTAAATATTGAAGCTCCTATAATGGGCATCCACGTTTGTGAACTAAATGAATCATTGTTCAACTCTATCAAAGAAGCTTACAGTTCTGGCATAAAGACTCTGATCACTATTATGGAAAGTAATTCTCCACCTCCTGAATTGATCAATAGCCTACCTGAACCTCTTTTGAAACCATACAAAGCAGGGAGGTTCACCATATGGGATGGTCTGGTATACTATAGGCATCAACATTCAAGTGTCATAGTCTTAACTAAGGATGACCATATCAAACATTTTCTGGCTGAGTGCCATGATAACCGCTCATCTGGTCATTTTTCTGCTGATAGAACCTTTTATAAGGTTAAAAAAACTGCTTGGTGGGTTAATTGGAGAGACTCCACCCTACAGTACGTTCCCAGTTGTGAAACTTGTCAGAAGTCCAACAGGACTACTGGGAAACGGTTTGGACTACTGCAAAAGACTGCTGAACCAAAGAAAAGATGGGAGATCATCAATATGGAATTTTTAACTGGACTACCACCAGGAGGACCCTATTCCTACAACTCAGTCTTGGTCATTGTGGATAGGTTATCCAAGAAAGCAAAGTTCCTACCTAATCACAAGGAAGACACTGCTATGGAAGTTGCCCTATTATTTTGTAATAGACTCATTGCTGATGTTGGAGTTCCCAAGATTATTATCAGTGACAGAGATACTAAATTCACCTCTGAGTTCTGGTGGAACCTACATTATATGCTTGGAACCACCTTAGCTTTCTCTACAGCTTATCACCCTCAGACCAATGGATTAGCTGAAAGAATGATTCAGACCCTGGAAGACATGCTCAGGAGATTCTGTGGCTTTGGAATAGAATACAAGAATTCTGAAGGTTATTGCCACAATTGGGTTAGCCTTTTACCTGCACTGGAGATGGCCTACAACAGTAGCAAGCACTCTACCACTAAGGAAGCACCTTACATACTGGAAAGAGGATGTATTCCAAGATTACCCAAGGATGGCCTTAACCACAAGCTAACCAATATTCACCCTACATCACTTGATTTCAAAAACATGATAGATGAAGCCAAAAAACATGCTGTGAAGTGTGTCCAGGATTCTGTGGAGTATAACCAGCAAATGTGGGATAAAACCGGTAAGGAACCTGATTTAAAGATAGGTGATCAAGTCTTGATCTCTACCACCAACTTTACCAACCTGAGTGGAAATAGGAAGCTTAGACCAGCTTTTTTTGGACCTTTCACCATTAATAAAATTCATGGTCAAAATGCTGTGGAAGGAATCCTCAGTGATGAGCTCTCTAGGAAACATCTAGTCTTCCCAGGAAGCCTCATCAAACACTACCACCCAAGGAATTGAGAACATACTCCTTCACCTGCAATACCTGTTGCATAAGAACCTGAAAAGGAAAAAGTTAAAATTAGCAAGATCCTTAAGGATAAGAAAGACAGGATCAATCAAAAAAACATCAGACTCTACCTGGTTAGATGCAAGGGAGAATCAGCTGATAAAGATGAATGGTTGCCTGAAAATAATATCCCTGATCAACCTATACACCTGAGGAACTACAGAGACAACAGGAGGCATTAGCCCAAATTTTTTTTCAGATATAGACATATCTTGGAGCTGGGGAATGTCAGCTTGCTACTATATACAGAGCAAAACTGTCAAATAGTAACAAAAACTATGAAAAATAAGAATACCTCAATTAAAAAAGTAAGGTGTGAGAAATCCATGAATATTATTACAGGAATGGATTTGAAACCCAAAATTAGGTAGGGTCACTCACTGACCCCACCCTTGAATTCCAAGTCCTCATATTTTTAAATAATTAAAAAGAAAGGTACTAAAAATCACAACACCTGTATGGCACCTTTTGGCCATTCTAAAATTTCACATGTATTGTCACGTATAGGGTTTACACCTAAATTTCCCTCAGAATTTAGGTGTTGTTTATATTTTAGGAGTTACACGCGGAAATGTGTTATGTCACAATTCCCGCGCGCAGCCCCGCATCATTACATAACCCCACGTACTAGTAGCAGCAGGTTCCCGCGTTCTAGAGACCCCCGCGCAGCTGATTCTGCCACGCACGCAGTGGATCCTACCCCGCGCGCATCTGTACCAACTGATCCCCGCGCCTGGATTAGACGTGACTAATCTGACAACCAGGTACCGCTCAGAAGAGCTACAACCTAGTTAGGGTTGCCTAGTATATGTAACAAAAGGACAAATGCATCACCAATGATCTAAAAAGATCAAAACTTAAATAAAATTAATGAAATTAAGTTTTAAACATTTTTTAATAATAAATCAAAGATCAAGGACTACCACGTAAATCACTGATCTTGATCTTTGAAGACCACGACACACTACAAGAAGTGTTCATAAAAATTATTAAAAATGATCTACATGATCAGCAGATGATAGACAATTAGTAAACATCCACATCTGCACGCTTCAAAGCAATATCAATAGTACAAATAAAGGATGAGTATAGAATGATCAAATTTATGCTATAACAGATTAACAGATCCTGTGGCTAAAAGAGTACAGAAATCCAGCAGATCTAAGGACAGCTGATTGACAGCACCAAGTGGACGTGCTAATCTTTCCCTGACTGGCTTTCCAGCCTCAGCCCACAAACAGAACCCTCTCTACGTGCCCTGAGAAGATCAAAATACCCCCAAAGAGGTATTTATACAGACCTCTTTGGATCCATTATTCAAGAAGTTAATCATTTATCAGGAATTATTTATTATCAATCAGACACCGTGTTATTTTTGATCAAGTGCTTATATCAAGATAAGCAAGTGATTTATGACTTGTAGTTTTATTTACCTTTATTAACCAATCAACCATTGAAGTTTAGTCAAGCAATCTACCCCATCTGCTCTGAAACCCTTCCAATTATTCCAGGATTTTCGTAGTAAAGTGCTCAGAGTTGGACAGATCCCCGCGCCTAACCTTCCGTGATCACGCGCGCAGCGGATCAGTCCCCGCGCGCATCTGAAGGGACTGATCCCCACGCCTCGTGCCGTCATCTGTCTGACAGCCAGGTACCTCTCAGAGGAGCTACAATAGTAGGATCTACACTACATATGTAAAGCTACCACACAAGCATAGATTGTAGTTTAAAAACCTTAAAAGTCAATCAAAATTAGTTTTTAACTAATTTTTAGTATTTTTTATTAATTAAATAAAGATCCAGACCCACTACGTCATGAGCTGATCAGAACCTTCAAAGACCACAAAGCTACACAAGGAGTGGTTGTTAAAATTATTAAAAATTACTTAAAAAATCAGCAAAAGATGGAGAATCAATAAACATCCACGTATGCTCACTTTGGACCAGTACTTACAGTACAAATTGAGGATCAGTGCAGTATCAGCAAAATGACTAATCTATTGATTAACAGATTCTGCAGCTAAAAAGGAGCTGTTACTTGACCAATCTAAGGCCAGCAGGCTGACAGCAACTTGAGGACGTGCCAATTTTGCTCTGAATGCCCCCCTAGCCTCAGCCCATGGCTAATACCCCTTCTAGAGGTCCTCAAGCACCCAAAAAGGAATATTTAAACAGGCTCTTTTTGCCCTTTTGTTCATAATCATCCATCAGCTATCAGAAATATTACTATTATCAATCAGACGTTGTAAGACTCCAAATGGTGCTAGGCCGTGGCAGTTCTGCGGAGGGGAAAGGTGCTGTTTAGGATTCCCTCCTGAGTGTTACAAAAATATTTAAATGTAACCAAGATTCAATCAGACGTTGTAAGACTCCAAATGGTGCTAGGCCGTGGCAGTTCTGCGGAGGGGAAAGGTGCTGTTTAGGATTCCCTCCTGAGTGTTACAAAAATATTTAAATGTAACCAAGATCAAGGTCCAGAACCTGGTAAATGAGGAATCAAGGAGTAGAGGATAAAGATGATAATAGTTTGGTAGTGACGGAACAGCACTATCTGAGACAAGATTATGCAGGGAAAACTTGAACAAAAGAAGTTAAAGTCTTCCTAGAGTTCAAAGAACAAAGGCTGTTGTGTGTAAACAACGCCCACAAGCTAATAACTCTGGTTGTCAGCAGAAGATTGGGGATGATCAACTCAAACCCAAGCAACCTCCAGGTTCTCAATGAACCTGACCAACTCTCCGCAATCAAGCGCTTGAAGGGTACCAGATAACTGAGGGTGGCTGTACAAGAAAAAGCACAATGTTTAAGAAGCTCTAAAACAAACAGTAACTGATTTGAAGCAAGGATAACCTCAACACTTCTCAAGGGACTCAAGAGTAGGCTGGATGAATGCAACTCCAAAGAAGCTAAGGGGAGGTATAACACTCCAGGTCTTAAGCTTAATAAGACCTCTTCAATCAATTGTGATTGGCTCCAGAAAGGTGATCAAGGATCAGGACCAGTATGGTCAGGGAAAGGGATCAAGGAGTGGTATGACACACTCAAAAATTCCAACAGATAGAATTTTTCTTCAACCAGCAAGGCTATTGGTTGGTGATAAGGATCAGAGATCAAGGGTTGAGTATGGAGGCTCAAGGATCAAAGGTGTGCTGATTTCATTCTGGATCGTTCCATGTTCTGATGATTTCCCGATGATGATCAAAAAGGCAGGGGAGAGCCACACCTTATATGGGCAGGAGGCCCTGTTATACTATATACAACGGATTCTACAAATAGAGCGGAAAAGGGAAGGCAACCATGTGGTCACTCGCGTCCGTCTGTGGATGGGCGCGCGTAACAATACCAGAGTCACCCACCCCTTGTCCAAAGGCGGAAGCGGGTGGGAGAGAGAAATGAACCAAACCGCCGCGGATGTCCGCGGGCGGTTGTTGGCACTCTTCCAAAGGCGGAAGCGGGTGGGAGAGTCCCAGGAAAGGTGACGGATGAAGTCCATGAGAGCGCAGATGGGCAGATAGGAGATTGGTTTGAGAAATTTGAGTAAATCCTGACGGCATTGAGATCCACGACTGATAGATCAAGTGCAATGGGAGTTTTGACGGATCCAAGGATTTGCCAAATGCTTGGGGGTGCGGTCTGGGTGGATTCAGTAAATCATGGATGAGCACTGCGCGACGGTAGCAATGAGGAGATTGGGACGCGCAACAACAAGGATGAAGACACGCCACAACAAAGATGAGGACGTGCTATGACAACGGCGGAGATGACAAGCAACACGGATAAAGGACGCGCGAGGCGTGCGGATGCAAGAAGCGCGGCGCGGCGCGGCGCGGCGCGCGACGCGGATAATGGAAGCGCAGGGCACACGGGGCGGCTGTTTGGATGACCCTGGGGATAAGTTGTTCAGCCGGGCGGTATGTTTGCGCAACAGTTTATGGATTGAGGTCTTAAGGCGGCCAGGGTGTCCAGGATGGGGCACCACATCTCTCCCCAACTTACAGACTGTCCCTAGTCTGCTCCCGAGTTTGATGCCATAGAAAAAAAGAAAGGAAAGAAAGATGATTGAAACCAAAGAATGGCCATTTTGATCTTGAGAGTGGTTGAGAAAGAATTTATTGATCCAACCAAAAATCCTAGAAGTGGCTGAGATAAAATGAAGGAGGCGTCCCAAGTGCTGACACGCGTGGCATGAAGTAGAGTTTTCACAAAACAACAAGGATCTTGCCCAGATGGTGCACAAATTGGGAGGACTTACTTCCAGACCAAGTTACCTCCACAAGAGTGAAATTTCTTGACCTGATCAGCAGAGAACCTTCTGGCCATCTGAGTACCATCCAGCTCCTCCAAAAGATATGATCCACCTCTAACTTGACGGACTACTTGGTAAGGACCATTCCAGCGGTTAGAGAAAAGCTTTCCCCACTGAGTTTCCAAGGAAAAATTATAAGCCAATACCAGGTCACCAGGGTTTAAAGGGGCCCTGATTCAATTCTGGTGTTTTTCTTCCCAATACTGAACTGATTTTTCTCTTGATTCCATCATCTTCTGATAAGCTTTGTTACGAATATCTTCACTCTGCTCCAGTTGCTTTGATCTGGAAACTAATAGGTCAGTAGTTGAGGAAACTTGTTCCCAGGGGATGCCCAAGAAAGACTCCATCTCAAGATCAAGAGGAAGAACAGCCCTCTGACCAAAGATGATTTAATAAGGAAAATAACCAGTGGTTTGCTTGGTGGAAATCCTCTCAGAGAAGAGGACCAAGGGGAGAAACTTTCAACAATTCTTGCCACTTTCACCAGCCAATTTGACAAGAGCAGCCTTCAAAGGAGCATGGCCTCTTTCCACCATGCCTTGTCCTGCAGGATGATAGGGAGTAGTAACTCTATGTTGTCCAGGGAGCGATCGGATCATTTCAGAAAGTTTTCCACCAAATTCTGAGCCACCATCCGTAGAATAAGATTGGGCCAAGCCATAAAGCATTGTCCAAGTCTCATGAAGGAAAGCTGCTACTGATTCAGAGCTGAGGTTCTTAAGAAACTTTGCTTCAACCCATCCAGAAAAATCATCTCTAGCCACAATGAGGTACTTAGCTCCACCAGCCTTAATGTGAACCACATCCATAGCAATCCTCCCAAAGACAGTGGATTCTCCAGTGGGGTAACAAATTTCGGCCGGGCGCCTAAGATCACGTTTCTGGCACACTTCACAACTCCTACACCATTGAGCAATGGATTTCTTCAGGGATGGCCACCAGAATCGTTCAGATATTCGTCGATAAGTTTTGGTTTCCCCACGATGACCAAGGCCTTCATGGAGATTTTCCAGGATCAAATCTTGCTTGGAAGGGATAGTGACCACAACAAGTGCACAAGGGGTTGACCTTTTCATAAGCCTAGAAGCTTGGACAAAGAATTTGGAGGACTTCCTTTTAAGGGACCAAAATTCTTTGGCAGAAATATCAGGGGGTCTTTGGAGAGTTGAAAGGTACTGCTCCAACTTAAGCCAGAAACCTTGCTGGAAACCAGAGTAGTTTTGAAGGAGAAGGCAAAGACAGGGCGGACCAAGGGTTCTTCCTCATCAAAATCCCTTCCAACCTCTGATTCATTGTCTCCAATAGGTTGTTGAGATAAACCATCAGGCCTGTGAACAATATCAAAAGAGAACAACTGGATGAAAGCCTCCCAACTAGTCATGGGAGCATTTGGGAGGCTGTGGGCGTTGATGATTTCAATAATAGATTGCGCATCAACTTGTAACTCAAAGTGTTGACCCCAAAGGACAGTCTGAAGCTTCTTCAACATTCGGGCAACACCCCAAAGTTCCAGTTTTGGCTGGGAGTACCTGGATTCCACATCTGAGAAAAGAAGAGATTCATACAGAGAAGGACGATCCAAACCATTTTCATCTTCCTGGGTAAGAACAGCCCCAACAGATTGATAACTCGAGTCCACTGCCAACTTGATCTTGCCGGCTCCGTGTCCATAAGTGATCTTTTTCAAAACAATGTCTTTCCCAACAATTGTTTTGAGCAACTTAAATGATTGTTTGCAGTCTTGGGTCCAAATCCATTCAGCATCATTCCTGGTTAAGCAACGCGATGGAATACAGATTTTGGATAATGAGGGAATGAAGATCCTGACATAAGTTACAACACCTAGGAAAACTCTAACTTCCGTTGGATTTATTGGGGTAGGCCAGGAGATGATTTTGTTGACTTTAGAGGGTGCCATCCTTCTTCCGTCCTTGCAGACTATATGACCAACAATTTCCAAGACAGGGACACAGGCGGCAAGTTTTGATCCAGAGACAGTAAGGCCAGATTCCTTGATTTGAACAAGGTAAGAGCTCATTATCATAGTCAGAAACTGGACCTTTAATTCCACCATCATTGATAAAGATACCCGCATGATCCGGGATCCCGTCCTGGAGGATCCACATCATCTGAGCCTGATAGACTGCAACCAAGTTGGTGGCACCTTGAGGCAATTGAGTCAACTGAAATCAACCAAGGGGAGTATCAAAAGTAGTGAGGGGACAAGAAATAGGATGCAAGGATCGTTTGTCATAGCCACCCATAATGTCACCTAGACCATAGAAAGCTCTCCCAGAGAAGGATTCAACAAATTCTTCAGTGGCAGGCGGCATGCCAGAGTCTTTAATAGTAACTTTATTAAAAGGTTGGAGATCATGAACTACTCTAAGTTTACCATTACTCTTTAGAACACAGAAAACAGGACTGGAATAGCTGGAAGTCAATTGTTTGTATAAACCAGTTCAGACTCCTTTGCGGAACAACTTGATGAATTCGTCAACTTTAGCAGCAGGGATCGGTATCTTTTTCTTTTGCCAAGGGTCATGTTCAACTACCGGGATGATGTAAGGGAGACCATAGGATTCTTTCAAGAGACCTCTCTCTTCTTCACAGAATTCAATTGATTTTTCCCTTAGAGACAAGATATTTTTCATCAAATTTAACTCATCAGGAAGAATCCATCAATCTGGACCAAAATTGACCACTTTCAGATGTTCTTCAGTGACCCAACCAGAGGAAATAAATGGACCAGTGAGGGATTTGGATAGACCACAGTAAGGGTCGCGGGATAGCGGAGGACCCATAAGAGGAGGGTTGAGGTTGAGAGGCATTGGTTGGTTGACTGGCTGGACCTTCTTTGAAACTGGTTTGTACTTGGTGGCAAAGGAGAGGAATCCCTGCTTCCTCCAAGCATTTACCAGTGAAACCTGACTACAAAAACTGAGGCCGTGTTCCAACATCTTCCAAGTCCAATGTTCTGCTGCGTCCTTGAAAGGTGCCTTCTTTATAAAAGAGGAACCAAATGATAACACATTGCTCACATGTGTGGCACAGGGTAGAGTTGCAAAAATAACAGTGGTAGAAGCCCTTGGTGGTGCACAATTGGGAGGACTTACTTCTACCCCAAATTGCCTCCACCTAAGATTAAACTCCTTCATACCAAAGCCACCAAGAAAAGAATTGAGATCAAGATCTGATCTAGACTCATTGCGGAGATTCAAAACCAGAATAGAAGATGAGTGATCAGGCTGAAAAGAGAAAGGAAAGGAAGATAGAACAGATCCAGACAGAGAAGAAATATTTTTGGATTTTTCAAATTTTTCATATGTTTGGGTTTTGATCTTATTTAGATGAGAAGAAAGTGATGGGGAAAAAGAAAGATGGGCCTCTGAGGTGGGAGTTGGTCCATGAGTTGAAGTCTGAGGCTGAGGAGAACTAAAACTATCAGTAGGGCCAACTATTCTGCTAAAAAATGAGGATGAAAGGAATGAGAGTTTTCTTTCTTCTTTCCTTTCAGGACAGATTTGGGAGGGTGACCAGGGAAGTCTGTTTCCCAATAACCAGAATCCAAAGAACAAATGGGGACTTCAATCTTTCTTCCATCAGCATCAGGGAGGAGAATTCTCTCCCCAACTTGATCAGAAAACATCAGGGTAGCACCAAAGTCCATTAAGAAAGGCCTTCCCCAGATCATGGGACCATCCAGAAGAGTGATCCAGAAGTGACAGGTGCCAACAATATTTTGACCAATTTGAACAGGAATATCCTCAGAAATACCAACCAGTTCACAGGACTGATTCCCAATTCCATATACCGCAGAGTTGAAACTGACCCTTGGGCTAAGTTTAAGCTTGCAGGCCATGGAGTCCGAAATCAAGTTGAGCTGAGAACCCAAATCCACAAGGAGAGAAACTGTTTTAGTTGAATCACCAAGACAACATGGAAGAAAACCAAGAGGACAGGAATACAGGTTGGTATCTGACAAGGGATCTGTTCCACCAGAATCCTCAATCAGAGTACCAAAGGAGACCTTTAATTTGTCCGGACCAATCTCCACACTTTGACAAGAAACCCATTTCTTCATCCCTTCTGCCACAGATGGAGAGATTGACAGGAGTTCAGCCACAGATAGATCGGGAATTTTAAGATCAGAAATTTTCTTTAATACTCCTTCCACAGCATTAGGTTAGTCCTTGGAGATGCCCCTCTCAAATCAAACTTTGGGCTGGGTGGAGGGAGGAAGATCAGGTGTAATAGGTGATGGAAGAGGATCTGAGAGTTGGGCAGGTTGAAGAGGGGGAGGATCAGTGTTGTCCTGGAACCTTTCCATAAGCCTTTCCCTTTCTACTTCGATGTCTTCCACATCAGAGGAAGGAGGCTCAGGTGAAGATTGGCGTTTAACGGGTTTTTGCAGAATGAAGGATGGAAGAGGAGGAGACTTATGAGGTTTTAGTTCCTCATGGCGTTTCCTAGCTGGATCAGATTGATAGGTGCCAGGGAAGCTGGAAGAAGTGATAGCTGGAGGATACCAAGGTTGCAGAGTTCCACATGATGATTGAAAATCCACAGAGACCAAGGATGCCTTCTTAGGGGTTGGTGGTTGGTATGAGGCCACCACATGACGGATCGGTCAAGATGAATCAAAAGGGATCAAAGCACCATTAGGAAGGAAAAAATTATTTCCCTTCTGCTCTACTAACTTCTCCTCCTTGTCCTTCTGGAGTTCAGGACATCTACCGGTACCATGGCCTTCCCTATGGCAATAATAACAAACTATAGTAGATTTAGGAACAGAATTAGCAGGTTTAGGAGTGGCTAAAGAGGATATTTTCTGATCTATTTTATTCTCAAATGCCTGAAGTAATTTAGTGATCTCATCTATAGTAGGTGTCTCCCGGTGAGTCTGAGGATTGGGTTTAGGTCTGCAATTGGCTTCCATCTTATTCATGATTTTGTTAGATGCTTGAAAAGAGGGGGCAAGGACTGGTTCAGTGATTTTAGGTTTTTCAAAGGTGAGAGCTGTTTGAACTTTCATCACTTTATCCACATTATTCCTAAGAACCATGAAAGCAGGGAGCTTGAATCGATTGTCTCTTGTTGTGATCATGGATCCAGATTTCACCAATTCATCCTTAATTCTTTCCTGCACTCCTGGAGAGAAAGACTGAATAAATCAACTCGAATTTTGTCCAACGTATCAATGTGATTGTTCCGGATAAGATAGGACTGGATAGGGTCCCAAGATTTTCTGAAAGTCTGATAGTCAGAGGCTGAGGAGATACCACCATTGGAGATCCATTGATAAACCAGGGCATCCAAGTCTTGCAAAGTAAATCTGGCTACATCTATTTTTCCCCAATAGGCTAACATAGCCTCCTTCAGGAGCCGCCAGTTGTAAGTTTTGAATCCCTCAAATGATTTGATAACCTCCATAACTTTGTCAGAAGAGATAAAAAACCGTAACTGATAAGCCATATCATATTCACTGGCACCATCCACTTCCGCAGCCATCTCATAGGAGTCCAGGAATCGTTCAACATTGGTCCCATTGAAGCCTAAATTTTTGTTCTGAGGTTCAATTTTGAACACCTTGGCCCAAACAGATAAAGAGGATCCAGCAGATTCCATGTTGAAGGGTTCCTAAGAGATTGAAACAAGCAGAGTTCCAAGGTGGCTCACAAGTGTGGCAAGAGTAGAGTTTCACGAAAACAACAAGGATCTTGCCCAGGCGGTGCACAATTGGGAGGAATTACTTCTAGACCAAGCTGCCTCCACGGATCAGAAAAAAAGGAACAAAAAGAAAAAAAAATCGGATCGGATTTCGGAGTTGATTCTTCAAGTTGGGACTGTAAATCCCGAGGTTGCTGGTTCAATCCCGGCCCGGGGGACCAAATGTATGACTCCAAACGGTGCTAGGCCGTGGCAGTTCTGCGGAGGGGAAATGTGCTGTTTAGGCTGCCCTCCTGAGTGTTACAAAAATATTTAAATGTAACCGAGATCAAGGTCCAGAACCTGGTAAATGAGGAATCAAGGAGTAGAGGATAAAGATGATAATAGTTTGGTAGTGACATGACAGCACTATCTGAGACAAGATTATGCAGGGAAAACTTGAACAAAAGAAGTTAAAGTCTTCCTAGAGTTCAAAGAACAAAAGCTGCTGTGTGTAAAAAACGCTGTGGTAGTCCAAACCTGTCCTATAGCCATCAGACTCACTTTTCTAGTGTAACAACAGCTCAAACCCTCAAATTAACCTCATAAATGGATTCTACATTGAGAATAACCCATAGTCACTCAGCCAACATACCCCTCTATCTCACATGGATTAGAAGATACAGCCCAAGAAACCTTCAACTGTGGCAAACTCATACCCACCCAGGTGTCACATCTCTGTGGAAGACATAAGGCATACCTAGTAAACCCTCAAGTACATACCAGTGGCAGCTTATCCTCAAGACCAGGACCACACAACAACCAGTCCAGATAAGAATACAGCAATACAGATCCAGGAGGCAGTGCTGTCAGCCTGCTACTTAGCACAGAGCAACCTGACAAAGCAGCAACAATAATAATATTAACAAAATAATGATAAATGAATAAATAAAATTATTATAAAATGAAGAAGTAGGAAATCCATAAATATTATTGCAGAAATGGATTCCCCACCCAAAATAAGGTAGGGTCACTCACTGACCCCACCCTTGAATTCGTACTCCTTATATTTTTTTTTTAATTAATTTAATACAGAATGGTAAATGACCACGGCACCAGTATGGCACTTTTTAGCCATTTTAATATTTCACATGATATGTCATGTATAGGTTTCACACCTAAATTTCAGTCGAAATCCAGGTGTTGTGTGTAGTTTAGGAGTTACACGGGAAATTGTGTTTTTGTCACAATTCCCGCACGCAGCCCCGCGTCCCTAGCTCCGGTCTCCCGCGTACGCAAACTCCTGCACGCAGCTCCGCGTCCCTACAGCGTTGGACTCCCGCGTACGCCAACTCCCGCACGCAGCCCCGCGTCCCTACAGCGCTGAACTCCCGCGCGCATCTGAGCAGCGGATCAGTCCCCGCGCGCATTTGAATAGACTGATCCCCGCGCCTCCTATGACATCCAGGTACCGCTCAGAGAAGCTACAACATAGTAGGATATACACTACATATGTAAAGCCAACACACGAGCATAGATTAAGGTTCAAAAACCTTAAAAATCAATTGAAATTAGTTAATAACTAATTTTTAGTATTTTTTATTAATTAAATAAAGATCCAGACTCACCACGAAGTAAGTTGATCAGAACCTTCAAAGACCACGAAACTACATAAGGAGTGGTCGTAAAAATTATTAAAAATTACATACAGGATCAGCAGAGGATGGAGAATCAATAAAAATCTACGTCTGCTCACTTTGGACCAGTACTTACTGTACAAATTAAGGATCAGTACAGGATCAGCAAAATGACTAGTCTATTGATTAACAGATCCTGCAGCTAAAAAGGAGCTGTTCCTTGACAGATCTAAGGCCAGCAGGCTAACAGCACCTTGAGGACGTGCCAATCTTGCCCTGATTGCCCCCCTAGCCTCAGCCCACGGCTAGTACCCCTTCTAGAGGTCCTCAAGCACCCAAAAAAGGAATATTTAAACAGGCTCTTTTGCCCTTCTGTTTCCAGTTCAGTTAATCAGTTATCAGGAATTATTTATTATCAATCAGACACGGTGTCATTGTTAATCAAGTGCTTATATGAAGATAAGCAAGTGATTTATGACTTAGTCTGTAGTAGTATTATTTACCTCTATTAACCAATCAACCATTGAAGTTTAGTCAAGCAATCTACCCCATCTGCTCTGAAACCCTTCCAATTATTCCAGGATTTTCGTGGTCAAGTGCTCAGAGTGAGTGTTTCCCTTCCTGTCTAGGCCACGTGTGCTGTTAAGCCCGGCCATTAGTGGAATAAGTCCTTTCTAAGGCACCCATATTTATTCCAAGGTTCTTAAACTGCCTAAGGAGGCCCCTTGAAGAGAGGTTGCTAGTCTGTAAAGATCCCCAGTAGTATAATACTGTGGCCCCTCTTTATATTTTATATTTAAAATATTTATAACCAAACCAAATAAACCTTGCACTTGCTCTTACCATACCATTATTGGAGCTTTAAAGTGTTTATTCTTTGGAATATTATTGCTCCAAGTTATTTTATCACTCTCTGTAGCTAAAGGACTGCAAGGTTCCTGGTATCAGAGAGCTGACAACTGGGGGTCTGGCCGGGAAGTATCCTCAATAATTAATTATTTAATTAATTATCTCCTGGACCAGTTATTTATATAAAAAATTATATAAGTAGAAATACTTATCATTTATCTTGATCTCTTAATTCGTCCAGTGGATTTAAAAACCAACGGAGAATTGATCAATTATTATTTAAATCTTCTTAAACAGAAAAAAGAAGAAAAATTACGTAACTTTGTGCCTGTTGTTATAACTCCTGAGCAGAAACAAGAGAGACTTCTTTATTATAGAGAACAAATCTCAAAAGAAAAGGAACAAGAGTTAGAAAGAATTATCAATTTTAACTCCTTGTTAAGACAGCACAAAGAGTGGAAAACCTATCAAAGAAAGCTTTCTGCTTTTAAGAGACGGTATCCAAATTATAAAAGTGAGCTTTGATCTCCTTTTTATTTTTTTTTTTTTTTATAAAAAAATCACAAAAAAACTCGAAAATTATAATAAAAATTATTATAAAATAAATAAATATATAACTTATATTTTATTATTTCTAGTGGACTTTGTCTTTGGTGATCTTATTGACCAAGACCTCTTAGAGGATGTCCCAGACTGTGGACCCTTGGATTTGTCCCAAGATTTAATTGGAACCCACTCAGATCCCGTTGGAATACCCTCCAAGGACGGACCTGACCCCAACAAGGACTTAGTGCCTTTAAACCTTCATATAAGTAAGAAATATTTTTTTTAAAAAAATTACTCGAAAAAAATTATTTTTATAAAGTTTCGACAAAAACTTATATAACCTTTAAAATGCTCCAAAACAGACGCAACACCCGTGCCAGTGGACGCGCCCCATCATATGGATCTTTGCCCGGAGGAACCCGTGTGCGCAAGGACGCCAGTCGCGAACGCAATGAGGATCGAGCCAGTGATCGTTCCGATCCGAGCGACCGTGACAACGACCGCGGCCGCCAACTCGACCAACTCACCGTTGGAGGGCCGTCCATTGTTGAACGTGAAATCCCAGGAGGATACCGTTCCACCTACGCCACCCCAGCCGGACTCCTCCAAGGAGGAGAAAATAAAGGTATTAGTGAAAGAGCACGTGGGTCATTGGGAACTGTTCAAACAGGCTCAGACCCAGGAAGACCATCAGGGTATGAGAAAAGCCATATATTTGGCAAAGAAGACTCAAATAACCCTCCAAAAATTAATTCCCAAGAAAGAAGTAGAAAGTTACGTGAAGAATTGGATTCCTTGGGACCAATTAGTTTCCTTAAGAGGAAACAACAACCACAAGAAGAAGAGATCTCTAGCCCATCAGAAGTTAAAGAGTCCCAAAGAGTGGGACAACATAATATCTTTGGCAAGAAAATGGAAGAAAGTTTACCGCAATTAGATGTAGAAACTTTCAACTTGTTTTCCATAAATGTTTCTCATAACTTTGATATCATTAGTAAATGTTTTGATAAAGTATATGAGCAATTGGATAAAGTAAATACCAATTTTGGTAAAGTCATGCAATCCCAATCCAACTTGATCAAAATCAATGAGTTAGAAGTAAAACAAATAAGAGACAGCATTAGTTTGAGTAAAGGAGAACTAATAAATTACCTGGAAAACAATACTTCAGCTATCCAAGAAGAAATTCTTCTATCTATTGAACAAATCAAAGAAGGTATTAATAAAACAGACCATGTTTCACCTACTCATATCATTAATAAAATTGATTCATTAAGTAACAAACTTGATCTGGAATTAGGTATGATTAAGAATGATCTCAGAGATCTAAAGATAAACTTATCTCAACCCAATGCAGACTCTGACGAAATCAGACCTTCCAGGTACCACAGTACGCCCCAACTACCTTCTAGACCAAGACTAACAAGGCTTGAATCTTTCAGACCTAGTCCCACTCCTGAAGCAGAACAAGCATTAAAATTACTTCCCCCTATCACTGAGTGGCCTAAATTCTCCGGAGAAGGAGAATACAATCATGTCAGTTTTATTAAGTTTATTGACTATACTCTGGCCTCTTATGAACTTCCTGATAACATAGCCGTAGTAAGACTACCTAGACTGTTTGAGGGAGTAGCCCTTGACTGGTTCATCAATAAGAGAGAAGAGGTAGGATCATTGTCATGGAATTCATGGAAAGATTTGATTAAGGAACAATTTGGTACCAGAATTTGGAAAAGAAAAATGATTAAAACTTTCGAAACTTCTTTGTTTGATCCATCTAAGGACAAACCTCACAAATGGTGCCTTGACCAGAAGAGAAGACTAGACTGCTTCTACCCTAATGCTGATAAAGAAGAAGTCAATGAAAGACTCCTCAACCTATGTCCAGGACAACTTAACCATAGCGTAAGGTGCAGAATGCCCATGAACTCTGACCTTTCCACTCTCATAGGAGTATTAGAAGAAACTATTGACATGAATGGCTTAGACAAAAAGCTCAATAAACCCAGAGAACCAACTACTAGGAATAAGGAAGATTATAATAACAAGAACAAAGAACTTCTACCTAACAACTCAGAAGCCAAGAATACTTTAGTGACCAAAGAAAAGACATGTTGGAATTGCAACCAAACAGGGCATGTAAGACCTGACTGTCCTTTACCCAGGAGAAAGATTAATCCTATTGAAGGAGAAGAGGATGACACTAATCCTGACCCTCAACTAGATGACACTGATGGTTCCATCTCTGAATGTGACCTAATTATCACTAATCCCATTAATGTCATCGAAGGCAACATAGAATCTTCCCTAGATATTAACCCTGTTAATGAAGATAGCAATTTGCCTCAAAAATGGACACCCAACATGAAAATCCAACATGTTTCTGAAGCTAAGACCTTAACCCTCAAACATTCTATTGGAAAAGGGTACACCGGTGGTAAAACTTGTTATGCCACTGGCTTGATACAAGGTTCCCCCGTAAAATTACTTCTAGACAGTGGAGCCTTCTGCTCTTGTGTTGGAACTGACTACTTAGATAAACAGGATTCCAACCGGAAGAAAAACTTACTACCTGTACCTCGAGCTAAGTTCAGCAGCTGTAACTCACCTCTCAATGCTATTGGAGTATGGCCAACAGAAATCATACTCCCCCACTCTAAAGGATCAATCAAGATAAAGATTGAATTTGTAGTACTTCAAAATGGAGTATGTGATTATTTTATTATAGGAAATGATTCTCTTTGCCTGTACGGGATAGATGTCTTCCAGAGTAAAGGGAGATATTTCACTATAGGAGGAGATTGGAACAAGAAGTTCCAAATATGCCATATCAATGCTAAAGCTACTGATTCCACTTATGAGAGACACTTAGAAACTTTTAACCAGGAATACTTTTCCCAAGCTGCCTTGAATTCCCAGCTTAGTGAAAACCAGAAAAGAGATATTCTCCAAGCATGCTTTGAGAACCAGAATGCTTTTTGCACTAAAGATCATCCCATTGGTAATATCAAAGGTCATGATATGGTCTTAACTTTGACTATTAAGCCTCCTTACCCTCCTAACCTCAGGAGACCAGCTTACCCTTCTAGTCCAAAATCTAGAACTGCTCTAGAAAGCCACATCCAAGAACTAGTGGACTTACAAGTCTTACGGAAAGTAGGGAATAATGAGCAAGTAGACGTAACTACCCCCGTGATAATAGCCTGGCACAATGATAAGTCTAGGATGGTTGGAGACTTTAGAATGCTCAACAACTACACCCAAGCTGACTATTATCCTATCCCAAGGATTGACCACGCTCTACATAATCTTTCTAAAGCTAAGTTCATTACTACTATGGACATGTTGAAAGGCTTTCACCAAATACCTATCAGTCCGGATAGTAGGAAATTTATGAGAATTATATGTCATTTAGGCATATATGAGTATCTCAGAATGCCATTTGGTATTAAAAATGATCCTTCCCACTTCCAGAGGATGATGGATACAGTCTTAGGAATGTTCATCAGGCAAGGTTGGATGATGGTATACATAGATGATGTTATCATTTATTCAGACGATTGGGATACTCACATGAACAAAGTAAGGCTAGTACTTAAAACAATTGCTGCAGTAGGATTAAAAGTATCTATGAAAAAGTGCAACTTTGGATACGGAGAACTCAAAGCTCTAGGACACATTGTTTCTGGACTAACCTTAACTGCTGACCAAAGTAAGATAGCTGCAGTAATGAACAGACCTATGCCCCAGAACAAAACGGAACTCTTATCCTTTATAAGCTTCTGCAGCTATTACAGGAAGTACATACCTAAATTTGCTAACCTCACCAAGTGTTTATATGAGATCTGCAACAACAACACTTTGTTCGAAATGACTCATGAAAGATTGAAGAATTATGAGGAACTCAAAGTAGCTATGACTACTGCCCCAGTGTTGATACAACCAGATTATTCTAAACCTTTCAAACTTTACATAGATGCTAGCATGGAAGGATTAGGAGCTGCATTACACCAAGAAGTAATAGAAGAGGATAAACCAGTAGAGAAACCTATACTCTTCATATCTAGACAAGTCAAAGATACTGAAAAGAGATATGGTGCCAGCCAAATGGAATGCCTTGCTCTAGTATGGGCATTAGAAAAACTCCACTATTATTTGGAAGGTACAAACTTCGTGGTAATCACTGATTGCAATGCTGTTAGGACTCTCATGAACATGAAAACTCCTAGCAGGCATATGTTAAGATGGCAGATAGCCATACAACAGTACAGAGGTCAGATGACAATAGTCCACCAAGCTGGAGTTAAACATCAGAATGCTGACAGTCTTAGCAGAAATGCTCTACCAAATGATACTAGCAATCCTGCTCATGACCCAGAAGATCATGATATATTTCCTATACTAAACATTAACCTGTTTAATCTGGAAGCTCCCATCATAGGAATTCACATATGTGAACTAGAGGAATCACTGTTCAGCTCCATCAGAGAAGCATACAACTCTGACATGAAGACTTTGATTAACATCATAGAAAGTACTTTCCCTCCATCTGAACTCATAAACAGTTTACCTGAACCCCTACTGAAGTCCTATAAAGAAGGAAGATTCACACTGTGGGATGGGATATTATATTACCGGCATAAACACTCTAGTGTTATAGTCTTGACCCAAGCAGAGCATATCAAACTTGTTTTAGCTGAATGTCATGATAATTGCTCTTCGGGTCACCTGTCTATTGATAGAACTCTAGATAAAGTAAAACAGACTGCCTGGTGGATCAACTGGAGAGACTCCACTATCAAGTATGTTTCAAGCTGTGAAATCTGTCAGAAGTCCAACAGGACCACTGGGAAAAGGTTTGGACTACTCCAAAGGATAGCTGAGCCCAGGAAAAGATGGGAAGTTATTAACATGGACTTCGTAACAGGACTGCCCCCTGGTGGAGCTTACTCTTACAACTCAGTCCTGGTTATTGTAGACAGATTTTCTAAGAAAGCCAAGTTTCTACCTAACCATAAGGAAGACACCGCTATGGAAGTAGCCTTACTCTTCTGGAACAGACTAATTGCTGATGTAGGAATTCCTAAGATTATTATCAGTGATAGAGACCCCAAATTCACGTCTGAATTCTGGAGAAACCTCCATGATATGTTAGGAACTACCTTAGCCTTTTCTACAGCTTATCACCCTCAGACAGATGGATTAGCTGAAAGAATGATCCAGACTCTAGAGGATATGCTCAGAAGGTTCTGTTGCTTTGGGATGGAGTACAAAAATACAGACGGATATTGCCATGACTGGGTTAGCCTTTTACCTGCACTAGAAATGGCCTATAACAGTAGTAAACACTCTACTACCAAAGAAGCTCCGTACATACTGGAAAGAGGATGGATCCCCAAATTGCCCAAAGATAACCTCAATCAGGAGTTGACTAATATCCATCCAACATCACTGGACTTCAAAAACATGATAGATATGGCAAACAAGCACGCTGCTAAGTGTGTACAAGATGCTGTTGAATACAACCAACAGAGGTGGGATAAAAATCACAAAGAACCTAATTTCAGAATAGGAGATCAAGTTCTAATTTCAACCGCCAATTTCAACAATTTGGCTGGAAATAGAAAACTCAGACCAGCCTTTGTGGGGCCTTTCACTATCAAAAAACTCCATGGGAAAAATGCCGTAGAAGTCATCCTCAGTAATGAACTCTCTAGGAAACACCCAGTCTTCCCAGTTAGCCTTGTCAAACACTACCATCCCAGAGAAGGAGAAAAGACCCCTTCACTTAAGGGTTATACAGGAAAAATATTTGCAGGAGGAAGTCAAACCAGTCTCAACCAAAACCAAACAAACATGCAAGCATACATACAAGAGGCTGTGCAGAAGCAAATACAAGAACAATAAATACAGGAGGCTGTGCAGGAGCAGATACAAGACCAATAAATACAGGAGGCTGTGCAGAAGAAAATACAAGAGCAATAAATACAGGAGGCTTTGCAGAAGTTATACAGGAGAAATATATGCAGGAGGAAGTGGGACCAGACTTAAGAAGAACCAAACAAACCACCAGTATTGCACAGCAATACATGTAGGTAGAATCAAGTAGCACTGAACAAACTACCAGTACAGCACAGCAATACATCTTATCAGCACTACACAACAATTTATGCAAGGCTGTGCATGCAGGAAACCCCTGTAAAAGCTTTTTCTAACCAGCAGAAATGCCTCATGCAACTGTATAACATTTTTCCAACCAGCAGAAATGCCTCATGTAACTGTATCTCACTGTTCCTCACCAGAACAAGGAGAACCCTCAGGGGAGGGCTTGAGCACCCCTTGGGGCAGGAATTTTCTATTTAAGGAGGGCCTCTCTGCCCTATCCAAGTTATATCATAACCACCCATCTCATCATCTATCCATCCACCCCATCAACCCATCCATCTGTGGTACCTACCCAGATACATATTAGTAGTGAACGAATTATAAAGAAACAGGAAATCAGAAACCAATTTATTAACCATATTTAACCAGTTAAACCACCCAACAGGTGCTTGAATAAGGGTTCTTCTGTGACCTAAATATTCAGCACCAGATTAAAGAAAACCCACCCATTAATTAATAAATAACCCTTACAAAGAAAGAGAGCCCAACAAAAAGAAACTACCAACCTTTTGTCTACCCAGCCCCCTGTGGGTAAAACCATCCTTGGGTCCTCTCCTGAACCATCCCTTTGATAAAACCCTTGAACCCTTTGATATTGGGATACTGGTTAAGATCACATATATCTGATCAATAATTAACCAATAATCCAATACATCTGGTCTATTCTTCAACAAACCCTACCAATAACAATTAATAACAAACCTAGGTCTGATCTGAGACCTATTTTAAGTCTCAAAGAAACCAGCCATTAATTTGAATAAATTATTGTGCAGACTTACTATAGTACTAGAAGGGCAGGCAATTCAAAACCACTCTTAGTATATACTATTACTCCAAAGGAGTAGAAGCAATACTAAATTCCCCTTCAAGGACTGCCAGCAAGCTATTTTCTACTTTATTTATATAATCCCACAGGAGTCTCTACAACGCCCACAAGCTAATAACTCTGGTTGTCAGCAGAAGATTGGGGATGATCAACTCAAACCCAAGCAACCTCCAGGTTCTCAATGAACCTGCCCAACTCTCCGCAATCAAGCGCTTGAAGGGTACCAGATAACTGAGGGTGGCTGTACAATACAAAGCAAAATGTTTAAGAAGCTCTAAAACAAACAGTAACTGATTTGAAGCAAGGATAACCTCAAAACTTCTCAAGGGACTCAAGAGTAGGCTGGATGAATGCAACTCCAAAGAAGCTAAGGGGAGGTATAACACTCCAGGTCTTAAGCTTAATAAGACCTCTTCAATCAATTGTGATTGGCTCCAGAAAGGTGATCAAGGATCAGGACCAGTATGGTCAGAGAAAGGGATCAAGGAGTGGTATGACACACTCAAAAATTCCAACAGATAGAATTTTTCTTCAACCAGCAAGGCTATTGGTTGGTGATAAGGATCAGAGATCAAGGGTTGAGTATGGAGGCTCAAGGATCAAAGGTGTGCTGATTTCATTCTGGATCGTTCCATGTTCTGATGATTTCCCGATGATGATCAAAAAGGCAGGGGAGAGCCCCTCCTTATATGAGCAGGAGGCCCTGTTATACTATATACAACGGATTCTACAAATAGAGCGGAAAAGGGAAGGCAACCATGTGGTCACTCGCGTCCGTCTGTGGATGGGCGCGCGTAACAATACCAGAGTCACCCACCCCTCGTCCAAAGGTGGAAGCGGGTGGGAGAGAGAAATGAACCAAACCGCCGCGGATGTCCGCGGGCGGTCGTTGGCACTCTTCCAAAGGCGGAAGCGGGTGGGAGAGTCCCAGGAAAGGTGATGGATGAAGTCCATGAGAGCGCGGATGGGCGGATAGGAGATTGGTTTGAGAAAGTTGATTAAATCCTGATGGCCTTGAGATCCACGACTGATAGATCAAGTGCGATGGGAGGTTTGACGGATCCAAGGATTTTCCAAATGCTTGGGGATGCGGTCGGGGTGGATTCAGTAAATCATGAATGAGCGCCGCGTGATTGTAGCAATGAGGAGATTGGGACGCGCAACAACAAGGATGAAGACTCGCAACAACAAAGATGAGGACGTGCTATTACAACAACGGAGATGACAAGCAACACGGATAAAGGACACGCGACGCGCGCGGATGAAAGGAGCGCGGCGCGGCCTGGCGCGCAACGCGGATAATGGAAGCGCAGCGCGCGCGGGGCGGCGGTTTGGATGACCCTGGGGATAAGGTGTTCAGCCGGGCGGTACGTTTGCGCAACAGTTTATGGATTGAGGTCTTAAGGCGGCCAGGGTGTCCAGGATGGGGCACCACAACATTGTGTCATTGTTAGTCAAGTGCTTATCAAGAAGAAAGCAAGTGATTTATGATCTAGCCTGAAGTATTATTATAATTCTTTTCTAATCAAAAACCAGAAGTTTGAACCAGCCACCAACCCCATCTGTTCTGAAGCTTCTTACCTGAATCTTTGCAGGATTTCTGGGATTAATTCCCAAGTAAGTTGTTCCCTTCCTGCTCTGGGCTTGTGTGCTGTTTTGCCCGCCAAAATTAGTGGATAAGGCCTTAGAAGGCACCCATCTTCATTCCAAGGTTATAAACTGCCTAAGGAGGCCCCTTGAGGAGAGGTTGCCAAGTCTGTAAAGACCTCCAGTAGTATATTACTTTGGCCCCTCTTTTTATATTATATTTAAAATATTTATAACCAAACCAATTAAACCTTGCACTTGCTATTACCATACTATTATTGGAGCTATAAAGTGTTTATTCTTTGGAATATTATTGCTCCAAATTCTTTTATCACTCTTTGTAGCTAAAGGACTGCAAGGTTCCTGGTATCAGAGAGATGACACTACTTCTGCCCTGGGGATTAATTTATGAAGGTATCTGCTCTCTGATACCAGGAAACCTGCAGTCCTTTAGCTACAGAGAGTGATAAAAATAATGGAATAATAATAATAATAATTTTTCCAAAAATAAACACTTAGAGGCTCAAATAAATAATTTAATAAGAGCAGTTGCAAGGTTTAATTGGTTTGGTAATAAAATTTTTTCAATATGTATATAAAAGAGGGGCCACAGAATTATAATACTAGGGGTCTTTACAGAAAAAGCAACCTCTCTTCAAGGGGCCTCCTCAGGCATTTTAAGAACCTTGGAATGAAGATGAATGCCTTAGAAAGGGCTTATTCCACTAATGGCCGGGCATGACAGCACACTGGCCTAGACAGGAAGGGAAACACTCACTTTGAGCGCTTTATAACGAAAATCCTGCAATAATAGGAAGAGTTTCAGAGCAGATGGGGTGGATTGCCTGACTAGACTTCAAGGGTTGATTAGTTTCAAGAAATGAATAATAATACTACAGAATTGGTCATAAATCACTTACTTAGACTTTTCATAAGCACTTGACTAACAATGACATGGTGTTTGATTTATAATAATAATTCCTGGTAAACTGATAATGGAATAATGGATCCAAAGAGGTCTGTACAAATACCTTTTTGGGGTGATTTTGAGCTTTTCAGGGCGCTTAGAGAGGGTTCTGCTCATGGACTGAGGCTAGCAAGACAGTCAGAGCAAGATGAGCACGTCCACTTGGTGCTGTTAATCAGCTGACCTTAGATCTGCTGTATTTCTGTACTATTTTAGCCACAGGATCTGTTAATCTATTATGCGTAAATTTGATCATTCTGAAATTACCCTTCATTTGTACTATTAGTATTGCTTTAAAGTAATCAGATGTGGAGGTTTAATAATTTGCTGATCACGTAGATAATTTTTAATATTTTTTCTGAACACTCCTTGTAGTGTTTCATGGTCTTCAAAGGTCAGAGTCAATGATTTACATGGTAATCCTTGATATTTAATTTATTATTAAAGAATTTTCAAAACTTAATTTTTATTAATTTTAATTAAGTTTTGGTCCTTTTAGATTAATACTAATTCATATTTCCACTTGTTATATATGCCAGGAAACCCTAATTAGGTTGTAGCTCTTTTGAGCGGTACCTGGTGGTCAGATTAGTCACAACGGATGCAGACACAGGGATCATTCAGTACAGATGCGCACAGGGTAGGATCTGCTTTGTGCATGGCAGAATTTAGCTGCGCGCCGTGTGGAGACTCCTTTGGGATTGGGTTAAGTTTAGAAAATAGCTTTCTGCCAGTCACTTGAGGGGGAATTTAGTACTAAAACTACAAATAAGATAGAGAAATACTAAGGGTGGTCTTGAATTGCCTTCCCCTCTGAGTACTATGGTAGTCTCACAACAATAAAAGAAAAGAGATTTGGTGGCTGATTTTCAGATAGAGTTGCTACTATAGTAGTCTCTATCAGACCTTAGATCAATGTATTCAAGCTTGATAAGGAAGAAATGGTGGAACAGATGGGTGACCTGGTGGATAGAAGCTGATTAAGGGAATAATTGTTTCTCTAGTCTTATCCTTTATTTATTTTTTATCTGTTTTATTGGTTACTGATGAGTACTCCCTTGATGTTACAGGTGGTGTTTGATAAAGTTGAAATGGTTGAGCCTATACTTGACAACTGATGATGATGGTTGATGATGATTATGGATAAGTGATGATGATGATGGATGATGATTATGACTGATGATGATGATGGTAGGTGATAAAATTGAAGAATGGATTGAAAGTAAAACTGGAAACTGGGATAAGCAAACAAACATCAATAAGAAACAAAAATTGAACAGAGCAACCGCAGGGTGAGTATCACCAACATTCAGAGTAGAAAGACAATGTTGACAAGGTTAAACAGGCGATGAGTGTTTGGGGACATGGACGGACAAATGAGATTGACTAGGCTAACAATGAGGCAGAATGAAGAAGGTTGGATCCACAAGGTGAGAGATAATATGAAACGTTAGGTTGATGAAGACAATATCTCACTGGGCACACGGACAGGGCGTGCTATGATAAGAAAGCTTGATTTGAGCAAAGAAAGGAAAGAGAGATGAAAGATGAAAAAGATGAAATGAGAAAACTGGTCAATTGGGGGTGAAGGTCTTGTGAATCGAGGTGTTCGGAAGAAGTTGGAGTGCGGATCCGGTGTCCAGATGAGTTCCACCATGGCAGAGACAGACCAGAAGGAAAATGAACTGGGTACGCTTCAATTTTGTGAGTGAAGTGTCTTCACCCGCGCAGTGCCCGTGAGCGTGGCTGTAGGCATGGCTGGAGACAGAACTTGGCAACAAAACTTAACACCCCTCCATGCCCAATGAGATATTTGAGACACCACAAGAAGAAACAAGGAACGGAAATAACAACGATATTCTTTGAATGGAGGAAGCTTTGGTTAGAGAGTTGGCTTTCATTTCAGTAGATCTTATGAGCTTAAGCTCAACTTTCTTATTGGATAACTTGTCCCTCATCCCCTTAGTCTTTAAGTCCAAATGTCTTGTCTTCAATTTTGAGCCAAATTTTCTGATTTTATCATCCAACCCTCTGTTGTCGATGTGAACTAGTATGGAATCAGGAGAAGCTGCAAATATCTCATCCATCAACGCTTTGATCCATGTCGCTTCATGATATGAGTTGACCAGCGCATTTAACTCTGCATCCGTGGAAGACCACGTTATGTTCTTCTGCTTACAGCTGTTCCAAGAAACCAGACTGCCAAATGTCAAGCAAAGAAATCTTGTTTGAGACTTTTGAGTGTTTGAATCATCCGCCCATGACGCATCTGAGAATACTTCCAGAGCTTTTGATTGAGAGAGGAACTTGAGCTCAAGTCGGTAATTTTGCATGGATTTGAGATACTTCCATGTTTTCCTTAATTTGTTCCAGTGCGTTATGCCGAGTTCATTGTTGAATCGGGCTAAAATTAATACAGAGAAGCTGACTTTGGGTCTCGTGAAGCAGGCTATGTGGTTTAGCAGCCCTACTGCCGATCTATAGTTGATGTTAAGAGCCTTGAATTTTTTGTGCTCCTCGTCTGAGGCAGGAAAAAGTTGCAGGTTGTGGTTGAGAGGGGTGGACAACCCCTTGCAGTCTATCAGGCCCAGTTCTTCGAGTCCATGCTGAATGTGGTTTGGCTGGCTGAGAAGAATTTGATCAGTTTCAACCTCTATTTTCATTCCAAGTATAGTGTTTGGGTCTTGACTCGCCAATCCTTTGAACTTGTCCAGGAATTTCTTTTTGAAGTTCTGGACGTCACCTACCAAGATTAAGTCGTCAACATGGAAGAAGAGCCTGGATTTTCCGTCGTTTGACAAATAAAGGCAGGGGTCACATGCCGATTTGTAGAAGCCAATTTCCTTGAACCAAGCCGTCAACTTTTTGTACCAATTTTTGGGAGATTGCTTTAATCCATAGAGAGATTTTTTTAATTTGAGGAACTTTGATTTCCGCTTTGAGACTTTTGGAGTTCAAATGAAAACTTCCTTGTCTATTTGAGAGTGTAAGAACGCGCTTTTCACATCAAATTGCCGGACTTTTTGAGAGGATTTCAGCGCGTACACGAGTAGGAGCCAAAGAGTTGATGGTTTTCCCGTGGGGGCAAACGTTTCAAAGTAATCTATTCCTTTGATTTGACCACATCCTTGCACGCAGAGACGGGCCTTGTACTTGACTGGGTCACCATTACAGTTTTCTTTCAGCCTGTAGATCCACTAAGTTTGAAGTGGATTTGAGGGATCGGGTCCGTCTTATTCTTCCCAGACGTCAAATGACTCAATGGACAACAGCTCTGTATCCATTGCACAAATCCACCTGAGGTTTTTTTTGCATGTGACTGCATCATTGTAGCTTTTCAGTTCATAATAATGGAAAAACCCGTAGCTTTGAGGTGGTTTGATCAAGGATTGGTCTTGGAGGGTTCTAAGAGGCTTCGTAGGAGGTGCAGGATTGGACTGCCCAAGTCGCAACGTTGGCTGGCTAGCAATAGGCTCGTGAACAGATTTTTCCTGGGAGTGACCTGAATCTTCAGACTCTGGATCTTGGGGGGAATTACCGCAGCCAGTCAAATCTGAATCTGAGACTTTGGGCAACACGGACCTGTACCTTGTGAATGCCGGATTGTTCGTTCGCTCTGACTGTTGATCCTCCAAACTTTTGGATTCCATGTTGTGAAGGTCGCTCTCCACGTCGTCTGATGCAATTGAAAGATTTGAGTTTTGAGGGTTGGAAATTTTTAGAAATTTGACGTGCTTTGTAGAAATAACAGAGTTAGATTTAGTTAAGATCCGATATGAATGGAGGAGCGGATTGAGGCCTACTAGGATTCCTTCCTCTCCCTTTTGCTTGAACGTATATCCTTTATCTCTTCTTGTGAGTAGGTAGACACACGGGCATCCTATGGGTTTCAGATATGAAGCCGGAAAGGAGTGCCCATGCACTTGCAACCAGGGGGATTCGGAGCTTTGGTCTCTGGGAATTTGATTGAGCATGAAGGCGCTCAATTTGACAACCTCATGCCATTGATTAGCTGAGATTTGACTTTCCTTCAGTATGGTTCAAGTGGAATTGGTGATGGTTCTGTTTGCCCCTTCCGCTTTTTGGTTATTTTTGGGGTGGTAAGGTTCAGATACTACCTGTCGAATGTGGTTGGCCTCTTAGAAAGTTTGCAGTTTGCGATTGAAAAATTCAGAGCCTCCGTTGTAACATACCTTGCAAGGATAGTATCTGCGTTTTTGATTCTCCTTTTCAATCAGGTCAATGATGACTTTGGGAGTTTCCTCCTTTGATCCCAAAGGAAATGCTCCAATATATCCCGTAGCACTGTTGACTAGAGTGAGAATATACTGATGCCCCCCCTTTGATTGAGGCTTGAGCGGTCCCATGAGATCCCAGTGAATCCGTTTGAACACTTTCTTTGCGGCGACAGAGGTTTTTTTTAACAACGATTTAGTTATTTTACTTTTGACACAGAAAATACATTCAAATCTTCTCTTCACTTTGGGAGAGATGTGTTTTGTGAATCGTTTGAGTCTTGACAGCAAAGCGTGACCATAGTTTTGATGAATGTCCAAGAGTTTGTCATCCTGAGTAAAGGCCAGATTTGCAAAGTGAGAATGGATCGGGCTTTGGTGAAATTTTGGTGTTTCTAGGGAGTAGAGATTGTTTACAATCGTCCCGGCAAACATTTTTAAGCCATCCTTGGATACCTTGAATCCATTCCTGCTAGCTTCCAGTGAGCATCCAGCTCAATTGAGAGCACCGGGGCTTATCAGGTTGATGGTCAAGCTTGGAACATACAAAGCATTTGAAAGCTTGAGCGTGAAATTCCCCCAGACCAGTATTGCCGTCCCTTTACCTTTTATCTCAAGTTCAGCTCCTTTTTTTCCAGTTTTGATTGCTTGGTCTTCGCAGGGAGATAATTCTTTGAAATATCGACTATCATTGATCATGTGTATTGACACGCCGCTATCTAGGATGAATTTGGTGCTGGGGTTTCTGTGGTTGATCCACATTGACAGGAGAGCTAGGCAGTGAGCCACCGGGTTACTCTTAGCTTTTGTCTTGCGCAATTTCCATTTTGCTTGGTCTTCTCTCCACCAATCGAGCGCAACTTCTGGGTGGACATGCCAGCAGTTGTTGGCGGAATGGTGCTTGTCTTGTTTGGGATTGTGGTATCCCTTGGTGCATCTCTTTCTTACGCCCTGTTTCTCAGAGTGGTCGGTTCCTGTCAGTCAGAGGTTGGCAAGGGCCACTTCCCTCCTTGACAGTTGAATGTTTTGAGAAGTTTGAGCTCTAGATTCATTTTTTAGTTGAGTGAGATGGTTCAGCACGTATTCCACCATGAGTTCCTTGTCCGTGTGCATAATTTGGCGCTTGAAGTCTTTCATAGAATTGGGAAATTTGAAAAGAAGATGGTACGCCAGGATGTTGTTAGGAAGAACAATTCCCAATTCCAACAATTTCTTGAGGCTCACTTTTGCCTTGGTGATAAAATCCTCTATGTTGTCTGGCGTAAATTGCAAATACAAGAAGTTGTTGAATACTCTAGCCCTGTTTGAAGCCTGAGAGGATGCGTATTTGTTGATGATTGCCTTCCAGAGTAGCTTTTCTGAATTCTTATTGGTAGGTGTAACAATGTTGTCGTGAGTAGCCGCCTCAAGCCTGGAGATTATGAGTAGTTTGATTTTGTTTTTGAAATCGCTTTCCAGAGTAGAAAAGTCATTGTTAATGGGTCCGGAGCATCCACAAACATCTAGGATTGCATCAATCTTGTCCTTCCAAACGCCATAGTTATTGTTGCTCAGCCTAGGGATTTTATCAAGAGCCAACTTCAGCATAGCTTGCCTGAATCCTTCTGACATGTCCAACATTTTCCAGTTTTATTGTAGATATTTGAGTTTGAGTTGAGTCAAGACCATTCGGCTTTTAACCATGATAAAATTGAAGAATGGATTGAACGTAAAACTGGAAACTGGGATAAGCAAACAAACATCAATAAGAAACCAGAATTGAACAGAGCAACCGCAGGGTGAGTATCACCAACATTCAGCGTAGAAAGACAATGTTGACAAGGTTAAACAGGCAATGAGTGTTTGGGGACATGGACAGACAAATGAGATTGACTAGGCTAACAATGAGGCAGAATGAAGAAGGTTAGATCCACAAGGTGAGAGATAATATGAAACGTTAGGTTGATGAAGACAATATCTCACCAGGAACACGGACAGGGCGTGCTATGATAAGAAAGATTGAGTCAAGCGAAGAAAGGAAAGAGAGATGAAAGATGAAAAAGATGAAATGAGAAAACTGGTCGATTGGGGGTGAAGGTCTTGTGAATCGAGGTGTTTGGATGAAGTTGGAGTGCGGATCCGGTGTCCAGCTGAGTTCCACCATGGCGGAGACAGACCAGAAGGAAACTGAACTGGGTACGCTTCAATTTTGGGAGTGAAGTGTCTTCACCCGCGCAGTGCCCGTGAACGCGGCTGTAGGCATGGCTGGAGACAGAACTTGGCAACAAAACTTAACAGTAGGTGATGATGATGATGGATGATGATGATGATTGATGATGGTCAAATTAGGTGATGATGATGATGGATGATGATGAAGATGACTGATGATGATGATGGTAGGTGATGATGATGACTGATGATGATGACTGATGTTGATGACTGATGATGATGACTGATGATGATAGTAGGTGATGATGTTGACTTATGATGGTGACTGATGATGATGATGGTAGGTGATGATGATGGATGTTGATGATGGATGATGTTCAGGTTATGGGCACATGATGGTGATGTTCAAAGGTATGGGGTATTGAGTGAATAATGGTGGTGTTGGATGGTCAAACGTATGGGTTATTGGGCTGGTTCATGGTCAAAAGTATGTGTTAATGATGGTGGATGGTCAAAAGTATGGGTTATTGGGCTGGTTCGTGGTCAAAAGTATGTGTTGATGATGGTGGATGGCCAAGGGTAATGGTGGTGGTTGATGGTTTATGGTGATGATTGATGTTGATGATGATGATGATGGTGATGTATGTTGGTATGGGATATTGGATTTGTGATGGTTACAGTATGGGTTATGGGATAATGGTTGAGGATGGTAAAAGTATGGGTTAAGGGTGCCTAGGAGGCATGGTGATCCCTGGAGGGGAGGATGGGGGGAACTGATGATGGGACCTGGATGGGGGAGAGAGGCCCTCTATTTTTAGAAAATCCTGCCCTCAGGGCTGCCCCTGGGGGTCTCCCTGGTACAGTGAATACAGTTCATGAGGCATTTTTCCTGGTCAGAGGAGGAGGCTGTGCAGGATCTACATGCATGTACACCCTTGCATGCATTGCTGTGCTGCATTGATACAGGTGCCCCCTGCATAAATTACTTCTGTATAGTGTCCTGTATGATTCTGTACAGCCTCTGCATGCAGTGCCTTGCATATATTTCTGTGTAAACAGGTGATTTGTTTGGTTCTCCATGCAGTGTCTTGCATATATTGCTGTGTATACAGGCGATTTGTTTGGTTCTTCATGCAGTGCCTTTCATATATTAATTTTGTATACTGCTGCAGGTTTCTTTGGTGCTGTATGGTTGTACTTTATGGGTTATGTACTTGAAGGCATCCAGGGTATGTCCATGAACCTTCACTGTTCTGTGACACCTGGTTAGGGTATGGGTAGGCCAGGGTTGATTTAAGCTGTATCTTCTAAACCATGAGAGATAGAGGGGTACTTTGGCTGAGTGACTAGGGGTAATTTTTGGTGTAGAATCCATTTTCGAGGTCTCTTTGATTATTGGAGCTGTCTTTATACTGGAAAAGTGAGTCTGATGGCTATAGGTTAGGTTTTGGAGCACCACAGCGGGTCTCTAGTACGCAGGAACCTGCTACTACAAGTATGTAGGGGTATGTAATGATGCAGGGCTGCGCCCGGGAATTGTGAAATGACACGTTTACGCGTGTAACTCCTAAAATCTTCACAACACCTCAATGCTGAGTGAATTTGAGCGGTAAAAGCTATACGTGACAACACGTGTGAAATGTTAGAATGGCCAAAAGGTGCCATACTGAAGTTGTAATTTTTAATACTTTTCTTTTTAATTATTTTAAAAATGTAAGGACTTGGATTTCAAGGGTGGGGTCAGTGAGTGACCCTACCTAATTTTGGGTGATGAATCCATTTCATCAATAATGTTTATTGATTTATCACTCCTTCTTTTGTTAATTTAGATATTCTTATTTTTATAGTTTTGTGTTTCTATGAATTCTTTCTCTGTAGATAGTAGCAAGCTGACATTCCCCCACCCCAAGATATATCTATATCTGAAAAAAAAAATCTGGGTCAATTCCTTCTGCTGGCTCTTTAGTTCCTTAGGTGTATGGTTCCATCAGGTATATTGTGTTCAGGTAAACATTCATCCTTATCAGCTGATTATCCCTTGTATCTAACTAGGTGGAGTCTGACATCTATTCCATTGATACTTTCTTTTTTATCTTTAAGGATCTTGCTAATTTTTCATCTGTCTTTTTCAGGTTCTTCTGCAACAGGTATGTCAGTTGAAGGAGTGTATTCTCCATTCCTTGGGTGGTAACGTTTGATGAGACTTACTGGGAAGACTGGGTGTTTCCTAGAAAGCTGATCACTAAGGATTACTTCCACAGAATTCTTACAATGGATTTTATTAATGGTGAAAGTTCCAACAAAATCTGGTCTTTGCTTTCTATTTCCAGCTAAGTTGGTGAAATTGTTGGTAGAGATCAAGACTTGATCACCAATCTTGAAATCGGGCTCCTTATGGTTTTTATCCCACCTTTTTTGGTTATACTCCACAGCATCCTGGACACACTTAACAGCATGTTTATTGGCTACATATATTTTTTAACAAAATCAAGTGATTTAGGGTGAATATTTGTTAGCTGGTGATTAAGTTTATCCTTGTGTAACTTAGGAATCCATCCTCTTTCCTGTATGTAGGGTGCTTCCTTAGTGGTAAAGTGCTGACTAATGTTGTAGGCCATCTCTAGTGCAGGTCAGAGGCTAACCCAATTGTGGCAATAACCATCAGAATTCTTTTTTTCTAGACCAAAGCCACAGAATCTCCTGAGCATGTCTTCTTGGGTCTGAATCATTCTTTTGGCTAAACCATCCGTCTGAGCGTGATAAGCTGTATAGTAAGCTAAAGTAGTTTCCAGCATGCCTTGAAGATTTCTGAAGAATTCAGAGGTGAATTTAGGATCTCAGTCACTGATAATGATCTTGGGAACTCCAACATCAGAAATGAGTCTGTTCCAAAAGAATCAGGAAACTTCCATAAAAGTGTCTTCCTTGTGATTAGGTAGAAACTTTGCTTTCTTGGAGAACCTATCCACAATGACTAGGACTGAGTTGTATGAGTAGGCTCCTGCAGGTGGTAATTCAGTTAAAAATTCCATTTTGGTGATCTCCCATCTTTTCTTGTTTTAGCAATCTTTTGCCGTAGACCAAACCTTTTCCCAGTGGTCCTGTTGGACTTCTGACAACTTTCAACACTAGTAATATACTGGATAGTGGAGTCTCCCCAATTGATCCACCAAGCAGTTTTTTTAACCTTATCTAAGGTTCTATCAGAAGAGAAATTAACATATGAGCAGTGTGGTGACCAATCCGGGACACCACGCAAAAAAAAAAAAAAAAAAAAAAAAAAATTTTGGTTGTACCCCTATGAGTACCTTCATTTCCCCCCCATCACTCAACTTCTCCCTGTCCTAGTGGTCTAGGACAGGTCTCTTGCTTTCATCCACTGGTCCTCGACCATCCCCCCTTCCCGATTCACAACAGTTGCTAACCTCCATCCAGCCGATCCCTCTCACTCTCACCTTCAGTCTTGACTCGAGGCACAAAACCAGTGATGAGACTGATGCGATCGGAGACCCTCAACATCACACCCTTCAGTTCAATTGGAAGACAAGTTTGACCGGTAGTATGACTAGCTCGCTCCTCTCACCCCGTCTCAAAAACCAACGACGGTCTTCCTCCCAAAATCAGACCAGTCCTCCATTGCTCATCCCCCAATCAACCCCTATCATATCCTCGCCACCCCCTTCTCAATCCATTCCCGCTACATCAGCTCAGGAATTTCAAGACTTGCCAGCGTGCCGGTACTCCGCCTTGAACTTGGATGAGGCTTCCACCATCCGGACTGGAGAGCTGTATCGACTACCGTCCCAGGGCGCGACACCCAAACAACTCAGCTTTCTTGGTCGGGTCGGCAACCTGGCCCGACTTGGCATCACCTGAGTTCCAACTCGGGAAGAGAATGATGGAATCCCATATGATCCTCCACCCGCGTTTGACGAAGAAGCTCAAATCAAATCTCATCCCTCAAACTCGCAACGATCGCCCGCTTCTCAATAGTAGTCCTAACCCATTGTTGCCACCATCACCGGGGAACTTGTTTGATCCGGCTCTTGCTCTAGTCTTTGTCCTTTCTTGCTGCTACTACTACCACTCCAACACGCTTTTGATCAACGTACCGACCAAGTCATGATCCCAAGGCCGGTGATCCAAATCAATCACACGCCCTCCTTGCCCATAATCTGATCCGAACGACGACCGCGAGCGACCGCTCGCGGCCGTTGGAACCTTCACCCCGTTATCGCCACTGATCGGGCAACAAGAGCCGTTGTCAACACCCGGGACCGCTCTCGCGGGTGTCCCTCTGGTTGCCTGCGGTCATTCTTGACGCGTGCAGCATTTCTTTTTTTTTCCTCTCATCTCATCTTTTATTATGTTTCATTTTCCCGCACCTATTTGTAGTATCACTTGTACATAGTTTACAGGGCCTCTTGTCTATAAAAGGAGGGGCTCTCCCCTGCCTTTTGGCCCAGCATCAGAGGATCCAATCCATCCTATGAGACCATCATCAGCAATCAACTTATCTGTGGGCATCCTTCCCCACCTATCTGAGCCATTTATCCGGGTATATCCATGATTTCCCCCTTGATCCTTTGAGCCTCCATACTCAAACTCTGTCCTTTGTGACCTTGATCCTTATCACCAACCAATAGCCTTGCTGGTTGAAGAAGAATTCCTGTCTGCCTGAATTCTTGAGTGTGTTATACCACTCTGATCCCTTTTTCCAACCATACTGGTCTTGATCTCTCCTTGATCATCTTTCTGGAGCCAATCACGTTTGATTGAAGAGGTTTTATTAAGCTTAAAACCTGGAGTGTTATACCTCCCTTCTTCTTTGAGGTTGAATTTTGCCACGCTATTCTTGAGTCCCTTGAGAAGTGTTGGGATATTCTTGCTCAAATTCGTTATTGATTTGCTTCTAGAGCTTCATAAACAAATTGCTTTTGTTTTGTTCAGCCTCCCACAGTTATCTGGTACCCTTCAAGCGCTTGATTGCGGAGAGTTGGGCAGGTTCATTGAGAACCTGGAGGTTGGTTGGGATTGAGTTGATCTTTCCTAATCAGCTGCTGACGACCAGAGTTATTAGCTTGTGGGCGTTGTTACTTACAACTGCCTTGTTCTATTGAACTCTGAACAAACCTTGACTTATTTGTTCAAGTCTTTACCTGCACCATCTTGCCTCAGATAGTGTTGTTTCCATTGCTACTGACAACTCTTATCCTCTTCCCTTACTTTGATTTCTCATCCATAAGGTTCTGGACCTTGATTCTGGTTACATTTAAATATTATTGTAACTCCTAGGAGGGCAGCCTAAACAGCACCTTTCCCCTCCACAGAACTGCCACGGCTTAGCACTGTTTGGAGTCTTACAACATGTACCAATGAGCCTGTTTCACGCGTTTTTTGAGGCCATTTTCCCTAAATCCGTGACATCCACACAGGCCCGTATGGTCCATGTGAGTGTCCAATGGGCTGGAGAGGCCCATATGTGCATCCCATTTGGATTACACTTATACATAGCACATGCGTAAGTGCATACGTATTTTAACAGGTAAACATTCACTCTGAGTCAATAACCCACAGAAAATCCTGCAAAGGCTCCTCATCCTCCCAATCATCCAAAACTGACATCCATCCCCCTCCATCCCCCTTCAGCCCCCCCAACTCACCTCCTTTGTTGATTCCCTAGGTAAGCTCCCCCCCTCCTCCTCATCACCCTTTTTCCGCATCACCCTTTTCCCTCCCCCTCACCCCCTCTCCCTTTCTCCCAACTAACGCCCATCCCTCTAGCTCCCCCCCTTGTCTCGCCAATGCCAACAATTCCAACCGTTGCCGGCCCCCTCTTGCTGCCCCCCATGGCTTGCCAACACAAAAAAAGCCAATGTTTTCCAGCCCCCTCTTGCCCCTCTCCTTGGCATTCCAATTCCAACAATGCTGACCATTTTCAGCCCCCTCTTTCCCCCCCCCCTTGGCTTGGCCTTCCCCTGCGTGCCAGACCCACCCCCCCTTTTTGACTTGCCCCCCACCTGGCTTGCCGCCGTCCCCTGCCCAACCACCTGCCCCCCAGCTGACCAAGCCACCCCCCCTCCTCCTGCCCAGCCAATGGAGCCCAACCTCCTCCCCAGCCAATCAAGCCCAGCCTGCCCCATCCTACCTGGCCCACTGACCCCGGCCCGTTTTTTTCACACAGTGGTATTTTTTTTTGTTTTTTGTTTTTTTAAATTATTTTTTTCATCACGTGACTAACGGTTGTCGGCTCCCTCTTTCTGCCCCCCCCCTTGGCTGGCCTATGCTGACAAAGCCAACGGTTGCCGGCCGCCTATTTCCCCCCCTTGGCTTGCCAATTCCAACAAGGCTGACGTTTGTCAGCCCCCTCTTCCCCCCCCTTAGCTTGGCCTCCCCCCATGTGCTGGACCCACCCCCCCCCCCTTTTTTACTTGCCGCCGGCCCCTGCCCAACCACCTTCTGCCCAGCTGACCAAGCCACCCCCCCCTCCCCCTGCCCAGCCATCAGAGCCCCACCTCATCACCAGCCAATCAAGCCCAGCCTGCCCCATCCTACCTGGCCCACTGAACCTGGCCGGTTTTTTTCACACGGTGGTATTTTTTTTGTTTTTTCTTTCTTTAAATTATTGAGAGATGGGGGGAAATGAAGGTACCCATAGGGGTACAACCGAAAAAAAATATTTTTTTTTTTTTTTTTTTTTTTTGCCGTGGTGTCCCGGATTGGTCACCACATCTCTCCCCAACTTACAGACTGTCCCTAGTCTGCATCTAAAATTTGAAGGAATTAAAAAAGAAAAGCAGGGAACAAAGAATTTGAAGCAAAGATTGGCCATTTCTTGATCTTGAGAGCAATTGACAAGTTGAGGAAAATATCTTGATTCTTCCAAATGAGCCCTAGAAGCGGCAGAAATAGAACAAGGAGGGCGTCCCAGGTGCTCACATATGTGGCATACAGTAGAGTTTCACAAAAAAAAAGCAGCAAATGACCCTGGTGGTGCACAATTGGGAAGACTTACTTCTGAGGTAAGTTGCCCCCACAACAATGAAACTTCTTGACTTGATCAGCAGAGAACCTTCTGGCCAACCGAGTACCATCCAGCTCCTCCAAAACAAAAGATCCACCTATAACTTGATGAACCACTTGATAAGGGCCATTCCAACAATTAGAGAAAAGCTTGCCCCACTGGGTCTCCAAAGATCGATAATAAGCTAAAACTAGGTCACCAGGGTTCAAGGGCTCCCTGATTCGATTAGAGTGCTTGTCCTCCCAATACTGGACGGATTTTGCTCTGGACTCCATCATCTTTTGATAAGCTTTATCACAAACGTCTTCACTTCGCTCAAGTTGCTTGGATCTAGCAACTAACAGATCAGTGGTTGAGGACACCTCTTCCCAAGAGATGCCCAAGAAAGATTCCATTTCCAGATCCAAAGGAAGGACTGCTCTTTGACCAAAGATGATTTCATAAGGTGAGTAGCCAGTAGTCCTTTTGGTTGAGATTCGATCAGAGAAGAGGACAAGAGGAAGGAATTTGCGACAATTCTTGCCACTTTCACCAGCAAGTTTAACAAGTGCAGCCTTCAAAGGGGCATGGCCTTGTTCCACCATGCCTTGGCCTTCAGGATAATAAGGAGTAGTAACTCTATGTTGTCCAGGAAGGGATCAAATCATTTCAGCGAGCTTGCCCCCAAATTCAGAGCCACCATCAGTAGAGTAAGATCAAGCCAGGCCATAACGCATTGTCCAGGTCTCCTAGAGGAAAGCTGCCACTGATTCAGAGCTAAGTTTCTTAAGAAATTTTGCTTCAACCCATCTGGAAAAATCATCTCTAGCCACAATGAGGTACTTAGCACCACCTGCCTTAATATGAACCACATCCATAGCAATCCTTCCAAAGACAGTGGACTCCCCAGTAGGATAACAAATTTTGGCTGGGCGCCTAAGATCACGTTTTTGACAAACTTCACAACTCTTGCACCATTGGGAGACGGATTTCTTCAAAGATGGCCACCAGAATCGTTCGGATAATTGTCAATAAGTTTTGGTTTCCCCACGATGACCAAGGCCTTCATGGAGACTTTCAAGGATAGAATCTTGTTAAGAGGGAATAGTAACAACAATAAGAGCACAAGGATTGCCCCTCTTCATAAGTCTAGAGCCTTGAACAAAAAAATTAGAAGACTTTTGTTTAAGAGATCAAAATTCCTTAGCAGAGAGATCAGGAGGTTTTTGAAGAGTTGAAAGGTACTTCTCTAATTTAAACCAGAAGCCTTGTTGAAAGCCAGAATAATTTTGAGAAGAAAAAGAGAAAATAGTTTGAATTAAAGGTTCCTCTTCATTGAAATCGTTTCCAAAATCAGATTTGTTCTCCCCAAGAGGACGTTGAGATAAACCATCAGGCATGGTGAAAGATTTCCCCGGCCTGTGAACAATATCAAAAGAGAAAAGCTGGATAAAGGCCACCCAATGAGTCATAGGAGCATTGGGAAGACTGGGAGCGTTGATCATTTCAATGATGGATCAAGCATCAACTTGCAATTCGAAATGTTGGCCCCAGAGAACGGTTTGAAGTTTCTTCATCATTTGAGCCAAACCACAGAGTTCCAGTTTGGGCTGGGAGTATCTAGATTCTACATCTGAAAACAACAAAGATTCATAAAGAGCAGGACGGTCCCAACCATTTTCATCTTCCTGAGGAAGGACGGCCCCAACAGATTGATAACTAGAATCGACAGCCAGCTTGATCTTGCCAGCTCCAGGTCCATAAGAGATCTTTTTCAAAACTATGTCTTTACCAACTATCCCTTTGAGTAGCTGGAAAGCACATTCACAATCTTGGGTCCAAATCCATTCAGCATCTTTTCTGGTTAGACGACGCAAGGGTGCACAGATTTTGGATAAAGATGGGATAAAGATTCTAACATAAGTGACAACACCTAGAAAGCCCCTAACTTCAGTTGGATTGATTGGGGTAGGCCAAGAGATGATCTTGTTGACTTTGGCTGGTGCCATCATTCTTCCTTCCTTGCAGACCACATGACCAACAATTTCCAGAGCAGGGACACAAGCCGCCAGTTTGGATCCAGAGACAGTAAGGCCATATTCCTCAATTCAAAACAGAATCCTCTCCAAGGTAGTAGCATATTCCCAGATAAAACAACAAATTCCTGGATGCCAAGGTAAGAGCTCATTATCATAGTCAGATACTGGACCTTTAATTCCTCCATCGTCAATAAAGATACCAGCATGATCAGGGATTTCATCCTGGAGGATCCACATCATCTGAGCCTGATAGACTGCCACCGAGTTGGTGGATCCTTGAGGTAATCGAGTAAGTTGAAATTGACCAAGAGGAGTATTGAAAGTAGTGAGAGGACGAGAAATAGAATGTAAGGATTGTTTGTCATAGCCACCCATAATATCCCCTAGACCATAGCAAGCTCTTCCCGCAAAGGATTCAACAAATTCTTCAGTAGCAGGATGGATACCAGAGTCTTTAATAGTAACTTTATTAAGAGGTTGAAGATCATGAACTATTCTAAGTTTACCATTACTCTTGAGGACACAGAAGACGGGGCTGGAGTAACTAGAAGTTGACTGTTCATACAGGCTGGTTCAAACTCGTTCCCGGACCAACTTGATGAATTTGTCAACTTTAGCAGCAGGGATTGGGATCTTTTTCTTTTTCCAAGGATCATGTTCAACTACAGGGATTATATAAGGGAGGCCATAGGATTCCCGCAAGAGACCTCTCTCTTCTTCACAGAAAGCAATAGATTTTTCCCTTAGAGATAAGACATTTTTGATTAAATTTAACTCATCAGGAAGAAGCCATCCATCTGGACCAAAGTTGACCACCTTCAGACGTTCTTCAGTGACCCGTCCATTAGGCACAAAGAGACCAGTAAGAGATTGAGGAAGACCACAGTAAGGATTGCGAGATAGAGGAGGACGCATAAGGGGAGGATTGAGGTTGAGAGGCATAGGCTGGTTGACTGGTTGGATCTTCTTAGCAACTGGTTTATACTTAGTGGCAGAAGAGAGAATTTCTTGTTTCCTCCAAGAGTTGACCAGAGAGACTTGATTACAAAAGCTGAGTCCAAGTTCCAACATCTTCCAAGTCCGATGTTCTGCAATATCCTTGAAGGGTGCCTTTTCCATAAAAGGGGAACCAGGAGATAATACGTTGCTCACATGTGTGGCACAAGGTAGGGTTTCAAAAATGATGGTAAAAGATTGCCCTGGAAGTGCACAATTGGGAGGACTTACTTGTACCCCAAATTGCCTCCACTGAAGCCCATATTCCTTCATACCAAAATTGCCAAAAACGGAATTGCAATTAGGATCTAGTTTAGACTCATTGCGGAGATTTGAACTGGAACTGAGAGAAGATTGATCATACTTAAAAGTAGAAGGAAAAGAAGACACGACAGATCCAGAGGGAGAAGGAGATGGAGAAGAAATATTTTTGGATTTTTCTATTTTGATGTGTTTTTGTTTTTTAATATTCTTGAGCTCAGAAGAGAATGATGAAAGGAATGAAAAATAAGCCTGAGGGATGGGAGTTGACCCTTGAGTTGCAGTCTGAGGCTGAAAAGAACTACAACCATTAGTAGGATCAACTATTCCCCTAAAAAATGAGAGGAACTAGAGTTATCCTTCTGCTTCCCCTTAAAAGATGATTTGGGAGAATGACCAGGAAAATATCTTTCCCAACGACCAGAATCCAAGGAGCAAAGAGGAACTTCAATTTTCCTGCCATCAGCATCAGGGAGAAGAATTCTCTCCCCAACTTGGTCAGAAAACATCAGGGTTGCACCAAAGTCCATTAAGAAGGGTCATCCCAAGATCATAGGACTGTCCAAACAAGTGATCCAAAAGTGGCAGGTTCCAACAATATTTCGACCAATCCTGACCGGTACATCTTCAGCAATACCAACCAGTTCACAAGCTTGATTTCCTATCCCATACACTGCAGAGTTGAAGCTGACCCTAGGACTAAGTTTGAGCTTGCAGGCCATAGCATCCAAGATTAAGTTAAGCTGAGATCCAGAATCCACAAGAGGAGAAACAGTTTTAGCTGAGTCACCAAGATAACAAGGAAGAAAGCTAAGGGGACAGGAATAAAGGTTGGATTCTATAGAAGGACTGGTTCCACCAGAGTCCTCCATTAAAGTGCCAGAGGAGACTTTGAGTTCTTCAGGGCCAATTTCCACACGTTGACAAGAGACCCATTTCTTCATTCCTTCAGCAACAGATAGAGAGATCAATAGGAGTTCAGCCACAGATAGATCAGGAATTTTGAGATCAGAAATTTTCTTTAATACTCCCTCCACAGCATTGGGGTGATCCTTGGAGATGCCCCTTTCAAATTGAACTTTGGGTTGGGTGGGGGGAGGAAGTTCAGGTGACGCAGAATCTAAGATAGGATTAGAAGGTTGAGGTGAGGGAGAAGGATCAGGGTGATCTGGGAACCTTTCCATGAGTGGTTCCTTTTCCACCTCCATGTCTTCTACATCAGAGGAAGGAGGCTCAAGTGATGATCGACGTTTAACGGGTTTTTGAAGGATTGAAGTTGGCAAGGAAGGAGCCTTATGAGGTTTAGGTTCCTCATGTTGTTTCCTGGCTGGATCAGATTGATAAGTAGTCCCAGCAAGACTAGAGGAAGAAATAGCTGGAGGATACCAAGGTTGGAGGGTAACACAGGATGATCGAAATTCAAAGGAAGCAAGAGATGCTTTCACAGGAGGTGATGGCTGGTAAGAGGCTACCACATGTCGGATAGGACGAGACGAGTCAAAAGGGATTAGGGCACCATTAGGGAGGAAGTAATTGTTTCCCCTCTGCTCTACCAATTTTTCCTTTAGGTCCTTCTGAAGTTCTTGGCATTGTCCAGTTCCATGGCCTTCCCTATGACAGTAGTAACAGACCAGAGTTGATTTAGGGACAGAAGAAGGAGTTTTAGGCGTAGCTAGCGAGGAAATCTTTTGATCTATTTTGTTCTCAAAGGCTCTAAGTAACTTGGTGATTTCATCTATAGTAGTATGTTCTCACTTGGAATTAGGATATGCTTTAGGCCTACAATCTGCCTCCATTTTAATCATAATATTGTTTGACTCTTTAAAAGAGGGAGCATGAACTGGTTCAGTACTTCTAGGCTTTTCAAAGGTAAGAGCAGTTTGACCTTTCATTACTTTATCCACAGTACTCCTAAGGGTAAGAAAAACAGGGAGCTTGAATCGATTATCCCTGGTGGTAATCATGGATCCAGATTTGACCAGTTCTTCTTTAATCCTTTCCTGCACAGCCGACGAAAAAGATTGGAAGAACTTTGCTCAAATTTTGTCCACTGTGTCAATGTGATTGTTTAGGATAAGATAGTTTTGAATGGGATCCCAAGACTTCCTAAAAATCTGATAGTCAGAGGCTGAAGAAATACCACCATTGGAGATCCACTGAGAAACCAGAGGATCCAAATCCTGCAGAGTAAACCTAGCCACATCTATTTTACCCCAGTATGCCAACATAGCCTCCCTGAGAAGCGTCCAGTTGTGGGATTCAAATCCCTCGAAAGACTCAATTACCTCCATAACTTCATCAGAGGAGATAAAGAATTGTAACTGATAAGCCATATCAAATTCACTAGCTCCATCCACTTTAGAAGCCATTTTGTAGGAGTCCAAGAATCGCTTGACATTTGTACCGTTGAAGCCTAAATTCTTGTTCTGAGGTTTGATTTTTACCATCTTAGGTTGGACAGGGGTGGTTGGAGTAGCGGAAGATGCCATATCAAATAACAGAGCTCCTAGGGGATCCAAAAAGAAGATTTCCAAAGTGGCTCACAAGTGTGGCAAGAGTAGGTTTTCGCCAAAAAACGACAAGTATCTTGCCCAAGCGGTGCACAAATTGGGAGGAATTACTTCTAGACCAAGCTGCCTCCACGGATCAGATCTAATAAAAGAACAAACAGAAAAAGAAAGAGAAATCGGATAGGATTTCCGAGTTGATTCTTCAAGTTGGGACTGTAAATCCCAAGGTTGCTGGTTTGATCCCGGCCCGGGGGACCAAATGTAAGACTCCAAACGGTGCTAAGCTGTGGCAGTTCTGTGGAGGGGAAAGGTGCTGTTTAGGCTGCCCTCCTAGGAGTTACAATAATATTTAAATGTAACCGGAATCAAGGTCCAGAACCTTATGGATGAGAAATCAAAGTAAGGGAAGAGGATAAGAGTTGTCGGTAGCAATGGAAACAAAACTATCTGAGGCAAGATGGTGCAGGTAAAGTCTTGAACAAATAAGTCAAGGTTTGTTCAGAGTTCAATAGAACAAGGCAGTTGTAAGTAACAACGCCCACAAGCTAATAACTCTGGTCATCAGCAGCTGATTAGGAAAGATCAACTCAATCCCAACCAACCTCCAGGTTCTCAATGAACCTGCCCAACTCTCCGCAATCAAGCGCTTGAAGGGTACCAGATAACTGTGGGAGTCTGAACAAAACAAAAGCAATTTGTTTATGAAGCTCTAGAAGCAAATCAATAACGAATTTGAGCAAGAATATCCCAACACTTCTCAAGGGACTCAAGAATAGCGTGGCGAAATTCGACCTTAAACAAGAAGGGAGGTATAACACTCCAGGTTTTAAGCTTAATAAAACCTCTTCAATCAAACGTGATTGGCTCCAGAAAGATGATCAAGGAGAGATCAAGACCAGTATGGTCAGAAAAAGGGATCAGAGTGGTATAACACACTCAAGAATTCAGACAGACAGGAATTCTTCTTCAACAAGCAAGGCTATTGGTTGGTGATAAGGATCAAAGTCACAAGGGACAGAGTTTGAGTATGGAGGCTCAAAGGATCAAGGGGCAATCATAGATATACCCGGATAATTTGCTCAGATAGGTGGGGAAGGATGCCCACGGATAAGTTGATTTCTGATGATGGTCTCATAGGATGATGGGATCCTCTGATGGGATGCTTGGATGCTGGGCCAAAAGGCAGGGGAGAGCCCCTCATTTTATAGAAATGAGGCCCTGTAAACTATGTACAAGTGATACTACAAATAGGTGCGGGAAAATGAAAACATAATAAAAAAAAAAAAATTACATGAGAGGAAAAAGGGAAAAAGAGATGTCGCCCGCGTTGAGAATGACCGCAGGCAACCAGATGGACACCCGCAACAGCGGTCGCGGGTGTCAACAACAGCTGTCGTTGCCCGATCGGCGGCGACAATGGGGTGAAGGTTCCAACGGCCACGAGCGGTTGCTCGCGGTCGTCGGTCGGATTGGATCGGATGGGATGGGATGAGTTTGAGCTGATCAGGTTGGGTGGTGATGGTAGTGTTGGAGGTACTGAGCCGACTGCGGATCTTGGGAAGATGATTAGCAGACTCGAGTTCCAAGCTCTCGAACGCACAGGAGGCCGGTTGATCTAGCTGAGCCAAGTTTGAACGGCTATGGTTGCGATCCTGGTTTGGATTCCAAAGGACTTGATTGATTGTGATGGGGGCCCCACCACTTCCAACGCTCCAAGACTTACGATTCTGAGAGATCTCCTCGGGGTCCTGGCTGAGACGCGGCCTGGGTAATGGGAGGGCTTGAGGGCCATTGAGGTTGTCAATAGTCTGCTGAAATTGTTTGATGAGTGAGGAAGCCTTAGGGGATTTGAGGCACAGGGGGAGATGGTGAAATGTAGCGAGGTAGGATGCAATAGATCGAGTCTGCAGACCAGCTTGGTTGGACGGGCACGGGCTGAGCTATCAGATTGGAGGGAAGGAGTGAAAGGGATTGTTGAAAGTGGTTCGACAATTGCTTGCATCGCCAAAAGTCAGAGACGCGAATGCAAAAAGTGGGAGTTGAACATAGGAAGCGAGGGTCAAAGTGGAGAGAAAGGCAAGAGGCCTGTCCTAGACCGTTAGGACAGGGAGAAGTTGAGAGATGGGGGGAAATGAAGGTACCCATAGGGGTACAACCGAAAAAGATATATTTTTTTTTGTGGTGTCCCGGATCGGTCACCACAGCAGTTATCATGGCATTCAGACAGGACGTGTTTGATATGGTCACCCTTAGTTGAGACTATAACACTTAAATGTTGATTCCTGTAGTATACTGGACCATCCAATATGGTGAACCTTCTGGCTTTTTATGGTTTCAAGAGGGTTTCAGGTAGGCTATTGATCAATAAGATGCTGGAGAAGTACTTTCCATAATGGTGATCAGAGTTTTCATGCCAGAATTGTATGATTCTTTGATTGAGTTGAAAAAGGATTCATCCGATTCACAAATGTGGATTTTCATTATAGGAGCTTCAACGTTCAACATCTTAATGTTAAGGATAGGGAAGATATCATTATCCTCTGGGTCATAAGCAGGGTTACTTGGGTCATTGGGTAAAGGATTCCTTCTCAAACTATCAGCATTGTGGTGTTTAGCACCAGCTTGGTGAACTATGGTCATCTGACCTCTGTACTGTTGTATGGCTATCTCCCATCTTAAAATGTGCCTACTAGGGGTTTTCATATTCATCAAAGTCCTGATGGCATTGCAGTCAGTAATCAATGTGAAATTGGTGCCTTCCAAGTAGTAATGAAGTTTTTCCAGAGCCCATACTAAAGCAAGGCATTCCATTTGACTTGCACCATACCTTTTCTCAGTATCCTTAATTTGTTTGGATATGAAGAGTATAGGTTTTTCCTTTGGTTTGTCATCCTCTACGACTTCCTGGTGTAATGCAGCTCCTACCCCGCCCATACTAGCATCTATATAGAGCTTGAAGGGTTTAGAATAGTCTGGCTGAAACAGCACTGGATCTGAAGCCATGGCCATCTTGATTTCCTCATAATTCTTAACTCTTTCATGAGTCAATTCAAACAAGGTGGTGTTGTTGCAGATTACATACAGACACTTGGTTAGAAGAGCAAACTTTGGTAAGTACTTCCTATAGTAGCTGGAAAACCTAATAAAAGATAGGAGTTCAGTTTTATTCTGAGGCATTGTCCTTTTCATTACTGCTTCTATCTTCTTTTGGTGAGCAGCTAAGGTTATTTCAGAGAGAATGTGTCCTAAGGCTTTGAGTTCTCCGTAGCCAAAGTTGCGCTTTATAATTGATACCTTTAATCCCGTGGCAGAGATGGTTTTGAGGACTAATCTTACTTTATCCAGGTAGGTATCCCAATCATCAGAGTAAATGATAACATCATCAATTTAAACCATCATCCATCCTTTTCTGACAAAAAATCCTAGAACTGTGTCCATCATCCTTTGAAAATGAGAAGGAGCATTTTTTATACCAAAAAGCATCCTTAGATACTCAAAAATTCCCAAATGACAGATAATTCTCATGAATTTTATGCTATCAGGCCTGATAGGTATTTGGTGAAAACCTTTCCGCATGTCCATGGCAGTGATATACTTAGCTTTTGACAGCTTAGGCAGAGCATGGTCAATCCTTGGAATTGTATAATAATCAGCTTGGGTGTAGTTTTTCAGCATTCTGAAATCTCCAACCATCCTTGACTTATCATTATGCCAAGCTATAATTACTGGAGTAGTGATATCTAATTGTTCATTGTGTCCTACATTCCTTAAGACTTGTGGGTCAAGAAACTTTGGATGTGAGTTTTTAGAGCAGCTCTAGATTTTGGACTAGAAGGGTAAGCAGGTCTCCTGAGGTTAAGTGGGTAAGGAGGCTTAATGGTTAGAGTCAGAATCATATCATTTCCTTTGATTTTACCAATGGGGTGATCCTTGTTACAGAAAGCATTCTGATTTTCAAAGCATACTTTTAGGATTTCCTGTCTTTGTTCTTCATTGAGCAGGGGATCAAAAGCTGCTTGAGAGAAGTATTCCTGATTGAAACTCTCTAAGTCTTTTTCATAGCTTGAATCAGAAGTTTGAGAATTGAAATGGCACTTCTTCCAGTCTCTCCCTATGGTGAAGTATCTACCCTTGCTGTGGAATACATCTATACCATACAGGCAAAGAGAATCATTACCAAGGATAAATTAATCACATACTCCAGTTTGGAGCACTACAAATTAAATTTTCAGTTTGAGTGATCCTTTAGAGTGAGAAAATATGATATCAGAGGACCAGACTCCAACAGCATTGAGAGAAGCATTACAACTGCTGAACTTAGACTGAGGTACTTGTAATAAGTTAAGTTTCAAGTTTGGGTCTTCTTTCTCCAAATACGTTGAACAAACAAAAGAGCAAAAGGCTCCACTGTCTCAGAGTAACTTAACAGGGGAACCTTGAATTAAACCAGTAGCATAGCATGTTTTGCCTGAAGTTTCACTTTAACCAGAAGAAGGTTTTAAAATCAAGGCCTTAGCCTCAGAGATGTGGTGAATCTTCATTTTGGGATTCCATTTTTGAGGTAAGTTAGAATCCTCATTAACAGAATTTATGTCTAGGGAAGACTCAATACTTCCTTCAATGACATTTATGTGGTTAGTGATCATCAAATCACACTCAGAAAGTGATCCATCAGTATCATGAAGGTGAGGGTCAGGATTATAATACTCTTCTCCTTCAATAGGATTAATCCTTTTCCTAGGTAGAGGACAATCAGGTTTTACATGTCCTGTTTGGTTACAGTTCCAACATACTTTTTCCTTTTATTCTGGAGTCTTCTTGACTTCCAAGTAAGTTGGATTAGTAGCAGGGGAATCCTTAGTTTTGGCAGTATACTCTTCCCTGTTCCTAGTATTTTTTTCCCTGGGGAGTCTTTTGACTATCTTATCTAGACCATTCATATCAATAGTCTCTTCCAAAACACCTATCAAGGTAGAAAGATCAGAATCCATAGGCATCCTGCACCTTACACTGTGGTTTATTTGTCTGGGACGTAAATTGAGAAGTCTTTAATTGACTTCTTCCTTATCAGCATCTGGATAAAAACAGTCTAACCTTCTTTTCTGGTCTAATCACCACTTATGAGGGTTGTCCTTGGATGGATCAAACTGGGAGGTTTCAAAAGTTTTCATCATCTTTCTTTTCCAAATCCTAGTACCAAATAGTATATTGATCAATTCTTTCCAAGAACTCCAGGAGAAAGATCCAACTTATTTCCTTTTATTGATAAAACAATCAAGAGCCACTCCTTCAAATATTCTGGGAAGTCTTACCACAACCATTTAATCAGGGAGTTCATAAGAAGCAAGGGTATAATAAATAAATTTAATTAAACTGACATGGTTGTATTCTCCTTCTTGGGAGAATTTAGGCCATTCAGTAATGGGAGGAAGTAACTTCAAAGCCTGTTGTATTTTGGGAGTAGGACTGGGCCTAAAATATTCATTCCTAGTTTTCATGGTTCTGGGAGGAAAACTGGGAGTACTGTTGAAACTAGCAGGTCTAGTTTCTTCCAGGTCAATTACTGGGGAGTTAGTAGAATTGACTTTGAGATCTCTTAGATCATTCTGTATCATACCTAACTCCAAATCAAGTTTTTTGTTTAGTAAATCAATTTTGTTAATCAGGTGAGCTGAAGTAGTAGGACTAGTTTTCTTAACTTCTTCCTTAAGCTGGTTCATGGTTGCAAGAATATCTTCCTGAGGATTTGATTGGTTATCATCAATATTTTTCATTAGGTCCAACTTACTAGATTTTATACTATCCTTTATTTTTTGTATTTCTAACTCATCAATTCTCATAGTCTGAGACTGGGTATCAATCACTGTGAAAATATTCAGACCCAATTTGTCCAATTGTTGAAAAAATTTGTCAAAAAATTGGCTTATAACTGTCAGCTTCCTGATTCCAGGAACTTTGCCGTCCTTTAGCTACAGAAAGTGATATTGGTGTTGGAATAATAATTCCAAGAAAATTAAAGTAAAATGCTTAAATAATTGATTTAAAAGCAAGTGCAAATTTTGAATGGTTTGGTTGGATTAAATTTGTTTAAATATTTTTTAAGAGGGGCAACAGTTTTTGTAAAATGGGTATCTTTATTTGATTAAAGACTTTCTTCAAGGGGCTCTTTTGAACCTTGTAAAGACCTTGGTATAATGAGGTCTTTAATGAATGCTAAAAAAAGACTAACTCTAGGGGATGGGTGGACTGGCTTTCTTAAAGCACTTATGCCTGGATTGCAAGGAGGAGAAAACTTACTATTTTAATACTTAATCCAGGAAACTTGCAGAGATTCACAGTATGAAAGGTTCTCAGGACAATTTTGGGGTTATTTGCTGATATTCTTCACGGAATCAATTTTGGTGCCAGAATTATTAATAATACTATCAGACTATAGCCATATATCACTTGTTTATCTTGAATGAACACTTGATCACCAATGGCAAGGGGTTTGGATTGATACTTAAAAATTACTCTAGGGTTTAAATCACTTAAAAAGGGTTTTTTATATTCCTTTTTGGGTAATAAGACCTTCTCAGGGAACATAGAGAGGGTTGTGCTTGGATGCTGAGGCTAGCAGGTTGTCCAGGGCTAGTTTGGCATGTATTTCTGGTGCTGTCAATCTTCGAGCCTTGTCTATGTCATATTTCTTTGTGAAATAATTTTCAGAAGGTGTTTCAATGTTAATTTGTCATTTTTATGGTTCAGAAACATTCTGGGGAAGATATCATTATCCTCTGGGTCATAAGCGGTGTTACTTGGGTCATTGGGTAAAGCATTCCTACTCAGACTTTCAGCATTCTGGTATTTGCTCCCAGCTTGATGTACTATTGTCATTTGTCCTCTGTACTGTTGGATAGCTATTTGACATCTTAACATGTGCCTTCTGGGAGTCTTCATGTTCATCAGGGTTCTAAAAGCATTTAAATCCGTAATAACCACAAATTTAGTACCTTCCAGATATTAATGGAGCTTTTCCAAGGCCTATACTAGAACTAGGAATTCAATTTGACTGGCACCATATCTTTTCTGTGTCCTTCACTTTCATAGAGATAAAGAGTATTGGTTTTTCTACTGGTCTATGATTTTCTATGAATTCTTGATGAAGTGCAGCGCCTAGCCCTTCCATTCTGGCATCAATATATAATATAAAGGGTTTACTGTAATCAAGTTGTATTAGTATGGGGGAAGTAGTCATAGCCACCTTGAGTTCCTCATAGTTCTTAACTCTTTCATGAGTCATTTCAAACAGGGTATTTTTGTTGCAAATCTCATACAAACACTTACTTAGTGGTGAAAAATTGGGTAGGTACTTCCTATAGTAGCTGAAGAAACTGATGAAGGATAGGAGTTTGGTTTTTTTCTGAGGCATTGGCCTGTTCACAAAAGCTGCTATTTTGATTTGGTCAGCTTTAAGAGTTAGACCAAATACTATGTGACCTAGTGCTTTGAGTTCACCATATCCAAAGTTGCACTTTTTCATGGATACTTTCAATTCTGCAGGAGAGATGGTTTTTAGGACAAGTCTATCTTTATCCATATGGGAGGTCCAGTCATCAGTGTCAATGATAACATCATCAATGTATACCATCATCCATCCTTGCCTCATGAACTGGCCTAGTACAGTGTCCATTGTCCTCTGAAAGTGGGATAGAGCATTCTTGATTTCAAAGGGAATCGTCAAGTACTCATCAATACCTAGGTAACAAATGATCCTCATGAACTTCCTACTGTCTGGGATGATGGGGATCTGGAAGAATCCTTTTAGCATGTCCATGGTAGTAATAAACTTAGCTTGTGAGAGATTATGAAGGGAATGGTCAATCCTAGGAATGGGGTAATAGTCTGCTTGAATGTAATTGTTCAACATCCTAAAATCTCCTACCATTCTTGACTTATCATTGTGCCAAGCTATAATCACAGGAGTAGTGATATCTACTTGCTCATTTTGTCCTACTTTTTTTCAGGACTTGTAAGTCAATTAGCTCCTGGATGTGAGTTTCCAAGGCTGTTCTTGATTTTGGACTGGAAAGATAAGCAGGTCTTCTCAGATTAAGAGGATAACGGGGTTTGATAGTTAAGGCAAGGATCATATCATGTCCTTTGATTTTACAAATAGGGTGGTCCTTAGTGCAGAAAGCATTCTGATTCTCAAAGCAGACCTGAAGGATATCAAATTTTTGATCTTCACTGTGTTGGTCATTCAGGGTAGCTTGGGAGAAGTATTCCTGGTTAAAGTTTTCCAGGTGTTTCTGAAAGTGGATTACGTGGTTTGAGCATAAACATGGCATATTTGAAACTTCTTGTTCCAATTGCCTCCTATAGTAAAGTATCTTCCTTTACTTTGGAATAAATCTATACCATACAGGCAAAGAGAGTCATTCCCTAAAATGAACTAATCACACATTCCATTTGGGAGTACTAAAAACTTAACCTTGAGTCTCAGGGAACCTTTGGGATGGTGCAAAATGAGATCTGCAGATCATACTCCAATGGCATTAAGGGAGGAGTTTCAACTTCTGAACTTAGCTTGTGGAACTGGTAGCAAGTATTCTTTCCAGTTGGGGACTTGGTTCTCTAAGTAACTTTACCCAACACAGGAGCAGGAGGCTCCACTATCTAGGATTAACTTCACGGGAGAACCTAGGATTAGTCCAGTATCATAACAAGTTTTTCCAGTGGTGTAGCTTTTTCCAATAGAGGGTTTCAGAGTAAGAGTCTTGGCTTCAGAAACATGTTGGATTTTCATGTTGGGAGTCCATTGTTGTGGTAGATTGGAATACTTGTTGACTGAATTGATAACCAGGGAGGATCCTATGTCCCCTTCAATGACATTGATGGGGTTAGTGATCATTAATTCATACTCAGATAATGATCCACCAGTTTCATCTAGTTGAGGTCAAGTTCATTATCCTCATCTCCTCCTTCAATGAGATTGATATTTCTTCTGGGCTGGGGAAAGTAAGGTCTTACATGTCCAGTTTGGTTACAGTTCCAGAATACCTTTCCTTTTGTCTCAGAAGTCTTCTTGATTTCTAATTGGGGATTTGAGGAGTCCTTGGTTTTTGGATTATACTCTACTCTAACCTTGGAAGCAAGTTCCCTGGGTCTATTTGTCCTTTTGTCAAGACCATTCATGTCAATAGTTTCCTCCAAGATACCAATAAGAGTGGAGATATCAGCATCCATAGACATTCTACACCTTACACTGTGATTAAGGTGTCCAGGACATAGGCTGAGGAGTCATTCATTGACTTCCTCTTTATCAGCTTCAGGGTAGAAGCAATCTAACCTCTTCTTTTGTTCCAAACAACACTTGTGAGGTTTGTCCTTAGCAGGGTCAAAAAGTGAGGTCTCAAAGGTTTTCATCCTTTTTCTTTTCCATATCCTGGTGTCAAATTGTTCTCTGAAAAGTACTTTCCAAGAATCCAAAGTCTGAGGTACTACTTCTCCTCTTTTGTTTATGAAACAATCCAAGGCTTCTCCTTTGAAAAGCCTGGGCAGTCTTACCACTTCTATAGTGTCTGGTCAATTGTAGGAGGCAAGGTTGTAATAAATGAATTTAAAGAAACTGATTTGGTTATATACTCCTTCACCTGAAAATTTGGGCCATTCATATACTGGAGGTAAGAGTTTCAGAGCTTGTTCCACTTCAGGAGTTGGACTGGGTCTGTAAGATTCATTCCTTATTGCTCCAGCATTAAGAGGAATTTTAGGAGTGTCACTTATCCTAGTAGGCTTTACCTCTTCCAAATGGATCCTAGGAGGAGATGTTCATTTGACTTTGAGGTCTTTAAGTCATTCTTGATCATACCTAATTTGAGATCCAACTTGTTATTCAATAGTTCAATTTTATCAACTAGGTGAGCAGAAGGGGTATCAGTTTTGTTTTTCACTTCTTCTTTGAACTGCTCAATGGAAAAGAGGGGTTCTTCTTTTCCAGAGGAGTAAGTGGTATTGATGTGCTTGATCAAGGATATTTTGTCAGAACTGATAATATCCTTCAAATTATTATTTTCTAACTCATTGATGTGCAATTCTTTGAGTTTACTGACTTTTTTTGACTCAATGTTGTCCTTTAATACATTGGTTTCAGACTCATTAGTTTTCATATGGTCAGCTTGACCTTGGTTCATTATTTTAGTATTCAGGAGGACTGTTTCAAGTTGTTAATGAATATTATCCAAGTTTCTGCTTAAGATTTTAAAGTTTTAAAAGACATCATCAAAAAATTTGTTAAACAACGGTCTAATATCATCAGATCCCAGTTGTGATAGACTTTCTTCCATTTCTGGGCTAGTGATATGATATGGTCCCAATTTTCTGGGTTTCTCATTCTTTGATGATGTGAAGACCTCAACTTTTCGGGTCTTTTCCCTTTAATTTGGCTAATTGGTCCCAGGGGTTCCATTTCTCCACGTAATTCTCCACTTATGCCCTGGGAATTAATTTCTGCCGGGCTATTTGAGAGGACTTGGCCTGTGATGTGGCCTTTCTAATAGCTGCTGAGTCCTCCTGTTCACATGCTAGCTTGTATGCCTCCCAATGACTCACGTGATCCTTCACCAAATCTTTGATTTTGGACCCTTTGACTAGGTCCAGAGTGGGAGGGGTAGGAGAGGGGGTGACTGCGTGGGACAACTGTGGGGGAGATGGACTTGTCTCCAACAATTTGTTGGTCGAGTTGGAGGGCGCGGGTGCTTGCAGTTCTTATGGCACTTGTATTGCGGGTTCGAGCCCCCTCATGGTGATTGCTAAGGGCACTTTTACGGGCGTGCGTTCCTCCGGGCAGAGGTCCATAGGACAGGGCTTGTCCTGTTGCGCGGTTTTGGGGTCTGTTTTGCGACATAATGCAACAAAAGATGTGAGTTTTTGTCAAAAAGACTTTGAAAAAGGTAAAAATAAAAAAATATCTTTGTTTATTTTTAAATTAATTTAGGCTTACTTAAGCTTAAATTCAACAGTACTAAAGCTTGGCTGGGGTTAAAAGAGTCCTTGGGGCGTAATCCAGGGGGATCTTTGTGGGTACCAATCAAGTCTTGGCTTAAATCCAAAGAAACTTGGTGGGAACTGGTTTCCAACAGGTCCTGCTCAATAAAATCTGCTAGGGAAAAGATTCTTTCCACTATTTTAAGATAAAAAATTAAAATTAGTAAGTTTTTGGTTTTATAAAAATTTTATTAATTTTTTATCAAACTTTGTTTTTTTTGATTTTTTTTTTTTTTTAAAAAAAAAAATCAAAAAAATATTTTAAGCTCACTTTCTTTATTCTTATTAAAGAAATAAATTTGCCTCCGATATCTCTTCCAGGCCGTGTTTTGCCTGAGTAAAGAATTAAAATTAATAAGTCTTTCAAGCTCCAATCCTTTTTCCTTAATAGCTTGTTGCTTATAATGAAGTAATCTAGCTTGTTGTTGCTCAGGAGTTATGATAACAGGCATAAAATTACGGAGACTTTCTCCTTTTTTTTTTTAAGAAGGTTCAGATAAAAATTGATTAATTCTCCGTTGGTTGTAAGGTCCACTGGAGAAATAATAATCAAAAAGTAAGGATAATAAGTATTTTTACTTATCTTTACGTAGAATATCTGGTCCAAATTAATAAATTGATTAAAAATTAATTATTCAGGGATATTTCCCAGCCAAACCCCCAGTTTTCAGCTTCCTGATGCCAGGAACTTTTCCATCCTTTAGCTACAGAAAGTGATATTGGTGTTGGAATAATAATTCCAAGAAAATTATGGTAAAATCCTTAAATAATTGATTTCAAAGCAAGTACAAAGTTTGATTGGTTTGGTTGGATTAAATTTGTTTAAATATTTTTCAAGAGGGGCCACAGTTTGTGAAAACTGCTTTATTTGATTAAAACCTCTCTTCAATGGGATCTTTTGAACCGTGTATAGACCTTGGTATAATGAGGTCTTAAATGATTGCTCACAAAAGACTAACTCAAGGGGATGGGTGGACTGGCTGTCTTACAGCACTTATTCATGGTTCGCAAGGAGGAGAAAAATTACTATTTCAAGTACTTACTCCAGGAAACTTGCAGAGATTCACGGTATGAAAGGGTCTCAGGACAATTATTGGTGTTATTTGCTGATATTCTTCATGGAATCGATTTTGGGGCCAGAATTATTAATAATACTATCAGACTATAGCCATATATCACTTTTTTATCTTGAAAAAACACTTGATCATGGATGGCAAGGGGTCTGGATTGATACTTAAAAATTACTCTAGGGTTTAAATCACTTGAAAAGGATTGTTTATGTACCTTTTTGGGTAATAAGCCCTTCTCAGGGCACGTAGAGAGGGTTGTGCTTGGGAGCTGAGGCTAGCAGGTTGGTCGGGGCTAGTTTGGCATGTATTTTTGGTGCTTTCAATCTTCTAGCCTTGTCTATGTCATATTTCTTTGTGAAATAATTGTCAGAAGGTCTTTAAATGTTAATTTGTTATTTTGATGTTTCAGACACATTTCCTTATTTTTTATTAATTTCTTTTGAGTGACATGGTAAGAAGTGGGTATTAGTAAATTTTACGGCATCGTCTGCACATGTTGGGAATTTTTAATAATTTTTAGGTTAACTCCTTGTTGTTTTTTGTGGTTCATAAAGATTTGGCAATCTCATTTACATGACAACCTCCATTGTTGTTTCGCACAATTTATTTTCTTTAAATTTTGATTACCATATTTTTTATTCAATATTCTTTGGTTTCAGACATCCCTCTGTCCGGCAGTCAAGTTGTTACAAATACATGATGTATGCATGCAGGTTGTAGCCTGTTCCTGCGGTACCTGGCTGTCAGGCTTAGTACAATTTTTGTTGATGCGCGCAGGCTTGACAGCTGCATGCAGGAATCTTTAGCCTGCGGCCAGTCAGTAATTTTGCATGCGGGCCTTTTGAAATGCGCCTACATATTGAGTGTCAGGTGTGTGTACTCTTACTGTATGAATGTGGGGTTGCGCGCCGGAATTTTGACACAACACAAATCCGCCTGTTACTCCTAAAATATACACAACACCTCAATCCTGACTGAATTTTAGGTGTTCAACCCCCACATGGCATTATGTGTGAAATGTTATAATGGCCAAAAGGGTTCATGGTGGTGTCATGGTCTGTTGGTCATTTTGTTGAATTATTATTTAAAAATGTAAGGAGTGAGAATTCAAGGATAGGGTCAGTGAGTGACCCTAATTAATTTAGGGTGGGGAATCCATTTCTGTCATAATATTCATGGATTTCCCACTCCTTCTAATTTTATTTTTTTATTTCCGTTTAAAATCTGCTTTGACAGGTTGCTCTGTCCAAGTAGCAAGCTTACAATAACCGTGAAATTGTGAGACACATTTACAGACAAGCTATTAAGAGCTTCTACATCTAATTGTGGTACACATTTTTCCACTTCTAGGCTAGGGATATTTTACTGTCCCAATCATTTGGGTTCCTTAATTTCTGATGGGCTGAGGACCTCTTCTTTTTGGGGTCCTTACCCTTTAAGGAAGCAAACTCATCCCAAGGATTCCAGTTCTGCACGTAGACTTCTACTTCTTTCTTTTGGATCAACCTTTGCAGAGAAATATGAGATTGATTCGCCAGAGAAATAGCTCTTCTCATACCTGGCAGATCCTCCTGGGTCTCAGCCAAATTGAACTGTTCCCAATAGCTCACGTGCTCTTTCACTGATACTTTGACTCTTTCCTCCTTGGTTGAGTCCAGCTGGAGTGGCATAGGAGGACTGGTATCCTCCTGGGATAACTTGTTGGGCAATGGATGGTTCTCCAAGGCTCTTTTGGTCAAGTTGGTGCCCGCGGTTGTTGCCATTGTTGTCCTGCATGATGCTATGGTCACGGGTTTGAGCCCCCTCATTGCGCATGCAAATGGAGTCCTTGCGCATACCGGTTCCTCTGGGGAGAGATCCATAAAATGGGGCTCTACCTGTAGCACGGGTTTTGCGCCTCTTTTGGTACATAGCACCAAAATAAATAAGTAAGTCTTTTGTTGAAACTTTTTAGAAAAGACTTCAAAATATAAAAAATAATATTTTTTGTGTATTTATATTTTTAATAATTTTTTATATATATTTTAATTCACTTGAATTTAAATTCAAGGGTATCAAGACTTGGTTGGTATCACAACTGTGCTTTGGGGGTATTCCAATGGAGTCTGAGTGAATTCCAATCAGATCCTGGGATAAATCCAAGTGTAAGTCCAAGGTTACACTGTCTGGCACACCTGTAGGAGGTCCTGGTCAATGAGATCACCAAATACCAAATTCACTGAGATGGATAAAGACAAAAAAAATAAAATTTTGATATTTTTTTGTATTTTTATGTTTCAAGATGATTTTTTTAGAAAAATAATCACTTTTATTAGTTTTGGATTTTTCGTTATCATCAGGATTATTTAGTTTATAAATATAAAGCTTTCTTTGATAAATTTTTGACTCCTCATGTTGCCTTAATAAATAATTGAACGTTATAATTCTTTCAAGCTCATGTTCTTTGTCCTTTATAACCTGCTGTTTATAATAAAACAATTTCTTTTGTTTTTGCTCAGGAGTTATAATAACAGGGACAAAGTTACGGAGTTTTTCTTCTTTTTTCTTTTTAAGAAGGTTCAAATAATAATTTATCAATTCTCCGTTGGTCTTAAGATCCACTGGAGAAACAAAGGATCAAAAATATATTTTATAAGGATTTTAACTTATCTTTAAGAAAAATAGACTTGTCCAAGGAATAAATAATCAAGGATTAATTATTCAAGGAAATTTTCCGGCAAGCCCCCCAGTTGTCAGGTCTCTGATACCAGGAACCTTGCAGTCCTTTAGCTACCAAGAGTGATAAAACTACTGGAATAATAATAATAATTATTATTCCAAAAATAACCGCTTAGAGGCTCAAATAAATAATATAATAAGAGCAGTTGCAAGGTTTAATTGGTTTGATAATAAAAGTTTTTCAATATGTATATAAAAGAGGGGCCACAGTATTTTATTACTGGGGGTCTTTACAGACAATGCAACCTCTCTTGAAGGGGCCTCCTTAGGCAGTTTAAGAACCTTGGAATGAAGATGGGTGCCTTAGAAATGGCTTATTGCACTCATTGCCGGTCCTAATGTTAAGATTTCAGTTGTCCTTGTGTTCTGCCTGAATCTTGTGTGCCCTTGTTACCTTTGTTGTAAGTCCTTCTGAATGTTTTATTGCTATTGAGTGTCTCAGCCCAGTGTGCACTCTATACTATACTAGTTTAGTTACAGTTCCAGTTGCATCTTTGAATTTGACCCTAGTAGCCTCACTGTCTCAGTCTGTATCCTGCTGTCCCTCAATTGTGCGGACTTCTTGGTCCAGCTTGAATACTCCTTATTCATTATCATGTTTCCTTTGTCAACCACTTGTTGGCCTTGCTTGTATCTAGACTACTTAAGCAGCAAACTCTCCAGTGAAATGACAACCATCTGTTTTTCCCTACACTGAACCAGAGTGCCCCCTTGACTCCCAAGATCCACTCTTCTTGGAGTCACAAGATCTTTCCTCACCTCCTCTTAAGTGTTTCAAGCGGAGCCTTGAACTCAAAATCTTACATGGTTAAAAGCCAAAGCTCCCTTCTGAAATATGTCCACTATTATTTCCAACCAAAAACTTCTCCTTAACATTGACAACTACTATACCTGGTTCATAGAGATGGAAGGCAAACTTTATTCCATTGATGCCTTGGAGATAGTCCATAAGGAATTCCCTCGGCCCTTAGAAACAAACAATGCAAAACTGTTTGATAGAATCAATCAAAAAGCTTATAGCCTTATTCTTGATCATCTTAACAAGGACAACCTCTCCTACGTCACTGGTTCCTTTCCATTGGCCAAAAGACACAATGGTATCTCTCTTTGGGATCTTCTTAAGACACGGTACATGCCCAATGACTTTATCAATAAAACTCTTGCCTTTGCTCAGTTCAACAAAATCAAATTTGAAAAAAACATTAACAACTTTGTTTCTTAGATTTGCTCCTCGACTCAAAAGATGAAGCTCATTGGCCTGAAGCTAGAGGAGGAACTTACTATCATCCTCACCCTGTGAAACCTACCTTCCAAATTTAACTACTTGAAGAATTCTGACAAATGCCAGAACAAAACAATCCATTAAATTTTAAAGAGACTCAAGAAAGAAAAAGCCCAAGCCAAAATCAACCCTGTTGACAACTTGCCCGGAGACGGTAACATGGCCTTTTACACCAAAGTCCCCAACTGTCCCTACTGCAACAAACCCGGCCATTGACCAAATAATTGTTGGATCAAGTATCCCAAGAAGGCCCCCAAATCTGCTTCCTGCAAAACCAAAGAGGCACATTTCTTTTCCTTCTAACACTTGTCTAGTTGCCCGTTTGACCACCCTCTGAGTCCCTTGTCATCTATCTTCTTCAAACTCAAACGCGACTTCCACAAGTTTGATTGTTGCCTACAAATGTCCCTTTCCAATATCTTGTTTTGCCCATAAAAGCCAACCTGCATCATATCAAAGTTTCATGTTGCACCTTCTCTTGTTCTTGTCTCAACACTGTCTTGACATTGTCATCGCCACACTACTGCTCCTTAGCTCTGTCAACCTTGCTTCTGCCCCCGGGTTCACTTAGCCTTCAGTCTCCCCCAAGCTTCAGGCAAGGGGGCGTGTTAAGATTTCAGTTGTCCTTGTGTCCTGCCTGAATCTTGTGTGCCCTTGTTACCTTTGTTTTTAGTCCTTCTGACTGTTTTATTGCTCTTGAGTGTCTCAGCCTAGTGGGCACTTTATACTATACTAGTTTAGTTACAGTTCCAGTTGCATCTTTGACTTTGACCCTAGTAGCCTCACTGTCTCAGTCTGTCTCCTTCTGTCCCTCAATTGTGCGGAATTCTTGGTCCAGCTTGAATACTCCTTATTCATTATCATGTTTCCTTTGTCAACCACTTGTTGGCCTTGCTTGTATCTAGACTACTTAAGCAGCAAACTCTCCAGTGAAATGACAACCATCTGTTCTTCCCTACACTGAACCAGAGTGCCCCCTTGACTCCCAAGATCCGCTCCTCTTGGCATCACAAGATCTTTCCTCACCTCCTCTTAAGTGTTTCAACCGGAGCCTCAAACTCAAAATCTTACACATAACAGCGCAATGGCCAAGACAGGAAGGGAAAAACTCATTCTGGGCTCTTTAACACAAAAATACTGCAATGATAGGAAGGGTTTCAGAGCAGATGGGGTGGATTGCCTGACTAGACTTCAAGGGTTGATTGGTTTTAAGAAAGAAATAATAATACTACAGACTTGGTCATAAATCACATGCTTAGATTCTTCATAAGCACTTGAACAACAATGACATGGCGTCTGTTGATAATAATAATTACTGGTAAACTGAAGGAATAATGGATCCAAAGAATTCTGTGTTTGGGGTTTTTTTGAGCTTATCAGGGCAGGTAGAGAGGGTTCTGCTTATGGCTGAGGCTGAGAAGCCAGTCAGGGCAATTTTAGCACGTTCACTTTGTGCTATCAATCAGCTGACTTTAGATCTTCTGGATTTCTGTACTAGTTTAGCCACAGGATCTGTTTATCTATTATGGCCTAAATTTGATCATTCTGCACTCATCCTTTATTTTTACCATTATTATTGCTTTAAATTGATCAGATGTGGAAATTTATTGATTTTCCATTATTTTCTGATCACTTAGATAATTTTTAATAATTCTAATGAACACTGCTTGTAGTGTTTTGTGGTCTTCAAAGATCAGAGTCAATGATTTACGTGGTAATCCTTGATCTTTGATTTATTATTAAAAAATGTTCTAAACTTATTTTTTTTATTTGATTTATGTTTTGATCCTTTTAGACTATTACTAATGCATATTTCAATTTGTTACATATTCCAGGAAATGCTAACTAGGTTTTAGCTCTTCTGGGCGGTACCTAGTTGTCAGATTAGTCACAACAGATCCAGAAGAGGGAATCAGTCAGTTCAGATACACGCGGGGTAGGATCCGCTGCGTGCTTGGCAGAATTAGCTGCTTGCGGTTCTCTAGTACGCGGGAAACTGCCACTACAAGTACGTAGGGGTATTTAATGATGCATGGCTGCGCACGGGAATTGTGACATAACACCTTTCCGCAAGTATCCCCTAAAATATACACAACACCTCAATTTTGAGTTAATTTTAGGTGTAAACCCTATATGCGACAACACGTGTGAAATGTTCAAATGTCCAAAAGGTGCCATATTGGTGTCATAATTTTTATATTTTTAATTATTTTGAAAATGTAAGGACTTGGATTTCAAGGGTGGGGTCAGTGAGTGATCCAACCTAATTCTGGGTGAAGAATCCATCTCTTTCATAATATTTATATATTTCTGACCCCTTCTTTTGTTAATTCAGATATTCTTATTTTTTATAGTTTTGTGTGGCTATGACAGGTTGCTCTGTACATAGTAGCAAGCTGACACAAGCAGGCTTGACATCTGCGTGCGGGAATCCATGTTGACACGCGCAGGATTGACAGCTGCATGCGGTAATCCATCATCTGGGGCCAGGAGTCATTTTGCATGCAGTTTGCTTGACGTGCGCCTGCGTACTGAGTGTCAGGCGCGTGTACCCTTGATATATGAATGCTGGGATGCGCGCGGGAATTGTGAAACAACATTAATGCACCTGTAACTCATAGAATATCAAAAAAACCTCAATTCTGACTGAATTGAATGTTTGAAACCTATTCATGGTGTGATGTTTGAAATATAAAAATGTCCAAAAGGTTCAATAGTGGTGCTATGGTTTATTGGCCTTTTTCTTGTGAAATTATTGAAAAATGTAAGGAGTTGGAGGGGTCAGTAAGTGAACCTACCTATTTTTGGATGGGAAGTCCACTCCTGCAATAATATATATGGATTTCCCACCCCTTCTAACTTTTTTATTTATTTTCTGTTTTTTAATCTGCTTTGATAGGTTGCTCTTGTCAACTAGCAAGCTGAAAGTTTCTGGGTGGTACTTATCAATTGGAGGAATTGGGTGACACTACAATCAAGCTGAAGGCGGCAGCGGCTCAGGCAAAGAAGTTCCACGTGCGGGGCACTATGGATTTTGACAAAAACACAGGTTTAGGAGATGGAAATCAAGAGATGGCCAACATAAGAGAGCCATCTGCAGAGGACAAGGAGTCTTTGGAGGAGGAGTCCTTGGGGGAATGAGGGTTGGGGTAAACATTCAATTTTTTGGGGGCCGGGGAAGCTCAGATCACCATAGAGGCGTGGAAGGTCTAGTCTTAGAGGCATTTGTCTGGGGTGCTCCAGGTCCCTTAGGTGATATGTATTTGCAAAGTTTGGAGTATTTTCCTTTTCTTTTTTTATTTGTCTCATTCTCATATTGGGATGAGTTCTAACTAGGGGTTGTGGAGTTTCTTTTGATTGTGTATCTCATTTTGTAGGATGGTGCAGGGAATCAAGAGGATTCCTTTCTGGGGCGGGCCAGGCATCATTTTTTTTTTTAGCTATGTACAAGACATAGGGGGGCACAGAAATAATTCAAGAGGAGGGAGAAATCTAAGGAAGGAAGATGACACAGAGTAGCCTGCAACAGATCTCAAAAAAGGCACAATGATGCTTGCAGAGGATCTTGCAACACTCCACAGCTGGAATTCTAACCAAACGTTGGAGGATGGCCAATATTTGCTCATCTTATTTGAGGAGGTACTTGTTGATATTGACTTCCTCAATTCCTCTGCTGCTTTCTTTGTTGTTGCTTTGGATGGCTGTGTGCTACGGAGAGACCAGGCAGAAATGGTTCAACTGTCAGCTTGCTACTATCTCAGAGCAACCTGACAAGTAGCAAATATTATTCACAAAAAGGAATAGTTGCATTGTAGAACAAAAACATTGGTTTAATTATAGAAAGAAAAAAAAGAGTTAAGTAAAAATCTCTAAAAATCAATAAAATTATTGATTTCAGATTGCCACTATTTACAGAGCAACCTGCAAAGTACCAAAAATAAAATGAATAATAACTGTAAAAATTAATCTTTTATTAACTTAAGAAGAAGTGAAAAATCCATCAATATTATTGCAGGTTTGGATTCCCAACCCAAAATTAGTTAGGGTCACTCACCAACCCCACCTTTTAATTCAAACTCCTTCCAATTGAAAATAAATTACCAAGAATCACAAAACCCAATGGTGGCCCCTTTTGACATTTTAACATTTCACATTCATTGTCACGTATATGTTTCACACCAAAAATTCAGTCAGAATTGAGGTGTTATGTATATTTTAGGATTTATGGACGGTAATTTGTTTTGTCAACATTCCTGCATGCTTTCCTGCGTCCCTCTCCCTTCTGACCTGACTTCTGCGCGCACCAGCCTTCAAAATAGGCAAAACTGCTTGCAGGTACTGCACCAACTGTCTAAAACTATGACAGAGAGTAGCTTCATATCTAACAATGAGACATGCATAATATATATTCTAAAAATGAAAACTTTCAAAGAAAAATGAAAAAATAAAAAATAAGGAGCATTTAAAATTAAAAGAAAAATTATGAGAAATGCCATGAAAAGGAGTAATCTTTATTTTCAAAATTCTGCAAAAATATCAAAATATTGTCATAAAAATAATTAAAAATTATCAAAATGACCGGCAGGTGTTAGAAAGTCTACTAAATTCCGCCATCAGTCAAAAAATTCAAAAGAAGATTGTCAAAAGATGGAAATAACCAAAAATGAAAAAATAACAAATTGACAACTTGACAACTTCAAGGACTAGGAGTCACATGAAGAAGTTTCCATAAAAATTATTAAAAATTATCAAGCTAATTTGCTAGTACTAATGAATCAGCTAGCATCCACCACAATGCATAAATTTCAAATGAAGCCATTCAAATGAATGAATTAGTCAAAAATTACAAATTAACAAATTTTTACTCTGAAAGCTTCTGCAGCTAAAAACTGACATAAAGCTGGAAGATCTGAAATCAGCTGATTGAAAGAATTATTGGGACGGGCTAAAACTCCCCTGGATAGCCTGCCATTCTCAGCACACAAGCACAACCCTCTCTACATGTCCTGAGAAGGTCTTATTACCCTTGAAAGGTATATAAACAGCTCCTTTCAGATGGTTTAAACCCCAGAAATGCTTAAGTAATCAACCCAGACCCCTTAACATCCGTGATCAAGTGTTTATTCAAGATAAACAAGCGAATGATGGCCTCAGTCTTATAGTATAATGATTAATTCTAACCAATTGTTAATTCCATTAAAGAATATCAGCAATATCCCCAAAAATTATCCTGGGACCCTTTTGAACATGAATTTCTGCAAGTTTCTTGGAGTGTCTGCTTAAATTAGTAAGTTTTCTCCTCCTTGCCTCCAGGCGTAAGTGCTGTGAGTCAGAAAGTCCACCCAATCCCCTTGAGTAAACCCTTTTTGAGTTCACTTAGGACCTCATTGTACCAAGGTCTTTACATGGTTCAAAAGAGCCCCTTGAAGAGAGAGTAACCAAACTACTCAAACTTTTCACTTGCTTCTAAATCAAAAATTTGAGCATTCTATTTAATTTTCTTGGAATTATTATTATTCCAAAATTAATATCACTTGCTGTAGCTAAAGGGCGGAAAAGTTCCTGGTATCAGTAAGCTGACATCAACCTTGAAGGGTGGGAGTTGGAGGTCTGTGGGAAGATCCAAGGAGATGGGGTCTGCATTGGAGACAAGCAAAATGGAGATCTTTGGATTGGAAATGGATGAAACCAAGATCCAGCATGAGCTGTGGGAGCTGTGTGAGCATGAGGAGGGGTCAGTAAAAAAAAAAAAAAAAAAAAAAAAAAAAAAAAAAAAAAAAAAAAAAAAAAAAAAAAAAAAAAAAAAAAAAAAAAAAAAAAAAAAAAAAAAAAAAAAAAAAAGGGTCTGGGCAATGAATCAGAGACAATTGTGACCACCAAGAGCGGGAACTCAAACTCCACGAGAGGTGTCATGGTTGGAGGAGACATGGTCAGAGTGGTGGAAACCGGAGGAGAAGGTGATGGCAGACGGAATAGTGGGATGTTGGCGGCTGTCAGCCTGGGTATTGGAGGCATTGCTGCTTGGACAAAGATGGGAGTTGTTTTGGGCCCGTGTGGTCCTTGGAAAAGTGCAAACTTCAGTTTATGGAGTTGGCCCCAGGCTCAGGTAGCATCACCCCAGGCGGTGGCAGCAGGGAAGTCCGTGCATTGAGGAGGGGGGGAAAGATGGTCTGTGGCCTCTGAAACAGGCAACAATGAGGCGGCGCGTTCAGGCTCCGCAGTTCAATCTTTGGTCTCAATTGGCTTTTCATCATCCACCACTGAATTGGCCATTTGTCAAGAGGGGGGTCCAGATGGAGATCAAGGAGGGGCCTGAGGGCAAGTCCGCAAGGATCCAGGGGTTGGAGAAACAAACAAGCACCTGCGTTGGCCTAGACAACAGGTGTTGCAGGTTGCTCAACCAGAAGTTTGGTTAAAAGTTCTCCACATTTTTGCGCAGTATTTGCACCTTTCTATGGTGGGATTTTTTTTCTTTCTTTCTTTTGGAATTCAGAGGGTGTTAGGATTTTTTGTTTGAAGGGTTTGGCAGACAATCTGATTTTGCAGAGCATTGGAATCCTGGGGACAGAATTCAAGATGTGAGGGGATTTGGTGTTTATTTATAGACCCAGAGGCAAGTGGGCTCACCACTGGAAATTTGACTTAGAGTAGCTCAGCTTTGGGTGGAATTCCGCATATCAATAGGCTGAGAAAAGCGTGTTGGAGGACTTTCTATGTGGGGTACAATAGCTGAGGGCTTGGAATTGGTGCGGCACCTGCCTTGTGCAGGCACAATGACAAGAATGGGGCACAGTTTTGCCTTTTGCAGACATTGCGCGGTCAAACATAACTTTCCCTCTGCGGCAGTGGGTTTACTAATTCAGAAGCAAGTGATCAAAGCTAAGAAGTACAGATTAGGCCAATGATGGGATAAGCACTGAGATTTTGGAGCGCTGTGTGGCAATAAACACTGAAGTTGAGGAGGCAGTGTGCGGACCATTGGGGATTCATAGTTATTCCCCATGCTAGATCAGGAGTGATCTGCTAGGGAAGATTAACAGGGATCTGTTGTTATTTATGCATCTCCGCTACTCAATTTTTAGTTGGAATTGGCAACAGGATCATTGAATCTACTGCAGATCATTTGATTGGTAAAGATTAGAATTTTGGTAAAGAGGATCAGTGAAAACGCACAGAGGCAGTGGAAAAAGGGGTCTTTCATTAGCATTTTGCATTCCTTTTTTGTAGTAGCTAAGGTGGGTCAGTGAAGAATGCACAGAGACAAGAGGGGTCTTCATTTGTGACTTTCATTCTTTTTTTGTATATATAAGGAAGTTTTCTTATGTTGTGGAGGGAGTTTTTTACCATTTTATTTGATTTTACCTTTATCGGAGATTATCATGGCAATTTATAGTGTTATTATTTTCTTCTGTTACTTTGGAGTGTAGTTAACAGCAAGAGTTCTCTTGCAGGTTAAATATAGGGAAATAGGTCAAGTGCAGAGCTTGTTGGGGATTCTGCCCTTTTTCTTACTATTATTTCATTTTGAGTTAGCTTTAGTGGTTTCCGGCTCAAATGCGGAAGCTGAATTTGATTAGGTATTTGCTGAGGCACAGGAGTGTAACTCAAGGGCTAGTGGGCTTTCCAGAACTTGTAGAAAGATTGTTGTGGAGAATATTATATTTTTGCGGAGAATTTAAAAAACACAGAATCTCTTTCCACAGTGGTGAGACAGCCATTCCACTGTTTCCCCTTGAGTAGAACCCTTTTTAGTAAATCAATTAGGACCTCATTTTTCCAAGGTCTTTACACGGTTAAAAAGAGCCCCTTGAAGGGAGATTTTTTCAATGAAGATCCCTTGATTTTTCCAAACAGGGGACCGTCTTGAAAAATATATTTAAATATTTTTAAACAAAAACAAACTTCAAACTTTGCACTTGCTTTGAATTAATATTTTTGAGCATTTTATGTTTTTTCTTGGAATTATTGTTGTTCCAACACCAATATCACTTGCTTTAGCTAAAGGAATGCAGAGTTCCTGGTATCAGTAAGCTGACAAACTTGGAGAAGCAGGGATTCCAAAATTGAATGCATGAAAACAGAGAGAATATTCTTCTTTGGCCAAAATTTTTTTTCTTCTTTAACAAGACATAAACAACAGGATTTAGCAATGGGTTTTCATTATTGTAATGGAGATCTTATACTGGGGGGATGAGTTGGTACTGGGCTCCATGTCTGATTTTCCAACTTAGTAATCACATGAAAATGTTTCTGATTTTGTGATTTTGTATTTATTTATCACAAACCAATAAATAGGAAGCCATATTTTCTTTTATTGAAATTATGAAAAGTTTCAGAAATGAAGATATCATATATTATAACTCTCCTTTATTCTCAAATTTTTCTTCCAAGTGGGCAAAGGGTATGGACATAAGCATAATTGGAGATTTGAATAGAATGTCCTTCAACAAGGGCAGGGCTCAAGGAGAACTAATTTCATAATTGAAATAGAAAAGAGACTCTTTGGCTTCCATCTCCCCCAAAAAGTGTGTTCTTTTTTTTTTTTGGAAATTATGCATGATTTATAGAAATATATAGGGATCATGAAGTCAAATTTGAGTTATTTTTTCTGGGGATTTCTTAAGATAATAAATATTAAGAGCTTCCTATTGCATTTAATGATTTTAATTATCAGAAATTATTTTGACAGAAAGCATTCATGACCATTCTGTGTTTCCAAAAATATCCTTATTCTTTTATCTATGGAATTGAAAAATAATTAACAATTGAGAAAATGAGCTCAAGAATTCCAGAAACCATGAGGAATAGCTTCATTTGAAATATATAAAGATCAAATTTTTTAATAATATGGAGTTCAGACTACTCCTTGCAAATCTTATTGATTTGGTTGAAATTCTATTTTAATAATATGTGAATTAGAGATGCATAATACTGGTATGGGTCCAACAGCTTTTTTCATTGCTGTGCTTTGATTATAAGATTTTTTTAATCTGCAATCAGTCAAAAATGCAATTCCAGGGACCACAAAGAGGCCAGGTTACTGCATGGATTGAAATTCAGTTGGAATCAATTTTTGATAGTTCAATTTTGGAAAATGAAAAATAGAGAAATATGATGAATCAGGTGTCAGATTATGAATGGTGCTGATTCTTGGAAATGAGGATTATAATTTTCCCCTTTCCTGAATTAATTTTGACTATATCTCCTCAGATCATATTAGATAAATAATAAAGTGGAAGAAGAATAATGAATGGTTTTAAAATTCATTCTTATGAAAATGTTTTGATATGAATTTGTGCTAAGTCTTGTGAAGAAGGAAGAGTTATTTCTAATTACTGGCTGGTCATACACCAGTAATTAGGATTGATCACATACCTAAAATTTATAAATAATGATTCCAAAATTATTTATGAGAATTTAAAATTCCCGCATCACTCAGCTCAAAATAATAAAAAAAAATCTAACAGGGGTGCATCATATCATGGAGAGATTAAATTATGCAGGATTCACCTGGTTGATTTTTTGGAATAGGAAGTGTGTATCACCAAAGTTTCTGCTTCATCACAAAAAATAAATATGAGTAATCTGCAGGGACCTGTGTGAGAATTATTTTCCCACAAGCTTATTCAAAGAGCAGTATTTAAAGCCAATAAAATGCTGAGACAATAATGTCTTATGATTGATCCTTAATCTAAGGCAGAGAAAATGGAACGTTTTTGCATGTGAATGAAGGGATGAATCAATAGATGGAAAACAGCAGGGAGAAGAGCTCCTCAAATTAAAAAGATGGATACTCCCAGGGTTTTTCACACAGAAGGTGGGCTGGGTGGTGGTCACGCCCACCAAGCCCTATTGGTTGCCTCCCAGTTGGGAACGGGGGGGGGGGGGGAGATGGCCCCATTGTCATTTGGCTTGAGGTTGGGGGGTGATCAAGTCCCCTCCCACCTTCCTGGTTTCCTTTTTTGCAAGTGGCTGGCTGGTCTGGTTGAGGAGGGACCAGCCATCCTCCTTCCCCCTTGCTACCAATTGAGCGGAGAAAGGGAGGCAGGGGCCGCCAGCTTCCCCAGCTGTGACCAGCCCGTTTGCAAAACCAGGGCTGCAGCCCCGCACACTGTGGTTTGGGGGACTGAAAATGGAGTCTCCTGCCCCTTAAAACAGCCCCCCGCGGGCTTTCAGGCCCCACAACGGGCCCAAGGTGAGAGACAAGCGGCTCAAGCTGGCCCAAAACGGGTGGTGGCTCCAATGGGCCTCCAAGGCCCAATGACCACAAAAAACATACTTTTGCAGGCCAGAACATCTGGCCAAGTATGTCCATGATTTTCAGCTTGCTACTATGTACAGAGCAAACTGTCAATAGCAACACAAAACTATGAGAAAATAAGAATATCTCAATTAACAAAATAAGGAGTGAGAAATCAATAAAGAAATGGATTCCTCACCCAAAATTAGGTAGGGTCACTCACTGACCCCACCCTTGAATTCCAAGTCCTTACATTTTTAAAATAATTAAAAAGAAAAGTACTAAAAATTACAACACCAGTATGGCACTTTTTGGCCATTTTGATATTTCAAACGTGTTGTACATATAGGGTTTACACCTCAAATTCACTCAGAATTGAGGTGTATTGTATATTTTAGGAGTTACAAGCGGAAATGTGTTATTTCACAATTCCCACGCGCAGCCCCGCATCATTACATATCCCTACGTACTCGTAGTAGCAGACTCCCACGTACTAGAGACCCGCGCGCAGCTAATTCTGCCACGCACGCAGCAGATCCTACCCCGCGCGCATCTGTACCAACTGATCCCCGCGTCTGGATCTGTTGTGACTAATCTGACAACTAGGTACCGCTCAAAAGAGCTACAACCTAGTTAGAGTCGCGTAGTATATGTAATAAACTGACATATGCATTACTAATGATCTAAAAAGATCAAAACTTAAATAAAATGAATGAAAATTAATCTTAAAAAATTTTTTAATAATAAATCAAAGATCAAGGATTACCATGAAAATCACTGACCATGATCTTTGAAGACCACAAAACACTACAAGAAGTGTTCATAAAAATTATTAAAAATCATATACATGATCAGCAGATGATGGAAAATCAGGTAACATCCACATCTGCCCGCTTCAAAGCAATATCAATAGTACAAATGAAGGATGAGTACAGAATGATCAAATTTAAGCCATAACAGATTAACAGATCCTGTGGCTAAAATAGTACCAAAATCCAGAAGATCTATGGACAGCTGATTGACAGCACCAAGTGAAATTGCTGAAATTGCCCTGACTGGCTTTCCAGCCTCAGCCCACGAGCAGAACCCTCTCTACGTTCCCTGAGAAGATCAAAATCACCCCAACAAGGTATTTATACAGACATCTTTGGATCCTATCAGTTAATCAGTTACCAGGAATTATTTATTATCAATCAGAAAACGTTTCATTGTTGATCAAGTGCTTACATTAATATAAGCAAGTGATCTATGACTTAGTCTGTAGTAATATTATTTACCCTTATGTGTAAAAATGCGGATGCACTCAGGTAATGTGCATAGGAGTGTGTAATCCAAACTGGATGCAAAAATGGGCCTCCATGGCCCATTGGACATCATTTGGGCCACGTGGGCCTATGTGGGTGTTATTGGTTTTGGGCATTTGGGCGCCAAAACACATTCTTATGGTCTTTTGGGACACGGGCCCTCAAAGGCCCGCCAGGGTGGATGGGCCACCCAAGCCAGATGGGCTTATTTGGGGATAAAAGTGCCCAAGCTTTATTATGGAAGTACTTGGACAGACAGGCTGGCCCGCCAAATTATTTAATTCACACAATTTGGGCCATTGGGGCCGCCGCCTGCTTGGGGCCGCCACCCGCTTGGGGCTGCTGCCCACGTTGCGGCCCATTTTGGGCGGCCTGTGTTCCTTGGTACGGCCCAGGTGGGGCCCAACGGCCTGCGCGGGCCTGTTGCGCGGCCAAGGGATCCCCCGCTGTGCTTTCGCGCGGGCCTGGCTGGTTGCGCCCAGAAACCAGCGCTGCTGAGCCAGGGCTCTTGGCCCCGGCTTGCTCCCCCTCCCCTTGCTCGCTGTTAGAAGGGGGATGGGGGCAAGCTGGCTGGGTTGAACCAGCCAGAAAACGGCCGCAACAGTGCAGTCAGTCAGGGCAGGGAGGACATGACCACCCCCTTACCCAAGGAGGTGGCAGCGCCGGCCGCAAGCGTAGCAACTGGCAGGTGGGGGGGAATTAATCACCCCTCCACCATTGAGCGTGTGAAGAAACCGGGCAGGGGCACTCTCCCCCTCCCTTTATCTAGGGGGAGGAGAAAGGGGCCAGGGGGGACCTGATCACCTCCCAGGCCAACTTTCTTGACGTCTCCCTGGGTTTATTGACCCCCAGGGCCCCTGGTGAAGGGATTTGACCGCCCCCACCAGGGATTTGAGAAAAAGAGGTGGGGGAAAGCATGTCCGCTGGTCACACCCCCCCATGTGAGTCTGAGACTGGACCCAGGTGTGCCCTGGGTCCCACCTGGCCCATTTGAGGGACCAGGGCCTGGCTGCATGAGGCAACCAGCCCGTAAACAACGTAATGAGGTCATCATGGCTGGTTGTAACGGACAACCAGCCAAGGGGATTGAACAGCAAGGGGCTAGTTCAGCCCCGTAATGGTGGAAACACTGGAATGGACCGGAATAGGCCGGTCGTAAGGGTTCAGGAACTGACGCCATGCGGGATGATGTAGTCCCAACCAAGTAACAAGGCTAGTAGAGCCTTTAGAGCTCTTTTGGGGCGGATAATGTGCCTTTTGGATTGTTGTATCATGGGATCAAAAGAGGCCAATCTTTTGTACTTAAGGAGCTCTTCTCCCTGCTGTTTTCCATCCTTTCATTCATCATTCCAATAAAATTCATCCAACATATTGCCCCATTGTGAGAGCCCCATTAGCCAATATTGACACCCAGTGTCCAGCATTTCTTTTGCTTTAAATACTGATCATTTGCCTAAGCTAATTGCTTGCCCTAATTCTCACATTATGAACCAATCAAGCATTGAAGTTTAGCCAAGCAATCTACCCCATCTGCTCTGAAACCCATCCAATTATTCCAGGATTCTCGTGGTAAAGTTCTCAGAATGAGGTTCACCCTTCCTGTCTTGGCCATTTGTGCTGTTAAGCCCGGCCATTAGTGGAATAATTTCTTTCTAAGGCACCCATCTTTATTCCAAGTTTCTTAAACTGCCTAAGGAGGCCCCTTGAAGAGAGGTTGCTAGGCTGTGAAGATCCCCATTAGTATAATACTGTGGCCCCTCTTTAATATTATATTGAAAACAATTTATTACCAAACCAATTTAACCTTGCAACTGCTCTTATTATATCATTTATTTGAGATTCTAAGTGTTTATTATTGGAATAATAATTTTTATTATCATTCCAGCATTTTTATCACTCTCTGTAGCTAAAGGACTGCAAGGTTCCTGGTATCAGAGAGCTGGAAATGATAATCCCTGGGCCCATAAATACCCAGATAAGCCCATCTGGATAAGGTGGCCCATCCACCCTGACAGGCCCTCAAGGCCCATGTCCCAATTGACTTTGAAAACATGTTTTGGCGCTGTGGTGTTGCTATATAGCCTTGGATTTGGAACCTTGCCACCGTTGGTGGGCTCATTGCTGTCCTCTTGGACATTGGATACACAAAAATGGAGCCATCCCAACAAAGTTTGGGGGTAGCTGGTTTGGGAAGATAGAGCGGGGCAATTGGCACTATTAGAGTGGGCAGGAAATCACGCGGCGCGCTGGGAATATACAGACGACTTGGGGGCCTTGGAGTAGGGCTTGGAAGAGGGCCGCCACATGAGAAGGAGAAACCAGGTGTGTGTCAGGTTAGGCGGGCTTGAGGGTGATTGCAGTATGGGAAAGGGTAAGGGTTGGGCTAGGGTTCTGGTTTTTAGGGTTTCTTTTCTATTTTTTTGTTGGGCTGTAATTGCGCTTGTACTTAAGATAGGGTTGAGAGGGTGGGTATAAAGTCTGCACTCTCAACCCCAGGATGTAGGAGATGAATTGATTGATTAATGGATGGATCAATCAATGGAAAAGGATACAGGAAGGATATTTAAACCTCTATTCATCTCTCTCTCTCTCTCTCTCTCCCTCTCTTTACTGGAGCATCATTATCCTTACAGAGGCTAGGATTATCAATTCTGGAAATTGAGGAAAACTAGGAGAGTTTCTCTCTCTTACTTTCCACATTCCCCAAATTCCCAAAACCAATAACATTCACATAGGCCCATGTGGCCCATGTGATGTTCAATAGGCCATGGAGGCCCATTTATGCATCCCATTCGGATTACAAACTAATATTCACATTAACTGAGTGCATCCGTATATTAACACACCCCCTTGATTCAAAGGGGATGAAATTTGAATACTGGACACAAAACCTTGATGTTTGTTCCAATCTAACGCGTTAGTTAATATATCCGCAAAAATTGCCTGAGTGGGCATGTACCATAACACTATATCTTTGCAGTTTACTGCATCACATATATAGTTATAATGAACATCAATTTTTTTTTCTTGAATGGAACACATGGTTCTCTGCCAACTCAATTACACTCTGATTATCAGAATACAACAATGCAAACCATTGTGGTTTATGCATATCCTCCCAGACGTTTCTCAACCATTTTAATTCCTGTAAAGCTGACAGGTATGCTCTGTACTCTGCTTCTGTTGATGAAAGACTTATTTCTGACACCTTTTTGGAAATCCATGACACTAAATTCTTCCCTAAGAAGAACACAAAACACTTGTTGATTACCTAGTGTTCAATCTTCCAAACTTGCATAAGAATAATCAACCCATTCAAAGTTTCTTGAATTTGAAAACTGCAGTCCAAGACTCATTTTTCCTTTTGGATAACTCATAAATCACTTAAATGCTGACCAATGCCTCACACTATGTCTCTCCAAATTTTGTGAAAAAAAAACCTATTTCAAATGCAATATCTGGCCTTGGTTTCTGCCCCAAATAATTTAAATATCCAATAGCTTACCAATAATCATTCCCAGATTGAAAAAACTCTAGATACTCTTCATCTGTAGGCTTTTCTAACCAAACATTAGACTGCATTGGAGCACCAAACTTTTTTGCATCCTCTAAGCCATACTACTTAAGTAGAGCTGACACATAATGGTTATGATCAAATTGATCCCATACTTGCTCTTACTAACTGTCAGCTTGCTACTATGAAAAAAGAAACCTTGCAAAGTAACAGAAGAAGTATGGTAACAACAATTAAATGAGAAAAGGAAAATTTTCCAAACAAAAAATGGCAAAACCACAAATATTATTGCACAAATTGATTACTCACGCAAAATTAGGTAGTGTAAATCACTGACCCCACCCTGGAGATCCAACTCCTTCTATTTTTGAATAATTAAATAAGAAAGTGACCAGAAACCACAAAACCAATATGGCACTTTCTTGACATTTCAATGTTTCACACTTATTTTCATGTATAGGTGTTAAAACTAAGTTTCACTCAGAATTGGAGTGTTGTGTTTATTTTAGGAGTTACACACCGAAATGTTATGTCACAATTCCCGCACGCAGCCCTGCATCCTTACACAACCCTACATAGCTGTAGGTACACATTCCCATGCAGAGAGCTGAAGCGCGCAGCTAATCTTTCCACGCATGCAGCGTATCCTAACCTGTGCGCATCTGGATTTACTGATCCCTGCGCCTGGATCAGTTATTACAAATCTGAAAACCAGGTACTGCTCAAGATAGCTAAAACCTAGCTAGGGTTAGCTGGCATATGTAATAACCTGACATATGCATTAGTAATAGTTTAAGAACTATAAAAATTAAAAAAAATTACTAAGAAACCAGGTTTAAGTATTTTTAATAATAAAGGGAATATTGAGGATTACCATGTAAATCACTTATTCTGATCTTCAAAGGCCACAAAAAAATACTAAGAGTCATCATAAAAATTATTAAAAATTATCTAAGATTTCAGAAGATGATAAAAAATCAGTAAACCTCCACATCTCTCCACTTTAAAACAATATTAATATTACAAATGAAGGATGAGTGCAGAATGATCACATTTATGCCATAACAGATTAACAGATTCTGTGGCTAAAATAGCACATATATCCAGCAGATCTGATTTCAGCTGGTTGAGAGCACCAAGTGGACATGCTAATCCTGCCCTAACTGGCTTGCAAGCCTCTAAATGGCTTTCAAGCCTCAGTGAAAGAGAAGAACCCTCTCTAAGAACCCTGAGAATCTCATAATCATCCCAAAAAGGTATTTATACAGATCTCTTTGGACCTATTATTCATCATCAGTTTACCAGAAATTATTATTATCAATTGGACACCGTTTCATTGTTAGTCAAGTGCTTATGAAAGAGATAAGAAAGTGATTTATGACATAGTCTGTAGGATTTTTATTTATTTCTCAAAAACCAATCAACCCATTGAAGTTAGTGAAGCAAATCTGCCCCATCTGCTCTGAAACCCTTCCCATTATTGCAGGATTTTTGTGGTAAAGTTCTCAGAGTGAGTTTTTCCCTTCCTGCCTTGGCCATTTTGCTGTTTTGCCCAGCTATATCCATGGAATGAGCCCTTTCTAAGTCACCCAGTGTCAGCTTGCTACTATGTTCAGAGCATCCTGTGATAGCAACACAAAACTATAAAAATAAGAATATCTCAATTAAAAAAAGAAGGAGTGAGAAATCCATAAATATTATTAAAGAAATGTATTCCTCAAGCAAAATTATGTAGGGTCACTTAATGACCCCCCCCCTTGAAATCCAAGTCCTTACATTTTTCAAATAATTAAAAAGAAAAGTACTAAAAATTATGTCACCAGTATGGCACCTTTTGGCCATTCTAACATTTCACACTTGTTGTCACGTATAGGGTTTACACCTAAAATTCACTCAGAATTGAGATGTTGTGTATATTTTAGGAGTTACACGTGGAAATGTGTTATGTCACAATTCCCTTGTGCAGCCCCGCATCATTACATACCCCTTTGTACTCATAGTAGGAGTTTCCCGCATACTAGAGACCCGCGCGCAGCCAATTCTTCCACGCATGCAGCGAATCCTACCCCGCGCGCATCTGAACTGACTGATCCCCATGTCTGGATCCGTCGTGACTAATCTGACAACCAGGTACCGCTCAAAAGAGCTACAACCTAATTAGGGTTGCCTGGCATATGTAACAAGTTGAAATATGAATTATTAATAATCTAAAAGGCTCAAAACTTAATTAAAATTAATAAAAATTAACTTTAGAACATTTTTTAACAATAAATTAAAGATCAAGGATTACCACATAAATCATTGACTATGGTCTTTGAAGACCAGAAAACACTACAGGGAGTGTTCATAAAAATTATTGACAATTATCTACGTGATCAGCAGATGATGGAAAATCATTTAATTTCCAAATCTGATCACTTTGAAGCAACTAATAATAGTACAAATGAGGGATGAGTGCAGAATGATCAAATTTAAGCCACAATAGATTAACAGATCCTGTGTCTAAAATAGTACAGAAATCCAGCAGATCTAAGGTCAGCTGATACACAGCACCAAGTGGATGTGCTAATCTTGCTCTGAATGGCTTGCCAGCCTCTGTCCATGAGAAGAACCCTCTATACCCGCCCTGAGAATCTCAAAATCACCCCAAAAAGGTATTTATACAGACCTCTTTGGATCCATTATTCAATCAGAGTTTGCCAGGAATTTATTTATTATCAATCAAACACCGTGTCATTGTTAATCAAGTGCTTATATGAAGATAATCAAGTGATTTATGAATTAGTCTGCTGTAGTATTATTTACCTATATTAACCACTGAACCATTGAAGTTTAGTCAAGCAATCTACCCCATCTGCTCTGAAACTCTTCCAATTATTCCAGGATTAGATCCTGTGTCTAAAATAGTACAGAAATCCAGCAGATCTAAGGTCAGCTGATACACAGCACCAAGTGGATGTGCTAATCTTGCTCTTAATGGCTTGCCAGCCTCTGTCAATGAGAAGAACCCTCTATACCCGCCCTGAGAATCTCAAAATCACCCCAAAAAGGTATTTATACAGACCTCTTTGGGATCCTTTATTCCATCATCAGTTTACCAGGAATTATTATTATAAATCAGAAACCGTGTCATTGTTAATCAAGTGCTTATGAAGAGTCTAAGCAAGTGATTTATGACCAATTCTGTAGTATTATTATTCATTTCTTAAAACCAATCAACCCTTGAAGTTTATTCATGAGGCGATCCACCCCATCTGATCTGAAACCCTACCCATTATTGCAGGATTTTCGTGATAAAGTGCTCAGAGTGAGTGTTTCCCTTCCTGTCTAGGCCATTGTGCTGTTATGCCTGGCCATTCATGGAATAAGCCCTTTATAAGGCACCCATCTTCATTCCAAGGTTCATAAACTGCCTAAGGAGGCCCCTTGAAGATAGGTTGCTTTGTCTGTAAAGACCCCCAGTAGTATAATACTGTGGCCCCACTTTTATATACATATGGAAGAAATTTTATTACCAAACCAATGAAACCTTGAAACTTCTCTTATTATATTTGAGCCTCTCAGCCTTTATTTTTGGAATAATAATTATTATTATTATTCCATTATTTTTATCACTCTCTGTAGCTAAAGGACTGCAAGGTTCCTGGTATCAGAGAGCTGATACCCATGTTCATTCCAAGGTTTTTAAACTGCCTAAGGAGGACCCTTGAAGAGAGGTTTTTTGTCTGTAAAGACCCCAGTAGTATTTTACTGTGGCCCCTCTTTTAGAAAGTATTGAAAGCCCTTTTTGGCCCAACCAATTAAACCTTGCACCAGCCCTTAACATATTCATTTTTTGGGATTTTTAAATGTTTATCATTGGAATATGATAAGTTGAGATTTCAATTTCTTATGACTAAAAACCAGCAGACTTTAAACAAAATTTGGAGAAATGAAGAAGTACTCTTTGATCATCAAAAATAGAAAATGAGATGGAGAGAATGAGAAAAAATACCAACAGGTTGGACTATGTTCAAGACGGAGGAGATGAGATGAGCATAAAAAGAACATATGAGACACAAGTAGACAGAAAGGAGACTACAACCCGCATCACTAGACTGTCAGAGCTTGCCAACTTGTATATTCTTGAGGATAAGACTCTTACCAGGCAAAAATTCTTTGGAAGAGGAGATTTGACTGAAGAGATAATATTGGGAATTTGAGATTAGACCAAGAGTGAATTTGAGATGAGAAGAGATTAGAAGTTGTAGGGAAGTTGGGTCAAGTATACGCAGGCAAACTTGAATGAATAGAAACCAAAATTATAATAAAAAATTAAAATAAAAATAAAAATAAGGAGAAAGAAAGATCAAGGACAAGAATCAGTTCTTGCTATGGAAAGAACCAAGAACCATTTGATATTGATCCCCCGGAGCCCCCAACCTCTCTCCTGGGATAAGGGAGTCAGTCAAGAGTGTCTCCTGGCTGGTTATCACTCATAGAACACTCATCCTTGAAGTACACACGCTTCTGGATTTGAAACAGAAAGAGACTTATTGAGGACCTATTCTCAACATTTTTAACACCCCCCATGACTGGTAAGAGGGTTAATCCAAGGGATCCTTTGAAGTGGAAAATACCTTTTGTTGAAGAAGCTCTAAAGAGCTTATGGAGGATGCTTTTTTGAGTGAATCAGCAATCATAGAGTTACTGGGGATCAGCATGAGATTGGACACTTGATTTGAAAAATTCTCATGCAGCCCTTTTGTTGTTATATCTATATGTCTTGATTTGGAATGAGAACCAAATTTCTTGATCTTATTTTCAAGGCCCTTACTTTTAATATATAGAGAGGGTTTCAATTCTGGAGTATGAGAGATTTCACAAACAAGATGTTTGATCCATTTGAGTTCCAGGTAACAGTCAAGTAGTGCATGAAATTCAGATTCAGTAGATGAGTATGTAAATTTTTGCTTCCTAGTGGAGTTCCAGACAACCCAAATTGTCAGCCTGCTACTTAACACAGAGCAACCTGACAAAGTAACAACAATAATAATACTAACAAAATTAAAAGGAACAAAGATACATGAATAAATACAATTATTATAAAATAAACGAGTAAGAAATCCATAAATATTATTGCAGAAATGGATTCCCCACCCAAAATAAGGTAGGGTCACTCACTGACCCCACCCTTGAATTCTTACTCCTTATATTTTTTAATTAATTCAATAGAAAATGGTAAATGACCACGGCACCAGTATGGCACCTTTTTAGTCATTTTAATATTTCACATGATATGTCATGTATAGGTTTCACACCTAAATTTCAGTTGAAATCCAGGTGTTGTGTGTAGTTTAGGAGTTACACGGGAAATTGTGTTTTGTCACAATTCCCGCACGCAGCCCCGCGTCCCTACAGCGCTGGTCTCCCGCGTACGCAAACTCCCGCACGCAGCCCCGCGTCCCTACAGCGCTGTTCTCCCGCGTACGCAAACTCCCGCACGCAGCCCCGCGTCCCTACAGCGCTGGACTCCCGCGCAACTGAATTCCCGCGCAGGTAATCCCGTGACCTAGTCACGCGCGCAGCGGTACAGTCCCCCGCGCGCATCTGAGCAGCGGATCAGTCCCCGCGCGCATTGGAATGGACTGATCCCCGCGCCTCCTGCAGTGATCAGTTTGACATCCAGGTACCGCTCAGAGGGGCTACAATATAGTAGGATCTACACTACTTATGTAAAGCTACCACACAAGCATAGATTATAGTTCAAAAACCTTAAAAATCAATTGAAATTAGTTAGTAACTAATTTTTAGTATTTTTTATTAATTAAATAAAGATCCAGACTCACCACAAAATAAGTTGATCAGAACCTTCAAAGACCACAAAACTACATAAGGAGTGGTCGTCAAAATTATTAAAAATTACATACAGGATCAGCAGAGGATGGGGAATCAATAAACATCAACGTCTGCTCACTTTGGACCAGTACTTACTGTAAAAATTGAGGATCAGTGCAGGATCAGCAAAATGACTAATCTATTGATTAACAGATCCTGCAGCTAAAAAGGAGCTTTTCCTTGACAGATCTAAGGCCAGCAGGCTAACAGCACCTTGACGACGTGCCAATCTTGCCCTGATTGCCCCCCTAGCCTCAGCCCATGGCTAGTACTCCTTCTAGAGGCCCTCAAGCACCCAAAAAAGAATATTTAAACAGGCTCTTTTTGCCCTTCTGTTTCCAATCAGTTAATCAGTTATCAGGAATTATTTATTATCAATCAGACACGGTGTCATTGTTAATCAAGTGCTTATATGAAGATAAGCAAGTGATTTATGACTTAGTCTGTAGTAGTATTATTTACCTTTATTAACCAATCAACCATTGAAGTTTAGTCAAGCAATCTACCCCATCTGCTCTGAAACCCTTCCAATTATTCCAGGATTTTCGTGGTCAAGTGCTCAGAGTGAGTGTTTCCCTTCCTGTCTAGGCCACTTGTGCTGTTAATCCCGGCCATTAGTGGAATAAGTCCTTTCTAAGGCACCCATATTTATTCCAAGGTTCTTAAACTGCCTAAGGACGCCCCTTGAAGAGAGGTTGCTAGTCTGTAAAGATCCCCAGTAGTATAATACTGTGGCCCCTCTTTTTATATTATATTTAAAATATTTATAAGCAAACCAAATAAACCTTGCACTTGCTCTTACCATACCATTATTGGAGCTTTAAAGTGTTTATTCTTTGGAATATTATTGCTCCAAGTTCTTTTATCACTCTCTGTAGCTAAAGGACTGCAAGGTTCCTGGTATCAGAGAGCTGACACAACTTCCATGATGAAAGATTATGTATCCAGTTTGAGACTTTTGGAAGGCGGGATTTTCTCCCCAAGTAGCATCACTGAAGCTTGAAAGCACATCTTGATTTGGATCATATTTAATTGTGAGCTTGAAATCTTGAGTTGCCTTGAGGTATTTCCACACTTTTTGAACCTCTCTCCAGTGACTCATACCGGGCTTAGCATTAAATCTGGCCAGACTCAAAACGGAAAAGGAGATTTCTGGTTAAGTGTACTGAGATAGTTGATTAAGCAGTCCAATAGCGGACTGGTAGTTGATATTCAGTTGGCAGAATTGAGCATGATCATCATCCAAGGCAGGCTCAAGATGAGGATTTTGAGTAAATGGGGACTGTACTTCCTTGCACAATTATAGACCAAGTTCCTCCAGTTGGCAAGATATATGATTAGGTTGACTTAGGAGGATTCTGTCATCCTCAACCTCCATGAGCATTCCAAGTATAGTGTTAGTAGGATTACAGGACAAGTTCTTGAATCAATCCAGAAAATTAGATTTGAAGACGTTAGAGTTACCTACATGTATCAGATCATCTACATTGAAATGAATGATCTCTTGGGTCTTGTTGTTGATTTAAAGGCAAGGATCACTGGTTGATTCTTGATAATCTTGAGATTTTATCCAGGCCGTTAAATTTTGATACCAATTCTTGGGAGACTGTTTTAGACCACATAGCAATTTCTTTAATTTCAAGTATGGGGATTTTTGATTAGATCCTTCTGGTGTTTTTATGACAACAGTTTCATCAAGGGGAGAATGTAGAAATGCACCCTTAACATCAAATTGAGTGAACTCCATCTTTTCTTTCAAACCATATAGAAGTTCAAATTGAAGCAAGCCAATCTTCCCAGTTTGTGCCCAAGTTTTGTTATAGTCAACACCCAGAACTTGATCAAAACCTTGAACACAAAGCCAGGCTTTATACTTGACTTGTTCTCCATGAAAGTTCTCTTTGACTTTGAAGAACCATGTGATTTTTAGAGTATTATCTGGTGTTCTGTAGTATTATTCCCATACTTCTTGCACTTCTATAGATTCTAATTCATCCTCTGAGGCCTTTTTCCACTTTGGCCACTTGCGACATTTAAACGCTGCCTTATAAGAAGGCGGCTCATATTAATGATTAAAGCCATATTGTTGAGGCTGCCTAATCTCTTGTCTTTGTCTTTGATTTATGGTTTGAATGACAGGTTCTGGAGAGATTGATTGATTTGAAGGTGGAGAATCTACGCAGTCAGCCTCCTCATGGTCTGTTTCTGTTTCTGATTTGGTAAGATTGTTTTGTGGGTCTTGGATGTTGTATTGCTTATCAGCCAAGGAGAAATTCAGATCTTTACGTGAGTCTTGGAAGTTGTATTGCTTATCAGCCAAGGAGAAATCTGATTCATTTCATTCTGAGCTTTCTTGAGAAAATATGTTAAGACCAGGTGATTCAAGGAGGGGAAATTTGGAGAGATGGTTCTTGAGGAACTGAACATTTTTGGTTTCACAAATAGCACCAGATGATCTTAAGATAAGATAACAATGAAAAATGGGATTGAACCCAACTAATATTCCATCTAGCCCTCTCTCATCAAACTTTCTCCCTCTTTGTAGCCAATTTCCCAGATAAATGATGGGCAATCCAACACGTTTCAAATAGTTAGCAGGGAGTTCATTTTTGAACATAAGCTCCCAAGGGGATTGGATATTACCTTCCCTAGGGATTTGATTTAACATGAAGCAGCAGCTTTGGATTACAATATTCCAATAATACTTTGGCAATTGGGACTATGAGAAGGTAGTGCAAGCTGACTTGATAATGTTAGGAATGCTACTCATTTTTGCACCTGAAGGACAACTAATCTCTCTTTGACTACTATCTCCTGAAACCTATTATCGGGAGACCGACCCTGGGGGTCTTTGAAAACTCTATATTTCTTATCTTGTCTCTTGGCCCTTTCTTTTCTTTGCTACTTTCTTCTCCTCTCAATCTCCTTATTCTTTTCCTCATCTTCCAAATCTCCTTTAGTATATCAAACTGTCTACTTGTCAATCTGGCACACTCAAACATCCAAAACCTCAACTTATTCCAAACCAGTACTTGTTGTCATCCCTTGCCTGGTAAGATGATTTGCAACTCAACTGTATGATCAACCATCAACTTATGTCTTTGTCAAAACAGCCCGTATCTCTCTCCCGCCTAGAATCTATCTCTTCCTGACTGCTCAATCTCCTATGTCCAGATTACCTGTTGGTTGTCTTTCTCCTCTCTCATTTGATTTCCTTTCTATTGTGATTCTGACCATAAGATCTAGTCTGCTTGTTCTTAGCTGTAAAATAAAATCTATGAAATCTTATCAAGATTAAAAGCCAAAACCAGACATCTCAACTCACCATCAAGATGAATGAACCAGTAGGAGCTACGGACTACTTCCATCAAGTCGCATTGAAGGCCGCGGTTGATGCAATTCCACCTTTCAACAAAGAAAACTTCTCAATCTGGCATGAAAAATTCTGATTCTGTTTGATCTCAAGGATATAAAAGATACTATCACAAGAAATTTGGGAAAACTTTCCATAAAAAAGGATAGGTAAATCAGGGCAGTTATCCTGTCCAAATTGGATAACACAACACACACCAATGTTGTCAATTCCACCAACAGAAATTCATCCAAACTTCTATGGGCAGAAATCTCTTGACAATTTGCTTCATTGGAGACCGCCAATCAAGCAGAAGTATTCAACTCCTTTCTCCACTTCAGCTTCAATTAAAACGCTATTGAAGGATTTGTGACCAACACAAAAAAGGCCCTAACCCAAATGACCAATGTTGGCATTGAATTGCCCAACAATATCCTTGCTTTCCTGGTCCTCTTTAAATTCCCTCCAATTCTCAAAAACCCAAAACAGCAGATCATGCACATGGAAAAAAAATTAACTGTGGATGTGTTCTTCAACCATCTCATCCAATACAACAAAAAGCGTAAGGCCCAGTCAAACACTACCAATTCTAATTCCAATCTCACCCTAGTAAAGAAAAAAACTAAATATGAGTAAGAGACAAAAAGAATCAAAATTCACTGCAGAGAAGGATACCACAAACCAAACGCACCTCTCTCTTAATCATCTTGCTTACACTTACATCCTCAGATTGCTCCTAGTTGGTGGGTCAAACAACAAAATTAGTGGAAGAGTAAAATCAACAAACAACCCACCATCAATTATCACGCCCTTCTGACTCTCTGGATAAATGCCAAAAGTAGCCCAAACTTACTTCTGGATTCTGGTGCCAATATACATATCTTAAATGACAAGAGATACTTCTCCTCACTAAAAATGCAAGATGAATTGGAAGAGGTGAAAACTGGCAAGCTCAAAGCCAACCTAAAGATACGCGGCACAGGGACAGTGAAACTAGAATGGAAGGACTCAATCATTACTTTGGAAGATTGCACCTATATCCTGGACATAGTTGTGAATCTCATCAGCCCAGGATTACTAGCAAACAAAGGATGAAATCTCACTCAAAACCAAGATCAATTCCCCGTCACCAGGAAGGGTCAGACTATACTTAGAGGTTCTATCAGAGACAACCTGTTTGTCATAGAGAAGCCTAGGAAAATAGGGAAAGGAATTTCAGTCAATCATATCAACCGATCCCCAACCTTGGCGTTGAATCAAGGTCTATCTCTGGAAGACATCCACAAGATGTACAATCACACCGCAGTTTCCACTCTCAAGCCAATTCTCAAAGGCCTTTTTACATATGACAAATTGAACCATTTTCAATGCAACAGTTGCGCAAAGAGCAAGATTGTTAGATCTCCATTCTCAGCTGTATCTACTCCCTCAAATAAACCTCTCAAACCAATTCACCTCGACCTTTTTGGACCAATCTCCCCACAGTCAAAGAACAGTCACTTATACCTCCTGACCCTAGAAGACAATTACTCTGGCTACTTAGCTGCCTTAAATCGCAATCATAAAGAAGAAACTTCAAGAGTGGTAATCAATATGCTCAAGATGGAATCTAAAAGGCTCAACTACTATCCCTCTGATATTTTCTCCAACAAAGGCACGGAATTCACTAACTCAACTCTAAAAGACTTTACCAAATTGAAGCACATCAAGCTGATGACATCTGAACCTTACCACTCCCAACACAATGGCCGGGTAGAAAGAGTCAATTGCACTATAATTGAATCAGCTTGGGAAAAATTTTTGTCCTCTTGCCTACCACAAACTTACTGGCACATAATCACAAGGATTTGCTGCTTCATGCTCAACCAAATCCCTCAGGATAGTAATCACCTTTCCCCCTGGGAACTCATGTTCAATAAGGAACTTCCAGCTAATTATCTTAAACCTGTAGGATCACCTCTGATATATCTCAAGAATTGTGTTCAAGAAGGAAGAAAGTTTGATGAAAAGGGGGAAAAAGGGTTCCTACTTGGGTTCAATCCCTCTTTTAACTCTTATATCATTCTTAACTCATTAGGGTCTATTATTGAAACAAAGAACGTTAAATTCCTCAAGACACATCTGCACAATTTCCCTCTCCTAGAATCAACCGGAATGGATCTCTTCTCACATGAACCACAGAATCTCAACGATTCAGAATTCTCCACCATTGACAAAATATTTAAATTTTGGAACAATCCAAATACCAACTTGGACTTGGACTCCAATCCCAATATTAATGAAGCTGCTGATTCCAATTCTGATTCACTCCAATCTGCTCTGAAAATTTCCCCCTTACCAGAACCTACACAAATCTTTCCTCCCAAACCGCCTAAAAATGAATCATATCAACAACCAAAACGTGAGACTTGTAAACAACAACGCTATGGGTTCCATCACTACTATGAACCACCATCATACAAAGCAGCCCAAAACTGTCCCAAAAAACCCAAATGGGAGAAATCCACCAAAGAAGAATTAAGCTCTATAAAGCATCAAGAGGTATGGGAAGACTATTACGAAGAACCTAATAACATCCCCAACACCACCTGGGTCTTCAAAGTAAAAGAAAACTTTCACAAAGAACCATTAAAGTGTAAAGCAAGATCCTGTGTTCAGGGGTTCAATCAAATCCTGGGCATTGACTAGAATGAGACGTTGGCCCCCATGGGAAAAATTGACTCATTACAAGTTGCTATTTTGTATGGACCAAAAGAAAAAATGAACTTCACTCAATTCAACATGAAAGGAGCCTTTCTCCATGCACCCCTGGAGGAAAAGGTTTTCATCGAAACCCCTGAAAGATCTTATAGGAAATCTCCCTATCTCAAACTTAAAAAATCTCTATAAGGACTAAAAAAATCTCCTAAAAATTGGTAAAAAACGCTGACCAAGTGTATAAAGTCTCAAGGATATCTCAAATCAAGTAGTGATCCCTGTCTTTACTACAACCCTCAATTGAAGGAAGTACTCTAATTCCATGTGGAAGACCTCATTCACGTTGGGAAGAGCAAGATCTTTGAGTCAAGCTTCTTAACAAGATTCAAAAACTCTTCTTTTCACCCACCTAACATGATCCTGGGCATGCTGATGGAAGTGAAAGAGGATGAGATCTTCTTGAGTAAACCAAAGCACATAGATCCGGGATTAGAAGAGCTAGGTCTTACTGAATGCAAGGAAACCCATTCTCCCCTAACCAAAAACTTACATCTAGATCCAGCTACCAATGAAGATCACACTGAATTCACTCAAATGAACATCAACTTCAGATTGGTAACCAGTCTTCTTAACCATCTTGCCCAGTATACTCAACCCAATATTGCCTTTGCAGTTTCCAGTCTAGCTAGATTCAACTGTAAGCCCGGTATGTCTCATTTGAGGGAAGCTTGCAAAGTGTGGAAGTATCTCAAAACTACAAGAGACAAGAAACTTGTCCTTTAATTTGACCCTAATGAGAAAGTTATAGCTGGTTACAGCAATAAAACATGGGGAGATGATGACTCTTCTTCAAAGTCTCAGACCTGTTTTATTATTTTCCACTATGGCAGTGCCGTCGTTTGGAAATCATCAAGACAAAGAAATATTACCTACTTGTCTAAAAAATCCCAGCTCAACACATTGCTTGACTGTTTCTTAGAAGTCAAATGGGTTTTCAATCTTATAAGTGAAATCTATCTCCTCCCCAGTCCCAAGCCTGTTCTTAATATTGACAATAAAGGACTCAATGACAAGATTAAGCAATTTGGCTCTCACTCTAATTCTTGCCATATTGATATCAAAACAAAAGGTTTAAGGGAGGAATTTCAAGGCTGTAAATTTGATCTATTGTTAATTACTACAGAGAACATGGTGGCGGACTCCCTCACTAAAGCCTCATCAATAAAATCCCTAATTCTCCTCCAGAAATCCATCTTTGGCTCTGCCGTGTCACGGACTCAAGAACTGCTCCATCCTACCAGACAGAAGGAGTGTTAGGAATGCCACTCGCCCTTGCACCTGAAGGACAACTACTCTCTCTTTGACTACTATCTCCTGAAACCTATCCCCAGGAGACCACCCCCAGGGGTCTTTGATGACTCTAGATTTCTTCTCTTGTCTCTTGGCCCTTTCGTTTATTTTGCTACTTTCTTCTCCTCTCAATCTCCTTATTCTTTTCCTTGTCTTCCAAATCTCTTTTTTTCTATCAAACTGTCTACTTTTCAATCTGGCCCACTCAACCATCCAAAACCTCAACTTATTCCAAACCATTACTAGTTTTCATCCCTTGCCTGGTAAGATGATTTGCAACTCAACTCTATGATCAACCATCCACTTATGTCTTTGTCAAAACAGCCCGTATCTCTCTCCCGCCTAAAATCTATCTCTTCCTGACTGCTGAATCTCCTATTTCCAGATAACCTGTTGGTTTTCTTTCTCCTCTCTTATTTGATTTCCTTTCTATTTTTATTCTGACCGTAAGATCTAGTCTGCTGGTTCTTAACTCTCAAATAAAATCTATGAAATCTTATCAGATAATGGTTTGATTGGCCCGTTCACCTTGGCCATTATGTTGAGATTGATAAGGCTTGGATGTTAGTAGCTTGATGTGTTTTAATTTTGCAAAGTCTTTAAACGTTTTGTTTTTAAATTCCGTCCCTTTTTCTGAGAAAATTTCGGTCAGATAATAACTCAACCTTTTATATTTGGTCTCTAGAACATTGATAATGAAATCTTAGGTTTCCTCCTTGGATGATAGGGGAAACGCAGAAAGTTAACCAATGAATGTTTTGAAAAGATTCAACAAGTAGCAATTGACCTCCTTTAATTGAGGAGTGATTGGTCCCACTAAGTGCAGATGAATCCTTTCAAGAGTTTTTGATGCGGGTTTTAATGTAGAAAAGAAAGGCAATCTGGTGATTTTATTCTTAACAAAACTATCATTGTCAGCTTCCTGATGCCAGGAACTTTGCCTTCTTTTAGCTACAGAAAGTGATATTGGTGTTGGAATTAATATTCCAAGAAGATTACAGTAAAATACTTAAATAATTGATTTAAAAGCAAGTGCAAAGTTTGTTTGTTTTTGTTGGTTTTGTTGGATTAAATTTGTTTAAATATATTTTTTATGAGGGGCCACAGTTTGTGCAAACTGGGGATCTTTATTGAATAAAAACCTCTCTTCAAGGGGTTCTTTTGAACCGTGTAAAGACCTTGGTATAATGAGGTCTTAAATGATTGCTCACAAAGACTAACACAAGGGGATGGGTGGACTGGCTGTCTTACAGCACTTATGCCTGGTTTTCAAGGAGGATACAACTTACTAGTTTAAGTACTTACTTCAGGAGGCTTGCAGAGATTCATGGTATGAAAGGGTCCCAGGACAATTATTGGGGTTATTTGCTGATATTCTTCACGGAATCAATGTTGGGTTCAGAATTATTCATAATACTATCAGACTATAGCCATATACAACTTGTTTATCTAGAATAAACACTTGATCACGGATGGCAAGGGTTCTGGATTGATACTTAAAAATTACTGTTGTTTAAATCACTTAAAAAAGTGTTTTTATATACCTTTTTGGGTAATAACACCTTCTTGGGGCACGTAGAGAGGGGAGTGCTTGGATGCTGAGGCTAGCAGGCTGGTCAGGGATAGTTTGGCACGTAGTTCTAGTGCTTTCAATCTGCTAACCTTGTCTATTTCATATTTCTTCGTGAAATAATTGTCAGAAGGTTCTTTAATGTTAATTTTTTATTTTTTATGATTCAGACAGATTTCCTTATTTTGTATTAAGTTATTTTGAGTGACATTGGTGGAAACGTGTATTAGTAGATTCTACGGCATTTTCTGCACATGTTGGGAATTTTTAATAATTTTTAGGCTAACTCCTTGTTGTATTTCGTGGTTCATAAAGATTTGGCAATCTCATTTACCTGACAACCTTCATTATTTTTTCCCACAATTTATTTGCTTTATATTCTGATTTTCATATTTTTTATTCAATATTCTTAGGTTTCAGATATCCCTCTGTCCCGCAGTCAATTTTTTACATATACATGATGTATGCATGCAGGTTTTAGCCTGTTACTGCGGTACCTGGCTGTCAGGCTTAGTGCAATTTTTGTTGACGCGCGCAGGCTTGACAGCTGCGTGCGGGAATCTGTTTCTTGCGGCCAGTCAGTCATTTTGCATGCGGGCCTTTTGACATTCTCCTACATATTGAGTGACAGGCATGTGTACCCTTACTGTAGGAATGCGGGGCTGCGCGCAGGAATTGTGACACAACACAAATCCTCTCATAACTCCTAAAATATACACAAAACCTCAATTATGACTGAATTTTAGGTGTGAAACCTATACATGGCATAATGTGTGAAATGTTAAAATGGCCAAAAGGTGCCATGGTGATGTCATGGTCTATTTTGTTTAATAATTATTTAAAAATGTAAGGAGTTAGAATTCAAGGGTGGGGTCAGTGAGTGACCCTACTTAATTTTGGGTGGGGAATCCATTTCTGTAATAATATTCATGTATTTATCACTCCGCCTAATTTTATAATTTTTTTTCTGTTTCAAATGTGCTTTGACAGGTTGCTCTGTCCAAGTAGCAATCTGACAATCACATTGATATCTATCCAATTCTTCCTTCCAAAAGCGGCCTTTCAGGATTGAATTGAGAGTTGAGATCAAAGCGTGCTTGTAAATCTTGTGGAGATCAAATAGTGAATGCATTTTGGTGGAAGTGGAGTTAGTGGATTTATTTTTAAGATTAAAAGGAAGTTCATTTCCTGCTATTTGAGTTTTCTCTATAACAAACAGGTTATCCCATATCAGACCCTTCAGAACTGTCTTGCCATCTCAAGTGATAGAGAATTGGTCTTGCTCTTGGTAGAGACCACATCCCTTTTTTGCTAGAAGTCCCAGGCTGATCAAATTGACAACTATGTATGGTACATACATGCAATTATTGAGATTTATGACAGATTCATTCCACTCAAGTCTAACTTTGCCCTTTCCTTGGATTTGGAGATTAGCTTCAATCTTGCCTGTCTTAATTTCTTCTAAATCATTCTGAAGTTTTATCAAAGAGAAGTACTTTAAGTTGTTAAATATATGAATATTTGCACGGGAATCCAAGAGAAGGTGAGGAGTGCTGTCCGCATTAATCCAAAGAGTAAGTAAGGCGTGATTATTAATGGTAGGTCCTTTCTCAACTCTGTTCTTCCATTTGTTTTGCTGTTCTACCCACCATCCTGGTGCAATTTGAGGATGAAGATTGAAACACAAGGATTTGGAATGGGGTGCATTCGGGTCATGGTAGCCTTCCTTACATTGGATTCAAACCTTTTTGTCATTTCTTTCTGTTCTGCTCTTTGTTTTCAGTAGAGCAATACCAGGGGTGGTCTTGCCTACTTTCAGTTGTGCCTTTTGTTTTTTGTTGTATTGAGTTAGGTGATTGAATACTACATCAACTGTCATCAATTTTTCTATGTGCATTGTTTGTTGCTTAAGATTCTCTAAAATAGGGGGAAACTTGAATAGTATGAGGTATGTCCAAATATCTTTTGGTAACTCAATCCCAACATTGGCCATACACATGAGGGCTTTTTGGATATCTGTTATAAATCCTTCTATTGCTTGTTCATTCAAAGGAGCATGGAGGAATTGATTGAATATTTGAGCCCTATTTGCAGTTTCCGATGAAGCAAATTGGCAAGTGATCTCCTCACAGAGAATTTTGGAAGACAAGATATTTGTAGCATTCACCACATTTGCATGAGTTGTACTATTGAGTTTAGACATGATAATTGCTTGTATTTCTTGGTCTTTCTTAATTGGAAATTGATCTGAGTTTCTAGTTATGGAGCCTTTAATGTCCTTGAGATCAAACAGAGACATCATCTTGTCTCTCCAGATAGAGTAGTTGTCTTCATTGAGAGGAGAAATTGAATCAACCAAAGCTTTGAGTGCAAATTGATGAGAATATTCATTGGCCCCCGCTGGTTTGTTCATTTTCAATTAGGTAGAGTCACCCTTTGGCTTTTAACCATGATAAGTTGATATTTCAATTTCTCATGACTTAAAACCAGCAGAATTTAAAAAAAGTTAGAGAAATGAAGAAGTACACTTAGATCATCAACAATAGAAAAGGAGATGGAGAAAATGAGAAAAACACCAACATGTTGGACTATGTTCAAGATGGAGAAGAGGAGATGAGCATGAAAAGAAAAGATGAAACACAAGTAGACAGAAAGGAGACTACAACCCGAAACACTAGACTGTAAGAGCTTGCCAACTTGTATATTCTTGAGGAGAAGAAAAAATTCTTGGAAGAGGAGATTTGACTGAAGAGATAATATTGGGAAGTTGAGATGAGAGCAAGAGTGAATTTGAGATGAGGTTGAGATTTTGAGATGAGAATAGATTAGAAGTTGTAGGGATGGTGGGTCAAGTATACGCAGGCAAATTTTAATGAATAGAAACCAAAATAATAATAAAAAATCAAAAGAAAAAGAAAAAGAAGGAGAAAGACAGATCAAGGACAAGAATCAGTTCTTGCTCTGGAAAGAACTAAGCACCAGTTGAGATTGATCCCCCGGAGCCCCTGACCTCTCTCCTGGGATAAGGGAGTCAGTTGAGAGTGTCTCCCTGCTGGTTATCTCTCATAGAGGAGTGTTCACACTCATCCTTGAAGTACGCGCGCTTCTGGATTTGAAACAGAAAGAGACTTATAGAGGGCCTATTCTTAACATTCTTAACAGAATACTATTATTATTATTATTCCAGTATCTTATATCACTCTCTGTGGCTAAAGGACTGCAGATTCCTGGTATCAGAGAGCTGAAAACTGGGGTTCTGGCCAGGAATTCTCCTTAAAAAATTAATTTTTAATTATTTATTCTGTGGAAATGTCAGCTTGCTACTATGTACAGAGCAACCTTTCAATAGCAACACAAAACTATTAAAAATAAGAACATCTCAATTAAAAAAAGAAGGAGTGAGAAATCCATAAATATTATTACAAAAATGGATTCCTCACCCACAATTAGGTAGGGTCACTCACTGACCCCACCCTTGAATTCCAAGTCCTTACATTTTTAAAATAATCAAAAAGAAAAGTATTAAAAATTATGACACCAGCATGGAACTTTTTTTCCATTATAATATTCCACACTTGTTTTCATGTATAGGGTTTACAACTAAAATTCACTAAGAATGGAGGTGTTGTGTATATTTTAGGAGTTAAACGCAGAAGTGTTTTATGTCACAATTCACGCGCGCAGCCCCGCATCAGCACATATCTCTACGTACCCGTAGTAGTAGATTCCCACGTACTAGAGACCCGCGCAAAGCTAATTCTGCCACGCACGCAGCGGTTCCTACCTTGCGCGCATCGGTACTGACTGATCCCCGCGTCTGGATCAGTCGTGACTAATCTGACAACCAGGTACTGCTCAGAAGAGCTACAACCTAGTTAGAGTTGCCTAGCATATGTAACAAATTGACATATGCATTACTAAAAATCTAAAAATATCAAAACTTAAATAAAATTAATGAAAACTAAGTTTAGAACATTTTTTAATAATAAATCAAAGATCAAGGATTACCACGTAAATCACTGACCCTGATCTTTGAAAGACCACAAAACACTACAAGGAGTGTTCATAAAAATCATTAAAAAATATCTACTAGCTCCGAAGATTATTGGAAATCAGGAAAAATCCACATCTGCCCACTTCAAAGCAATATCAATTGTACAAATGAAGGATGAGTACAGAATGATCAAGTTTATTCCATAACAGATTAACAGATCCTGTGGCTAAAATAGTACAGAAATCCAGCAGATCTAAGGACAGCTGATTGAAAGAACCAAGTGGACGTGCTAATCTTGCCCTGACTGGCTTTCCATCCTCAGCCCACGAGGAGAACCCTCTCTAAATGCCCTGAGAAGATCAAAATCACCCCAAAAAGGTATTTATACAGACCTCTTTGGATCCAATCAGTTAATCAGTTACCAGGAATTATTTATTATCAATCAGACACCGTGTCATTGTTGATCAAGTGCTTATATGAAGATAAGCAAGTGATTTATGAATTAGTCTATAGTTGTATTATTTACCCTTATGAACACATCAACCATTGAAGTTTAGTCAAGCAATCTACCCCATCTGCTCTGAAACCCTCCCAATTATTCCAGGATTCTCGTTGTAAAGTGCTCAGAGTGAGTGTTACCCTTCCTGTCTTGGCCATTTGAGCTTTTAAGCCCGGCCATTAGTGGAATAAGTCCTTTCTAAGGCACCCATCTTTATTCCAAGGTTCTTAAACTTCCTAAGGAGGACCCTTGAAGAGAGGTTGCTAGTCTGTAAAGATCCCCAGTAGTATAATACTGTGGCCCCTCTTTTATATTATATTGAAAACCTTTTATTAACAAACAAATTGAACCTTGCAAATGCTCTTATTATATCATTTATTTGAGCTTCTAAGTGTTTAATATTGGAATGATAATTATTTTTAACATTCCAGCATTTTCATCACTCTCTGTAGCTAAAGGACTGCAAGGTTCCTGGTATCAAAGAGCTAACAACTGGGGTTCTGGCCGGGAAATATCCTGAATTATTAATTTTTAATTATTTATTCCTTGGACTATTCTATTTATTTTATAAAAAAAAATAAGTTAACATACTTATAAAATATATTTTTGATCATTTGTTTCTCTAGTGGATCTTAAGACCAACGGAGAATTGATCAATTAATATTTGAACCTTATTGAAAAGAAAAAAGAATAAAAACTCCGTAACTTTGTCCCTGTTATTATAACTCCTGAGCAACAACAGGAGAAGTTGCTTTATTATAAACAGCAGGTTATAAAGGACAAAGAACTTGAGCTTGAAAGAATTATCACTTTCAATTCTTTATTAAGGCAACATAAGGAGGGGACGATTTATCCAAGGAAGCTTTATATTTATAAACTAAATAACCCTGAAGATAAAGAAAAATCCAAAAATAATAAAAGTGATTATTTTTTCTAAAAATATCATTTTAAAACGTAAAAATAAAAAAAAATATTAAACCTATATTGTTTTTGTTTTTATCCATCTCAGTTGATTTTTTTTTGGTGATCTCATTGACCAGGACCTCCTAGAGGATGTCCCAGACAGTGTACCATTGGACTTACCCTTGGATTAATCCCAGGATCTGATTGGAACTCACTCAGACCCCATTGGAATACCCCCTCAGGATGGTTGTGATCTCAACCAAGTGTTGGTACCCTTCAATTTAACTTGAAGTAAGGTAAAATATACATAAAAAAATTATCAAAAATATCAAACACACAAAAAATATCATTTTTATATTTTTGAAGTCTTTTTCAAACGTTTTGACAAAAGAATTACTAATTTTTGTTTGGTTCTATGTATCAAAATAGCCGCAACACCCGTGCAACAGGTAGAGCCCCCTCATAAGGATCTCTGCTTGGAGGAACCCATGCGCACAAGGACTCCAGTCGACAGCGCGATGAGGGGACTCAAACCCGTAACCATTGCGTCAGGCAGGACAACAATGGCGATGAACGCGGCCACCAAATCTCCCAACAAACTGTTGGAGAACCAACCGTTTCCCACCAGCTTATCCCAGGAGGGTACAGGTCCTCCTACGCCACCCCAGCTTGAATCAACCAAGGAGGAAGGATTCAAAGTGTTAGTGAAAGAGAACGTGAGCTATTGGGAACAATTCAAGTTGGCTCAGACCCAGCAGGATCAACCAGGTATGAGAAAAGCTATTTCTCTGGCAAAGAAATCTCAGATTTTTCTGCAAAGGTTGATCCCAAAGAAAGAAGTAGAAGGCTACATGCAGAACTGGAATCCTTGGGATCAGTTAGATTCCTTAAAGGGAAAGGACCCCAAAAAGAAGAGGTCCTCAGCCCATCAGAAGTTAAGGAACCCAAAGGATTGGGACAAAATAATATCCTTAGCCCAGAAGTGGAAAAGGGTGTGCCACAATTAGATGTAGAAGCTCTTAATAGATTTTCTGTAAATGTGTCTCACAATTTTACCATTGTTAGCCAATGCTTTGACAAAATTTATCAACAATTGGACAAATTGAGTTCAAGTATTTTCAGAGTGATTGACATCAGTCGCAGATTATGAGAATTGATGAGTTGGAAATACAAAAAATCGACGATAGTATAAAAGCTATTAAGTTAGACCTGATGAAACATATTGATGATAACAAATCAATTCTTCAGGATGATATTCTTGCAACCATAGACCAGCTTAATGAAGAAGTTAAGAAAACCAGTCCTACTTCTTCAGCTCATCTGATTAAAAAAATTGACTTATTAAGCAATAAAATTCATTTGGAGTTAGGTATGATTAAGAATGATCTCAGAGATCTTAAGATCAATTCACTAACTTTCTGGTCATTTACCTAGGAGAAAATAGACCTGCCATGTTCACCAGTACTCCTAGTGTTCCTCCCAGAACTAGGATAACTAGGAATGAGTCTTTCAGACCCAGTCCTACTCCCGAAATAGAACAGGCTTTGAAGCTACTTCCTCCATCACTGAATGGCCTAAATTCTCTGTAGAAGGAGAATACAACCACGTTAGTTTCATTAAATTTATTGACTATACTCTTTCTTCTTATGAGCTCCCTGATGCAATAGCTGTGGTAAGATTGCCCAGACTATCTGAAGGGGTAGCTCTTGATTGGTTTATCAATAAAAGAGAAGAAGTTGGATCTTTATCCTGGAATTCTTGGAAAGAATTGATCAAAGTACAATTTGGTACTAGGATTTGGAAAAGAAAGATGATGAAAACTTTTGAAACTTCCCATTTTGATCAATCCAAGGACAAACCTCATAAGTGGTTCTTAGAACAGAAAAGGAGGTTAGACTGTTTCTACCCTGATGCTGATAAAGAAGAAGTAAATGAAAGACTCCTCAACTTATTTCCTGGGAAAATCAACCACAGTGTAAGTTGCAGGATGCCTATGTATTCAGATCTTTCCACCTTAATAGGTGTATTGGAAGAGACTATTGATATGAATGGTCTTGATAAAAGGGTCAATAGACTCCCCAGGGAACAAAATACTAGGAACAGGGAAGAATACACTGCCAAAACTAAAGATTCCCCTGCTACTAATCCATCTACCTTGGAAGTCAAGAAGACTCCAGAATCAAAGGAAAAAGTATGTTGGAACTGTAACCAAACAGGACACATAAAACCTGATTGTCCTCTACCTAGGAAAATGATTAATCTTATTGAAGGAGAAGGGTATTTCAATCCCAACCCTCACCTTGATGATACTGATGGATCACTCTCTGATTGTGATGTAATGATCACTAACCCCATCAATGTTATTGAAGGTAGTATTGAGTCTTCACTGGAAATAAATTCCATCAATGAGGATTCTAACCTACCTCAAAAATGGAATCCCAACATGAAGATTCACCACATCTCTGAAGCTAAGGGCTGTTAAAATGCGGATGCACTCAGGTAATGTGCATAAGAGTGTTTAATGCAAATGGGATGGAAAAATGGGCCTCCACGGTCCATTGTACATCCCGTGGGCCATGTGGGCCTATGTGGGTGTTATTCTTTTTGGGAATTTGGGCGCGGAAACACGTTTTTATGCTCTTTAGGGACGGAAAATTTGCCTTTTGGCTTGTTGTATCATGGGCTTCCAAGAGGACAATCTTTTTTACTTAAGGAGCCCTTCTCCCTGCTGTTTTCCATCCATTCATTCATCATTCCAATCAAATTCATCCAAGATATCGCCCCATTGTGAGAGCCCCTTTAGACAATATTGACACCCAGTGTCCAGCATTTCTTTTGGTTTAAGTACTGCTCATTTGCCTAAGCTAATTGCTGGCCATAATTCTAACAAGGCCTTGACTTTCAAACCTTCTACCGGTAAAAGTTACACTTCAGGAAAAACATGCTATGCTACTGGTCTAATCCAAGGTTCCCCTGTTAAGTTACTTCTAGAAAGTGGAGCATTTTGCTCTTGTGTTGGTTCAACTTATCTGGAGAAACAAGACCCAAACTGGAAACTGAACTTATTACCAGTACCTCAGGATAATTTCAGAAGTTGTAATTCTTCTCTCAATGCTATTGGAATATGGTCTTCTGATATCATACTCCCTCACTCTAAAGGATCACTCAAACTGAACATTGAATTTGTAGTGCTTCAAAATGGAGTATGTGATTACTTTATTCTTGGAAATTATTCTCTTTGCTTGTATGGTATAGATGTCTTCCAAAGCAAGGGTAGATACTTTACTATAGGAGTAGACTGGAGCAAGAAGTTCCAAATATGCCATGTTAATTCTCAGACTTCTGATTCAACCTATGAGAAACACTTGGTAAGTTTTAACCAAGAATACCTCTCTCAAGAAGCTTTGAATTCCCTACTCTAGGAAGGAAAAAAATGCGACATCATGGAAATTTTCTTTGAAAATCAGTGAGCTTTCTGTACCAAGGATCACCCCATTGGTAATATCAAAGGACATGAAATGATTCTAACTTTAACCATTAAACCTCCTACCCACCAAACCTCAGTAGACCTGCTTACCCTTCTTGTCCAAAATCTAGAGCTGCTCTGGAAACTCATATCCGGGAATGAGTTGACTTAAAAGTCTTAAGGAAAGTAGGAAAAAATGAACGAGTGGACATTACAACCCCAGTAATCTTAGACTAGCATAATGATAAGTCAAGAATGGTTGGAGAATTTAGAATACCAAAAATCTGATTACTATCCTATTCCAAGGATTCACCATGCTCTGCATAACCTCTGAAGGCTAAATATATCACTACTATGGACATGCTGAAGGTTTTTCACCAAATAACTATCAGCCTTGGTAGCTGGAAATTCATGAGAATTATCTGTCATTTGGGAATTTATGAGTATCTTAGGATGTCTTTTGGTAACAAAAATGCTCCTTCTAATTTTTGAAGGATGATGGACACATTTCTAGGATGATTCATCAGACAAGGATGGATGATGGTGTAGATTGATGATGTTATCACTTACTCTTATAATTGGGATACTCACAGGGAGAAAGTAAGGCTAGTACTCAGAGCTATCTTTTCTGTGGGATTAAAGGTATCAATGAAAAAGTGCAACTTTGGCTATGGAGAACTAAAAGCCTTAGGACACATTGTCTCTGGACTAACATTACCTGCTGACCAAAGCAAGATAGCAGCCGTGATTAACAGGCCCATGCCCCAGAATAAAACTGAACTTCTATCTTTTATCAGCTTCTTCTACTACTATAGGAAGTACTTACCAAATTTTGCTCATCAAACCAAGTTTTTTTGTGAAATTTGCAACAACCCCACCTTGTTTGAAATTACTCATGATAGAGTCAAGAACTTTGAGGAACTCAAGATGGCTATGGCATCAGCTTCAGTAATGATTCAGCCAGACTATTCTAAACCTTTCAAACTCTATACAGATAGAATTATAGATGGGCTAGGAGATGCTTTACACAAAGAAGTCATAGAGGATGAAAAACCAGTGTAAAAACCTAGAATCTTCATATCCAGAAAAGTGAAAAACACTGAGAAAAGGTATGGTGCAAGTCAAATGGAATTTCTTGCCTTAGTATGGGCTCTGGAGAAACCCCATTACTACTTGGACGGCACCAAGTTAACTGTGATTACTGACTCAAATGCTATAAGGACATTGATGAAAATGAAGACCCCGAGTAGGCACATGTTATGGTGCCAGATAGCCATACAACAGTCCAGAGGTCAGATGACCATATTTCAACAAGCTGGTGCTAAAAATCAGAATGCTGATAGCTTGAGTAGGAATGATTTTCCCAATGATCCAAATAAACCTTCTTATGAACCAGAGGATAATCATATATTTCCTAAACTGAATATTAAAATACTTGATATTGAGGCTCCTATTCTTGGAATCCACATCTGTGAAATGGATGAATCTTTGTTCAACTCTGTCAAGGAGGCTTACAGCTCTGATATGAATACTCCAATCACCATCATTGAATGTAGTTCTCCACCATCTGAACCAATTGATAGTCAACCTGACCCTCTTCTGAAACATTAAAAAGCTGGAAGGTTCACCTTATGGGATTGTCTAGTATACTACAGGCACCAAAATTTGAGTGTCATAGTTTCAACTAAGATAGGCCATATCAAACATATCCTGGCTGAGTTGCATGATCACTGCTCTTTGAGCCACTTATCTACTGATAGGACCTTAGACAAGGTCACAAAAACTGCTTGGTGAATTAATTGGAGAGATTCCACTATCCAATATTTTACTTGTTGTGAAACTTGTCAGAAGTTCAATAGGACAACTGGGAAAATGTTTGGTCTTGTCAGCTTGCTACTATATTCAGAGCAAAACTGTCAAATAGTAACACAAAATACAAAAAATAAGAATACCTCAATTAACAAAGCAAGGACTGAGAAATCCATAAATATTATTACAGGAATGGATTCCTCACCCAAAATTAGGTAGGGTCACTCACTGACCCCACCCTTAAATTCCAAGTCCTTATATTTTATATATAATTAAAAGGAAAAGTACTGGAAATTACGACACCTGTGTTGCACTTTTTGGCCATTTTAATATTTCACCCGTTTTGTCACCTATAGGGTTTAAACTTAAAATTCACTCAGAATTGAGGTGTTGTGCATATTTTAGGAGTTACACGCGGAAATGTGTTATGTCACAATTCCCGCGCGCAGCCCCGCATCATTACATAACCCTACGTACTAGCAGAGGCAGGATCCCGCTTACTAGGGACCCGCGCGCAGCTAATTCTGCCACGCAGGCAGCGGATCCTACCCCGCGCGCATCTGTACTACTGATCCCCGCGCCTGGATCCGTTGTGACAACCATGTACCGCTCAGAAGAGCTACAACCTAGTTAGGGTTGCCTAGGATATGTAACAAAAAGACATATGCATTAATAATGATCTAAAAAGACCAAAACTTAAATAAAATTAATAAAAATAAAGTTTTAAACATCTTTTAATAATAAATCAAAGATCAAAGACTACCACATAAACCACAGACCTTGATCTTTGAAGACCACAAAACACTACAAGAAGTGTTCATAAAATTTATTAAAAATTATCTAAATGATCAGCAGATGACAGAAAATCAATAAACATCCACATCTGCACGCAATAAAGCAATATCAATATTACAAACAAAGGATGAGTACAGAATTATCAAATTTACGCCATAACTAATTAACAGATCCTGTGGCTAAAATAGTACAGAAATCCAGCAGATCTAAGGACAGCTGATTGATAGCACCAAGGAGACGTGCTAAACTTTCCCTGACTAGCTTGCCAGCCTCAGACCACGAGCAGAAACCTCTCTACGTGCCCTTAGAAGACCAACAAACATCCCAAAAAGGTATTTATGCAGACCTCTTTGGATCCATTATTCAATCAGTTTACCAGGAATTTATTTATTATCAATCAGACACCGTTTCATTGTTAATCAAGTGCTTATATGAAGATAAGCAAGTGATTTATGACTTAATCTGTAGTAGTATTACTTACCTTTATTAAACCAATCAACCATTGAAGTTTAGTCAAGCAATCTACCCCATCTGCTCTGAAACCCTTCCAATTATTCCAGTATTTTTGTGGTAAAGTGCTCAGAGTGAGTGTTACCCTTCCTGTCTAGGTCGTTTGTGCTGTTAAGCCCGGCCACTAGTGGACTAAGTCCTTTCTAAGGCACCCATATGTATTCCAAGATTCTTAAACTGCCCAAGGAGGCCACTTGAAGAGAGGTTGCTAGTCTGTAAAGATCCCCAGTAGTATAATACTGTGGCCCCACTTTTATGTTATATTGAAAACCATCTACCACTAAACCAATTAACCTTGAAACTGCTCTTATTAAATTATTTATTTGAGCTTCTAAGCATTTATTATTGGAATCATAATTATTATTATCATTCCAGCATTTTTATCACTCTCTGTAACTAAAGGACTGCAAGGTTCCTGGTATCAGAGGGCTGAAAACTGCGGGTCTGGCCGGGAAATATCCTTAAATAATTAATTTTCAATTATTTATTCCTTGGAACAGTCTATTTATTTTTAAAAATAAGTTAACATACTTATAACATATATTTTTGATCATTTGTTTCTCTTGTGGATCTTAAGACCAACGGAGGATGGATCAATTATTATTTGGGCCTTCTTAAAAATAAAAAATAAGAAAAACTCCGTAACTTTTTCACTGTTATTATAACTCCTGAGCAACAACAGGATAAATTGCTTTATCATAAGCAGCAGGTTATAAAAGACAAAGAACTCAAGCTTGAAACAATTATCAATTTCAATTCTTTATTAAGGCAACATAAGGAGTGGAAAATTTATCAAAGGAAGCTTTGTATTTATAAATTGAATAATCCTGAAGATAAAGAAAAACCCAAAAATAATAAAAGTAATTATCTGTTTTTAAAAAATCACCTTATCACATAAAAATACAAAAATATATTAAACTTATATTTTTTTTATCCATCTCAGTGGACTTTGTTTTTGGTGATCTCATTGACAAGGACCTCCTAGAGGACGTCCCAGACAGTGTACCATTGGATTTATCCCAGGATCTGATTGGGACTCACTCATACCCCGTTGGAATACCTTCCAAGGATAGTTGTGATCCAAACCAAGTGTTGGTACCATTGAATTTAACTCTAAGTAAGTTAAAATATTTATAAAAAAATTATTAAAAATATCAAATACACAAAAAATATTATTTTTATAAGTTTAAAGTCTTTTTTCAAAGTTTTGACAAAAGACTTACATATTTGTTTTGGTATTATGTATCATAATAGGCGCAACACCCGTGCAACTGGCAGAGCCCCCTCATATGGATCTCTGCCTAGAGGAAACCATATGCGCAAGGACTCCAGTCGCGAACCCAATGAGGGGACTCAAACCCGTGACCATAGTGTCACACAGGACAACAACGGCGACAACCATGGCCGCCAACTTGACCAATAGACCATTGGAGAGCCATCCGTCGCCCACCAGGTTATCCCAGGAGGGTAAAGGTCCTCCTTTGCCACCCCAGCTGGACCCAACAAGGAGGAAAGGGTCAAAGTGTTAGTGAAAGAGCACGTGAGCTATTGGGAACAATTCAGGTTGTCTCAGACCCCGGAAGATCAACAAGGTATGAGAAAAGAAATTTCTCAGGCAAAGAAATCTCAGATTTCTCTGCAAAAGTTGATCCCAAAGAAAGAAGTAGAAGGCTACGTGCAGAACTGGAATCCTTGGGATCAATTAGCTTCCTTAAAGGGGAAGGACCCCAAAAAGAAGAGATCCTCAGCCCATCAGAAGTTAAGGAACCCAAAGGATTGGGAAAACATAATATCCTTAGCCCAGAAGTGGAAAAAGGTGTTTTGCAATTAAATGTAGAAGACCTTAATAGCTTTTTTGTAAATGTGTCTCACAATTTTATCATTATTAGCCAATTCTTTGACAAAGTTCATAACCAATTGGACAAATTAATTTCAAGTATTTTTATAGTGATTGAAACTCAGTCTCAGATTATGATAATTGATGAGTTGTAAATACAACAGATCAAGGATAGTATAAGAGCTAGTAATTTTGACCTGATGAAACATATTGATGACAATCAATCAATTCTTCAGGAAGATATTCTTGCAACCATAAACCAGCTTAAAGAAGAAGTTAAGAAAACTAGTCCTACTCCTTCAGCTCATCTGACTAATAAAATTGACTTATTAAGCAACAAACTTGATTTAGAGTTAGGTATGATTAAGAATGATCTCAGAGATCTTAAGATCAACTCTACTAACTCTCTGGTCATTGACCTAGAAGAAACTAGACCTTCCAGGTTCACCAGTACTCCTAGTGTTCCTCCCAGAACCAGGATAACTAGGAATGAGTCTTTCAGACCCAGTCCTACTCCCAAAATAGAACAGGCTTTGAAGCTACTTCCTCCATCACTGAATGGCCTAAATTCTCTGGAGAAGGAGAATACAACCATGTCAGTTTTATTAAGTTTATTGACTATATACTTTCTTCCTACGAGCTCCCTGATGCAATAGCTGTGGTAAAATTGCCCAAATTATTTGAAAGAGTAGCTCTTGATTGGTTTATCAATAAAAGAGAAGAAGTTGGATCTTTATCCTGGAATTCTTGGAAAGAATTGATCAAAGTGCAGTTTGGTACCTGGATTTGGGAAAGAAAGATGATGAAAACTTTCAAAACTTCCCAGTTTGATCCATCCAAGGACAAACCTCATAAGTGGTGCTTAGACCAGAATAAGAGGTTGGACTGTTTTTATCCTGATGCTGATAAAGAAGAAGTCAATGAAAGACTCCTCAACTTATTTCCTTGACAAATCAACCACAGTGTAAGGTGTAGAATGCCTATGGATTCAGATCTTTCCACCTTAATTGGTGTATTGGAAGACACTATTGATATGAATGTTCTTGACAAAAGGGTCAATAGACCTCCATGGGAACAAAATACTAGGAACAGGGAAGAATATACCTCCAAAACTAAGGAATCCCCTGCTAATAATCCATCTACTTTGGAAGTCAAGAAGACTCCAGAATCAAAAGAGAAAGTATGTTGGAACTTTAACCAAACAGGACATGTAAAACCTGATTTTCCTCTACCTAGGAAAAGGATCAATCTGATTGAAGGAGAAGAGTGTGACAATCCTGAACCTCACCTTGATGATACTGACGGATCACTCCCTGATTGTGATCTAATAATCACTAACCCTATCAATGTTATTGAAGGTAGTATTGAATCTTCTCTGGAAATAAATTCCTTCAATGAGGATTCTAACTTACCTCAAAAATGGAATCCCAACATGAAGATTCACCACATCTCTGAGGCTAAGGCCTTGACTCTAAAACCTTCTGCCAGTAAAAGTTACACTTCAGGCAAAACATGCTATGCTACTGGTTTAATCCAAGGTTCCCCAGTTAAGTTACTTCTAGACAGTGGAGCCTTTTTCTCGTGTGTTGGTTAAGCTTATCTGGAAAAGCAAGACCCAGACTTGAAACTGAACTTAATACCAGTACCTCAGGCTAAATTCAGCAGTTGTAATTCTGCTCTCAATGCTGTTGGATTTTGGTCTTCTGATATCATACTCCCTCATTCTAAAGGATCACTCAAATTGAACATTGAATTTTTAGTTCTCCAAAACGGAGTATGTGACTATTTTATCCTTGGGAATGATTCTCTTTGCCTATATGGTATAGATGTATTCCAAAGTAAAGGTAGATACTTCACCGTAGGGGGAGTATCTACCTGTAACATCAAAGGACATGACATGATCCTAACTCTAACTATCAAGCCACCTTACCCACGTAACCTCAGGAGACCTGCTTACCCTTTAAGTCCAAAATCTAGAGCTGCTCTGGAAACCCAGATTCGAGTTGGTTGACTTACAGGTCTTAAGGAAAGTAGGCCATAATGAACAAGTAGATATTACTTCCCCAGTAATTATAGCTTGGCACAATGATAAGTCAAGAATGGTTAGAGATTTTAGAATGCTTAACAACTACACCCAAGCTCATTATTATCCAATTCCAAGAATTGACCATGCTCTACATAACCTGTCCAAGGCTAGGTACATCACTACCATGGACATGCTGAAAGGATGTTACCAAATACCTATCAGCCCTGATAGCTAAAAATTCATGAGGATTATCTGTCCTTTGGAAATTATGAGTATCTTAGGATGCCTTTTGGTATAAAAAATGCTCCTTCTCATTTTTAAAGGATGATGGATATTGTCTTAGGATTATTCATCAGAAAGGTATGGATGATGGTATTAATTGATGATGTTATCATCTACTCTGATCATTTGGATACTCACATGGAGAAATTAAGGCTAGTCCTCAAAACCATCTCTGCCGTGGGATTAAAAGTATCACTGAAAAAGTGTATTTTTGGCTACGGGGAACTCAAAGCCTTAGGACACATTTTCTCCGGACTAACCTTAGCTGCTGACCAAAACAAAATAGCAGCAGTAATGAATAGGCCTATGCCGCAAGACAAAACTGAACTCCTATCCTTCATCAGCTTCTGCAGCTACTATAGGAAATATTTACCAAAGTTTGCTCTCTTAACCAAAGGTTTGTATGAGATCTGCAACAACACCACCTTGTTTGAAATGAATCATGATAGATTCAAAAATTATGAGGAACTCAAAATGGCAATGGCCTCAGCTCCAGTACTGATCCAGCCAGATTACTCTAAACCTTTCAAGCTCTAAATTGATGCCAGCATGGAAGGGCTAGGAGCTGCTCTACACAAAGAAGTCATAGAGGAGGAAAACCAGTGGAAAAACCTATACTCTTCATATCCAGAAAGATTAAAGACGCTGAGAAAAGGTATGGGGCAAGTCAAATGGAATGTCTTGCCTTATTATGAGCTCTAGAGAAACTCCATTATTACCTGGAAGGCACCAATTTCACTGTGATTACTGACTGCAATTCTGTCAGAACCTTGATGAACATGAAGACCCCTAGCAGGCATATGTTGAGATGGCAGATATCTATACAACAGTACAGAGGACAGATGACCATAGTTCATCAAGCTGGAACTAAACATCAGCATGCTGATAGTTTAAGCAGGAATGCGTTACCCAATGACCCAAGTAACCCTGCCTATGATCCAGAGGATAATTACATCTTCCCTATCCTTAATATTAACAGGTTAAAAATTGAAGCTCCTATAATGGGCATCCACGTTTGTGAACTAAATGAATCATTGTTCAACTCTATCAAAGAAGCTTACAGCTCTGGCATAAAGACTCTGATCACTATAATGGAAAGTACCTCTGCACCTCCTGAATTGACCAATAGCCTACCTGAAGCTATCTTGAAAACATAAAAAGCGGGAAGGTCCACCATATGGGATGGTCTAGTATACTATAGGCATCAACATTCAAGTGTCATTGTCTTAACTAAGGACGACCATATCAAACATGTTCTGGCTGAGTGCCATGATAACTGCTCATCTGGCCATTTATCTACTGATAGAACCTTAGATAAGGTTAAACAAACTGCTTGGTGGGTGAATTGGAGAGGGTCCACTATACAGTATGTTACCAGTTGTGGAACTTGTCGGAAGTCCAACAGGACCACTGGGAAACAGTTTGGACTACTGCAAAGGATTTCTGAACCCAAGAAAAGATGGGAAATAATCAATATGGACTTTGTGACTGGACTATCACCAGGAGGAGCCTATTCCTACAACTCAGTCTTAGTCATTGTGGATAGGTTCTACAAGAAAGCAAAGTTCCTACCTAATCACAAGGAAGACACTGCTATGGAAGTTGCCTTATTATTTTGGAACAGAATTGCTGATGTTGGAGTTCCCAAGATTATTATAAGTGACAGAGATCCTAAATTCACCTCTGAGTTCTGGAGGAATCTACATGATATGCTTGGAACCACCTTAGATTTCTCTACCGCTTATCACCCTCAGACGGATGGATTAGCTGAAAGGATGATTCAGACCCTGGAAGACATGCTCAGGAGATTCTGTGGCTTTGGACTAGAATACAAGAATTCTGATGGTTATTGCCATGATTGGGTTAGCCTTTTACCTGCACTGGAGATGGCCTACAACAGTAGCAAGCACTCTACCACTAAGGAAGCACCTTACATACTGGGAAGAGGATGGATTCCTAGGTTACCCAAGGATAACCTTAAACACCAACTAACCAACATTCACCCTACATCACTTGATTTCTGAAGAGTTGAAGAAAGACTATATTGCCGTGAGGGATGAAAAGGTAATGGTATGCTATGGAGGAGCCTGATGAGGAGGAATAATAAGGCTACAAAGAGCCAATAGAGAGGGGATAATTCTTGTATAGTCAAGAGGAACTGATCTGATGAGGAGGAAGGGGCACTCCGGTATTGTTGACTGGTAATCAGATGGGTTTCATTCATGGTCCAAGGGTAGGACTAGTATTTAAGCACAACTAGAGAACCCCAAAGGGGGCCTAAGGCAGCAGGTTAAGGACAACTAGAGAGCCCCAGATGGGGCCTGAGGCAGGGTTAATGATATAATGAAAACAGAAAGTTAGAAGTAAAGGTAACTAAATATGTTAGTTACAGAATAATAACAGAAAAAGAAAACACACCACCTGAACTGACAAATTTAAGAACCAATTTGAGACCAATGAACATTTCAGAGATTCATGAGAATTGAGAAGAGAATATGAGAATGAGAGATATTAGATTTGAGAAAGGATGACAAGACACCACCTTGTCAGCATATGAGATGGGGAATGAAAGCCTATTTTAAGAGGAGCAACTAGGACCTCAGGCATAGTTTCCTAGCATGATATGGGAGAATAGCATTACTATTTTAAGAGGAGCAACAAGGACCTCAGGCATAGCTGCCTAGCTTAATGTGGAGGATGATATAATAATGATGATAATGGTGATGATCAGGGTAATGGTAATGGTAAAGCTAATATGATAGTGGTGGTGATGGTGATGATGATGGTGATGGATGATGGATGGGATGATGATGGTGATGGGAATGGTAATGGTGATGGTTTTGAAATGGATTGGTAGCAGTTTTAGGATAATGGTGGATGATGATAGAATATAATAGTAATGAATGTGATGGTGATAATGAAAGAGGGTGGAGAGCACAAAGCAGATATTATTGAACATAATGGATGAGAGGATTCCAACACACCAGCCTGTTCAATACTAGATGGAAGTTGTTATGATGTTGAGGTTGATTTGAATGTTGTTGATGGTTGATGTTGGTTTGTAGTGAGTCAATGATGGATGTATTGATGTTGGAGATAGAGGTAGTAGGGATGTAGCGGGTGAGGTGGATGAGATGGAGGGGAGCAAGCAAGTGTTTATGTAGCATGAGGAGTGGATGAGATGAAGCAAGGAGATGTAGCAATGAGTAATGTAGAAGCAGGTGGAGCAAATGAGATGGAGGAGATGAAGCAATAGGTGATGTAGTGTGCGGAGAAATGGGAGAATGGCAAGGGTGACAGTGAATATGGAAATGATGGAGCGATGGTGGTGAATTGATGTAGGGGATGGAGCAAGTTGGGGAAGTTGAGTGGAGCAATGATCGATGTAGCAGCAACGGCTTTGCAAGCGAGGGCGTAGGTTAAAATTGAGAGATGATCGAGGTCGCCATTGAGGTTGCCATTGAGGCAGCAAGAGAGGAGGCGGACGAGCAATGAAGCGAGCGGGCAAGGTGGAGATGCAAGCAAGAGGGAACAGCAATTAGTAGTAGGGAAGTGCAGTGAATGAATTGCAACAAATTTGCGATCAATGTGGAGGAGCAACCAAGAAGGAGGAAGGGTGGAAAGAGGAACCGCCAATGGCAATCGACCAGGTGGAGATGGAGGTGAGTAGCGATTGAGATCGCAAGCAAGGTTAAAGAGCAATCGGGGTGGCAGGATGATTGCGAGCGAGGACTAGCAAGGGTATGCCTTGAGGTGCCCATGGACCAAATTAAGGTAGCAATGGACAAGCGAGGAGGAGAGGGAGAAGTATGTCACAGATGATGGAGAAGGGTGATTGATGCCTCCAGCAAGGAGACAATAGAAAACCAAGTAAGAAGTTGTTGAGAAGCGGATGAGGTTGTGACCAAGGTGGAGTTGGGCGGCAATTGAGGTCATGATGGAGATAGCAAAGCTGGTGCAAGAGCAAGGGTGAGTAAGATGAATTTAAGATGAGGTCGCAATTGAGTGTTGCAAATTGATGCAGCCAGCGAGGTTGCCATCAAGGTAGCAAGACAAGAGGCAGAGGAGCGGGGAGGAGAGTGCGAGGTGGATAGGATGGTGAGCAGAGATTGATGTTGCAAGCGAGATCGCCATCAAGGCAGAAAGGATGAGAAGGAGGTAGCAAGTAAGAAGTCGTGAGGTGATAAGAGTGCAAGCGATGTGGAGATTGGCAGCTGAGGGAGGATGCGAGTGATGTGGGGAGAAGAGTTGGCTGGTGGAGCATCCAAGTTGATGTTTAATGAACCAGGATTACTGCCAATCAGAGGCGATGATGAAGGATTATTGAAGGGATTCAAGATCAAGCCAGGCAGATTGGGAAAGAATTGATGAAGACAACTGGATGGATTGGGAGCATGAGAGGATGAGTCCTTGAGATCTACCAAGTCAGAGGATTGATCCTTGGTTCTTAACTTGGGGTCAGAGGGAGATTGAGCGGTTTGATCAGAAGGGACAATGGATGAAGGGAGCGAGCACAAGGTCGGATTGGAGAGAGGAAAATGGGCGCGAGCGAGATGATCTGGATGTTGGAAGAGGACAGGTAGATAGTTGAACAAATCGCGCGCAAGTGGGCAAGGGATCAAGAGCCGGACGGGTTGACAGCAATTGACTGGGCAAGCGCAAGATCGGATTGGCAGGAGGCATTGGTGGAGGGAGACGGATGTGGATGTGGATGTGGGTGATGTGGATGTGGACAGATTGGCGGGACAGAGTGCAGGTTGGAAGACAACGGCGAGGTTGTTGGAGGTCATGAGATTCTTATCGGATCAATTGGCAAAGACGGCCAGAATATCGAGTAGGTAGAGGTTGAAGGAGGATAGGATGGGTTTTGTGAATGGTCTCCACCACTTTTGTTTGGTGGCAGGAGCTAGTTCTGAGATGGCAGATGACATGATGGAGATGTGGATGAGGATGTGGATGAGGGTGGTGGTGGTGGGTGAAGAGGATGGTGATGGAGGATCAAGAGATTGCACCGGAGATGAGGGGGATCAAGGTATCACAATCAAAGGATAACAATTTGGATTCCGAGTCATTGAATCTCAATTGAGAGGGTAGCAAGTCAAGGAGTGAGGAACGGAGTGCGTCGTAACCCAACATTTAGATTGCTTGAGAGGGTATCAAGATCAATAGGGTTGGTCCTTTATCTTCTCATAGCAAGCCGATTCCCTCTTGATGGACAATTTGAAGGAGGGTGTTGAGGATCCCAGGGGAAGGGAGTTGGATTGAGTGATGATGATGAAGAGGAAGAAGAGTGGGATGAGTAGGAGATGATGAGGTGAGATGGTTGACGTTAAGGGATTTGATTGTAGATGGCCAAGTAGTTGGATCAAGACTGGGAGGGTTCAGATAAGGATCTCTGATGACTTGACAGCAAAACATTCAAGCTGAACAATGGGAGAGGGAGGATGAACCAGCAAGTTTGGGAGTTCCAGGTTTGATTTGAAGGATTGTAGGATGAATGGACTTGGAGGAAGACATGAGATCTCGAGAGGAGTGCTATTGGATGACATGGAATGGATAATGAATGATCCAATGAGAGATGTAGTAATAGGAGTTGCAAGGCTGAGCAGAAAATTGGCAAAGGGGCGAGATGGGTTGAGAAGATAATGATAAGTAAACCAGTTGGAACAAAGAAGTTGACTTGATAGCTTAGTGGGATGAGATTTTGGCTTTTAACCGTGAAGAGTTGAAGAAAGACTATCACCATGAAAAAAATGGCAGCACCTGCCGGCAGGTGTAGCACCTGGGTTTGTGATTGAAACCTGTTTTGACTTTGTTAAGGTTTTGGATTCAAACATCAAATTGATTTCTGGATGAACTCAGAAGATTCATGCAGAATATTTATGCAATGCATAGATTGAATTGAAATGCATTACATAAAAGGAAGGATTGAGAATTCTTCATTTAACTTTAAGACCATACTTTGATTGAACAACTTTTCAGCGGTTATGATTGGAATTGTACATCATGGGCCACAATTTCCTATAGTAAAAAGTTCCAAAATGAGAAGAATCAAATTTTTAGATAATGATCATTTCAAATAAGTGTTGCAAACAGAGATTTCCAATTTTCTGTTAGGATTGAAGCTTCAGTTTTCTGAGATTAAATCTCATTCCTATTTTTGAATTCTGTACCTTATACATGTGTTTTAGATAGAAATGTGACACAATACCAATTCCTCTGATTTCATCTTCTACCAATATCTAGTACAATAAAAAATGAGTGCATGTATCTTTTTATATTTCCTCCTGTTTTGTAAGGAAATACCAGTCAGAAAAATCAATAATGACAGTTCTCCAGAAATTAGTATTTTTGATATCAACTTACCAAAGAGTCAATTGCCACAACACAATAAACATCCTTGGAAGTTTGTTCTTTTTTTGCTTCATAAGCCATGCTTGCCACAAAACCTAATATGTGATCTTGATGTATCACAGATATTGATCCATCTTCTTTATAAACCATTTGAGCATTGAGATACTTGAGGGATTTCTTGAAGTATCAATTTTTTCCAAAGGAGAAAATGTTTCAACAATGAGGAAATATTGTGCACAGTTTTTTTCATGAAAGATGGACAATACCTTCCCCATCTCACAAGGGCCTTGATTTGATGGGGATGAAAAGGAAATCTGAGAATTACTTTTGTTGTAGCAATGGGGTGTTATGTGATGACCATGGAAGAGCATTGATTTGCAAGGCAACCACTCCAGTTGGTCCCATGGCAAGACATTGTATGTTGAGTTATTTTCAATGAATTTTTTTAATTTTTCTTCTTCCAAAACATTCATCTCCTTTTTAGCCCTTGAAACATCACCTGTCTTGGAAGAGTAGAACAGACTTTCCAGATCTGGGAGTTGGTCAGAATTGATTCCCAAAACATTCCAGTTGGATCCAATTTGTTCAACCAAGCCTTGAAGTTTGGCCCTTTCAAGGAATCCATTAAAGAGGGACTTATCAAGGAAACCTCAAAATTAAAAAAACAATCAGTTCAAAGTGTGCCATCAAGAATCTACTTTTGAGAAATCTGGGTTACCTACTTGTATTTTTATTTTTTTTAACCAAGGTCAAGATGTGATTTAGCCTTTCTCCTGACCAACATGAAAATATTGAGGGAGGACCATAGAGCTTGATCATCTTAGTCATATGCTGAGAGAAATGAATTGTTGGCTTGGGTTTAATTTCAGTTCCCCAATGTAGCAATAATTCCTCCTGGTAAGCCAAAATTAATTCATCCAATTGGGCCAACTGGGCATCTGTAAGTTGATGTGACATGACCAAGTTGATAATACCAACTAGTTTGGAGGTAGTTGAGATAAGATTTTCCTCCCGTGAGCCATTGGTTGTGATCCACTTCCACCTTGGGATCAAAACAAGAACTACATGAATGGTGTAAAAAATCAACCATTCAGCAGCCTTAGGAGTACCAGCTGCAGGTAAACCTATGTTTTGGGGCAACCTAGTAATCCAAGAAGGAAATTTAATTGAAGTGGTACCATCTTGAAGAATTTTGAGTTCATCAGGAGTAATGCACAATTGATTTGATGTAATACTTGTTTCTTCTATTAATGAACCTGCAAGATGTGGATTGCTTTGATCTTCAACAGAGAGGTAGGAGCTTTCTTGCATGGAACTTTGAATTCTCTTCCCAGATTTATTTTGACTTCCTGATTTACTTTCAATAGATCTAAATGTATTTCTTTCTGGTGAGATATATTTTTTCTTTCCTTTCTCCTTGAATTTGGCCAGGGATTCATGTGAGCTGTTTGTTGATGTATTCCCAAGAAGCCTTGGAGACCGGCAAACAGTTGGTTGAAGGAGTTGAGATTCAGAATATTCCCAACTTCTTGAGGAGCTGGGAGGATAAAGCCCTGGGATTTTCTGGACTACAACAATTGGTACTGAAGTTCTTTGTTGCATACTTGACGGGCCTTCTTGCTGCTTATTTGCCCAATTCTGAACCTTTTCAATTTGATTGGGAGGAGAATCTTCCAGGTGTGCTTGAGAACTATCTAAAAATGTTTGAATTCTTTTTTGGGTTACTCTTTGGGAATTTTCTGGTGACAAAGTCTGCTTTTGTTTGAATCCATATTTGAGGCTGCTAACATGAGTGATTGTTACACTTCTTGGGTGAGCAGTTTGCCTTCTTTCCAATTTTTGAATAAATTTTCCAGCCTGGATTATTCCAAGGCAGGTAATGCTGTAATCCCGTAGCATTCCCAAGATAAATGTATGCATTGAGTCAATTTTTGTCATATTTGTTGGTTCCCAGTAAGGCAGAGTTTGGAAAATTGTGTAGCGGGCACCATGTAGCTTGAGAATTTTGGTTTTGTCATTCAATGATTGAGCATTATTCCAATTCTCTGCCCATTTGATGTGATCTTGATTATCTTTCACTGGCCAGGTCTCCTTTTTGTTATTCCGGATGTCATTCAGGTTGAGGTTGCAGTGGGAGCAGAAGATTGTTGCTGAATGTGGAGCAAATCCACCCATTTTACGCAAGGCAGGTGTATCACCAATCAGAGGCAATATCACAGAATGTATTACTCTTCCATTAGGGTATTGATTGGTTTTTGTGTAGTATACTCCTTTCCAAAGATCCAGTAGTTCACAAAAAAGAGGCTGGAGTAGATTGTTCAGTTGGAATGAAGTAGATTCCTTGGGTTTTGGTGTGAATCCATACACAAAAAGATTGTGTGGCTTGTAGCGGACACTGGGTGGAAGGTTGAAACATATTAAGAATATTACACCAAGAGAGATGCTTTTTCCACTGGTCTTTATTCCATGGGGATTCATCCAATCAATGTAAATTCCAAAGACCAGGTTACCTGCTTCAGCTGTATAAATATGATTGTTTTGATCCTTGAATTCTTTCCACATAGTTCCATCCCAAATATCAGAAAGTTTAGTGGGATTACTGCCTTGATGCTTGGGCGGTGCCTGTAGTAATTCTTCAAACCAGGGGAGCATTAACTGCCTAGCAATCCACTTCTTGAGCAATTGGTGTCCAAACTGCTTCAGAGGATAAAATTTATATTTGTTCTTGTCTTGATGCCAGAGTTTGGATCCACATGCAACAGGCTCTCCAGCTATTGAGTTAACAATATTGTGGCATTTTGGATGATGCCTGGTTTCTTGATTTTCTTCACTAGAATGGTTTTCTGAAGGTGCAGGTGCTTCATCCAAGGTATAGAGTTTGTAACAATTTTCACAACAGACATTTTCAACTAGATCATTTGTAATTGAAAATCTTTTTTTCAATGTTGCAAGACTTTTAGGTATTTCACCTGAATAGTTGGGCTGGCCAGTGATAATTGAGTTAAGGCAAATTTTCTCATGCTCCATCTTGATGTATTTCTGACATACATGATCACCAATGTTTTCCTCAATACTTTGGTGAAGGATTTGTAGTGATGAGATGAGGGCACTGGGAGTGTGATAGAGAAATTTAGGAGGTTTCATTCCAGATGTATTGTAAGTTTCCATATTTTCTGGTGGAGACTGTTGTATTTCATGACAGGGAGAATCTCTTCCAGGGTTTGACTGTGCATGGCCATCTTCAATTGATGGCTTTGTTGTGCAAATTCATAGGAAAAATGAGAAAATGTCCACTAATTCAAGTAAAAATGAAGGAATATATTTTGAAGAAGATTTTCACTCACAGTCCTGATGTTTCCTTGTAGTGGTTCCCTTGTTGGAATTATTGTGGTAGTGAATTGGGTAATTTTTTCTGTCTTTTGTTTTTAAGTTGGGAATCCATGAGACCTTATCAGTTATTCTTCTCATATTGATAAATGCATGAGAAAATCAGTCACATACATTGCTACAATCATTTGATTGCAATATATGAGTTTGATGTGCTCTTCTAGACCTCCCAACACCATGGTATAGATTCCTTCCATGTTCAAATGTCCTTTGAGAACATCTGGGACATTGGCATATCCAAAGGTTTTCAACTCTGGTAGTGTGCGCCATTGCTCTAATAATTGTTGTATTTTGGGATAAGTCAGGTCTTAGAGGATGTCTGAAATTTATTGATTCAAAGGGAAATGAATATGAATCTTGATAAAATTTTTAAATCAATCCTATACCTCCTGGTTAGTTTAAGTATTCAAAAATGACAAATTTTCTACTGTATCCATTTTGAATATTCATATTCTGAGCAGGGGGAAGGACTTTAAGGGAAGATTTTCTATTTTGGAGAAGATTTTGAATCAATGTACCATATTAACTGCTCATGGTTTGCCCATGTAAAATAAATGGGCCGTCCTTGAGTGTTTGACTCTTAATTCAAAGTAAAATCTCTCTATGGAACATCCTGCATCTCATCTTAAAATTGATTATATTCATACAAACCCATGATTTGAATTCAAATCGGGGTATTGAAGGATGATAATTTTGCAATTTTTGATGAGGAAATTTCTAAAGCCTAGAGTTAGTGTGGTTTTCCAAATTATAGAATTCACATGAAACAATATGTATTTTGGATAAATTTCCTTCTTAAAAAGATATTTGAGCATGTTGAACCAATGATTTATTTTAACATGACAGCAGTTCATTGAGAAAATGCTTTTTGGGTGTTATGATTACAAAAAATGTTTATGTAGCTGTCCCAAAGAAGGTGTATCAAATGCCAAGTATTCAGAGTTTTTCAATGGGATTTGTCATGCTGTACACACTTGGATTTTGGTTTTTCCCACTCTTAATTTAATTTCTGTCTGCATTTGAAAATTTGCTACAAATTGATTTATTTGGAAATTTCAAGTGGTTAAATGTGGCATTCATTTTTATAACTCAAGAAACTTAGGCAGAACCCACATCATTTATTCTCCTAGATCCAGTTAATCTAGCAATACATATGATTACTAGTTTCAAGTTAAAAATACAAGGATTGAATGGGCAGAGACACATTCACTACTGAATAAAACTATCAAAAAGGCTAATTTCTAATCCAAATATTTTCCTCAATTTTGTTTAGAGCAGAAATACAGACAATACACTTTTCTAAATACTCTCAAGATGTTTGGGTGGTTTCCATTAATCTTGAGGGCTTGGAAACTTGAGTTCTAAGAAAAGAAACTGCCTCTGTGAGATCAACTTCTGGAAGTAAACTCAAGGCTCTTTTTTCAACTGGAGTTATATCCTGCAGGGCTTCTTCACTAATCCAATTTTGAGGTATTGAGGTAGGAAAGGAAGGTGGGTCCTCACCTCCTGTTGAATTTTTGGGTTTTGCAAGACTACTAATTTTTGATCTTCTTTCCCTCTTGATGCGTGGGTTTTTGCCTAGTTGGATGTATGCTTCATCAAGGTAGTAATAAATTTGGGATATATTTTGAGCCCTCCAAATATGGGCATAGTTGAATAATTCTTCATCTTCACCCTCAACATCAGAGATGAAACCACTATCCAAAAACAGAGCAGAAGTCTTGGGGAAAGAGTTCATCATTTCCAACTCTACAGCAGTTGTCTTCCTGATTTCCTTCTTGGTATTCTGTATTTGAAAAGATCATGAGCAGTTAGTCATTGTACAAAGAGAAAAAATTCCTAATAATTGATTTGGCCCACTTTCTTCTTGTTTAAGCTTTGAGATGCAGAAAACTGTGATTTCCTGCTCCTGGAGCCCCCTTCTGCCTTGTTTTCCTTCTTCCAAAGAGCCTTCTTTGATACAAGCCAACGATTGATTATGGCAACCCTGTTGGCTGGGGTGTTGTCATTTTCTTTTATTGAATAAGAAGCAGTGCCCCCAGGTTCATGGAACATCTCCCATGCTCTGATGATCATTGCAGTCAGGGAGGAGTTCCAGCTAGATGATGGATTCTGTTCCCAGTGGTAGGTACATCTAGAAATGCCAGAATTAAGGATTAGGGCATGGGCATGGGCTATCCATTTCTCATCATGAGAGTGAATTTGGCTCATGGAAGTGGTTTCTAAGGGTTGAGGGGTTTAAGAAATCTTTTGTTGTAATTGGCGCAATGCATCCTTCTTGACAAGTTTGAGCTCCTTTTCCCATATTTCTGGATTGGAGTTGTATTGATTTGGTTGACCAGTGTTTGATGATATAGCATCATTAATGGATGCCTTCTTCCTTGCCATATGATTTTTCAGAGATGCAAGTTCGCCACCAGTTGGAGGATTCGGAAGCTTGTTGTTGTTGGAATCCATTCCAATAATTGCTTTTGTCCAATCAAGTAAGGATTTGGAAATACCACTTGAAGATGGGGGGATCCCAAGATTACGTTCATGTTGAGATATTGAATATTTTTCTTGAGCCAAACGTTTTTTATTCTTCTGGTGTTGATGGGATTAGGAAATTTTTTGTGAAATCATAAAGTAGGATGGAGCGGCAGAGTTTTCAAATTCATCCTCTTCCTCAACAGCTTCCATGTTGAATTCGTCATCTGGAAGAGGGACATTTGATGCCTCAGCATATGATGGTTCTGGGTTGACTGAGATTTCTTTATTTTTTTCATATGAAATGTAAACCAGGATTCAGTCTTGGGTTTGTATCATTGTGAGGTAGATCATAGACTGCAGGGATAGTTCTTACCAGGTTCCATGTCTAATTTTCCAATTTGGGTCCAAGATTAAAATTTTTCTGATTTGGTGGTTTTGTATTGATTTTCAACAAACTGATAAAAAGGAAGTCAGAATTTCTTTCTTTGACCGTCTGAAAATTTTCAGAAATTGAGGTATTATATATTGTGATTCCCCTTTGTTCCCAAATTTTTCTTCCCAGTGGGCAAAGGGTATGGACATAAGTATGTGGGTAGATGGAAGGAAGGCTTTAACCAGGGCTTAGTTCAATGATTAATCACAATTAATCATGAAATAGGAAAAGAGACCCTGTGGCTTCCATCTTGCTCAAAAGGTTTTGTTGTTGTTTCTTGTATTCATGCATGATGAACACAAAAATACTGGTATAATGCAGTAAAATTTGAGTTATTTAATTTTTTGGATTGCTGAGGATATATATGAAGGTAACACTATTGATTTTCATGTTCTGAACTTCCAAAATTTAAGTCCATAAAAAACATCCTTGAGAATTATGTGGCTCAGAAAAGATTTTCATTCCTGTATCCATGGAATTGACCAAAAATATTTGAATGAGAATCAACGAACAAGAAAAAAACTCAATTGGAGAATAGCTGCAGTTAGAATATATTAAGATGCATTTTTTTGTATTATAGACTCAAAATTACTCCCTTCCAGTTTCATTTATTTGGATGGATTAAAAATTGAATGTTATCTCAAGTAAAGATGGATGGGACAGGAACAACTTGAAAACGTTCATATATTCTTGCCTTTGTTTTGTAGGATGATTTGAATTGTATTGTACTCAGAAAGATGACTCTGGAAACCACACTTAGCCAATTTTAGAACCGGAATTCACATTGGTCTGGATTCCTTTTTTGGAAGGTAGATTTTGGGAATCTGAATGATGAGTTAATGTAATGATCAAGCTTCCATGCCAGATTCTGAATGGTTCAAATTCTTGTGCATAAGAAATTTCAATTTTCCCCTCATTTTAAGAACTGATCAAAACTACATATGCTCAGATCATATGACACCATTGAAAACAGCCATGGAAGGAAATGCATTTATTTCAATTTCAAATTAGTGAAAATGCATGAGTTGAATTCTGGAGATTTATAGGAAAGAAGCCATGGGACTTCTTGCTTACTGATTGGTTGTACCCTATTACTAGAAACAAAATAAATACCTCGGATTTTTCAATCATTTTCCCAAACAGTTATATTGGCACTTTAACCACAGGATTCCTTATCTCATAGTTTACAAAATTGCAGATTTGTGAAATTTCTATGCATCAGAGTAAAATGTGGGTAAGCTGTATAAACTTCAATATATTGGGAAAAGTCTTGAACAACCAAAGGTGAAGGATCATGATAAAGCTACCCAGATTCTGGGCTTCAAATTACAAGAAAATCATTGCAGAAAGTCATAAAAGATTTGTATTTCTTGTATTTCTCAAGATAAGATTAACACACAATTTTTATTTTATATAAATACTTTCCAGTCTCAATGATTGAATCTGTCATAGAAATCAAGAAAGATCCAATGCCCTTGCTATCACTAGACCAAAATCCCTACATTTTCTCTTTGGAAATTAGGAATTTGGATTTTTAGGAATCAGCAAGTTATAATTTTCAGTCAATTGCTGTATAAGATATGTGATAAGAGCCTTTGATGGTTATAAAAATAATATTTCACTTTCTGGCCAAATCATGTCAAGAACTTGATATATTCCTAGGACTCACGTACCTCCATACAGCGAATTTTGAATCAATCAGTAAAAGCCTTTCGGTGCGTAAGGATCACTCAGCCCTTGATGCATTATGAAATTTACTGTATGCATGATTTTCAACTAGAAAATTTTGTTGTTGATGTGTATAATTCAAGAATCCCCTGTATCATTCACCTTAGCATGAATCAATTTCTTTTCTATTTTTCCAAATAAAAGGGCCTTTCTAAAACATTATATCTTTTATTGATTTCCTTCAAATTAGTCAATGATCACAAGATGAAATATTTATTGCCAGTCAATTGTTGAATTGCAGATGATTATACATGATTTTAACATTGTGTGTTGAGAATATGAACACATATATCCAAATGAAAATAACAGTGATTAGAATCAGTTGCATCAAACATTTTCTTGGATCTTGAATGGGCCGTTTCTTTTTCCTGGTAGGATGGTGCACTTGCCTTAAGTGCACCATCCCCCCAGAAATTGCATGAAGGGATTTTTTATTAATTTATTTAATTTTTGTATTTCTTTCCTAGTCCTGGTGAAAATATTTCTAAAGAAACCACATGGAGTTTGTTGCATGCAAGATAGTGCTTAGTGCCCCCCACCCCTCAATCAATATTACAAAATTTGGGGTAGGATGGTGCACTTATGCTAACTGCACTATTTTCCCACAAGAGTTACATTTATTTCTTAATTCAAAGAAATATATTCATTCAAAATTATGCTTCATCAAAAAGGAAAGTGTTTGAACTTCCTAGAAATTTGGTATTAAGCACAATCAAATGAAACTTGAGTACACATACATGATTAGGTTGGATGTTTTCTGATACTTACTCAAAGAATAAACAATATTTTCTGATTAATTAAAATGATTCAAAATTCTAATACCACATTTTGGTTATTCTTACAAATTTTGAAATTATTCATAATGTTAATGATTTTTGGCAGAGCCATATCCTCTGCATTTTTTCCTCCAAAAACAATTACCGGTATCGAAACAGAGGGTTTTTGCCCCCAAAACACTCTTTTTTGCTACCTCTTGTTTGAAGAAAAAAAAAAGTTGCCTTGTCCACCCAAAGATCACAAAAAACCATCTGATATATTCACATTGTCATTATCAATCTAATTAGGCACACATTTGTTTCAATAATTCCCACACCATTGAGATGTCAATCCTGGTCTCATAAATCATCTATGTGAGATCAGTTTAATGTCCATTGTTTCGATATTATCTTCACTTTTCCCCCTCATCCTGTTGTGGGATGAATTATCTTTCAATTCTCCTGGCTCAATTTGTGCGTTCTTCAAGAAATTGGGCTTGGGATGTTCCAGTTACTTCTTTCAGGGCTCAACTGTCATCAAGTCCAAAAATACTTGCATTATGATGTACTCTGATTTATCAATGTAAGTAGATGTACATGAATGTGCATTTTTAACAATCATGGATAATAATTTGGACAATAAGTCTCATAGTGCTTGCATATACAATGAATTTACATCTTTTTCTAAATTAATTGCTACAAATGATGAATTTATTACAGGAAGGTGGAAGGACTAAACCACTCTAAATAAATTACCAAAAAAACCATATGGCTTGACCAAAAAAAAAGCTTGTTTATGAAGTTTTTTAAAGATTCTGGGTCCTTGAGCTTTCTTTTGTTTGTCCTGAAAGCCATCAAGAGGGAATTTATACTAGTAGGAAACTTGAAAATAAAGTTGCCTACAAGGGGGGTGATTAAAATTGTTTAAAAAGATGATTCCTTTGTGTGGTTGTTTGTGGAAAATATGATTATTTTAACATGCACATTTTGAATTAAATGAACTTTTAATGATAGAATTAATTTTATACTAAAAAACCAATTAGATTAATCCTTTTTTGAGGCATGAACTTGATTTGAAACAAATCAGTGATGTCCCAATCAACAGCATCAAACATTGCACCAAAGGTGAGCCCTCTGCACAGAATATTAATGTACCTCTGATCAATTAGAAATGGAGGGACAAAGTCAGATTAGATTTTTCCAATTTAACTTGAGGTGTTCCCTCTGGGCTAAGAGGAAAATTTCTGGGGGGGTTCTGAAAAGCTTGGGTATCCATAATAAACACCAGGCCTTGATCATGTTTGGATTGGCTTTTTTTTGGAAAAAAATCCTTGACTGAAGAGGATAAGGAGAATTTTGAGAGGGATGGTAGGGCTTTGGTATGGTCCACATTTTTCAGCTTCTTCCAGATAGATATCATTATAATCCAATTTCCAGGGAGATGAGCAATTTGAAGATTTTTGAGGAAGGCTGGTTCACAGAGTGGATGATATCAATATCCTGGGTTTTGGTTGCCATTTGATGGAGTGGCATTGTTCCAAAATTGAACCCATGAACAGGTATACATGATTATGATTATTTCTAAATTGGTTTGATGCCTGAAAAAAGTTGACAATGTCCACAAACAGAGATTTGCTCTTGGGAAAATTGTGCTGGAGTGTTGGGGAGGTGGACGACTTAGCCTAAGTTGTCCACATCCCCAACCCCCCTGCATGATTTCCTCATAGGGAGTTTTTTGGACATTCCCATGGTCTGGGTAGGTGGACGACTTATTGTAAGTCGTCCACCTCCCTATAGATGGTGTATTGTGATGATTTACACCAGGCTGAAAATTTTGGTGATACACTGGCTGATTCCCTCAAATTTAGTATTCCATTCCAACTCAATGTACATCTGTCAGAATCTTGTGATCCTTGACTGGCATTGATGAAAATCATTTGAGCTGAATTAATTAGTGCAACCTCACACCTTTAGGATATTGGGAAAAATTGTCAAAAAATTTGATGAGAAGAATAATTTTCATTTGGAAGAGTGTGACCTAGTTTAGGTTCAATCCTATTATAGTTATTACAAGTGAATATGCACCCTTCTTAAATATAATTAAATGCATTTTTTCTGTAATGGTTCAACATTTCTTCTGAATGCTGAACCTAATGACTATTTGAATTGAAAACTTCTCCTTCCTTAAAAATTTTGATTTCAAGCTGGAAGTTATTGGCAGTTTCCAAATAAGTCAATTTGAAATTTTGTGAAGTCTGATGGAAGATCATAACATCCATGTTTTGGTTGATTTTAGGTGGAATTTAATTTTTCATTGAAACCATTAATAAGTATATTTGATCATTGTTATTTCTCACTTTGTTCAATACCTTGAAAAATTTGACAATATCTACAAAAAGGGATTTGCTCTTACAAAAATCAATCTGAAGGATTGGGGAGGTGGACGACTTAGGCTAAGTCGCCCACCTCCCTAAACCCTCCCCCGGCCTGATGTCCTTTGGGGGAGGTTTCTTTACCCATTCCTAAAGTCTGGGGAGGTGGACGACTTAGCCTAAGTCGTCCACCTCCCTATACATGGTGTATTTTGATATTATGCACAAGGCTGGAAACTTCATATTAAATGGGATGAATATTAACATGTAAGCAAGTCTGTAGGTTCCAAATGTGATCACCAAATATTCTGTGACACAAGATATGCCCATTCTGTCATTGCCAAATGTTGCAATGAACATTGCTCATTGTTAACAAATTATTTTAACCTTGTCCCATTTCAATGGTCCCCTTTCTATAATTTAACATGGAGTTTTTCAGCAAGAGTCCAAATTTGGTTAAGGCTGGCCACAATTTGAAGGTGGTTTGAGGTCAGCCACACCCAACACCAAATCACGGTCCCCAGGGACATGGTGCACTTAGGCTAAATGAACCATGCCCCCACAGATCTATGGGATTAATTCACCATCATGAAATAGCGGAAAACAAGACAATATCTCACCAAATGTAAACTATAACAGCAATTCTGGACAGATAAAGTTTGATCCCCAATATTAAATCATTTTATTTTCAAGAAATATGATATCATGGTCTTATGAATGCCCACCACGCTTAGATCTAGTGACATCCTGACCAATTTGCATCCACAATCCAGGCAATGTCTCTTTTGCTTTTGGATATCCTTGTGATCCAATATTTTCCCACAGATCAACAACATTCATAATTTTGATGTTCCTCTTTGTCTCAATTTTGAGGATCAACATATTTCAGGTTTCCAGGTATATTTGAAAATTCCATTCTCAAAATTTTGAAAAACAGTCCCAGGTTTTGATGTTAAGTTTGCAATTGGTGAAGGAAATATTGGGAAAATGATTTTGCCATTGCAAGTTATAATCCACTTTGATTGAAGTGCAACAAAAATCACCCTGACACATTGATTTGGCAAGGTATGCAACCAAATATAATACTTATTCATTAATGGGACCATTACTCTTTCAGCCACAGGAATAGTTATTTTGATCATTTATCTAATTCAAATTTGAAAATATCATTTGGAACCTTTGCAGAAGTGAGATTGCAATAGGATTTTACCTAGATACTATTCAATTTTCAAACCTCAAACTCATTTCCCCATTCATTTATTATGCCTTGAAACTATACAATAATTTCCATCAAATATTCTTAAGGACATACTCAAAAAGTTATTATTTAATTTTCTTAATGTGGACTGCAATTGCCAATCACAATTCACATTTTCAATGTGATTCATTAATTTCAACCAAACTGAATTTATGACTAATCATCAGACAAATAATATGTATGTTCAAATTTGATTGAACCATGGTATGTATTGATTGTTCTTGCATGGTCTAGTCATGCCAAATTAGGTATGTAATGGGTCATTGATAATGACCCAACCCCCTCCCCTCAAACAAGCCTTATTATCATTCCACCATGCTCCACAAATGGAACTGAACATTGATGGAAAACCTTGCAACTTTTGGCGGTGCAGGCCCAACGCCTTTGTTGCAACAATGCTGCCAACGCGACTCGAATCGCGTTCGCACCTTCGCTGCCGCAGCAAAAGGCGCCATTTGCTGCCGAGCTCATCACCAGAGCTTGGTCGCCTACGTGGCCATCTTCCAGGACCCTTCCAAAGGTCTGTGCGCGACCGGGGTCCTGGCTGTATTGCGCACAGCCTCCGCAATCGGCGGACCGATTCCAAGGCAAGTCCTGGGCGTTGCAAGTGCTTTGCTTCCTTTGCAAAATTGCTCGCTTGTCCCCAGGAACAACCAAAAAAGCAACGGCCCCTCAAGCGAGCAACATAGGCTGTTTTTTGGCCATGACCCCATTGGAACCCAATGCCTTCCAGGTGGTAAGTCCTTTCCTTTTTTTTCATTTGGCTTGTTTTAACGCTTGCAAAGCATTGCTTTGAGGCTAACTCTGTTTCTTCATCTCTACCTATCCCACTCGCACCACATCCTTTAGAACATTTCCCCAATCCTCCCCAGTCATCACCAACAACCTTCCACTCCAGATTCAACCAACTCCAACACTACATCACATTTTAACCCTCTTCCAGTCATCATCATCCCAGTAAGAACCCATCAACCTCTCATGTCCATTGTTACCATTTTTTTTTTCATCTCCAACTGATGTTTGATTGATCATTTACTGACTTGAATCTGTCTCTTCCTTACCATTTATGTTTGCCTTCTTCCATTACAGCCAAATCTTGCAACAAAACGTGGAAAGATTCATCATTGTCCTTATCGCCATTGAACCTTGGCTTGTCATTCTTTTATCCATCTTGATTGTAGGCTGAATCATCCACCATCCAAACACCTTGCATCCTCCTATCCCGGTGAAGATCATTGGTTAACAAATCCATGTACAATCATGAAACATTTCTTTTTCAAACTTTTTAAGGTTAACAATGGATCAAGCTAATGTTAAAGCTTCCACTACATCTAATCCTCACACATCCATAACCATGAAGAGAAACTACAATTTGCAATCCTTTGAAACAGTTGGAGGCTCTAGAATGTATGAATTTCATTGAATATAAACACATTATAGCGCCTCATTTGACTAACTTTAACCATTAGATTTTCTTACCATGTTTGAAACTTGAAAACCTGGTGTTGTTTCTGAAACACCGTTCGTAGTGATGATGAGCTTGTGAATCAGAAGAAGCATCAGGATTCAAAAACAGACCCAACTGTTCCTAGAGGACCAGCATCACGTATGATCCAAACCGAGCCATCTGCATCCAGAGCTTATAAGAATCATAATAAAGCAAAACATGATTATTCATTTAAGGAATCAACTTCCAAATCAATTTATTTTGTTACTTTGAAGAAAAACCTCAGTCCCTGTCAGGTAGTGGTACCAAACATGAGCCTACCAATCAATCTACATGTTGTCTCTGATCGAAAATATCAACCATATGTTGTCCTTAAGTATCATTCTCTTACTCAACAACCATACACATTCCTTGCAAAACAGTTCTCTGAAATGATCCAAGATCTTTACATCATGGCAAACAATCGGCAAAACCTGAATAAAACCAATTGTAATACCAAAAATGGATCTATGTTTGGAATTGGATATTTTCAAGGCACTGACCGGAGATATTCTGCAGGTATTTGTTCCTCAATTCCATATTGATGATCATGGGTTTGCTTAGTGATTTATGTTACAAATGATGACCTAATAGGAATATATGCTAGAAGGTGGGATTTAAACAAAGAAGAAATTGATCTTGATGATCTCTTGTGGAGTAAGCTTCCAGTCCATTATGAATTGGTCTTCAATAAAATCAAAGCTCTCTCCAACAAGGCTCATGTCAAGAACAGAAAAGTATCAGAAGACTTCAAAATTCCAAACTGGACATCTCCAGAGTGGACTGATCAAAGAGACTCATTTCTTCATGCATCCAACGTCATTGTGACTTGTGATGACTTTTCAAATGTTGTTCATACAGATCAGGATGACCTCAATGGTTATACTTATGGATTGTTCTCTTATATTTAAAAGCCAACAGGAACACCAATCCCGCCGCCCTCCACAGAAACAGGTCACGGTCTCTCATTCCCCAACCTTGGATTCATTTTGGATTATGCAAAAGTTGGTGGTATTGTAGAAATTTTATGGCAAAAATCTGTTTTTCCACATCATACAACTTTTCCTCCACCAAGTCTCCAATCAACAGAACATCATACCCATTTTGGTTGCTCATTTCAGATAAAAAAAAGCTAGCAAATGCCTCCCTGAAACTTCATGGTTGTTCTCCCAAAAAAATTGTTTCTAAAGTATATGGAAAAAAACGTAGATATGGGTAAAAAATTTATTTTTATGAAATGAAAAAATCACTTGTTGCTCTTGAATTAACTTGATTTTTCCCAAAAGTCCATGGAGGGTGTGCATGCATGGTAAAATAGACGTACAAATTGGATTGAATGATAACAGATCAAATGAGTGATGGACAACTTATGCTAAGTTGTCCACCTCCAAAACATCTCTAAAAGATTTGAACTAGTCATGCTTCCCAGCATGTCAATTGTCTGGGGAGGTGGACAACTTGTTGTAAGTCGTCCACCTCCCCAGCAGAAGACCACTATAAATATTATGCACATAGATGGAAAATCTGTTGATACACAATTCTATCTTGAGAAATAACCTCTGTACCACAGGGAGTCAACGATCTTTCAAATTCCCAGAAATCCCCCCATGGGGCTTCGGGGAGGTGGATGACTTGTGCTAAGTTGTCCACCTCCAAAAGGTTCCGACAAGATTTGAATCAGTCATGCTTTCACGCATGTCAAATTTCTGGGGAGGTGGACGACTTACAACAAGTTGTCCACCTCCCCAGCACAAGACACATATTCATATTATGCACTTAGACCAAAAATTTGCCGATACATCACTCTATCTCCAGAAATAAGCTATGTAGATTCCACACGTGATACATCTGTCCAACATATTACACACACCTGTTACATGTTATTGTTTGTTTGTATGGTATATAAGCCAGTCATCCTTCACCAAGAAGTCCTGCTGCATTCTAGTCTCAACCACATTATACCCAACAATTTTGACCAATCAATCTTGAATCATTCTTGACCTGACTACCTACCTTGAGTAAAAAATGGCTGATTTTCCCGGTAAGAGTTTACAAGTCCTTGGTCCTGTGTGGTGTACTAAAGATTTGCAATCATCCATGGATTCCTTAGAACAACGTACTCTCAATCAACTCAATTCCCTCCTGGATGATGAGTATGTTGAACAAACGCATAAGAAAGTTCTCCAGGCAATGCACGACTTCTATCAGAAGAAATGTGATGCAAAAGTGGAGCAGTTGAGGTCACAATCTGCCATAGCTCTTGGTCTTGTCGAATATTCAACTGACGAAGAGGAAGAGCCAATGGAACCTGTGAATACAAATGTACCCCTATTCAATCAGGAACCTTCAAATCCTGGTTTGAAAGCAACTACTTTGGATAAATCGGTGTGGAAACTTTCAAGAGCAACCCCCTCAGAAGTCGTCCTCAAGTTCCGGAAGTTATTGATCAAAGCGTCTGTAAGGAGATTGGATGCAGCCGTTCCCAAAGAAAAGGAGAGAAGAGAGAAGAGATTCTGTTTTTCCTAAGTCCGCTCCCCGCCTCCTGATGAAACAATGATACACCCCCCCCTACAACCCGGAGTCGAGGGGAAGGGTATTTGAGCCCTCCCCCTCAACCCTAACCTAAGTACAAGCACAAAGACAGACTGACAACCATGAAGAAGGAACCCTAGACCCAGAACCCTAACCCATCCCTAAACCCATACCCCCAACCCATACCCTATCCGTGTCCTATTCCGCTTGCTTGCCTGCCATTACACGCATCCGGTTCGTCCCCGCGGCGCGGCCCTCCGCCGCGCGCTTCTCGAAGTTCACCGCGATTGCCCGTATCCGCCCAACGCGCCGTTGTGAATTTCCCGTCCCGTGGCCGGCCCCCGCTTGCGCGCGGCTGTCCACGGGTATAGCCCCGCTGTCGCCCCGCTTTTTCCTCCCCCGACTAGCCGCTCCGAGAACCCGGTCGGCCCAGCTCCATCCATGAGTCGGACACCCAAGCGGGTCGCGGCCCGCCTCCCTTAGTCAGGCCCGGCCCGCAGTCGCGTGCTCGATCCCGCCGCGCCCACTGCTGAGCCCGCAGCGGCTACTGCTGAACCCGCAGCGGCTACTGCTGAGGACCGGCGCACCCCGACTGCTGAGCCTAACCTACCAGATGCTGAGCGCGCAGGCCGCGACGCAGTCCCCGACCCAAGGCTATATAATGACACCACATCCCCCCCCAACTTGAGTTCTGTCCCCAGAGGTCCCTTCCCATCGCCACCTCGACTACCCGTACCCCGCTCCTCCCTACCCACTCCTCTTTTCACACTCCACCAACTCCCCTTCCCCGCTCATCGCCATCATGCTCCCCTGCGAATTCTGCGCCCGGACCGGGCAGGCGTGCTCAATCGCTCCTGGTTGACGCGCCTGTGTCGCTTGCCGTCGCGGCCATTGCCGTTGCTCACTTAGCGATTGCATGCCCCGTGCTCCCCCCAACTTCGGCTCCCGCCCCAGGCCGTGCAAAAGGGCTCGTCCCAACCCGTTCGTGGTTTCGGACGACGACACCATCTCGGAGGACTCGTGGACTCCGCCGGGCTCCCCGTCCCGTCGCCCTCCTCCGAGCGAGGATCGCGACTCGGCTTCCCCCTTTTGCTGCGCGGGACCGCCGCGGAAGGAGGATTTCTTGTCCGTTGACGACTTTTGGAGGGCCGTACAATTCTGGTCGGACCGCGTTCGGATGAGGGAAGGCGCGAGGGACCCGCGACTCGATGAGATTCTCCGACGTCGCGCTGCCGCAGCCCCGGTTCCCCCTCCGGCACCTACGCCGGCTCCTTCCGCCCCGGCTCCACAAGGTACTCCACCGCCGCCCGCGTCACCAGTGGTCTCGGACGGGAGGCCTACTACTCCCGAGGTCCCTCCTCCGCCGTCCCCAATTGTTGTTCCGTCGTTGCCCCCAGATGGACCGAGCCCTCCGTGCAATGCCCCAGGGACCCCCTCATCACCTCCTCGTCCGCTCGGATCAAGCCCCGTCCCAGCACCGGCACCGCCTTCCTCCAACTCCCCCAAGATCCCAGAGATCCCGGTTGTGATGGCACTCCCGGCGGCTGGCTTCGAGGCTTTCGCGGAACGGTCGACTGCGATGCTCCGCAACTTCCTGGCAACCCCCGGAGCCCAATCCTCCGAATCCCGGCGCGAGTTCTTGGCGTCTTACCGGGCCCTTCTGGCCTCATCGAGGGCGGACATGGAGGAGATGATGCGAATGGCTTAGACGTCCCCGCCCCCTTCCTTTTCTCCTTTCCCGTGTACTTTCTTGTCCCATTGTTGTACCCCGTTCGTTGGAGAAATATATTCTGCTGCGCGAGGAAACGAAAGGCCCGCGTCCGCGCGTCCGGGTGGAAAGTGAGTGTGAGTGCCAAGATCCGCGTCCGCGTGAGAAGTGAGTGTGAGTGAGGTTGAGGTTGAGATCCGCGTCCGCGCGCTCCCTCTGTGAGAGACCGTAAGTGACCAGTTATCCCAACAAAAAGAGGTACCTGGACCGCCCCAGACGGACTGCCACACAGTTCCCCGTACCCGTTCTACAAAACAAAACAAACACCGCGCCGACAGCGCGCGCTCACAACCGGGATTATAAGGGAGAGGCAATGGGAACGAACATTCTGGGGTGTCTAGTCGTTCCGGCTGTGAACCGGCTAGAGCACCCCCTTACCAAGCTAAGCTTAAATCCGCGTCCATACCATCCCTGACCGTCGCGCCCGTCCGATGAAGAAAGAAACAGGAGAGAAATAGACAAAAAAAAGAAAGGAAACAGCCCGAATCCAAAGAAGAGAAAGAGAATATCCTATATTTATTATTCCATTCATTCATTTTTTTTTTTTTTTTTTTTTTTTTTTTTTTTTTTTTTTTTTTTTTTTTTTTTTTTTTTTTTTTTTTTTTTTTTTTTTTTTACAGTTATATACCATTGCCGCGCCCGCGCCCTATCCCCCAGTTCCCCCCCCCAAACTTAGCTGCTGTCCCCAGCTGATGGCTTCAGCCAATGCCATGAGGGTCGTGTCCGTCGCCCGATCTCCCTGCATTCCTCCAAGCCATGCCGTTGGTGCCTGATCCGTCCGATTCTCTGCCCCGGAGCGCTTCCCTTTCCCGTTCGGCGTCCGCCTCCTCCGCCGTCGAAAGGGTCTCGCCTTGGTTACGATCGCCTGACACATGACCTGCTCCCACCACCGCTTGTCCCCCACCTCCCATCAGATTTATCCGAGGTTCACCAACTCTTGAACCGCGCGGAGTATCCTCTTCTTGCTTTTTCCTTGCTCGCTTCCCGCCGTGAGACTGAACCGGTCCCGCCGATACCCACTTCCCCAGCACGCACCCCGTCTCTGCCGGCCTCGGATCGATCGGGTTTGCCATCCGACTCTTGTGTCTTGTCCGCCCACCTTCACCGTTACTTCCACGCGCGCCCGTCCTTCCCATTGCTGCCACTACCCTTTCCAAATGCGCGCTCTCCGCCGTCAAAGAGGTCCGGCTCGGGTCGCGATTCTCCAACGTGTGGTCCATCTCTTCCGCCGCCGCGTGTACCTTCTTCGCAAGATCCGTCCGCCGCTTGCCAATTCCCAATTCGCACGGAGCATCAGTTTCCCGTTCCGTTGTCCTCGCCCGCTTCCTGTCAGTAGGCCGCACCGGTTCCATCAAATCCCGCTTCCCCAACACGTTCTTAGCCCCCCCTGGGGAAACAAATTCCGCGTTTGAATCCGCTGTCCGGTCCCTTTGTCCCGCCCGCCAACGGTTAGAAGTGCTGGGGGTCTGAATGCTCTCCAGATAGGCCTCGAGGCCCCTTGCCACCTCCGTAAGTTTGCTGGCCCAAGAGATGGTTGCTGGTGGTGGGGTCGGAACATACTCTGCCCTGTAGTACTCTGGTTCTGTTAAAATACGTACGCACTTACGCGGGTGCTACGTATAAGTGTAATCCAAATGGGATGCACAAATGGGCCTCTGAGGCCCATTGGACACACACACGGACCATACGGGCCCATGTGGATGTAACAGAGTTGGGGAAACTGGCCTCAAAACGCGTGAAATAGACCCATTGGTACACGGGCCCTAATGGGCCCGATGGGGTATATGGGCAAATACGGCCAGATGGGCTTGTATGGGCATAATTGGGCCCAAGGTTTATTTTGGACATACTTGGCCAGACGGGCTGGCCCGCAAAAGTAGTCTTTTCTCACAATTCGGGCTTGGGGCGGCCCATTAGGGTTGCCGCCCGTGTCCCGGCCCGCTCGGGGCCGCTGCTCGCGTCGCGGCCCGTTCGTGGCCGCCTGTGTTCCTTGGCACGGCCCACGCGGGGCCCGAAGGCCCGCGCGGGGCTGTTGCGCGGCCAATGGATCCCGCGCGGTGCGATGCCGCGCGGGCCCGGCTGGTCGCGACCGGCGACCAGCGCCGCGGAGCCGGGGCTCGCGGCCCCGGCTCGCTCCCCCTCCCCTCGCTCGCCGTCGCAAGGGGGAGGGGGCAGGCTGGCTGGGTTGAACCAGCCAGCGACCGGCCGCAACGAGGCGGTCAGTCAGGGCAGGGGGGGACCTGACCACCCCCTTGCCCAAGGAGGTGGCGGCGCCGGCCGCAAGAGTAGCGACCGGCAGGTGGGGGGGATTTCATCACCCCCCCACCATTGATCGGTCAATGCGACCAAACCAGATAGGGGCGCTCTCCCCCCCCCTTTACCGAGGGGGAGGAGCGATGGGCCTGGGGGGGCCTGATCACCTCCCAGGCCAATTTACATGACGACGCCCTGGGGGTATCGACCCCCAGGGCCCCTGGTGAGGGGATTTGACCGCCCCCACCAGGGATTTGTAAGAGATAGAGGGGGGGACAGCATGTCCGCTGGTCACACCCCCCCATGTGAGGTTGAAACTGGACCCAGGTGAGCCCTGGGTCCCACCTGGCCCATTTCAGGGGCCAGGGGCTGGATGCATGAGGCAACCAGCCCGTAACAGGGGTAATGATGCCATCAGGGCCGGTTGTAATAGACAACCAACTAAGGGACTGAACAGCAATTGGCTGGTTCAGCCCCGTAATGGTGGAAACACAAGAATGGACCGGAATAGTCTGGTTGTAAGGGTTCAGGGACTAATGCCATGTGGGCTGATGCAGTCCAAACCAAGTAACAAGGCCTGTAGAGCCTGTAGAGCTCTTTTGGGGCGGAAAATTTGCCCTTTGGCTTGTTGTATCATGGGCTCACAAGAGGCCAATTTTTTGTACTTAAGGAGCTCTTCTCCCTGCTGTTTTCCATCATTCATTCATCATCCAATCGAATTCATCCAACATATTGCCCCATTGTGAGAGCCCCATTAGCCATTATTGACACACAGTGTCCAGCATTTCTTTTGCTTTAAATACTGCTCATTTGCCTAAGCTAATTGCTGGCCATAATTATAACACATTATCAGTACCAACATCATCATTACTTCCAAGCCATCTAGACCTTTGTACCTTACTTTGGAGAACCTCAAAGACCTCAAGTTTTCCAAGAAGATGTCCTATATCCCTGATGTTAGCTCTACCAAAATAGTTCTGAATAGTCAGAACTATAATGCTTGGGCTGTCCTTATGGATAGTGAGCTGGATAACATCTGCTGTGGGGAAATTATGGATGCAGATGACACTCTGATCAGTTCAGAAGTGGAGAAGAAGTCTTACCATCTGATCCTTAGGCATCTTGATGAGAATCATGTGACATGGGTTGCTGATACTCTTAGGGAAGATGAGAGGAGGAGGGGCAGCATCCTTTGGAAGCTGCTTAAGTCCAAGTATGCTGGTGATTCTGTTCACCAGAAGGGTATAGCCTTTAATAAACTGTTCAAGTTACAATATTCGAATTGTAAACAGTTTGTGGCAGAGGCTAGGTCTAGTATAGCCAAGTTCAAGTCATCTGGACTTAACATGGATCCAGAGTGTTTGTCACTCTTAATCCTTCAAAAGCTGCCAAAAGAGTTTGATTCCTTAGTCAGAATCATTTCTCAATTGGATCCTCTTCCTGGGGAGGAGGATGTGCTTAAAAGGATTGAAAAGGATGACCTTCAATTCAAGATGAAGGGGGGTTCTGGAACAGCCCTAGTTGGAAAGACTGGAAAATCTCGCAAGAAGGCAAAAAAGGATTTGTCCAAGGTCTTATGTTACAATTGTCAGAATAAGGGTCACTATGCTAAGGACTGCAAGGAGGCCAAGAAAAGGAAGAAGTCCGAAGGAAATGACAAGGAGGTCAATATCACAACTGAAAACGTTGCAATGGTGGCATTGGATGCTCCAATTGAAGAGGCTGTTGTGGAAGAAGGTCCCAACAAGAAGGCCAAAATCAATGAGGATCAAGAAATGGACTTGATTGATTATGAAGTGAGTAATCTTAACCTCAAAGATAAGAACTTATCAGTGACTGATAAAGCTTCTTTCCTACTAGGAGGATTGAAGGAGGATGTTCTTGTTTTGATTGATTCTGGTTGTACAGATCACATGTTTTTTGAACCAAATTTATTTTCAAATCTTAGTGATTATGATGGGGTTGTAAATATTGGTCAGAAAGGCAGAACAATTCAGATTAAAGGAATTGGAAAAGTTATTCTTGCAAATCAACTGGGTTTCCAAATTACTTTTGATAAAGTGTTCTATGTACCAGAGTTGCCTTACAACCTTGTGTCTCTTGGGGTGTTATGGAAAAAAGGTTTCCAAATTCGTTATCTTAAAGGAGATAGGTTTGTTATTGATATGAATGGGAGAACTGTTCTTAGTGGACAAGTTCGGAATAAGCTTCTGTGTGCAAGCTTGTTCAAATTCTCAGCTCTGAGCACTGTTTCTCACAATAGAAGTGGCCATAAGGTAAAGGACAGCAACTGTGAGAGTTGTACCTTGGGGGCTAAGACTAGAAATGTGTTCTCTAAGAGTAGAGATCACACAGATGTTCCTAGAGAGGAATTTTCCATTGATTTGGCAGGGCCATTCACTCCAGAGTCCCTTGGTGGGGCAAGATACTTCATCAATTTAGTTGATACTGCAACTAATTATGTTTGGGTTAAACCAATTCGATCTAAGTATCAGACCACAGAGGAGGTTTCTGTAATCTTCAAAGTCTGGAAACAGAATGGTCTGATGAAGGAGATCAAGAGGGTTATTACCGATGGAGGGGGTGAATTCGTGAGTAAAGATTTTGGGAGGCTGTTGAAAGATTATGGTATCATTCATATAGTCACTACTGCAAGTACTCCACAAAATAATGGAATAGTTGAGAGAATGAATAGGACTTTACTGGACAAATTCAGAACTATTATGTCTCAATCTGGTCTGCCAAAGTTCTTATGGGCTGAGTTGATGTGCACGGTGTGTCTGTTGCACAACATTGTAAGTGTTAATGGGAAGTGCCCCCATTATCAGTTTTGGAAGTTGTACCCCAAAACATCACACCTAAGAACAATTGGTTGCTTGGTGTATTATAGTGTCCACCATAATGAAATGGTCGGAAAATTAGACCCTAGAGCCAGAACAGGGGCACTTGTAGGCTATGATTTAATAAGTAAATCTTATAGGATCTATTGTCCAGGGACAAGAAAGGTTATCCGTAGCAGGGATGTAAAATTCGACGAAAGTACCTTTCCACTCAAAAGGAGTGAAGATGTCGTTGTGATTAAGCCACAACAAGAAATAGAATTAGCACCTATTTCACCAGCAAAAGCTGTGGAACATGTGGTTCCAGAAGATGAAGAGGTGGCAGACGTGCCACAAGAGGGTTCAGTACCCGCTCCAGGTGATTCTGTGGAATCAGAACCTGATGAGCCTCCACCTCCGGTTAGAAGGAGTGGTAGGGTTAGAGTACCGGTTGACAGGTACGGGGAGTGGAGATCCCATTATGCTGCCGCAGGATATGAGGAAGATACATTTCAGGAACAGTGTATGCTCAATGAAGTCCTGGAGTTTAGTTCAGAAATGGGTAACAGGGTTAACCCAAATAGCTTTGGCCAAGCTATGAATTCTGATGAGAGAGCCAACTGGAAGAGTGCTATTTTTGAGGAATTTGATTCTCTAGAGAATAATAGTGTCTTTGAAGTGGTTAAGCGGGATTCTGTTCCAAAAGGAAAGACCATTGTGGGGTCTCGATTGGTGTTAAACAAGAAGTTTGACACAAATGGAGTTTTGAAAAGGTTCAAGGCTAGATGTGTTGCACAGGGCTTCAAGCAGAGAGAGGGTATTGATTACCAAGAAACTTTCTCACCAACTGGAAGGCTGTCCACCTTCAGGTACATCATTGCTCTGGCAGTGGAGTTGGGTGAAGAAATCAGACAAGCTGATTTTGTAACGGCATACTTGAATGCAAAACTTGGAGAGGAGGAGACTGTTTATATGTCGATTCCTGATGGTTTTTGTGAATGGTTAGTAGAGACTAAACCAGAAACCATGAAGAAAATCTGTGTTAGAACTTTTCTTTCGGCAGATAAAGGGGAATATGTCCTCAAGCTGTGTAGATCCCTGTATGGATTGAAGCAAGCAGCTAGGTCATGGTATAACACCATGAGTGAGAAACTGATAGAGATTGGTTTTAAGACGTCTGAGGCCGATCCTTGCTTTTTTGTGAGAAAGGATGCAATTTTGTTTGTATGGGTCAATGACATTATCATTATTGGTGATGGTAAAGAGAGAGTCATGGAGACACTCAAAAAGGAGTTCAAGATAAAAGATCTTGGTCTGGCACAACAGGTGCTAGGAATGAAAGTTAGTAAGGGAAAGAATGGTATTAAGTTAGACCAAAGCCATTACGTTGAAGCTCTTCTTAAGCAGTATGGCTTAGAGGATGCAAAGGAGTTTGTTACTCCCATGCAGTCAAACATTCGTTTAGAGAAGTCTACAGATGAGGAGTATCTGGAGTTTGTTCAATCAGGGAATGACTACAGGTCAGCTGTCGGATCACTTAATTATTTGGGGCAGTGTACAAGGCCCGATATTGCGTTTGCAATTGGGGTCTTGTTGCAACACTTAGAGAAGCCAAGCATGAGGCATTGGTCAGCGTTTAAGAGAGTTATGAGGTATCTTAAAGGAACACACAGTCTGGGACTGTTGTTTACAAAGTCAGCAAACTTTGATTTGGTTGGTTATTCCGATGCAAGTTGGGCAGATGGTAACACTAGGGAATCAACAAGTGGTTTTATATTCTTTTTAGGTAAGAATCTGGTGTCATGGATGTCCAAGAAGGTGTCGGCAATAAGTCTTTCATCAACAGAGGCTGAGTATAGAGCTTACTTAGCAGCTTCACAGGAAGCAAAATGGTTGAGAAAAGTCTTAGAGGATACACATAAACCACAAGGGTTTGCGTTGTTGTATTCTGATAACCAGAGTGCCATTGCGTTGGCACAAAACCAAGTGTTCCATTCAAGAACAAAACATATTGATGTTCACTATAACTATATTCGCGACGCAGTTAACTGCAATGAGATTGTGTTGAGGTACATGCCCACTGGAGCAATGATTGCAGATATCTTGACTAAGGCATTAGACAGAAACAAGCATCAAGGCTTTGTGACTAATATGCGGATGTCACCCCTTTTGGATTAAGGGGGTGTGTTAAAATACGTACGCACTTACGCGGGTGCTACGTATAAGTGTAATCCAAATGGGATGCACAAATGGGCCTCTGAGGCCCATTGGACACACACACGGACCATACGGGCCCATGTGGATGTAACAGAGTTGGGGAAACTGGCCTCAAAACGCGTGAAATAGACCCATTGGTACACGGGCCCTAATGGGCCCGATGGGGTATATGGGCAAATACGGCCAGATGGGCTTGTATGGGCATAATTGGGCCCAAGGTTTATTTTGGACATACTTGGCCAGACGGGCTGGCCCGCAAAAGTAGTCTTTTCTCACAATTCGGGCTTGGGGCGGCCCATTAGGGTTGCCGCCCGTGTCGCGGCCCGCTCGGGGCCGCTGCTCGCGTCGCGGCCCGTTCGTGGCCGCCTGTGTTCCTTGGCACGGCCCACGCGGGGCCCGAAGGCCCGCGCGGGGCTGTTGCGCGGCCAATGGATCCCGCGCGGTGCGATGCCGCGCGGGCCCGGCTGGTCGCGACCGGCGACCAGCGCCGCGGAGCCGGGGCTCGCGGCCCCGGCTCGCTCCCCCTCCCCTCGCTCGCCGTCGCAAGGGGGAGGGGGCAGGCTGGCTGGGTTGAACCAGCCAGCGACCGGCCGCAACGAGGCGGTCAGTCAGGGCAGGGGGGGACCTGACCACCCCCTTGCCCAAGGAGGTGGCGGCGCCGGCCGCAAGAGTAGCGACCGGCAGGTGGGGGGGATTTCATCACCCCCCCACCATTGATCGGTCAATGCGACCAAACCAGATAGGGGCGCTCTCCCCCCCCCTTTACCGAGGGGGAGGAGCGATGGGCCTGGGGGGGCCTGATCACCTCCCAGGCCAATTTACATGACGACGCCCTGGGGGTATCGACCCCCAGGGCCCCTGGTGAGGGGATTTGACCGCCCCCACCAGGGATTTGTAAGAGATAGAGGGGGGGACAGCATGTCCGCTGGTCACACCCCCCCATGTGAGGTTGAAACTGGACCCAGGTGAGCCCTGGGTCCCACCTGGCCCATTTCAGGGGCCAGGGGCTGGATGCATGAGGCAACCAGCCCGTAACAGGGGTAATGATGCCATCAGGGCCGGTTGTAATAGACAACCAACTAAGGGACTGAACAGCAATTGGCTGGTTCAGCCCCGTAACGGTGGAAACACAAGAATGGACCGGAATAGTCTGGTTGTAAGGGTTCAGGGACTAATGCCATGTGGGCTGATGCAGTCCAAACCAAGTAACAAGGCCTGTAGAGCCTGTAGAGCTCTTTTGGGGCGGAAAATTTGCCTTTTGGCTTGTTGTATCATGGGCTCACAAGAGGCCAATTTTTTGTACTTAAGGAGCTCTTCTCCCTGCTGTTTTCCATCATTCATTCATCATCCAATCGAATTCATCCAACATATTGCCCCATTGTGAGAGCCCCATTAGCCATTATTGACACACAGTGTCCAGCATTTCTTTTGCTTTAAATACTGCTCATTTGCCTAAGCTAATTGCTGGCCATAATTATAACACATTATCAGTATCAACATCATCATTACTTCCAAGCCATCTAGACCTTTGTACCTTACTTTGGAGAACCTCAAAGACCTCAAGTTTTCCAAGAAGATGTCCTATATCCCTGATGTTAGCTCTACCAAAATAGTTCTGAATAGTCAGAACTATAATGCTTGGGCTGTCCTTATGGATAGTGAGCTGGATAACATCTGCTGTGGGGAAATTATGGATGCAGATGACACTCTGATCAGTTCAGAAGTGGAGAAGAAGTCTTACCATCTGATCCTTAGGCATCTTGATGAGAATCATGTGACATGGGTTGCTGATACTCTTAGGGAAGATGAGAGGAGGAGGGGCAGCATCCTTTGGAAGCTGCTTAAGTCCAAGTATGCTGGTGATTCTGTTCACCAGAAGGGTATAGCCTTTAATAAACTGTTCAAGTTACAATATTCGAATTGTAAACAGTTTGTGGCAGAGGCTAGGTCTAGTATAGCCAAGTTCAAGTCATCTGGACTTAACATGGATCCAGAGTGTTTGTCACTCTTAATCCTTCAAAAGCTGCCAAAAGAGTTTGATTCCTTAGTCAGAATCATTTCTCAATTGGATCCTCTTCCTGGGGAGGAGGATGTGCTTAAAAGGATTGAAAAGGATGACCTTCAATTCAAGATGAAGGGGGGTTCTGGAACAGCCCTAGTTGGAAAGACTGGAAAATCTCGCAAGAAGGCAAAAAAGGATTTGTCCAAGGTCTTATGTTACAATTGTCAGAATAAGGGTCACTATGCTAAGGACTGCAAGGAGGCCAAGAAAAGGAAGAAGTCCGAAGGAAATGACAAGGAGGTCAATATCACAACTGAAAACGTTGCAATGGTGGCATTGGATGCTCCAATTGAAGAGGCTGTTGTGGAAGAAGGTCCCAACAAGAAGGCCAAAATCAATGAGGATCAAGAAATGGACTTGATTGATTATGAAGTGAGTAATCTTAACCTCAAAGATAAGAACTTATCAGTGACTGATAAAGCTTCTTTCCTACTAGGAGGATTGAAGGAGGATGTTCTTGTTTTGATTGATTCTGGTTGTACAGATCACATGTTTTTTGAACCAAATTTATTTTCAAATCTTAGTGATTATGATGGGGTTGTAAATATTGTTCAGAAAGGCAGAACAATTCAGATTAAAGGAATTGGAAAAGTTATTCTTGCAAATCAACTGGGTTTCCAAATTACTTTTGATAAAGTGTTCTATGTACCAGAGTTGCCTTACAACCTTGTGTCTCTTGGGGTGTTATGGAAAAAAGGTTTCCAAATTCGTTATCTTAAAGGAGATAGGTTTGTTATTGATATGAATGGGAGAACTGTTCTTAGTGGACAAGTTCGGAATAAGCTTCTGTGTGCAAGCTTGTTCAAATTCTCAGCTCTGAGCACTGTTTCTCACAATAGAAGTGGCCATAAGGTAAAGGACAGCAACTGTGAGAGTTTTACCTTGGGGGCTAAGACTAGAAATGTGTTCTCTAAGAGTAGAGATCACACAGATGTTCCTAGAGAGGAATTTTCCATTGATTTGGCAGGGCCATTCACTCCAGAGTCCCTTGGTGGGGCAAGATACTTCATCAATTTAGTTGATACTGCAACTAATTATGTTTGGGTTAAACCAATTCGATCTAAGTATCAGACCACAGAGGAGGTTTCTGTAATCTTCAAAGTCTGGAAACAGAATGGTCTGATGAAGGAGATCAAGAGGGTTATTACCGATGGAGGGGGTGAATTCGTGAGTAAAGATTTTGGGAGGCTGTTGAAAGATTATGGTATCATTCATATAGTCACTACTGCAAGTACTTCACAAAATAATGGAATAGTTGAGAGAATGAATAGGACTTTACTGGACAAATTCAGAACTATTATGTCTCAATCTGGTCTGCCAAAGTTCTTATGGGCTGAGTTGATGTGCACGGTGTGTCTGTTGCACAACATTGTAAGTGTTAATGGGAAGTGCCCCCATTATCAGTTTTGGAAGTTGTACCCCAAAACATCACACCTAAGAACAATTGGTTGCTTGGTGTATTATAGTGTCCACCATAATGAAATGGTCGGAAAATTAGACCCTAGAGCCAGAACAGGGGCACTTGTAGGCTATGATTTAATAAGTAAATCTTATAGGATCTATTGTCCAGGGACAAGAAAGGTTATCCGTAGCAGGGATGTAAAATTCGACGAAAGTACCTTTCCACTCAAAAGGAGTGAAGATGTCGTTGTGATTAAGCCACAACAAGAAATAGAATTAGCACCTATTTCACCAGCAAAAGCTGTGGAACATGTGGTTCCAGAAGATGAAGAGGTGGCAGACGTGCCACAAGAGGGTTTCCGCCGCGCGCTTCTCGAAGTTCACCGCGATTTCCCGTATCCGCCCGACGCGCCGTTGTGAATTTCCCGTCCCGTGGCCGGCCCGCGCTCGCGCGCGGCTTTCCACGGGTATAGCCCCGCTGTCGCCCCGCTTTTTCCTCCCCCGACTAGCCGCTCCAAGAACCCGGTCGGCCCAGCTCCATCCATGAGTCGGACACCCAAGCGGGTTGCGGCCCGCCTCCCTTAGTCAGGCCCGGCCCGCAGTCGCGTGCTCGATCCCGCCGCGCCCACTGCTGAGCCCGCAGCGGCTACTGCTGAACCCGCAGCGGCTACTGCTGAGGACCGGCGCACCCCGACTGCTGAGCCTAACCTACCAGATGCTGAGCGCGCAGGCCGCGACGCAGTCCCCAACCCAAGGCTATATAATGACACCACATTGGTTACCCAGACCACTGTATCCCTTGTGGATGACCAGGCTCAGCAAACCAGTGAGTTGAATTTATAATTTTATACACCAAAGTTTACATTGGAATTCATCCCAATAACCAAAACTAATACAGTCCCAATGTACTCAGTTGAATCCGAAATACCAGCTGAAACTGGTGTAGCCAAAAACCACGTTCAAGAAACTGAAATTGTTCCAGTTCATCCTGCAATTGTTGAGGCACCTGAGAATCCCTCATTGCAACCACAAGTTGATGCCAATGTTGCCCCAGTGATTGTTCCAGAAACAAGGGCATCTGCTAGGATTGCAGCCCAAGCTGCTCGGCATGCTGCCAGAAGATCTTTGCACAGGCCACCCTCATGCTCTCAAGCTTCATCTGACTCCTCTGATTCTATTACCAATCTTATCAGCGAAAGTGAGGTGCAACAAGAGCCCCAGGAAGTATTTGTGATTGAACCATCACCCCGGAGTCCCACCCCTGCACCAACCCTAGTTCCAACATCGCCTGATCAGGTCAGTTTCCCCTCTTCCATGCTTTCCCTCATATCAAACCAAATATTAACTTCCAAATTTACAATTTTTATCTGGATCAGAATGTCTGTACCACCATTCCTCAAAAAAGGAATGCTTCTGATGCTGGAATAAGCACTGAGGATGTGGCACAAAGAAACTCAAGGCCAAGGATTGTGCAGCAACCAGTCAATCAGCAGCCCCAGCCTAGGGATGATGCTACTAGCCAAGGCACAACCAAGGCCCAAAACACAGGGCCAACATCAATTGCTGGTTCACATCCACAAGGTCAGTTGAAAGATTATCTGATACAATGAAAATCACGCAAACTAACTTGATTTCAATCCACAGGACTTTTCATTGGCTTAAAAAAGGAAGATCTCTTGAGTTTTTCATACTGGGAAGAAATAAAGGACCTTGCAACCCCATCAACCTATTGCAAAATGATAAGCAGTACCCAGTTCCTAATATCAAACACTCTCAACCTTCTTGGTCAAAGAATCATGTCAAACCCTCCAGAGACATCTACTATCCTGAAGTCTTTGGAACTTTGTTTGAAACGGTGCAGAGATGGTAAATCATGAGAATTCTGTATTCCACTATAATGCAAATCAGCTGATTCCCACTTTTTGAATTAACAGAAAAGATTTTACTAGGAAAGGATGATTATGTCTTTGTCAGAAAAACCTTCATAAATACAAACTCTCTCTCCCGCTCTAGGAAGACAGTCCAGAACAATGTCCATCCCCTCTCTGAAATCCTGACTTATACAAGAGAGCCAATACGTGGAGCCTATGCAAAGTTGAAGCACACATTGAACGACATCATAGGAGTTGTCTCCCATAAAATCTCAAGAAACGTGCTCCTCTCTGTGGAAGGGATTGATGGAACTTCTGATTAAGCTTTGCTGCAAGCACAAAGCTACTTTTCCAACCTTCAAGCAGCTGTGATTGATGATTCAACCTTTGCTCCACCCAAGAATTCAAGTTCCCAGCAGGAGGCTGAGCTCAATGCTGGGAGAGGTGGTCTGAATACGGTTTTTGAATACGTTGTCTCTCTAGTCACCGGCCTGATAAACTTAAGACTCAATTCAAGGGAAGATAATTGACAGCCTTTTATGTCTAAGGACTCAGCTGAGAAGAAGAATCAATGGGGGATCAATTCTCTAGCATGTGTTTCACACATGTTGGTTTTTGGTCCCGCGGCAATATGGATATGTCCTGGAAATCAAAGAGTGATGCCCAAGTGGAAGTCCGCCATGATTCTTGAGTTTGGTAGTCTTGTACTTGAATCAAAGTTGAAGGCTGGCTTATCTCCTGATCCAATCTGGGGTCAATTTGGTAACACAAGGGTATATATCCTGACTGCCTTGAGTGATATGGGATTTAATAAAGATAAACAAATTAATTGGAGAGATGTAATTAGAATTTTTACTGAAAGATTTTCTTATGAAAAATTGGCTGAGGTCCTTCTGGAGGATATTGTGCTGGTTACTGACTATGATATGGGTAGCCACTTTAATACTGTCTGGGCTGTTGAAAAAACTACCTCTTCTAATTTAGTTGAAATTACCTCAGAACCCCAAGCTTCCCACAGTTAATTCCGTTGACTTTTTAGGAAATTAGACTGTTAGTTTTTCCCAATGGATAATTCTTGTTTTCAATTTTTTTTCTGATCTTGGGATAATCAAATTCTTTACTTGGAAACATGGTTCTTTTGGATGATTTAATGCTTCATGATCGTACTGCCCTTGAAGCTTATTGACTAAGTTGCTGATTTTAAATTGAAAAAAGAATAAGTGTAGCCCTTTAATTTCAAACCAAACACTACATTTTTGGAAAATAATGAGATTATTTGTTCATTACATAATTCTTTCCATCACCTGCTGCAAAGCATAACAATTGTGAAAAAGTCTTTAAAATTTTTCTTTAAATCAAGAATAGCTGAGTTTTTGTTTACAAATTAATTTGATATTGTGATTTTATGGGAGTCAACAACAACTCAATGAAGAATTGCATTATGTTGCATATTAAAAACACCATCAATGGAACATTGAATTGATCCAATATTTTGGGCCTTCCATATGAAAATATCATGTTTGGTTTGCCCCAAAAGCATTGATGCTGTGTGTTGCTCAAACACTCATACAAAGGTGATGGAAGGCAACTCAAAGCAAGTAGTCATGGCACCCTGCTTAAAAATTACTGGATATCTCCAAAAACTGCTGTTCAATATTATTATTGGTTTCTTGAAGGAAATAAAACAAAGCAAGGGATCATATCATGGCTGGTTTGAGTGTACATAATATTAATCAAATAAATAAATATATCAAGATCCATGCAAATATCTCTCTTTCCTAATTTTAAGTTTAGCTGTGATTTTTGTTTGGTTATCAACATCAGTGATTCACAATACCTTCATTTATCAACCAATCATTCATTTCTTAAGAAATGAATCAACCAAGGAAACTTCATTCCAATTTCCATATGATCTCCAAACCCTATAGATCCAATAATATTCAACATTTCTGCTTCAAAATGCCACAGGAATTTCTTAAAATCCGTCAAATCATTACCAAAGTAATACAGTATGTAATACTCTTCAATTGCTGTATTTAATGCATATAATGCTAAGCACCAATGAAGATCTCCATACAATCTATGCATAGGTTTTTTATATATGCAATATTCAATTTGAAGGAATGCAATAGTATACTTCCTTTTAATTTCTATAAATATCAAACCAAAATTGATTCGTACCCAACTTATCAAACCAACTCATACCTCACAGAAAACACATATCAAATCCACCAATTGCTCCCAATACCCCTGAAACCTCAAGCAAAGAAAATGGTTCTATTATCCCATGAACAAAAAGAATGGTTGGAAGAAACACACCAACATATTGATAATGAGCTCAAGGAAAAAATTGAGCCATGTCCTGAAATTTGGGCACCAAGTGAAATCTGGATGCATGAAGAGCAGAATGAAAGATTTTGGGTTTGCAGACTTCAAAGAATAATTGACAGGGAAGCCTTAGAATTGCATATTCCAGAACAATTAATACCAAATGTCTGGCACCTTTGGATGGAGAGGCGTGAATTCCTTGGAAGGTGTAAGTACTTATGCTTCAAAAATCATATCAGATTTATCATTAATTTCTATTTCTTTTAGAGCTGTTCCATTTGTGGTCAATAGAAGTTCAATTCCAATGGACTTTTAGATGTTTCTCATCAATTATTACCAGTAATTTTCACAATTATTGGATTCTATACTTGATCTTTCATGAAAATTCCACCTCTTTTCAATTATAAAACAAGGGTTGACGAGAACAGAGAATAATAAGTGCCTTATCTCAAAGTCAGTGCTAGAAAAAGCCTTTTTATTCAATGAGAAAAGAAAAAATCATCTTTGTTTCATGAAAAAATCAATCATATATGGAAGTTTGTCAACTATGGAGTGTCTTACCTTTTGATAATCTTTAAATTTTCAAGTCCAATGCATTTATTTTTTTGATATGTGGCAAAATACAATCAGATTTATTGTCCATTGGTTTCCTTATAAAATGAATTATTTCATCCTATGAAAATCCATGGATTTTTCCAATGAATGGGGTTTTCTGCCTCAAAGTTATCAAATCAAAGCATTTTTGGATGAGATCACCTGATTTTAATCTCAAAAGAATCTTCAAAAATTCACTATGACTTTAAATGAAAGAACCAATTTTTCATAAGAAGCTCTCTTTGTAAATAAGTTCAATCATATTTGGCTTAAAAAAAAATAACAGTTGAAAAATGAAGCTTGATGTGTGTTGCACGGAACTTGAACTCTTTTTGTGAAATATTGTCCTCTCATGAACTCCAACCCACCCATGAAGGTAAACACCAGTGGAAATGTGGTAAGATTTGTGTTTATTTATGCAGTCAGGTTTGATACATCTCAAGATATTTCAGTTTAATCTTCCAAAGTCTTGTTTAACCAAATAAGATAAAATGGTTTCAATGCATGAAAGGAAGTAAGAACATTATTTTTATCAAAAAATTAAATTCTATCTACTTTCAATTGCAAACATTTTATTTAAAATGTGGTAAATGATCAAGAAATGAAGTTTTCATACTATTTTTGATTTAAGAATATTACCTTGGCCCTCTTTTCAATTAGGGAGAATTTAAGCACTCAAAATTTCAGATGAATCCTTGTAAATTTGCATTCAAAACCAGAAATATTCAGTTATTAAGAAAACTTTTAATATTTTCTTTAACTGTAGCAGATATCACAACAGATTCACAATCAGATTTTACTGCAATTCGGACCAAAATTCCACCCCTCAATTGCATTAGAGGAAGCATTTTTTTTTCAAGCATTTTCATACCAATTCACAATTGAAATTTGACTCCCCATGTAAAAAATGATAAAAGCATTTCATCAATTTCAATACTAAACCTGGGTAAAATGGATCCTCTTGATCATACCATGGATTTAAAAAATGGAGGTGAAATTTGCAACAACTTAAGTGCTCATCCCAGTAATTTGAGAAAAATTCTATTTTTAATAATAGGTTTCTTCTTGATTTTAAATAAATTTACCAAGGAAATACTTGGTTTGCAACAGCAAGCTTTTGAATTTCATTGTAAAATCTATAAAATTATTTCAACTTTAAAACTTAATAATAAGTCTCAATCTATTTTTGGATTAATTCTTTTCCCCTGTTAAGGGAACTGAATGATTATTATTCCTGAAATCATTTAAAATGATAAAAAATAATCATCTCAATCAAGATCCATGGTAAAGCAAAACATGAATCAAAAATATGGTCATTTTTATCAAAATCCAAGTTGTAGTTCCCAAACATTTCTTCCTTCTGACAATATTTTTTTTTTCATTGCACAATGTAGAATTTGCCTCACATGCTTGAAATGAATTATAGAGTAGATGCATATCCAATTTGAGATATTCAATTTGTACATGAACCCTTTATAATCTCTCAAAATTCATCATATTCAATAGCCAATAACTTCAGATTCAATTGCCTGCAAATTCTCTCCCTCCATAAAATCTACACTTCAAACAACCCCACAACCTTTTCAAGTGCTAGTTGAAGACTTCCCTATATTATAACATGGATTATAGACCTCCTCATAGTTCAAAATCCATCAAAACTTGCACATTAAACAAGGAAGTAGCAGAACATTTGCCAAATTCCAATGACCCCATAAGTCTATGCCTACGTGACTATGTAAAGACTATTTTAAACATGAAATCTTTAGGAGACAGGGTTCCCCCCCCGCCCACTGAAGATCAAGTACAAGTTTTAAACTCAAAAAGCATCAATAAAATTGACCCAAACAACAACTTTTTCAACATGGAAACAACCAATGAAAACCTCTATGGAGGGAAGAAGAGCATTCCTGGAAAGTTCAAAGAGCAATGCCAGAAAGAATTAGAAAGCTATGGCATAAATGTTCCAACTTTCCAATGGGACCATCATAATTCAACAAAGTGGGACCAAACATTGTCAGAAGTGATAATAAAACATTGGTTAAATGCTAAGGACAATGATGCATTTACAAATTATCCACTTGATATTGAGTTTTGCAAGAAGGACATACTCTTTGGCCTACTGGAACATTGGCTACGTGGGCAGAAAGATAACTACATGAAGTCTAGGACACGTAACAAGAAGCCTAGTTCTAGAGTTAAACACAGAGTAAGCTTAAGATTTCTCTCCATTTTCTAAATCCTCTTAGCTAAAATTTTGGTCTTGAATCTGCAAGATATACAGAAACCGCTTGGCCACTGCAGAGCGCCATATCATGGGAAATGATTTGGCAAAATGCCTTCTCCCTAGTAAGGAATGCTGGTCAGATACAGAAGAAGACAATCAGGGGAAATATCACTCTGTCCAAGTGTATTGGAGAAGCAAAATTTATTCACAATTGCTTCATAATCTTGATAAAAACACTCTCAACTATTTATCTGAGATGAAAGGTGAACTTCAAGCTAAAAAACAAGTAGAATATGGAAGAAATTATGATGAAATAGTCCCAAATTATCAGATGAAACCATGTGAATCCCTCCCTTCTAATTTTTACTGCCCCCTATTTCTTTCCACATTAAATTGGACAGAGAAATTGGTTTTGGAGATGAAGCAAGTAGAGGATAAACTAGAAAGATTAGCAAAATCACTTGAAACCCCATGTTGGTTTGAATAAATTTAATTCCAAGTAGTTCTATATTTCCTCTGTTGTCACTCAGAAAACAATATCAAAAGCTCTAAATTTTAGAAAATTTTTATTTATTAATTAATTCCTGCTAAATAAAACAAATCAATATCACTAGATTAATTCTTTTGAGCTTCCAATATTATAAGAAATATTTAAAAAAAAGTTTCTGCAAAAAGACATTAGAGAAATAAAATCATTCAAGGCAATGGTTTTCTTTTTGTAAATTCATTCTTTTTGTAAAATAAAATGTGAAACTCCTCAATTATTTCAATTTCAAATTGATTTATTTGAAATGTATTACTGAACTCAATATCTATGCGGTACAATATTTCCAACATGTCTGAGTAGATTTTTGAATCTTCAGTTAAAATTTAGAGTGACATTTCAATTTCCTACATCAAATTGAGATTTATTATATTTTGCAAGAAGAAAAAGAAGATATTAAAAAATGAATTTAATCCAATCAAAAAATACAATTTTTTTCAACCACAAAGTAACAAAAAAAAAGGACCCTCAAACCTCTTGTAATGATCTAATAGGAAATAGAAAGAAAAAAAGCATCAAAATCTTGACTTATCCAACCCAGGTAGTAACTTTTATGTGTCAGGTGTGAAACCGCACTGCTTCACTCCTCTATCACTTTACATAAAATTGAATTTCCGCATAATTCCAAATCTTCTGTATTCCATGCATGCACTAGAATTACTTGGAATCCTCAAAAACTGATACAAACAACTTTTCTCAGGTTCCAACTCAAGTTAGAAAAAGAGTTTTCTCAGAGTCAAAACCAAGTCAAAAAAAGTTTCAGGTGCTACACCTGCCGGCAGGTTCAGCCTTTTTTTTCATGGTGTATATTGCCATGAGGGATGAAAAGGTAATGGTAGGCTATGGAGGAGCCTGATGAGGAGGAATAATAAGGCTACAAAGAGCCAATAGAGAGGGGATAATTCTTGTATAGTCAAGAGGAACTGATCTGATGAGGAGGAAGGGGCACTCCGGTATTGTTGACTGGCAATCAGATGGGTTTCATTCATGGTCCAAGGGTAGGACCAGTATTTAAGCACAACTAGAGAACCCCAAAGGGGGCCTAAGGCAGCAGGTTAAGGACAACTAGAGAGCCCCAGAGGGGGCCTGAGGCAGGGTTAATGAGATAATGAAAACAGCAAGTTAGAAGTAAAGGTAACTAAATTTGTTAGTTACAGAATAAGAACAGAAAAGGACAACAATTTCAAGAAGATGATAGATGAAAATAACAAACATGCTGTGAAATGTGTCCAGGATGCTGTGGATTTTCACCAGCAAAGATGGGATAAAACCCATAAGGAACCTGATTTCAAGATTGGTGATCAAGTCTTGATCTCTACCACTAACTTTACCAAATTGGGTGGAAATAGGAAGCTTAGACAAGCTTTTTTTAGACCTTTCACCATTAATAAACTTCATGGTAAAAATGCGGTGGAAGTAATCCTTAGTGATGAGCTTTCTAGGAAACAACCAGTCTTCCCAGTAAGCCTCATCAAACACTACCACCCAAGGAATGGAGAACAAACTCCTTCACCTGCAATACCTGTTACAGAAGAACCTGAAAAGGAAAAAGGTAAAATTAGCAAGATCCTTAAGGATAAGAAAGATAGGATCAATGGAAAAGACTTCAGACTCTACCTGGTTAGATACAAGGGGGAATCAGCTGATAAAGATGAATTGTTGCCTGAAAATCATATCCCTGACGGACCTATCCACCTGAGAAACTACAGAGCCAACAGGAGGCATTAGCCCATTAGCCCAAAATCTTTTTTCAGATATAGACATATCTTGGAGCGGGGGAATGTCAGCTGGCTAATATATACAGAGCAAAACTGTCAAATAGTAACACAAAATACAAAAAATAAGAATAGCTCAATTAACAAAGCAAGGAGTGAGAAATCCATAAATATTATTACAGGAATGGATTTCTCACCCAAAATTAGGTAGGGTCACTCACTGACCCCACACTTAAATTCCAAGTCCTTATATTTTTAAAATAATTAAAAAGAAAAGTACTAAAAATTAAAACACCAGTATGGCACTTTTTGGCCATTTTAATATTTCACACGTGTTTTCACAGATGGGGTTTACGCCTAAAATTCACTCAGAATTGAGGTGTTGTGTATATTTTAGGAGTTACACGCGGAAATGTGTTATGTCACAATTCCCGCGGACAGCCATGCATCATTACATAACCCTATGTACTAGCAGCAGCAGGATCCCCCGTACTAGGGACCCGCGCGCAGCTAATTCTGCCACGCACCCAGCGGATCCTACCCCGCGCGCATCTGTACTACTGATCCCTGCGCCTGGATCCATCGTGACAACCAGGTACCGCTCAGAAGGGCTAAAACCTAGTTAGGGTTGCCTAGTATATGTAACAAAAGGGCATATGCATTAATAATGATCTAAAAAGATTAAAACTTAAATAAAATTAATAAAAATAAAGTTTTAAACATCTTTTAATAATAAATCAAAGATCAAAGACTACCACGTAAACCACAGATCTTAATCTTTGAAGACCACAAAACACTACAAGAAGTGTTCATAAAAATTATTAAAAATTATCTAAATGATCAGCAGATGACAGAAAATCAGTAAACATCCACATCTGCACGCTTCAAAGCAAATCAATAATAAAAATAAAGGATGAGTACAGAATGATCAAATTTACGTCATAACTAATTAACAGATCCTGTGGGTAAAATAGTACAGAAATTCAGCAGATCTAAGCACGGCTGATTGATAGCACCAAGGAGACGTGCAAATCTTGCCCTGACTAGCTTTCCAGCCTCAGCCCACGAGCAGAACCCTCTCTACATTCCCTGAGAAGACCAAAAAACACCCCAAAAAGGTATTTATACAGACATCTTTGGATCCATTATCCAATCAGTTTACCAGGAATTTATTTATTATCAATCAGACACCGTGTCATTGTTAACCAAGTGCTTATATTAAGATAAGCAAGTGATTTATGACTTAGTCTGTAGTAGTATTACTTACCTTTGTTAAACCAATCAGCCATTGAAGTTTAGTTGAGCAAATTACCCCATCTGCTCTGAAACCCTTCCAATTATTCCAGGATTTTCGTGGTAAAGTGCTCAGAGTGAGTGTTACCCTTCCTGTCTAGGCCTTTTTTGCTGTTAAGCCCGGCCACTAGTGGAATAATTCCTTTCTAAGGCACACATATTTATTCCAAGGTTCTTAAACTGCCCAAGGAGGCCCCTTGAAGAGAGGTTGCTAGTCTGTAAAGATCCCCAGTAGTATAATACTGTGGCCCCACTTTTATGTTATATTGAAAACCATCTACCACTAAACCAATTAACCTTGAAACTGCTCTTATTAAATTATTTATTTGAGCTTCTAAGCGTTTATTATTGGAATCATAATTATTATTATCATTCCAGCATTTTTATCACTCTCTGTAGCTAAAGGACTGCAAGTTTCCTGGTATCAGAGGGCTGACAGGTCTACTAAAGAAGATTGCTGACCCCAAGAAAAGATGGGAAATCATCAATATGAATTTTGTAACTGGATTACACCCAGGAGATGATTATTCCTAAAACTCAGTCCTGGTTATAGTAGAAAGGGTTCTTGAAGAAAGCAAAGTTTCTACCTAATCACAAGGAAGGCACTGCTCTGGATGTTTCCTTGTTATTCAGGAATAGACTCTTGCTGATGGTGGAGTACGCAAGATTATTATCAGTGATAGAGACCCTAAATTCACCTCAGAGTTCTGGATAAATCTTCATGAAATGCTAGGAACTACCTTAGCTTTCTCTACAGCTTATCACTGTCAGAAGGATGATTTAGCTGAAAGAATGATTCAGACTCTAGAAGATATGCTCAGAAGGTTCTGATTCTTTGGTGTAGAAAATAAGAATTCTGATGTTTGTTTCCATGACTAGTTTAGTCTTTTACCCCCATTGGAAATGGATTACAACAGTAGCAAGCAATCCACTTCTAAAGAAGCACCCTAAATACTGGAAAGAATATGGATAACTAAATTACACAAGGATAGCATTAACCAGAAGCTAACAAATATCCATCCTGCATCACTTCATTTGAAGAACATGATGGATGTAGCCAATAAAAATGCTATCAAATTTGTTCAGGATGCGGTTGAGTAAAATCAACAGAGGTGGGATCAAACCCATAAAGAACCTGATTTCAAGATTGGAGATCAAGTCTTAGTTTCTACCACTAACTTTACTAACCTTGTGGGTAACAGGAAGGTCAGACAAGCTTTTGTAGGACCTTCAAATGCTTTGGGATTTCCTCCCAATCCCCGCGCCCAATCCTCGGAATCCCGGCGCAAGCTCCTGGCGTCTTTCCAGTCCTTACTGGCGTTGTTGAGGGCGGAAATGGAGGAGATGATGAAGATGGCTTAGGCGCATCTCCCCCCCTTTTCCCTTCTTCCCTTTCTTTTCTTTTTGTTGTACCGCGCTTCCTTTTCCCTAAGAAAATACACATATCCGCGCGAGGTCTTAACCTTCTGAGAAAAAGTGCTTGACCTTGCTTTGTGAGAATGAGCTTTAGATTGAGGTCCGCGTCCGCGCGCTTTGCTTTGTGAGCGACCGTAAGTGACCAGCCGTTCCAAAAGGGGCACCTGGACCGCCCCAGACAAACTGCCACACATTTTTCCGTACCCATCCTGTAACAAACACAACAACCAAACACCAGCGCGCGCCACCGTAAGGGAAGAGAGAGAGAGAGAGAGTAAGAGAACAGATATTCTGGGGTGTCTAGTTGTCCCGGCTGTGAACCGGCTAGAGCACCCCCTCACCAAATCAAGCTTATTCCCATACCATCCTCCCATCCTCAAGATATCCTGAGAGAAAAGGAAAAGAGAAAAAGAAACCAACAGAGAAAAATGATAGAAAAGAACACTTTTTTTTTTGCGCAACGCCCGTAGACTGCCCCCAAATTGCTCTTCCTCCCGTTTCCCCCATCCAGGGGATTGTCCTCGCGTCCCGGTTCCGCGGGGCTTGTCCTTGCGTTCACAGACCTGGCTTTGTGCCACGCCCGCATTTCCTGCAAAAACCCCAAGCCAGCCAAGACCCCACAATCCAGATAAGAAGGAAACATAGAGAAACAAACATTCTGGGGTGTCTAGTTTTTCCAGCTGTGAACTGGCTAGAGCACCCCCTCACCAAATCAAAACTTATCCCCTAACCCCACCACCTCCCCCTCAACTTGGCCACTGTCCCCAGCTGGTCGCAACTGCCTACTCCGTCGCAACGGCACGTTTTCAGCTTCTCCGCCCAAAGACAAATCCCTGGATCAAAAACCATTTGTGCTCAGAACCCAAAAATGAACGGCCTTCCCAAAATCACATCCCCACAATCAACCAAAAGAAAAGAAAGAGGCTTACGGACCCTTGCAACCTCAACCTCCTCCTTCTCAACTACCCCATCCACACAACACTCCCCTCCGTTAAGCGCGCGGAGACCCATTGCGCATTTCCGCAGAACCAACCCCAAATCATTCACCATCCGCGATGGCAGAAGGTTCACCATTGAACTGCTGTCCACCCTAGCCCACACCTTCCTCCCCGCTATGACCATCCGAACGTAAGCGAGCGGAGTCAAAACCAATTTAAACTCATACTCCTTGCGCCCCTCCTCCTTCCGCGCCACATGAACCCGCTGAACTGTCTGAGGTACCCGGCCCTGACTGCAATCCCGCAACGCCTGCACCATCTCATCTACCACCACCGGAGACACAGCCGCCAGTTCCTGCAAGGTCAGCGGGACCTGAGTCTTGTTCCCCATCACCCTACGCACAATGTCCGCCGCTTTCTTCTTCCCTACAGGATTTGCTGCCGGCGCCTCAATTCCGGGAATGCGTGCGGCCAGTTTTGGAACGGTCAACGGGGGTCGCTCCTTTGCATCCACCTCCATCTTATTGGAGACCACCACCTTCTCTTCCGTTGCCACTACCCTCACCTCAGCTTCCACCCAAGGTGTTTGCCAGGATCCAGGACCGGTAACATTGCCTAGTGACGCTTGAGCCGTTGTTCCCGCCTCCTGACCCCGTGTGCGCACCTGCTGCATTGCGGTTGGCTGGCTTGGCTCCATCGGAATCTGTTTGCCCGTCAGAAACATGTACCCCATCCCCTCCGGTCCAACCAATCCCGCGTGGAGATCCTTTGTAAGCTCCTTGCACGCCAATTGCCAATGACTGTTTGCCCCGCAGTACAAGCACCCCCTCGGCACAAAGGCACCGGGCGGCCGAAACCCTTCCACCATGTGAGTTGGAGGCCCTTGCAGCTGCTGCTGGCCCATGCGGCTCATGCAGATCTTCAAATCCTTCATCAGTTCCGTCAATTCACTTACCGGAGGGGTGGGCGCGGGTTGTGGAACCGGAACACGCGTGGAAGTAAGTGGAACTGGGCCCAGAAATTGCGCCGGAGCCAGAACTTGGGGGGCGGATTTCTTCAGTCCCGCTGGGAAGGACTTAGCAGTATCCTCAATAAGCTCCTCTAAGTCAAGCTCACTCTCCACAGCCTGGCAAATGACAGCCAACTCCGGAAGGAGCGCAATGCTCCCATCCAATGACCGCTTTACCAAGTTGTGATCATAAAGATGCCGCTGCGCCCTTGCCTGGAGTTGAGCGCCTAAACTGCCCAGAAACGCGCGTTTCATGGCCCACTTCTGTCCCGCCAACACCTTGTTCTTTGACAAGTACCAATAGATCCAATCAAATGTTGAGGTGTAATCCACCAGCTCCACCCAAGTCCTGACTCCTCCGCGCGCGCTTGCCTCCGAGGCCACACGGTCAAAATTGCTTTCCCAGAATTGAGGTTTGCACCTACCCCACCGCATTAGGATCTCCGCCTTCAGTTTTGGCCAATCTTGATTCTTGTAGCCTTCCATCTCCTCCACATCCCGGAGCTTCTCTTTGTCCATAATGAAAAGGATGGCAAGCCAGGCCTTATCGGCGTCCAACACACCTTCCGCATCTGCAATACCTTTGTATCTCAAGATGAATTGTTCCACATCCACAGTGTTGAATTGGATGTGAGGGTAGTCGCATGGCCTGATGCAAACCGGACAAGTGGGTTCATGGTCACTGGAGACCAATGGGGGAACGGCGTAGCTTGTCCTGTGTTGACCGGAGGGAGGGGGAGGAGGAGGGATGGAAGACGCGAGTGGGGTTGGAGTAGCGGACCCGGAAACGGAAGGAGAAGAAGAAGAAGAAGAGGAAGCAACTGTTGGGAGGTATGGATAGGACATTGCGCCCAGTTACCTTTGAAAGACAAGAAACAGAATGTTACTTCCCGGCCAGACCCCCAGATGTGGAAAGAATAAGGGTTATTCCCCTATAATTGTCCCAAGGTTTGGAAGTTAACGGTTCCCTGCGTTTGAAAGGAGATGAGGATGCCCAAAGTCGCACTTAAATGAGAAATAGAAATAAGGAGATCAAGAGATAAAGAAAAGTAGAGAGTGTGTGAAATTGCCAATCCTTCAATCCTAAGAACTTTCCACCTGGATGTGTATCCAGTATGAGTTCCTTTAATCTCTTGGTGAGATGATTGATCCAATCCAATGATGTGATGGTCTGATTCCATCCTCCCTCCCCCTTGCTCCCCAACCCGGAGTTGAGTTTGAGGATAAGTCCTCCCTCTCAACCCTAACCTAAGTACACGCGCAAATAACAGTATGACAACAAAACAGAAAACAATCCCAAAACCAAAACCCTAGCCTCCTCTCCCCACCTCCGTACCAAACTCCCCCTGACGTCCGTACGCTGTTCTGTCCATGCAATTTGTCCTTCTCATGACGTGGTCCTTGCACCGCGCCCTACTTGGAGCCCCCCGCGCCTGTCCGTATCCGTTTGTCTGCACCCGTTGTGGATGTCCGGTATTATCCGGCGTGATCCATGTGCTTGCGCGCGCGCTCCGTCCGTTCCTTCATAGCCCGTGGATTTCTCCGCCCCTACGTATCTGAACCGGAACGCTGTGGAAACTTTAGAGGTTATCCCTCACAAATTTGTCCCAAGTCACAGAGTTTGATGGTTCTGGCGTCTGTAAGACTCAAGGATGATTCCTTGTCCAGGAGAGAGAGAGTGAGAATCTAATCTTCCTTTTTCCTATTCCCTCCTCCGTGTGTGTGTGTCTCCCCCTCCAACCCGTGCTTAGGGGAAAGGTATCTTATATCCCCTCCCCTCAGTCCTAACCTAAGTACAAGCACAAAGACAAACTGAAAACCATGAAGAAGAAACCCTAGACCCAGAACCCTAACCCATCCCCCAACCCATACCCATACCCTATCCCTTCAGCTTGCCTGCCATTCCAAACACCCGGTTTGTCCTTCCATGGTGCGGCCCTCCGCCCCGCGCTACCCAAATTTCACCGCGCTTGCCAGTATCTGCCCGACGCGCCGTTGTGGATTTCCCATCCCGTGGCCGGCCCGCGCTTGCGCGTGGTTGTCCACGCATATAGCCCCGCTGTTGCCCCGCCTTTTCCTCCCCCGACTAACCGCCCGAGAACCTGGTTGGCCCAGCTCCATCCGTGAGTCAGATATCCAAGCGGATTGCGGCCCGCCTCCCCTAGTCAGGCCCGGCCCGCAGCCGCGTGCTTGATCCGCTGCGCCCACTGCTGAGCCTCGCGGCAACTGCTGCTGACCCCGCAGCGGCTACTGCTGAGAACCAGCGCACCCCCACTGCTGAGCCTAACCTACCAGATGCTGAGAGCGCAGGCCGCGACGCAGTTCCCGACCCAAGGCTATATAATGACACCACATCCCCACCTGACTTGAGTTCTGTCCCCAGAGGTCCCCTCCCATTGCTACCTTGACCACCTTTGCACCGTTCCCCCCTACCTACTCCACCTCACACACTCCGCCAATCCCCTCCCCCTGCTTCATCGCCATCATGCTCCCATGCGAATTCTGCGCCCGTAACGGGCACGCGTGCTTGATTGCTCCTGGCTGAGGCGCCTGTGTTGCTTTCCGTCGCGGCCATCGTCGCTGCTCACTTAGTGACAGCATGCCCCAAGCCTCCCCCCAGGCCGCGCAAGAGGGCTCGTCCAGACTCATTCGTAGTTTTGGATGACAAAGCTATCTTGGAGGAATCGTGGACTCCGCCTGGCTCCCCTCTTTGCCTCCCTCCGCCAAGCAAGGGTCGCGACTTGGCTTCCCCCCTCTGCCGCGCGGGACCACCGCGGAAGGAGGAATTCTCGTCCGTCAATGACTATCAAAGGGCCCTGCGATTCTGGTTGGACCGCGTCTGGATGAGGGAAGGCGCAAGGGACCCGCGACTTGATGAAATTCTCCGGCGTCGCGCTTCTGCGGCTTCAGGTCCTCCTCTGGCACCTACTCCGGCTTCTCCCCCCCCGGCTCCACAAGGCACTCCACGGCCGCCCGCATCACCAGCGGTCTCGGATGAGAAGCCTACTACCCCCAAGGTCCCTCCTCCGCCGTCCCCAATCCTTATCCCGTCGTTGCCCTCAGCTGATCCAAGCCCTCCGCGCAATGCCCCGGGGACCACCTCATCACCCCCTCGCTCATTTGGATCAAGTCCCGTCCTGGCACCGGCACTGCCTTTCCACAGCCCTCCCAAGATTCCGGACATCCCTATTGTAATGGCACTCCCGGCATCCCACTTTGAGGTCCTTGCGGAAAGGTTGACAACAATGCTTAGGGATTACCTTGCGACCCCCGGCGCCCAATCCTTGGAATCTGGACGCAGAATCTTTCCGGGCCTTCCTGGCGTTGTCGAGGGCAGAGATGGAGGATATGATGAAGATGGCTTAGGCGCATTGCCCCCCACTCCCCTTCTCACCTTTTTCTTCATCCGTTTTTTGTTGTACCGCGCTTGCCCTAGTCCTAGAGAAATACATGTCTTCTGCGCGAGGTCCTATCTTCTGAGAAAAAGTGCGCGACCGTGCTTGTGAGAATGAGATTAAGATTGAGGTCTGCGTCCGCGCTCCGCTTTGTGAGTGAGATTGAGATTGACCAGCCGTTCCAAAAAGGGGTACCTGGACCGCCCCAGACGGACTGCCACACAGTTCCCCATACCTGTACTACAAAACAAACAAACACCGTGCCGACAGCGCGCGCTCACAACCGCGAGTATAAGGGAGGAGCAATGGGAAACAAACATTCTGGGGTATCTATTCATTCCGGCTGTGAACCGTCTAGAGCACCCCCTTACACCAGTTCAGACGCTTGATTTCCCGTAGGGGAAATCAACCAAAATTTTGGGATATCCAGGATATCAACCATTTTTCATCTTGATTTTTTTTTTTTTTTTTTTTGAATTTTGATTTTTATTTTTTTGATTTTTTTTTTCTTGGGGAGGAAGCTTGATGTTCTGCTAAATCTTACTCCACAGGAAAATTATCATGTATTCCCAGTTTTGTATAAGTGCAGACATAAATGGAATTACAAAACCTTGCACACATCCTTGCAAAAAGTAAACAAATTATAAAAAAAATGGGATTTTCATAACTGAGATTCATCAACTGGCCAAAAGAAATTAATTCATTCAATTGCAGGATGCACAAATTAATGGCCCTTATTATATGCATGTCATATATGCCACTCAAGAAAACCAAGGAAATTCCCACAAATTTGGAATACTCTCTATTCTCAGTTTTCTCTTTCCCTGTTTTTTACAACAAGCTGTCTTTTATGATAATTGAAAATGGCAAATGAATCTTTTCAAAGTATCCAGCTTTTATTTGGCGCAAATGAAAAATCAGAAATACAAGACCGTATTTTCCAATTTTTAAGGACAATAGAATATCAAAAAAGAAAACGTTCTGTCATGAAGTCAAATCACTGGCCAAGCATTACTAATGGGCCAGGTTATCAATTATTTGGAGGAAAGCATCAAGCGGAAATCCTTTCATGTCACTATTTAATGATTGTAATTCGTAGGTAGACAGTGATAACAACCAGGATTCACTGTAAAATGTTATTGGAAGCCCAGCTTTATGAGATCTAGAGCTTTCCTTGGATTGTTCCGGATGTCTTCGCACCCGTGGAGGCGGTCTGGAAGGTTTTTGGACAGCGTATGTAAGACGCCATTCTCTGAGTTGATCTAGTCCAATCATAATGCGCTCTACTAGTACACTGCGCCATGGAAGGCGGAGGACCTTAGCTTCCATTTCAGTCTTGCTTGATCCACAACGCGGAGTTGGTCGAGCTGGGAATTCATCATCTGTTTTGTCATTGCTACAACAATGTTCAATGACTGGTACCAGACCTACTAGGCTTGGGTGTAATAGAACCTCCTCCAGACGCCATTGCTTCAGCTTTCATGAAGGTATATTAATGTTAGTTGGCGTTGATTGTGTGAGCCATGATTGTTGCGGAGCGGACTTACACAAGCCAAACAAGAGGCTTGCCTTTTCTTGCTGTTGCGGGTGGCGATTTCTTGCGGGGACCAATTTCAATTCACTTGATAGCTTTAGACACATAGAACATTTGATTAATTATGAGAAGCAAGTACTCACTGACTTAGAACGCAAGAAAGGATGATCTCACATTCTCATAAGATGATCTTGAATATGTTTGGTAAAAGCTTCTTGTACATCATTTCAATTGCAAACCTCGAGGCTCAAAGCTGGGTACTCTCCACATCTGACCAGTTGCATAAAAGTCGCAATGGCTATGTCCCATAGGAATCGATTTATGTGAGCTGTCATTGGTTTGGATAAATCAGGTCTAAAGGAATCCACGCCAGCTTTGCACATTGCGCGCCAGATTATTTGAAGAGCTTGGGGGGTTGCCGCTGAGTGTCCGGGTCCATTAGGGTAAGGGAAACATGGATCTACTTCGTCAAGATCCATGTTGGATTCACTGATAAAGCTATCATCATTGGATTTGTCTTCTGCAACATCTGTTGTGACGTGCCCTTTGGCCATTTTTTCTGTTCCTCAATCGTGGCGGGGGGAGGATATTTGTAATTCTGTGCACACCGCCCAAACATTGTTTCACAATGCTGGCGTACCGCAGCCTGTAGCCATGTAAAATTAGAATTTGCTTTCTGTGTTGTATTGTTGTTAGGATAGCACTCACCAGGAGGTCAGTGCTCTTATGCCCTGGTCGTTGTCTGACCGCTGGGCTGTTGGTACCCATATCAGATAAACGTTGAGAAGTTGAGCGTTGAGAACAGATTGGGGGAGATGGTGCTTGGAGTGCACCCAAAGATTCGAGGGCACCATTTAGGTTGGCAAAGCCCTTGGCTAGAGCATTTGATGTACGCATGGATGTGTTTCCTACCTCAACTGAATTCTGGGCAACGGTGGTGAGCGTGGATATGAGCAATTGCATCAAAGGAGATTGGTTATCAGGCATCTGTTGATTCATGGGTATTTCATAATCAAAAGACATATGAGTCTGGTTTTCATCATGATTAGCCATGTGGACATCTGATGCCCAGCTGGTCACCTGTGGCATGGGATTGGGGTTTGGACGTTGGGAATAAATCAGAAACATAGAGGGCAAGACAGTGCGCTGGGTAGTGTGAGGATTAACTGGGGTTGAAGATTGTCGGCGATCACTCAAAGAATCTAAATGCATTGTGTTGGGACTTCTGCCAACGACCGATGATATTTGAGCGGGTATATTAAACTGATTTTGTGGAAAGTCTTGATCCGTATCAATTTGATGTACAGCTGCTAGGTTGGCCGGACGTTTGGGGAATGGATGATTCTGAGTGATACTATTGGATGTACTATTTGCTGGGGTGGCTTCACCGGGCCCAAAGTGATGGCTGTAGGATGTTTCTAGATCTTCATGGGGTGGTTGGCTGTTCTCGGTCGTGTTAATGCCAGTCGTTGGAGAGGTTGGACGGAGGTGACAAAAATTGTATCTTGGATTGTCAGAGTTGATTACTAGTCTATACTTAGCAAGCAATACAAGTCTCAAATTGCTGGCCGTATGAACAACCCTAGCACATGTTAGAATGTCTCAAATTTGGCAAATTTCTGCCGCCGTTATCACACCATTGGGATCTGATCAAGGTGGTGTCAATATATAAATTAACAATGCTGGGTAGCTAGGGAATAGCAAATAGAATAATCAAATTCTAAGAGAGTTCTTACTAGTCCAGTGATTTCTTTCTAAGACAAAGTTGGCACCACCCATGGTAGGTGCTTCTTGATTATTGGCCGATAATTTGCTATCCTTGCTAGTGTCAAAATTTGGTGTTTTGTGGTCTTTGGGCCCATATGTGTCGATGTTAGGTGTAGTTGACAATATGCCAAGGGCTTCCGGATGTTTTGCTTCTTCAGTGGCTATCAGTAATTTGTATTTATCAATCAAAGTACCCTTTCTTTTGGAGGCCTTAAATGGAACTTTGAACTCTTTCAAAATGGCTTGTAGCTCAGTTTTTTTTATCTTTCCATCAGGATCTGACATTGAACGCGAAATAAATGCTTATCAATGATGCTGCCAATGGGCTGCGAGTAGACTCAAAGTGACAGTACTTACTGCGCCAACTACGTTTGTTAAGATGGCAACCAGTGGGTGTCCCTACTGCAGGATCAGCTGGGGGTCTCAAGAAATCATTTACTGAGGTTTGCGCAGAAACAGAGCCCGCAATAGGTAAATTGCAGGTGACGGAATTTTGCACATTACCTGAGGGTAGTTTGGTTGTACTTTCTTCATCAGAATCGTAAATGATCAAGTGTTTCCTGATTTTCCTCATGATGGCAGGACAAGTCGCATCTATATTAGAGGAACCACTCATTTGCAGCTTTGATGGACAAAAATTTGGGGAGGTCTCTCCATGCAATCCAGCTTCCTGCGAGTTGCTTTGGTGACTTTCTTTCTGTAACTGTGGCAAGGGTTCTGGGGTAGGTTTGCAGACATTGTGGGCCACTGGATCAGCAAATTGATATTCCTGTCCTGGGTTTGGCGGGACCAATGGCGATTCCAGTTGATTAGGCAAATTAGGAGGGGGAACGGTTACACAGCTTGAGATAAAATCTGAATCAAGCAACTGTGGCCTAGATTTGGGGGCTAGCAAAAATTGAAATCAGTGATTCCAAGTTAATTAGAGACTTTTTACTGGTAAGGTCGGGGTTCATACCTGGTGTAAACTGCTTTGGTGATCCCAGATTGTGGGATGATTCAGGTACACTGACCGGTCCGGAATTGAGCCTGTTAGTCTGAGTGAGTTCTAGTGATGCTGGAGCTACTGACTCAAAGTATCCCAACAACAAGTCTATCATGCCGCCCGTAGAAGGCAACAATAGACTCATTTGATCACTTTTCTGATCCGATTGTTCTGAGGGCTCTGAGGGAAGCGCTTTGGTGGGATTTATAACTGGAGTAGGGTCACTGAGACCTGTGGCACTGTTTGAAGAATTGTTGGGATGACAAGTTTCTAGGGCTGAGGTGTTAATGTTGGCAGATTCTTTTGGGAACTGATCTGCCAGTGATTCCCTTGTTGACTTGGATTGATTCATGCTGTTAATTGGGAAGCTTGCATGTATTTCCACGTTGGCACTGTTGAACGTCTTGTCAGGATCGGACAGTACTGGAGTTAAAGATATTGGGTATTCTGAAGCTATTTCAACAAGACTACGCAAAGATGGATCAGCCCCTTGGGGTGGTTGGATACTCTGCAGGGAATGGTTTGGACAATGGTCTGATTGGGGCAACAATTGGGAGATGGTAACTGAAAGATGACTACAATCTGATGAAGAATCCTTGGGCTGGTGGTACTCTGAATCTGTGGGCCGGTCAACAGTGGCGGTTTCAATTTGAAGCGCACTTTGGGGAGACTTGATATTGATTTCCAAGGGAGAATATAATTGGAGGCTATAATCACAGGTAGAAGTCACGGGCTTGGGAGATGGTTCTTGTACTGGTTCAGTCAAAGAGGCAGTTTTTGAAGGCTTGGTGGAGGAGTCATATATGCGATTTGGAGCATTTTCTGGCTCAGCCAAAGAATCCAAAGTAATCAGTGATTCGGCTACTATGCTTGATTCAGCCAAGGATTCCAAAAGAGTAATTGGATATCTGACGGAAACAGGAGGAGACAACAGGATCGGGGAATGAAAGGGTTGATGGTGCCTATCAATTGAAGGTTCATTCGAGCTATGAGGTTTATCTGATTTATTTATAACATTGGACACAATGGCAAACGGTCAATCCTAGTTTAACTACAAGACTTTGTGTCCCAAATGAAAGTAAGTATCAATATACCTAGTTGAGCCAGCAAGGGTCAGAGACAATGGATAGGGACCACAAATTTCTTTGATAAGCATTTGATGTTTGGTGATGGTATACCTATTTCAGGGGATAGTGTGTCATCATCAGGTCTTGGAGTTGCAAAATTGGTATCCTTTGGAAAGCTTGCAACAGAAATTGGACCTGTGCCAACAATATTGACCATGGGTTCTAACCCCGTGTCATCTGTGCTTCCCGTTCCTGAGTCCCCAATCAAAGACGCCTGAATGTTTAAATGTTGGCCCTTGTGTAGCTGGTTGCTGACATTGTGCGACTGAAGGTCAGTATCAGGGCCTTTGGGGGTGTTATCCTTTGAAGGAACATCATTTGCGTGTTTTTTTATAGCTTCTTCAACAAGGGCTTTGGACGTAGGCGCAAAAGTGAAGTCTGTCAAAGTGATACCACTACAAGGCTGTTGTTGGGATGGTTGGTCTGTTGCCGTTGTAGGTAGTAAAATTCTTTGTTTTCTCCTGATCCAGTCTGGACGTGGTTGTACTGGTATATTGACCTTTGGAATGAAGCGAGAACGTTTGTGAGGGCGAAGGCCATTGTCAACTGGTGAGCTAATTTCCTCAACATTGTTCTCCTATATGTACAATATAAAGAACATAGTTAGTCCTCATAAAAAAGAAGAAGAAAAAAAAACTGGCCGGTAACGTGCATTAAGTATAGATAACCTGGGGTCCCTGGGACGTTTCCTGCAAATGCTATTTGGTGGGGGGTGGGCGGGCGTTGTCCAGCATTATTGCAGTTGGCTTTCCAAGCAGCATCAATCCTTGCAGACTGCCTTAGGGATTGGGGCCCAGGTGCATCTGATTGTTCTAGAGTTTTCCGAGCAAGACACCTCTGAACTAGCCAAACCGGATGAGCCCGAACAGGTGGTGATTTTGTAAGGGATGACAACAGGTGAGTACGGAGTTTATTTTGATCTCCGGCTGGGTGCTTGCGTGCCTTCAAGTTGATATATAGTTGCTTGAGCTCTGCAAGTCGCAGGCCACCATTATTACAAGGGACTTGGTAGTTCGCAAGAATGTCCCTCAAGCCCAGAATTGTCAGTTTGGATGGCGCTGGTTATAAGGAAATATTATCAGCATCTACGTACTCAGTTTCCAGGAAAGGAACATTAATGGGAGCATGGACATTTTCTAAAGAGCGACAAATAATAGACAATGAATCTATAAATATGTACCTGGCCAGTCAAATTCATAAGGAGCCAAACAAGGACGGTTTGCCAGATTATTGCGGTAAAGCCTATACAGTTCGACTTGGCGGTAACTTGCCAGATCTTTTGCAAGCACCCCGTGGCCCTTGAGGTATAGCCTCAACTGTGCAACCGTTAAAATTTGGGCGTCTACATTGCCGACAAGAGAGGATAAATAATTAGTAAATATGTATGAATTATGTATACAAATATTTAGTTAATAGAAAATCTATTTTATTGGTTATACCCAAGGCTTCAACTTCCCAGAAGGCCATGTTCCGGCATCCCTCACGGCTCTATTTTGCTTGGCACCTGCCATTAGTGCGTGAAGCTTGTGCCCTTACAAATTATTAAGTTTATCCTGAACCATGCGTTGAAATTTGAAACTGCTTGGGTCATCCAACATTTGTCTTAAAATCAGCAATAGAGAATCAAGCAATATCAGCCGGATCATCAGAACAAGACTCGAGCAAGTCGCTACATTCACCCCTTCAGGCTGCAGGGCCATGGAAAACAGCCCTAACCTTTCAGAATTGATCGGGGGGACTACTGTGTTGCCAATCAACATCCGGGTCCGAGCTCATCGCCATGACAAAATTCACAAAAATACGGTTTGTCCCTTCCCAATTACTCCTAGCCGGTAACGTATTCTATCTTGTTGTTTTTGACATGCGGTGAGCTGACTCATTGGTTACAATCAATTTTTAGCGACTCTAACATGAGTGAGACTCAAACGCACTCATTGGCACTAACCAGGTTACCATCTGACATTGTTGCAGTGCCTTCATTAAAAGGGGTTGCTCTTCATGATTTGTAAGCCAGACGCGTACGGCTTGGGAGACATTGACAACTCTTGAATCCAGCATGCGGTTTGTCCCTTTTCCCTTGCTCCATTGTGGTGGTACCACCCCCGTTTCTCTTAACGTGACCCGGCCAGCTAGTGTACGCTGACTTTTCATGGTGCATTTCTCTTACATAGATCATGCAATCCATGGCATCTCTGAAAATATTGTTACAGAATTACAAGATCTATTTCCAATGGGTTGATGATCTTGTTTGTTTCAAGTCTTGCCCGTATGATCGTAACCAATGGAGAAGCTCGCTGATGCCTCCAGAGTTGGTGTGCGCTATCAATTATAAGCCGTATGTGTGAGTCCCCTGCTGCCTCATCCTGTTGTCATGAGCTACATCGCCTAACCAGTTACTCTCTAGTAATTTGGTTGTACTCCTTGGGAATTGCCTTCAATATTTAAACTCGCTCATCTCAGATACGCAGGTTTTGGTACCGGACCCCTCAACAACTTGATCAGCCGTTAAATTTTTGCCATCCCTTTGCATCTTCAAGGTGACTTAAACCTAAATTAAAATCAATTTGCCTTAATTTTCAGTATGGAAGGTGCACGCTTTGATCCCTACTCACCTGCTCACACCAAGGAGACTCTGAAGCAATTTCTTTGTGAGAACAACAAAACTATTATAATAAAAACCAAAACCACGCTGGACAAACTACGTGCCATGGCTAATGAGCAGCTTTTAACGTGTAAGTTTTTCCCATCAGCGTTGAAATCATGATGAATCTCATCAATGCACAGCTGACTTTGATCAATCCATTTAAATCTTATAAAGTAGGTTGGAAGGTTACCCATGAGACATCCAACTCCCGCCCGCGTTTTCAGTGCACTTTGAAAGTTAATCCAGCTGGGCTGATCAACGGAGGACCCCCGGCCAAGACCGATGCAACGCCAATGTGCTCTGTATCCGCTCCAGCCTTTTGCAAAAGCTCACCACGCAATGTTGCCAGCCGTGCCACTGACCGCAGGACTGCGGACCACATTGCAGAGATGGCCAATGGTGAACGTGGAGGCACGGACAGTCAGTGCCAAAATAGTTAAATTACTGAGGCATTAAGCCTTTCAGTCAACTCCCCGTATTCTTAATGAGATCCTTCTGCTAACATTTCTCTCTCCTGACCACCAAACCAGTAAAAAGTTCCCCAGTAGTTCCCAAAACCACTAGTACTAGATGTCAGCTCAATCTACTGCCTTTCACGCATTGATCAAAATCTGACTGATCATGTACCTGTCTCTTAGTCATAGTACCAATTCCGGTCACCAAGCGCAAGGCACAAGTTGTGCCAACCAAGGACTATTTGCGGTCTAGTTTTCTTGCAAAGGGTATGTTGTTTCCCAATCATTCCATATAGCCCATGCATTTAAATATTGATATTGATTAATTGTTACCAAGCTAGATTAAGTCTGCATTAACGTTACAGACAAAGGCAGCGAGGACACTGCAGCTGGTGGGCAGAACCAAACCAAATTTCCCCCAACGCCTGCCGGCAGCCGTTCCCCACAACCTGCTATAGCACATGAGGTTGGAGACAAGACATCTGAAGGAAGTGTTGTGGGTTCAAATACTACCAAAACCAATGTTCCCAGCTTGCCTTTAGCCCCCAAAACCCTGTGCATGGTTTTCCCCCCTGGCGACGACGAATCTACAAAATTTCAAAGTGGTCTTGCAAATCAATTGGCGAGTTTCATAGCTGCGGGGCGTGAATTCTTGACATGCGCAAACGAGGCGCTTGTCAAGCTGCAAGATTTCAAAAACCCCAACTCCAGCAACCCAACATCCACTCCTGACCCACCTGCGTATGGAAGCTATGAGAATGCGTCCTTGAAATCTTTGGCAAATCAGCTACCCAACGCTTCTGATGAGATTGTCTCAAGCTTGGTTCCCGCTGTGGTAGACCAAACCTAATCTATAGCCATCAGACTCAATTTTATAGTATAAATATAATCCCAATCATGAATTTAACCTCAGAAATGGATTCTACACCAAAAATAACCCATAGTCACCCAGCCAAACTACCCCTCTATCTCTCATGGTTTAGAAGATACAGCCAAAATAAATTGTGGACAGCTCATATCACACCCAGGTATCACAAACTAGTGAAACGCCATATGGGTATACTTGGAATCCCTAAAGAAATACCAGTAACATCCCAACATAACACCTCAACCAAACATACAACCAATCACCTCACCTGTATACTCAGAACCATAAGCAAGGCCATGTGTAACCAAAACAACCAGCAGTACAAGGCACCACAGGACTACCCAGCAATGTATGCAGGCAGTCTGGGCCATGTGTAACCAAACAACCACCAGTACATACAGCCAGTAGCATGTGATACCAAATAAACTACCAGTACCAACAACCCTCAGCACCACACAGCAATTTATGCAGCCAGTAGCATGTGTAACCAAACACCCAGCAGTACAAGGCACCACAGGACTACCCAGCAATGTATGCAGGTAGTCTGGGCCATGTAGATCCAAACAACCACCAGTACAGGCACCACAGGACTACCCAGCAATGTATGCAGGCACTCTGGGGCCATGTGTAACCAAACAACCACCAGTACAAATACCACAGGACTACCCAGAAATATATGCAGGCAGCTAGGGCCATGTAGATCCAAACAACCACCAGTACAGGCACCACAGGACTACCCAGCAATGTATGCAGGCAGTCTGGGCCATGTGTAACCAAAAAAACACCAGTGAAAATACCACAGGACTACCCAGCAATATATGCAGGCAGCTAGGACCATGTAGATCCAAACAACCCACCAGTACCAGTTCACCACAGCACAAATTCAACCCAGCACTACACAGCAATTAATGTAGGCAAGTGCCTGCATGTAACCCCAGTACAACCTCTTTCCAACCAGCAGAAATGCCTCATGTAACTGTATTAGGTTTTCCCAACCAGCAGAAATGCCTCATGTAACTGTATTAGATTTTCCCAACCAGCTAAAATGTCTCATGTACCTGTATCCCACTGTAACAGGGGAAGCCCCAGGGAACCCTTGGGGGCAGCCCTGAGCATCCCCTGAGGACCAGATTTTCTATTTAAGGAGGGCCTCTCTGCCCTATCCAGGTTGTATCCCCCACTACCATCACCATCATCATCCACCATCCAGGAGCTCCACCCACTCATCAACTACTCATCATCCAATTACCACCCAATCATCTGTGGTCCTACCCAGATATAAAAAAAAGGAGATTGTCAGTGTAACAATAAAAAAAAAGGAAATCAAAGACCAATTCTATAACCTCATCAACCATTGAAACCAGCCCATGAGGTGCTTTGAATAAGGGTTCTTCTGTGACCTGAACTATTAAGCACCAAATTAAAGGAAACCACCCATCACTCAATAATTACCTTTACAAGGAAAGAGAGCACAACAAAAAGGGACTGCCAACCCTTTTTTTTCCTCTACCCAGCCCCCTGTGGGTAAACCCATCCTTGGGTCCTCTCCTGAACCACCCCTTTGATAAAACCCTTGAACCCTTTAATATTGGGATATTGGTTAAAGATCACACATATCTGATCAACCACTGACCAATAAGCCAATACATCTGGTCCATTCTTCAACAACCCTACCAATAACAATTAATAACCAATCAAGATCTGATCTGAGACCTATACTCAGTCTCAAAGAAACCAGCCATTAATTTAAATAAATTATTGTGCAGACTTACTATAGTACTAGAAGGGCAGGCAATTCAAAACCACTCTTAGTGTTACTAATACTCTGAAGGAGTAGAAGTAATACTAAATTCCCCTTTAAGGACTGCCAGCAAGCTATTTGCTAAGTTATTTACATAATCCCACAGGAGTCTCTACACCGCCACGTCACCAACTTTTTCCGATTATGTCCTTGTTGGTTTCCCTCCATTGACTGTCCAGGGGGGTATAAGTCACATTCCTCATCATAGATCCCAATTATCCTTTCCCCCTGTCAATCTCAACAATGAAATATTGGGATGCTTCCATGTTGCCTCCCTCCAAAATCTTATGGAATGGCTTGGGGAAATGGGGCATTCCTTTGGACGCCAAGGTTCATTAAGCCATCTTTTTCATCTCAACCGTACCACCCAATCTTTCACCACGCCAGCTGTAATAAGAATCCAAGCCATAGGTAATAAACCCCCAATCCAACATTCCTTCAAGGCCACAAGAGTCCTCCTTGAGTGCACCAGGACTAGTCCGGCTTCTGCATTCAAAGTGGTCGCAGATCTAGCGCTTTGCGCATGGCCACCTGTGCCAAATAACAATGCAAAGTTTCTAACCCAATTTCCCGCTTATAATCCTTTGGAGGCTTCCAATTCTGAAGCATCTGCAATCAAACCCGATGCGCCTAAGGCTTGTCTTGGTTTCAGCCAAAGCCCCTTTCAACTAGTTGAAGCCGGTTGTGATGAAAATTCATCAGGTATGAATTAGTGTCATTAATGATTGATTTACAAGTGAACGCAGACAATTGAGCTAATATTCAGATGAACCTCTTTAAGCAATTGATTTTACCTCTCCTACGGCTTTGGCTCCACAATTGGGACTTGCCATAGTTCCAGCTGTGAATACATACGTCCCGGCCAAATTCCAAACTGTTAACCTGGACGCGTCAGATTGTCCCTCCAGCCTCAACCAGTATTATGATGTCATGAGTCAATTGACTCCACTCCCACTCTTCAATTTTTATCGGAAGACGGGCCTTTGCTCAGCATTAATGCTGATCTGGTGGGATTCACTTTGTTGGAGGATGCTTTACAAGAGGCCATGATTTCTTGAATCTTTCATACTTTATTGAATTGCTACATTTGCTCTGGATCAAATGTATGTGACACTTTTCCTATGCCTGGATTATGTGGAATCGCTCTGGATTACGTGGAATCCCAATTTATTGGCTCCTGTGGAGCAATATATCTGCTTGTGATAGTCTCTTTGTAAGCCGCGATTATTTGGAATCAATATTTATTAGCTCCGGTACTGGAGCAATTCAAAATTTTTACCCATGTGTCCATTCATCAAAAAGTTGATGTATACTAAAACTCAATGCTAATCAGCTAGTGGATTGGAGATTTGTGAGCACAATTGGTGAATGATTGAAACGGGATCAAGGGGCATAGAAACCGGGGCTCAATCTACAAGCTCCTAATTCAGGTTAAGTGCATCCCAAGGGATAGTATTAAATTAGTATGTTCCATACCAATGATCAAGGAGAGCATGGTGTAAATAAAGTGTCTATTGCATTTGTGTGTACGTCAATTTTAGTTTTTCTGAGGGATAACAAATATTGTATAAATTAGGAGTTATAAGAAATACACCTCAACAATCAAGGCATATAAGAGCAACAGTCTCTTAATCTATTTCTTTATTTATTTCACCGGCCTTATATCTCATCCAGGCGCAATGTGATAAAATTTTGCTAGTATGTACAATGACATTTTTTGACCGGGCTATCCTAGAAGGCCTTCACAATGTCACGCCCATGCTGTAATTTTCTAACTGCGCAAAGGGTTGAGAGAGATGAGAAGAGGGCAAAGGGTCGAGCAACTGTAGAGACAACCAAGTATCTGTGTGAGATGCCTTATAAGGGCTAACTCGGGAATGTTTGAATATGCGCTCTATGATACCGTAATTACCAGCACAAGCGGTGGTTTTCAAAGCAATAAGCCTGTTGTTTTTGTTTTTCTTGACAGTAGAGAATATGATATCCTTTCCAATGGTCACATATGATACTTCAGTGACGTGGGAATTAAGGAGTGCAAACTTGCCAAGATCTTCAGATTGGGTTCTGTCCCATTCATTTGACGGAATCCATGTCATATTGGGGAGTGGAAATAACTCATTGATTCGATGAACCAAGCTGGTGAATATATTTTTAACAAGTGCCTTGTTTTGAGTTGGGTTATTTGTTCCAAGGACGTGAGGTTTTGGATTGTATAGGGATTTGACTTGAGCAATGAAAGGTTCCAGGTTTGAAGGGAAATTGGGGTTGTCTAGGATGGCTCTTAGGTTTGCAAGCCGGTAAAAGTTAGTCAAGCATGTTATTTTGAGAGTCCCTGTGCAATTGGCAGAAGTTATTAATTACGCTTGTGGAGAATGATGCAAAATAGCATTAAATAAAATATTATATATCAAGTTTATGATTACTAACCCAGGCGGTGGTTTTTAGACGCTTTCAGGACACTAGCCATCAGGCGCTCCATGGAAAAAGACCACCATGCATGGCAAGGCCCAAGTTTCTCAAGGCAATTGGCAAGGTGAAAAGCCATGTGGTGGTTTGGGGCCAACTTGGACTCAGGGAAAACAATCAAACAGCTTCTGATGTACTCGTATAAATGATGGCAATACTTCTTTATTTGATCTTTATTGATTTTTTGCTTCAGGGCAATATTTACAAGGGAGACTAGATGTGCAAAATTGTGGAGTAGAGATTGGCTTTTGGATTGAGTATTGTTCCAAAATACAGGCAGCAAGAGTGGCAACTGAATTGTGAAAAGGTTCCTCCACTCATCTGCCTTCAGACATCCAAATGAAGCTTTTCCGAGAGCTGGAATGGTGGCCTTGATCCACGTTGGTACATGAATTCTTTTCAGATTTGGATTGATATACGATAAAGCTTTGTGATCAAAGACTATTTTACCACTGTCTGAAGGGGGAACCCAGTGACCATCCCATGATCTCTCTTCAGGCAAAAAGTCAGTATCACTTGGATTGGTATTTGTTCCAAATAACATTTTGCCAAAGGGGATCTCTTCAGATTTGTGCAAGCTAGGGCTATCGGTTCTTATCAAAGGATCTTCCGTCAATGAGTCAGCTATTAATTTATGCAGCTCCGAGGTTGTAACTTTTGTGGCTTCCCAACCATCCTGAATGTCAGATATCAGCCAAAATCTTGTAAAATGCCATTTCAAAAGTCCTAGAAGAAGATTGTGCATTGAGTCAACAGCGTGATAATCCAAAATATTCCAATATGAAAGCTCCAATAAAACTGAATATTGAACTCCGCGATCATCAAGTATCTTTTTTTGAGCCTTGAGATTGGGAGCCTCCAACAATTGTTTTGCCCAGTAACAATGGTTCTCAAGGGTTCGCAATGGCCAAGTTTCTTTCTTGATGTTATCAATATCTTTTTTTTGATGAGACAGTATGAACACATAAGTTTTGCCATTGCAGCAGCAAAGCCCAAGGCTCGGCGTAGCGCGGGCAGATCGGCAAAAAACGTGAACAGTGCCGCAAAAATAAGTTGACCTGTTGATTGTTGGTAAGTCCTTGATAAGTAGAGGCCAGGTTGCCACAATGATTTGAGTTGTACAACTATGGGTTGGAGTATCCAATTAAATTCTTCAAGAGATGGCTCTTTAGGGCCAGGTGCGATTCCAGCGATAAAAATATTCTCTGGAAAATAACGTATAGAAACAGGGAGACTTAGGCAAACGAGAATAATGAACGTGACTGAAGCATGTTTGCCGGATTGACAATTACCATACGGATTTATGGCATCCATGAACATGGAAAACGTGATGTTGTTAGCGCGCGCTGTGAACTGGTGCCCATCTGGACCACAAAACTGTCAGCCTGCTACTTAGCACAGAGCAACCTGACAAAGCAACAACAATAATAATATTAACAAAATTAAAAGGAACAAATATAAATGAATAAATAAATAGGAAATCCATAAATATTATTGCAGAAATGGATTTCCCACCCAAAATAAGGTAGGGTCACTCACTGACCCCACCCTTGAATTCTTACTCCTTATATTTTTTAATTAATTCAATAGAAAATGGTAAATGACCACGGAACCAGTATGGCACCTTTTTAGTCATTTTAATATTTCACATGATATGTCATGTATAGGTTTCACACCTAAATTTCAGTCAAAATCCAGGTGTTGTGTGTAGTTTAGGAGTTACACGGGAAATCGTGTTTTGTCACAATTCCCGCACGCAGCCCCGCGTCCCTACAGCGCTGGTCTCCCGCGTACGCAAACTCCCGCACGCAGCCCCGCGCTGGTCTCCCGCGTACGCAAACTCCTGCACGCAGCCCCGCGTCCCTACAGCGCTGGTCTCCCGCGTACGCAAACTCCCGCACGCAGCCCCGCGTCCCTACAGCGTTGGACTCCCGCGTACGCAAACTCCTGCACGCAGCCCCGCGTCCCTACAGCGTTGGACTCCCGTGTACGCCAACTCCCGCACGCATCCCCGCGTCCCTACAGCGCTGGACTCCCGCGCAACTGTATTCCCGCGCAGGTAATCCCGTGACCTAGTCACGCGCGCAGCGGTACAGTCCCCCGCGCGCATCTGAGCAGCGGATCAGTCCCCGCGCGCATTGGAATGGACTGATCCCCACGCCTCCTGCAGTGATCAGTTTGACATCCAGGTACCGCTCAGAGGAGCTACAATATAGTAGGATCTACACTACATATGTAAAGCTACCACATAAGCATAGATTATAGTTCAAAAACCTTAAAAATCAATTAAAATTAGTTAGTAACTAATTTTTAGTATTTTTTATTAATTAAATAAAGATCCAGACTCACCACAAAATAAGTTGATCAGAACCTTCAAAGACCACAAAACTACATAAGGAGTGGTCGTAAAAATTATTAGAAATTACATACAGGATCAGCAGAGGATGGAGAATCAATAAACATCTACGTCTGCTCACTTTGGACCAGTACTTACTGTACAAATTGAGGATCAGTGCAGGATCAGCAAAATGACTAATCTATTGATTAACAGATCCTGCAGCTAAAAAGGAGCTGTTCCTTGACAGATCTAAGGCCAGCAGGCTAACAGCACCTTGAGGAAGTGCCAATCTTGCCCTGATTCCCCCCCTAGCCTCAGCCCATGGCTAGTACCCCTTCTAGAGGCCCTCAAGCACCCAAAAAAAAGAATATTTAAACAGGCTCTTTTTGCCCTTCTGTTTCTAATAAGTTATCAGTTATCAGGAATTATTTATTATCAATCAGACATAGTGTCATTGTTAATCAAGTGCTTATATGAAGATAAGCAAGTGATTTATGACTTAGTCTGTAGTAGTATTATTTACCTTTATTAACCAATCAACCATTGAAGTTTAGTCGAGCAATCTACCCCATCTGCTCTGAAACCCTTCCAATTATTCCAGGATTTTTGTGGTCAAGTGCTCAGAGTGAGTGTTTCCCTTCCTGTCTAGGCCACTTGTGCTGTTAAGCCCGGCCATTAGTGGAATAAGTCCTTTCTAAGGCACCCATATTTATTCCAAGGTTCTTAAACTGCCTAAGGAGGCCCCTTGAAGAGAGGTTGCTAGTCTGTAAAGATCCCCAGTAGTATAATACTGTGGCCCCTCTTTTTATATTATATTTAAAATATTTATAACCAAACCAAATAAACCTTGCACTTGCTCTTACCATACCATTATTGGAGCTTTAAAGAGTTTATTCTTTGGAATATTATTGCTCCAAGTTCTTTTATCACTCTCTGTAGCTAAAGGACTGCAAGGTTCCTGGTATCAGAGAGCTGACAAAAACTCTTTCCAAGGGCAGGAATCTTGAATGTCAGACATTGGCATGGTAGCATCATACGGGATGCAAGACCTATCAGCTGTTGTAGCTAGAGCGTCTTCAATTCCTGGCCTGGAGAAGAGGCGGGCCAGCCAACTGTGAAGGTTGTGAAACGCAAAGTGGCACACTGGGTAGCGGTGAGATCGTTGATAAAAAAAAAGATCAGCTCCACAAAGATTTGGGCTGGTTAGTTCATCCTCCTTGTTTAATAATGCTTCAGATTCAGCCGTGTTTCTTTCATCCGGGTCATTTGCATCTTCATCGAGTTGTATTAAAGACGTATGATGTACGCAGCTTTCAGGGGTTCCGGTTTCAGGATACATAGCAAAACAGTTTGGGCAACAGATCAGGTATTGGAGATCAGGGTTAATTCCAAGATGGCAAATGATTGTTTGCGTGCATTTGGGGAAAGCATCCAGGGCCATTTTCTCAGAGTAGCTGAGAGCGCAAGGAGGAATGGAGGGGTTCAGCCCTTGAGAGGCAATGATTTCTATCAACTGACGGTCGAGTCCCAAGAGGTAAGATTATGCCGCAAGTGAGAGCTGCTGGGTGATGTAGAGGAGGGCTGTCTTCAGGTTGACAATCAAATTAGCCGGGGTCCTATTGATAGTATCAAGGTGGAATTTTTCTGAAAAAGCACAAAACCCGGGGTTAAATGGAGGGTTTGTGAGTTAGCATTGATGTATAAAAGCCAAGAATTAACATACCGCAGTCAAATTCTAGGGGATGCTTCCGATTTTGCTTGACCAAAGGGCGCATTGCAAGGTTTGAGTGCCCGTCCAACTGGTTCTGGTTAGCGTCAAGTGATAGTGCTTCAAATGTTTCCTGTAGGTCCTCATTGGTAACATGCGGTGGAGTGAGATCAACACGTGGCAGCGGAAGATTTGTGAGTTGTTCTAGTAGGTTTGAGTCACAACAACAAACTAGTCAGTATACCTCATGTAAAACAAGAATAGTGGAATGAAGAGACAATAGTGGAATGAAGAGACTGTCACTCACCGGATGCCAGTGCTTGGGTAACAATACACCTATTTCGCGCTTCAAGTAACATGTGGGTGCAACGGGTATTGCAACTAAAGTATTGACCATGCTTCACAATACCTTCTTGATGATACCAATGGTTCAAACAACCCTGACTGACACAAGTGCACAAGACTTTTGATCTACTCATAGAAATTGATCAGCTAATAATCTTCAGGATCCTGATATTGATGTAGATTGAGACACTGGCCACAGTTTTGGGAAGTCAGCACTCAAATTGATGTCCTCATCACAAAATTAGAAACAAGGGATTTTATTGAGACGTAAAAAAGGGTTGATGCCAAATATTCTGGGTCAACATCAAACCGCACGCATGAGTGCCTAATATAGGCTGAACTAAGGCTCACAAATGCAGCCTGCGCTGCACCTCCTGAGGAAAATCTACTCAAGTCTGGGAAACCACAAGAATATATGGAAAGTAATTCTTATTTGCAAGATAGACCGTAAATTATGCCAGCAGGCATGATTTAGTGTTATGGCTGAGGATCCTGTGGTTCTTTGGATAGGGTGCTTGACCTGCATTAGGGACGTAACAGCTATTTAAACGGTGCTGGTAGTAATTATAAAGTAATCTCCAAGCGGGGCTTGCACAGAGACATTACATCAATGCCCCTGTTTTGATTTATTATTATTATTTTCCCAATCCAATGGTACTTCATGTATGGTATGTACTGTAGTTGGACATGAGGCGGCACTAGATCTCAGCCTTGCGAGCCACCAATATTTTTTTTTGTTATATACAAAGGTCAGTTGGAAATACTAACTCTTTATATTTATTTATTGGATGCAAATCAAGCAAACAAAGCGCAATTTTCAGAAGCAGCAATCTCAAAAGAGCATTCTAATAGAGTTAGAGCACATGACAGCTTCAACGCAATAAATGACGGATGGGAATAATATGGCAGCTTAAGAAGAGTATGGGGAGCCATGTTGAAGAAGTTTATCAAGGTGGATTGGACTAGCAAGCGGGCATTCTAGAATGGCCAAGAACACTCTGAATTGATCCGGCAACCTGGGTCGTAATTAATCAATCACAAGTCATCCAAACGCAGCCAGCATTTGATGAAAAATCCTGACTGCTGATTTTTGGCAACCAATAGCCCACTTGGACCTTGATAAACACCACACATGAGACAATCATGCTCGCCACGACTGGATACAACAGGAATCTGCAATCGTATTCCTGCACCTTGCCTGATCCAAGACACAACATTGTAGCCATGTCTTTCCTCAAGTTTTTTCATGATTGCACTATGCTTGTCTTCAGTAAATAAGAGGCCTTGATTGTTTTCAGATCCTTCAACCCCTTTGTCAAAGGAATGCAAAGCACGGACTATCAGCCGCATGAGAAGTCTGAAGAGAGAAATTGGTTGAAAAACATACTGTTTTCACTTTCTGGTATCTCGACACCTAGGGTCCTCATTGCTTTTTTAATCACTTGGATCAAGTGCAATTTTTCTATATTGGCTAATAGAATTAATCCATTTTGCACGCTGCCTGCCATGTGGAGTGGGAAAAAAAAATCAGTGTTGATTGAATCCCGCAGTGTGATTTTTTAATTGTAGCACAAAACAGCATACCATCCTTCTTGATGTACAGGGCATTGCAAGCATCTTTTTCCTGTGCCACAATCTCAGTCTGAGATTTTTCAGAGGGAAAGAGCAAGTGCTCTGGCAGAATATCTATCATCAATCTGATAATCTCTGGGGTAAAGTGCCGGCTGATAATATTGTGATTTAACTTGGCTAAGGGTCCTACTATGACGATTCCTTGTATGACCTTGAATTTGATCAATAAAGGCATTTTAGCTGAGGCAGATTGTTTCAAGTAATCAATGGACAGCTAAGTTGAGGACGGAATTAAAGGATGGAGGGAATTAGGGGGTATTATGTATAGAAAGGAGCCGGCTAGGCTTCCAGGTTAGCAGCGGGCAATTGACCTGCAAGGAACTTCAAATGTCAACGATAAATCCAGAAGCTGGCAACTTATCATGGTTTCAAATGCGGTAAGCTCCTTATCTTGGCAAGCTTTCAAAGGCCCTTGGAATACGTTGAGTCAATGATAGTAAATCTAGTGTGTCACGGTCCACAGATCTACATGTTGTGGGCATCTTGTCAGCGCCTGGAGACAGCTTGTTGAATTCGCAGATGACTTGATGAAGAGCAACTCATAGCTTACTCTATGACAAATTTATACACCCTGGCCGGTTGCTTTCATGTATAAAAATTTCTTCCAGCTTGCCACCATGAGATATAATCTCCCGGTGGCAAGCTAGAAGGAAATTTCAAGGCGCGTGGAGAATCATGCAGATGATTGATCATGTAGTTCCGCCTAAGTGCTGGCGCAAACTACGTTGCATCAACCAACCCAAAGGCCCAAACGCATCACCCAATGCGAATTGCACCAGCAAATTCTTGATATAATTACCAACGCCTGGATGATGTCAGACTCTATACTTAAGAAATGAGAGGGAAAGCAGAGGAATAATATTGTATATATACATGGGTCAATGCAGGTTTCCCACTAAGTACTTTTGGTCAGCGTAGCCTTAGCAGGCCTGCTAATGAGGAGCAATGTTTGAGAATACTATTTGATCAACTCTTAATGCATTTTGATTTCAAATATAACAGCTTGAATTTTCTATGCCTCCCACTTGAAGCCCTTTGGCATTAATTTAATGCTAATTAGCATATGAAAAAAAAAATCAAAAAAAAAAAATCAAGATGAAAAATGGTTGATATCCCAGATATCCCAAAATTTTGGTTGATTTCCCGTACAGGAAATCAAGCGTCTGAAGTAGTGTTACCAAGCTAAGCTTTTAACCATGTTCACACAGTCCCTGTCCATTGCGCCCATCCTTTGAAGAAAGAAACAGGAGAGAAACAGAAAAGGAGGAAGGAAAACAGCCCGGATCCAAAGAGGAGAAAGAAATATTCTATATTTATTTTTTATTTTTATTTTTTTATTTATTTTTTATTTTTTATTTTTTATTTTTTCTTTCAGAGCTCTTTTTCCCGCCATCCGTGCGCGGGGCTTGTCCTTGCGTTTGCGGACCCAATGTCACACCGCGCCTGCGTACCTGCAATAAATAAACCGTAGCCAGTACCAATCCAAAACCAAGTCCAAACCAAAACATAAGGAGACAAACATTCTGGGGTGTCTAGTTGTCCCAGCTGTGAACTGGCTAGAAAACCCCCTCACCGAATCAAGCTTAACCACCTAGAGCCCCCCCCAGCTTGACAGCTGTCCCCAGCAGTTGGCAAACTTTGTCTTCTCCGGGGTTGCGCGTTGCGCGCCGGTTCTTTGCTACTCAAACGCTCCGCGTCGTCGCCTGACTCTGGGACCACCTCGCCCCCGGACCCCAAATCATTGCCCTCCGTTTCGTCAAAGGAAGTGGAACCGCGCGCGAAGAAGCATTTCACATGCAAAGCCGCGGCCTTCCGTTTAAGTGGTGCCCCATCCAATTCCTCGAGCTTGTAGCTGCCGCCCAAGAACTTAGAGGCCACGCGTTACGGCCCGTTCCACCGGTTGGCGCAAAGCCGGCCCCACTGGGATTCCAGACTCCAATTATACAGCAGGACCAGGTCCCCCTTCTGCAGAGGATCCCGGAGCCAATGGGAACAGCGCTTGTCCCAATAGCGGACGGACGCCGTCCGGGTTTTCTTCAAACGATCCGCAGCCCTTCTCAAGGTCTCCTCACGCCTAAGGAGTTGCTTGGCCCGCGCCTCTACCAGATCTGCGGACGTCTTGACCTTCCACCAATCCACGCCCAAGAACGTGTTCAGCTCGATGTCCACAGGAAGCACAGGCCGCTGCCTGTAGAGTAGCTTGTAAGGCAAATACCCCGTTGAGCGCTTCACGGAGATCCAATTGGCAAATAGAACCGCCAGGAGAGCCACCTGCCACCTTTTGCCGTGCTCACCGCACATTTTTACCAGGGCATCCTTGATTGGCTGATGCCCCTGCTCAATCATCCCCGCGCCCTCTGGGTAGTACTCCGTCACGCGCCCAAATTTTGCTCCACAACTCTGCACCAGCGTCACCAGGCGTCCCCAAAAATCCTCCCCTCCATGAATGGTGACCAAGCAAAGCAATCCGTAACGCGCAAACCATTCCTCCTCCAGAAACTGAGCCACCTTTTCTGCCGATAGCTTCACTAGGGGCCTCGCTTCCACCCACCCAGACAGGTCATCAGGTGCAATCAGCAAAAACGCAAACTTGCCTGCCTTGATGTGGACCACATCTAGCAAAACGCGCCCGAACAGCGCGTCCTCACCCGTGGGGTGGCCAACCTCCTTGGGCAGACCCAAGCTTCGCCGCTGGAAGGCCTTGCACAATTTCACCCAATTGTGCACCGCGCGGACAATCCCTGGACACCAAAACCTTGCTTTCACCCTTCTCTGCGTCTTGACCTCACCCCGGTGACCAAGGTCGTCGTGCAGACTTTGTAGGATCACCTCTTGGTTGGCCCTAGAAGTTGCAACGACAAGAGGCACGGAACTGCTCCGCCGCCATAACTGACCATCCTGTAAGTAGAAGTTCAGAACGTTACGCCTCACCCACCGGACAACCGCGCCCGCCGTATCCTTGGGGAACTGGAGATCCTGCAAATAAGAGCACAAGACCGCGTAACGCCCCAACTGACACAACGGAAGACGAATTGCCGCCTCTGCCATTCCTACCCGAACGACCGGCGCTTCCACGTCCAAGGGTTCCGCCCCCTTGTAGGGATTGTCCCGCGGGTACCGCGACAGCGCGTCTGGCATTGTGAACGCCTTTCCTGGGATGTGTACCACGCTAAAGGAGAATAACTGGAGAAACGCTACCCACCTGGTCATGGGCGCGTTTGGCAGCTTTGGTGAGTTAATCATTTGCGCCAAGGCCTCCGCGTCAACCAAGAGCTCAAAATGCACGCCCCACAAAAGGTGCTGCAACCGCCGTACCATCTTGGTGACGCCGCATAGCTCCAGCTTTGGCTGCAAATAGCAACTCTCTGTCACAGTAAAGGTGACCAATTTGTAGAGCACCGGCCTATCTTTTCCATCCTACTCCTGTGTCAAGACCCCCCCAGCACCAAACTCACTAGAGTCAACCGCCAGGCGTATCCCTCTGGCGTTTTAATTGAGGTCCCAAAGGACGATGTCGCGCCCCACAATCTCCTTGAGCTTTGCAAATGCGGCATTGCATCCTTTGGTCCAATTCCACTCCACCCCCTTAAGCAACAGCGCCTGCATTGGGCTCGCCACTTCCACGAACCGCTCGATGAACATGCGGACGTAGCTGCACAACCCCAGGAACTGCAAGACGTGCGACACTGTCCGAGGATTCGGCCATTCAAGAACCTTGTTCCGCTTCTTCTCCGCTATTTGCCTACCGTCAAAGGCCACAACGTGCCCCAGCACCTTGAGCGCCAGAACGCAGACTGCTAACTTTTTCCCGGACACGGTAAGGCCCGCCTCCTCAATTTGGAAGAGGACTTGTTCCAGAGTCTCCACGTATTCCCAGACGAATCAACAGATTGCGGGTGCATCCTCTAGGACCGCGCCTCCGTAGTCCGTTCTGGGGCCTTTAATGCCAGCGTCGTCAATGAAGATTTGCATGCCTTCTGGAAGATCGTCACGTAGTATCCAGGTAATTTGGGGTTGGTAAACCGCCACTGAGTTGGTCGCACCTTGCAGTAGCCGCGTCAGCTGCATCCTCCCTAGCCTGGTCTCAAACGCCATCAGTGGCCGCGAGTCAGGGTGGAGTTCTTGCTTGTCATATCCCCCCATTACGTCCACCAGCCTGTAGCAAGCGCGCCTGGCCATTGACTCCAGAAATTCTTCCACACGCAGGGGAAGCCCTGTGTTGCAAATAGTGAACAAATTGAGCCTCTGAAGGTTGTGAACAATCCTTAGAGACTTCCCATCCTGTTTAAAGACCACAAAGATAGGACTTGTGTCAGCTCTCTGATACCAGGAACCTTGCAGTCCTTTAGCTACAGAGAGTGATAAAAGAACTTGGAGCAATAATATTCCAAAGAATAAACACTTTAAAGCTCCAATAATGGTATGGTAAGAGCAAGTGCAAGGTTTATTTGGTTTGGTTATAAATATTTTAAATATAATATAAAAAGAGGGGCCACAGTATTATACTACTGGGGATCTTTACAGACTAGAAACCTCTCTTCAAGGGGCCTCCTTAGGCAGTTTAAGAACCTTGAAATAAATATGGGTGCCTTAGAAAGGACTTATTCCACTAATGGCCGGGCTTAACAGCACAAGTGGCCTAGACAGGAAGGGAAACACTCACTCTGAGCACTTGACCACGAAAATCCTGGAATAATTGGAAGGGTTTCAGAGCAGATGGGGTTAATTGCTTGACTAAATTTCAATGGTTGATTGGTTAATAAAGGTAAATAATACTACTACAGACTAAGTCATGAATCACTTGCTTATCTTCATATAAGCACTTGATTAACAATGACACCGTGTCTGATTGATAATAAATAATTCCTGATAACTGATTAACTGATTAGAAACAGAAGGGCAAAAAGAGCCTGTTTAAATATTCTTTTTTGGGTGCTTGAGGACCTCTAGAAGGGGTACTAGCCATGGGCTGAGGCTAGGGGGGAAATCAGGGCAAGATTGGCACTTCCTCAAGGTGCTGTTAGCCTGCTGGCCTTAGATCTGTCAAGGAACAGCTCCTTTTTAGCTGCAGGATCTGTTAATCAATAGATTAGTCATTTTGCTGATCCTGCACTGATCCTCAATTTGTACAGTAAGTACTGGTCCAAAGGGAGCAGACGTAGATTTTTATTGATTCTCCATCCTCTGCTGATCCTGTATGTAATTTTTAATAATTTTTACGACCACTCCTTCTGTAGTTTCGTGGTCTTTGAAGGTTCTGATCAACTTATTTTGTGGTGAGTCTGGATCTTTATTTAATTAATAAAAAATACTAAAAATTAGTTACTAACTAATTTTAATTGATTTTTAAGGTTTTTGAACCATAATCTATGCTTGTGTGGTAGCTTTACATATGTAGTGTAGATCCTACTATATTTTAGCTTCTCTGAGCGGTACCTGGATGTCATAGGAGGCGCGGGGATCAGTCCATTCAAATGCGCGCGGGGACTGATCCACTGCTCAGATGCGCGCGGGGGACTGTACCGCTGCGCGCGTGACTAGGTCACGGGATTACCTGCGCGGGAATTCAGTTGCGCGGGAGTCCAGCGCTGTAGGGACGCGGGGCTGCGTGCAGGAGTTGGCGTATGCGGGAGTCCAACGCTGTAGGGACGCAGGGCTGCGTGCGGGAGTTTGCGTACGCAGGAGACCAGCGCTGTAGGGACGCGGGGCTGCGTGCGGGAATTGTGACAAAACACAATTTCCCGTGTAACTCCTAAACTACACACAACACCTGGATTTCGACTGAAATTTAGGTGTGAAACCTATACATGACATATCATGTGAAATATTAAAATGGCTAAAAGGTGCCATACTGGTGCCGTGATCATTTACCATTTTGTATTAAATTAATTAAAAATATAAGGAGTAAGAATTCAAGGGTGGGGTCAGTGAGTGACCCTACCTTATTTTGGGTGGGGAATCCATTTCTGCAATAATATTTATGGACTTCCTACTCATTTATTTCATAATAATTTTATTTATTCATTTATCATTGTTCCTTTTAATTTTGTTAATATTATTATTGTTGTTGCTTTTTCAGGTTGCTCTGTGCTAAGTAGCAGGCTGACATTCCCCCACTCTAAGATATGACTATATCTGAAAAAATTTTTGGGGCTCAGTGTCTTTTACTGGCTCTGTAGTTTCTCAGGTGTATAGGTCCATCTGGAATGTTTTTTTCAGGTAGCCATTCATCTTTATCAGCTGATTCTCCTTTGTATCTGACTAAGTAAAGTCTAACATCTTTTCCTTGGATCCTTTCTTTTTTATCTTTAAGGATTTTACTAATTTTTCCTTTGTCCTTCTCAGGCTCATCTAAGACTGGTATTTCAAGTGAAGGGGTCTTTTCTCCTTCTCTGGGATGGTAGTGTTTGACAAGGCTAACTGGGAAGACTGGGTGTTTACTAGAGAGTTCATTACTGAGGATGACTTCTACGGCATTCTTACCATGAAGTTTCTTGATAGTGAAAGGCCCAACAAAGGCTGGTCTGAGTTTTCTGTTTCCAGCCAAGTTATTGAAATTGGTGGTTGAAATTAGAACTTGATCTCCTATTCTGAAATCAGGTTCTTTGTGAGTTTTATCCCACCTCTGTTGGTTGTATTCAACAGCATCTTGTACACATTTAGCAGCGTGCTTGTTTGCCATATCTATCATGTTTTTGAAGTCCAGTTATGTTGGATGGATATTAGTCAACTCCTGATTGAGGTTATCTTTGGGCAATTTGGGGATCCATCCTCTTTCCAGTATGTAAGGAGCTTCTTTGGTAGTAGAGTGTTTACTGCTGTTATAGGCAATTTCTAGTGCAGGTAAAAGGCTAACCCAGTCATGGCAATATCCGTCTGTATTTTTGTACTCCATCCCAAAGCAACAGAACCTTCTGAGCATATCCTCTAGAGTCTGGATCATTCTTTCAGCTAATCCATCTGTCTGAGGGTGATAAGCTGTAGAAAAGGCTAAGGTAGTTCCTAACATATCATGGAGGTTTCTCCAGAATTCAGACGTGAATTTGGGGTCTCTATCACTGATAATAATCTTAGGAATTCCTACATCAGCAATTAGTCTGTTCCAGAAGAGTAAGGCTACTTCCATAGCTGTGTCTTCCTTATGGTTAGGTAGAAACTTGGCTTTCTTAGAAAATCTGTCTACAATAACCAGGACTGAGTTGTAAGAGTAAGCTCCACCAGGGGGCAGTCCTGTTACAAAGTCCATGTTGATAACTTCCCATCTTTTCCTGGGCTCAGCTATCCTTTGGAGTAGTCCAAACCTTTTCCCAGTGGTCCTGTTGGACTTCTGACAAATTTCACAGCTTAAAACATACTTGATAGTGGAGTCTCTCCAGTTGATCCACCAGGCAGTCTGCTTTACTTTATCTAGGGTTCTATCAATAGACAGGTGACCCGAAGAGCAATTATCATGACATTCAGCTAAAACGAGTTTGATATGCTCTGCTTTGGTCAAGACTATAACACTAGAGTGTTTATGCCGGTAATATAATATCCCATCCCACAGTGTGAATCTTCCTTCTTTATAGGACTTCAGCAGGGGTTCAGGTAAACTGTTTATGAGTTCAGATGGAGGTGAAGTACTTTCTATGATGTTAATCAAAGTCTTCATGCCAGAGTTGTATGCTTCTCTGATGGAGCTGAACAGTGATTCATCTAGTTCACATATGTGAATTCCTATGATGGGGGCTTCAAGATTAAATAGGTTAATGTTTAGTATAGGAAATATATCATGATCTTCTGGGTCATGAGCAGGATTGCTAGTATCATTTGGTAGAGCATTTCTGCTAAGACTGTCAGCATTCTGATGTTTAACTCCAGCTTGGTGGACTATTGTCATCTGACCTCTGTACTGTTGTATGGCTATCTGCCATCTTAACATATGCCTGCTAGGAGTTTTCATGTTCATGAGAGTTCTAACAGCATTGAAATCAGTGATCACCATGAAATTTGTACCTTCCAAATAATAGTGGAGTTTTTCTAATTCCCATACTAGAGCAAGGCATTCCATTTGGCTGGCACCATATCTCTTTTCAGTATCTTTGACTTGTCTAGATATGAAGAGTATAGGTTTCTCTACTGGCTTATCTTCTTCTATTACTTATTGGTGTAATGCAGCTCCTAATCCTTCCATGCTAGCATCTATGTAAAGTTTGAAAGGTTTAGAATAATCTGGTTGTATCAATACTGGGGAAGTAGTCATAGCTACTTTGAGTTCCTCATAATTCTTCAATCTTTCATGAGTCATTTCGAACAAAGTGTTGTTGTTGCAGATCTCATATAAACACTTGGTGAGGTTAGCAAATTTAGGTATGTACTTCCTGTAATAGCTGCAGAAGCTTATAAAGGATAAGATTTCCGTTTTGTTCTGGGGCATAGGTCTGTTCATTACTGCGGCTATCTTACTTTGGTCAGCAGTTAAAGTTAGTCCAGAAACAATGTGTCCTAGAGCTTTGAGTTCTCCGTATCCAAAGTTGCACTTTTTCATAGATACTTTTAATCCTACTGTGGCAATTGTTTTAAGCACTAGCCTTACTTTATCCATGTGAGTATCCCAATTGTCTGAATAAATGATAACATCATCTATGTATACCATCATCCAACCTTGTCTGATGAACATTCCTAAGACTGTATCCATCATTCTTTGGAAGTGGGAAGGAGCATTTTTAATACCAAATGGCATTCTGAGATACTAATATATGCCTAAATGACATATAATTCTCATAAATTTCCTACTATCCAGACTGATAGGTATTTGGTGAAAGCCTTTCAACATGTCCATAGTAGTAATGAACTTAGCTTTAGAAAGATTATGTAGAGCGTGGTCAATCCTTGGGATAGGATAATAGTCAGCTTGGGTGTAGTTGTTGAGCATTCTAAAGTCTACAACCATCCTAGACTTATCATTGTGCCAGGCTATTATCACGGGGGTAGTTACGTCTACTTGCTCATTATGCCCTACTTTCCGTAAGACTTGTAAGTCCACTAGTTCTTGGATGTGGCTTTCTAGAGCAGTCCTAGATTTTGGACTAGAAGGGTAAGCTGGTCTCCTGAGGTTAGGAGGGTAAGGAGGCTTAATAGTCAAAGTTAAGACCATATCATGACCTTTAATATTACCAATGGGATGGTCTTTAGTGCAAAAAGCATTCTGGTTCTCAAAGCATGCTTGGAGAATATCTCTTTTCTGGTTTTCACTAAGCTGGGAATTCAAGGCAGCTTGGGAAAAGTATTCCTGGTTAAAAGTTTGTAAGTGTCTCTCATAAGTGGAATCAGTAGCTTTAGCATTGACATGGCATATTTGGAACTTCTTGTTCCAATCTCCTCCTATAGTGAAATATCTCCCTTTACTCTGGAAGACATCTATCCCGTACAGGCAAAGAGAATCATTTCCTATAATAAAATAATCACATACTCCATTTTGAAGTACTACAAATTCAATCTTTATCTTGATTGATCCTTTAGAGTGGGGGAGTACGATTTCTGTTGGCCATACTCCAATAGCATTCAGAGGTGAGTTACAGCTGCTGAACTTAGCTTGAGGTACAGGTAGTAAGTTTTTCTTCCAGTTGGAATCCTGTTTATCTAAGTAGTCAGTTCCAACACAAGAGCAGAAGGCTCCACTGTCTAGAAGTAATTTTACGGGGGAACCTTGTATCAAGCCAGTGGCATAACAAGTTTTACCACCGGTGTACCCTTTTCCAATAGAAGGTTTAAGGGTTAAGGTCTTAGCTTCAGAAACATGTTGGATTTTCATGTTGGGTGTCCATTTTTGAGGAAAATTGCTATCTTCATTAACAGGGTTAATATCTAGGGAAGATTCTATGTTTCCTTTGATTACATTAATGGGATTAGTGATAATTAGGTCACACTCAGAGATGGAACCATCAGTGTCATCTAGTTGGGGGTCAGGATTAGTGTCATCCTCTTCTCCTTCAATAGGATTAATATTTCTCCTGGGTAAAGGACAGTCAGGTCTTACATGCCCTGTTTGGTTGCAATTCCAACATGTCTTTTCTTTGGTCACCAAAGTATTCTTGGCTTCTGAGTTGATAGGTAGAGGTTCTTTATTCTTGTTATTATAATCTTCCTTATTCCTAGTAGTTGGTTCTCTGGGTTTATTAAGCCTTTTGTCTAAGCCATTCATGTCAATAGTTTCTTCTAATACTCCTATGAGAGTGGAAAGGTCAGAGTTCATGGGCATTCTGCAACTTACGCTATGGTTAAGTTGTCCTGGACATAGGTTGAGGAGTCTTTCATTGACTTCTTCTTTATCAGCATTTGGGTAGAAGCAGTCTAGTCTTCTCTTCTGGTCAAGGCACCATTTGTGAGGTTTGTCCTTAGATGGATCAAACAAGGAAGTTTCAAAAGTCTTCATCATTTTTCTTTTCCAAATTCTGGTACCAAATTGTTCCTTAATCAAGTCTTTCCACGAATTCCATGACAAAGATCCTACCTCTTCTCTCTTATTGATGAACCAGTCAAGGGCTACTCCTTCAAACAGTCTAGGTAGTCTTACTACGGCTATGTTATCAGGAAGTTCATAAGAGGCCAGAGTATAGTCAATAAACTTAATAAAACTGACATGATTGTATTCTCCTTCTCTGGAGAATTCAGGCCACTCAGTGATAGGCGGAAGTAATTTTAATGCTTGTTCTACTTCAGGAGTGGGACTAGGTCTGAAAGATTCATGCCTTGTTAGTCTTGGTCTAGAAGGTAGTTGGGGCGTACTGTGGTACCTGGAAGGTCTGATTTCATCAGATTCTGCAATGGGTTGAGATAAGTTTATCTTTAGATCTCTGAGATCATTCTTAATCATACCTAATTCCAGGTCAAGTTTGTTACTTAATGAATCAATTTTATTAATAATATGAGTAGGTGAAGTATGGTCTGTTTTATTAATACCTTCTTTGATTTGTTCAATAGATAGAAGAATTTCTTCTTGGATAGCTGAAGTATTGTTTTCTAGGTAATTCATTAGTTCTCCTTTACTCAAACTAATGCTGTCTCTTATTTGTTTTACTTCTAACTCATTGATTTTGATCAAGTTGGATTGGGATTGCATGACTTTACCAAAATTTGTATTGACTTTATCCAATTGCTCATATACTTTATCAAAACATTTGCCAATGATATCAAAGTTATGAGAAACATTTATGGAAAACAAGTTGAAAGTTTCTACGTCTAATTGTGGTACACTTTCTTCCATTTTCTTGCCAAAGATATTATATTGTCCCACTCTTTGGGACTCTTTAATTTCTGATGGGCTAGAGATCTCTTCTTCTTGTTGTTGTTGTTTCCTCTTAAGGAAACTAATTGGTCCCAAGGATTCCAATTCTTCACGTAACCTTCTACTTCTCTCTTGGGAATCAATTTTTGGAGGGTTATTTGAGTCTTCTTTGCCAAAGATATGGCTTTTCTCATACCCTGCTGGTCTTCCTGGGTCTGAGCCTGTTTGAATAGTTCCCAATGACCCACGTGTTCTTTCACCAATACCTTTATTTTGTCCTCCTTGGAGGAGTCCGGCTGGGGTGGCGTAGGTGGAACGGTATCCTCCTGGGATTTCACGTTCAACAAGGGACGGCCTTCCAATGGTGAGTTGGTCGAGTCGGCGGCCGCGGTTGTTGTCACGGTTGCTCGGATCGGAGCGATCACTGGCTCGATCCGCATTGCGTTTGCGACTGGCATCCTTGCGCACACGGGTTCCTCCGGGCAAAGATCCATATGACGGGGCGCGTCCACTGGCGCGGGTGTTGCGTCTGTTTTGATGCATTTTTAAAGATTATGTAAGTTTTTGTCGAAACTTTGTAAAAAAAATCAAAAAAAAAATAATTTTTTTGAGTAATTTTTTTTTTTTGAAAAATATATGTCTTACTTATATGAAGGTTTAAAGGCACTAAGTCCTTGTTGGGGTCAGGACCGTCCTTGGAGGGTATTCCAACGGGATCTGAGTGGGTTCCAATCAAATCTTGGGACAAATCCAAGGGTCCACAGTCTGGGACGTCCTCTAAGAGGTCTTGGTCAATAAGATCACCAAAGACAAAGTCCACTAGAAAGGATAAAATAATAAAAAAATATAAGTTATATATTTATTTATTTTATAATAATTTTTTTTATAATTTTCGAGTTTTTGTGATTTTTTTATAAAAAAATAAAAAGGAGATCAAAGCTCACTTTTATAATTTGGATACCGTCTCTTAAAAGCAGAAAGCTTTCTTTGATAGATTTTCCACTCTTTGTGCTGTCTTAACAAGGAGTTAAAATTAATAATTATTTCTAACTCTTGTTCCTTTTCTTTTAAGATTTGTTGTCTATAATAAAGAAGTCTCTCTTGTTTCTGTTCAGGAGTTATAACAACAGGCACAAAGTTACATAATTTTTCTTCTTTTTTCTGTTTAAGAAGATTTAAATAATAATTGATCAATTCTGCGTTGGTTTTTGAATCCACTGGATAAATCAAAAGATAAAGATAAATAATAAGTATTTCTACTTGTATATATAATTTTTTTATATAAATAACTGGTCCAGGAGATAATTAATTAAACAATTAATTATTGAGGATATTTCCCGGCCAGACCCCCAGTTGTCAGCTCTCTGATACCAGGAACCTTGCAGTCCTTTAGCTACAGAGAGTGATAAAAGAACTTGGAGCAATAATATTCCAAAGAATAAACTCTTTAAAGCTCCAATAATGGTATGTTAAGAGCAAGTGCAAGGTTTATTTGGTTTGGTTATAAATATTTTAAATATAATATAAAAAGAGGGGCCACAGTATTATACTACTGGGGATCTTTACAGACTAGCAAACTCTCTTCAAGGGGCCTCCTTAGGCAGTTTAAGAACCTTGGAATAAATATGGGTGCCTTAGAAAGGACTTATTCCACTAATGGCCGGGCTTAACAGCGCAAGTGGCCTAGACAGGAAGGTAAACACTCACTCTGAGCACTTGACCACAAAAATCCTGGAATAATTGGAAGGGTTTCAGAGCAGATGGGGTTGATTGCTTGACTAAACTTCAATGGTTGATTGGTTAATAAAGGTAAATAATACTACTACAGACTAAGTCATAAATCACTTGCTTATCTTCATATAAGCACTTGATTAACAATGACACCGTGTCTGATTGATAATAAATAATTCCTGATAACTGATTAACTGATTGGAAACAGAAGGGCAAAAAGAGCCTGTTTAAATATTCTTTTTTGGGTGCTTGAGGACCTCTAGAAGGGGTACTAGCCATGGGCTGAGGCTAGGGGGGCAATCAGGGCAAAATTGGCACTTCCTCAAGGTGCTGTTAGCCTGCTGGCCTTAGATCTGTCAAGGAACAGCTCCTTTTTAGCTGCAGGATCTGTTAATCAATAGATTAGTCATTTTGCTGATCCTGCACTGATCCTCAATTTGTACAGTAAGTACTGGTCCAAAGTGAGCAGACGTAGATTTTTATTGATTCTCCATCCTCTGCTGATCCTGTATGTAATTTCTAATAATTTTTACGACCACTCCTTCTGTAGTTTCGTGGTCTTTGAAGGTTCTGATCAACTTATTTCGTGGTGAGTCTGGATCTTTATTTAATTAATAAAAAATACTAAAAATTAGTTACTAACTAATTTTAATTGATTTTTAAGGTTTTTGAACCATAATCTATGCTCGTGTGGTAGCTTTACATATGTAGTGTAGATCCTACTATATTGTAGCTTCTCTGAGCGGTACCTGGATGTCATAGGAGGCGCGGGGATCAGTCCATTCAAATGCGCACGGGGACTGATCCGCTGCTCAGTTGCGCGCGGGGGACTGTACCGCTGCGCGCGTGACTAGGTCACGGGATTACCTGCGCGGGAGTCCAGCGCTGTAGGGACGCGGGGCTGCGTGCGGGAGTTGGCGTACGCGGGAGTCCAACGCTGTAGGGACGCGGGGCTGCGTGCAGGAGTTTGCGTACGCAGGAGACCAGTGCTGTAGGGACGCGGGGCTGCGTGCGGGAATTGTGACAAAACACAATTTCCCGTGTAACTCCTAAACTACACACAACACCTGGATTTCGACTGAAATTTAGGTGTGAAACCTATACATGACATATCATGTGAAATATTAAAATGGCTAAAAGGTGCCATACTGGTGCCGTGATCATTTACCATTTTGTATTAAATTAATTAAAAAATATAAGGAGTAAGAATTCAAGGGTGGGGTCAGTGAGTGACCCTACCTTATTTTGGTAGGGGAATCCATTTCTGCAATAATATTTATGGATTTCCTACTCCTTTATTTTATAATAATTTTATTTATTCATTTATCATTGTTCCTTTTAATTTTGTTAATATTATTATTGTTGTTGCTATGTCAGGTTGCTCTGTGCTAAGTAGCAGGCTGACAACTTGAATAGCTTGACGTGGACTGCTCGTAAAGCCCCGTCCTCACATGCTCCTGTACCAGCTCCAGAAAGGGTTCCCAAACGGTACGGGGGATTGGAATTGGCTTTATTTGCCACGGTTCGTGAGGGACAGTGGGAATAACATAAGGGTCCCTTATCTTGCCTCTCAACAACCCGCGCTCGTCTGGTCCAAAGGCAAGCACCTTCTCCCTCAGCACCAATACCAATACCAGAAGATCCCTTTCCTCTGCACTCAGCCATCCTGTCGGCCCAAAGTTAAGGGTGTCCACCCGCTTGTCCGTGATTTGCGCCGACGCGTTATCCATCCATTCTTCCCAAGGGGCGTCTCCCACGGGTTCCGGGACCACGCAATTGGTCGTAGGGGTCCGTTGAGTCCCTGAGGCATTGGCTCATTCCGTGGCCGGACTTTTTGCGCCACCGGTTTGTACTTGCCTGCGTTGCACCGCGCTATCCAGACCCGGCCGTCACTGTTGTTACAGACGCTAGAAAAAGAACTTCCGGAACTCAGGACAACTTGCAAAGGTAACTCTTCTTAAGTTTCCACATCTGGGGGTCTGGCCGGGAAATCACCTTTTGTCTCAGTCTCTCAAAGATAGCCTACGCGATGTTGCTGACAACTACTCCAGGATCGACCAATCTGCCCCCATTTCCCCCCCGGGCGGGAGTCGGCGGACCAACACCTCCTCCACCTCCAACCACTTGGACCGGCGGCTTTGCCCCCCTCGGTCGGAGCCTTCAGAGGCGGCCAAGGCCCCACAGCGGGTACCGCTTAGGCCGCAGAAATTTCCCCATCTTTGGTTCAACACTGCCGATATCGGGCGTTTTCTTGCGAGGTTCGAGGATATCGCGGACTCCGAAAACGCGAAAAGCAAGTACAAGGTCCGCACCGTTGTTCTCTTCATCATGGACAAAAGTAAGCTGCGGGATGTGGAGGATATGGCCGGTTATGAAGCTCGGGACTGGATTAGGCTGCGGGGCAAGATGATGGCGAGGTGGGGAAAGCAAGAACCCCTCTTCCGGGAAACGGATTTCGAGCGGGCGGCGGCGGATGCGATCTCGCAAGGCGGGGTGCGGACGCGGAACGATTTGTCCGAGTACAAATCTCTGTTTGACCGTATCTATAGTTATTTAGCGAAGAACCAGGTGGTGGCGGGTCAGACAGGAGCAATGAAATGGGCGTTCTTGGGCGGGCTCGCGCCACAACTTTGCGCGCGGGTTCAGCGGCACCTCTTCGAGCACGGGATGGTATCGCGGTTGGTGGACCAGAGTGTCATCCTTCTCCCGGACCTGAGGGCAATCAACGGGGCGGTAGAGAGCGAGATCAATCTGAAGGAACTGATCAAGGACACGGCTAGGGTGTTCCCATCAGCCTTGAAGAGACCAGCGGCTTCCTCAGCCCCGCCTCCAACGCAGGAACTACACGCGGGCCCATCCACAACGAGTCGGCCGGGTACAATGGAGGTACCGGTGAATGAAATGACGGACATGTTGAAGGGTCTGCGGATACTCCTCAATTGGGTAATGGCGCAGCCCGCGGCACAGCCCACGGCCCAGCCAACGATCCAGTCAACGGCTCCGCCCCCGCCTCCTGGGGGAAATGAGCCGCCCCACGTGGTAGGGGGTCCTTGGCCTGGTAGCGGACCCTTGGGAGGGTTCCCGGCCCGAATCTGTACATATTGTGGCGACAGGAGAAATTGGAGGTTAGTTGCGCGGAGTTGACCAGGGATATGGACAAGGGATTGGTCCGCGCATCCGGATCAACTTTCATATTTCCAACGTGTCAGGGATTTAACCTCTATTGCTATACCTAGCCGTGGTTAAACCTGCAAAAGAATAAAGCTAAACCAATTTTTAAATTAGTTTTGACTTATATATTCCAAACAGCAACTTTAAAAGTTTACAGACTCGAATAATACCAAGGTATTATGAGTAAATAGCCACACCTTAAACCTTTATAATAGGTAAGGGGCCTTAGTCTTAAAGGATTAAGACCAAAAGGAGATTTGCTTATAAATAAGCTCACACCCTTTAAAGAGTAACACACAGGGGTTACTTATTCAAGTGAGACCTTCCACTCGAAATTGGTGTTGCCAGATAGGTTATTGATTGAATTTAATACCAAAGTTTATAGCCCCAGTCAATCTTCCTCTTGAGATTAAGGTTAGTGGGCTTGTTAACTCTTGCTTGTATTCTTGTTCAAATAATAATATATAATGGATGATGAAAGGGCTATAGGGTAAAGACCCTGCTCTTTTAAGGTAACAGGAGCCCTCAGGGGACTCTAGTAATCACCAGGGGAGTGTCAGGCTCTCCTTGGTTTCGTCCTCAAAGGCCCAAGACATCATTACATTACATCATTCTCAATGGGTAATGAAGAACTAGTACCCATTGGGAAGGATTTTCAAGGTAAAGTTTTCATTTTACTTACTAAAAGGTTACTTACTGGGTCTTAGGACTTATACATCACTCAGATGAACGGTATAGAAGCCTTAGATTCCATCATAATGATTATTTATATTGATTTAATGTAGCTTAGTACCTTGGCAAATAATTTAATCTTAATTATAAGTGTCTTAGCTCATACTATACACATAGAGTATGTATACTCTTTGCAATGTTTATTAAAAGGTTTAAAGCCTACAGATGAACTCTGAGCCCTCTGAGTGGACGCACTCAAGGCTCAGTGAAGTATATTAAAGCATTATTACATCCAAAAGGGGATAGTATTAATTAATTTATAATTATACTATACCTATAAGGGGTATATACTCTTGGCAGTGCTACTAGAAGGTTCATAGCTTACAATTAAGTTCTAAAGCCTCTGAGTGAACGCTCTCAAGGCTCAGTAAGGTGTATTAAGTGTACAGAGGGAGTATTAATTATAATTACATCCCAAAGAAGGATAATTTGTAATTAATTTATACAGTATAGAGAGTATGGGTTAATATGATTACTGTAACTCCTTCCCAAAGAGAGGAAACACTTTGGGAACTTCTATATCAATAATTGGGACGCATCTGAGTCCTCATAACTTAAGTTAAAGTTATATTGGATCCCCTTCTTGATAATATAAATTATCAAGGTTTTAATTCCATAATCCATACTCATAAAAACATACTTATAAAACAATATTATAATATTATTAAGATTTACTATATAATTACAAAACTATTCAACATTTTCATTATTGTCTCCATTGTGGTTTGAACCAGTGACCTTGGTATCAGATACTGGGAAGTGAGCCTAGTACTTAGCCACTATACCAGCAGGACATATGAGTTTCCAGACATTTGGACAAGTCTAACTGTCTCGTGGCTGACACAACGGGTGAGCCGGTAAGTTTCGGGCCCGACCACCCGTCCCCATTGAACCAGGTCAGGGAAAGAGCGCAGTCTGCAGGGGCCGCTTGGGTGTTGCTTGGAATTGTCACCGGGCCCGGCACGTGGCAAGCTCCGCAAGTGGAGGCAGAGGTTAGGGCGTTGGCGGCGGACGAGCGAATCTTGTCAGAGAAGATGGAGGTAGACGTGAAGGAGCGGCTGAAGACTCAAGCCCCAAAGACTGGTGCGCAAGGTCCGTCAGGCAACACGCCTTTGGCCGGCTCCGGAGGGAGAAGGAAGGCCGCAGAAGTGGTGCGGCGGGTGATGGGGAGCAAGATGCCGGTTCCTCTCACGCTACGGGAGCTGGCCGCGGTCTCTCCGGTTGTTGTCGAAGAGATGGTGCAGGCGTTAAGGGAGTACGGGCGCGGCAGGGTTCCGGCAACGGTGCAGCGCGTGAACGCGGCGGAGGAAGGGGGGGAACACGAGTTGTGCCCAACCAAGGCCGTTTCAGTCCCGCTTGCCTACGTCTTGATGAAGATTGCGGATCAGAAGGTGTGGGCAATGGTGCACAGCGGGTCAATGGTTAACTTGCTCCCGTCAAAATTGGTGGACAAGTTGGGGTTGGTCCGGAGGAAGTGCGCCATGGGATTGCGGGTGCTCAACGGTGGAGAGTGTTGGGTGGACGGGGTGGTGGAAGGAGAGGAGGTGGAGGTTGCAAAGGTCCGGAAGCCGCTGTCATTCCTTTTGGTTGAGTGTGGCGACGTGATTTTGGGTCAACCGTTTATGTTTGGGTTCTGGGCCCGGATGGCGTTCAACAAGGAGGAAGGGACAGAGGCGCTGATGGTAGAGGACGCGTCCAGGGTCAAGTTCGAGACAACGATCTTCAACCACGGGAAAGGGAAGTGGGTGCGGTTGGCGGCGGCTGGCGAGGAGACGGAATCCAACGGGGGGAACAGCTGCAAGGGCCGCCTCATGGGGGATTTTGCCTAGTCGACCGCGGCAACCGCGCGGGACAGGCTCCGGTCTCGCGCGGGCGGCCGACTAGGGAGGAGCAAGGGGGGGAGGGAAGCGCGCGGAGGGCGCGGGCGGCAGAAGTAAGTTCTTTTCCTCGGTATGCATCACCGGGAGGTACCGCGTTTCAAAAACCCTACCATAGTGCCACGCTCGTGAGCAAAGGAGAAAGCCCCGGGTTGATTGTTGCAAGGATCCACAACAACAACAACGGACGCGCGCGGATGGTTAGGTGTAATGCGGGGCGGTATAAGCCTGTGGCGCGAAAGGTCCGGCCTCGGAACAAACCAATGCCGCAGCGGCTGAACGGGCCCCTGAGACCAATCATTTGGTCTTGGGATCCCTGGGTAAGTCCATTGAAGACGTCGGGGTGGGTAACCCGGTCGGCACGGATCACGGATGAAAGGATTGAGGCGCTTAACTTTGGGCCGGCGGGGTGGTTGAGTGCGGAGGAGAAGGATTTGCTGGCATTGGTATTGGTGCTTCGCGAGAAGGCCCTTGCCTTTGGGCCGGACGAGCGCGGATTGTTGAAAAGAGAGATTGGCGACCCCTATGTAATCCCCACGGTGCCGCACGAACCCTGGAAAATCAAGCCGATTCCGATCCCTCGGACCGTACTGGAGCCCTTTCTGGAGCTGGTTTGGGAGCGCGTTAGAACGGGTTTGTACGAGCAGTCCACATCAAGCTACTCTAGCCCAATCTTTGCGGTCGTTAAACAGGACGGGAAGTCGCTGAGGATCTTCCATGACCTGCAGCGGCTGAATTCATTCACCATCTGGGACGCGGGATTTCCGCTGCGGTTGGACGAGTTTTTGGAATCGATGGCGGGGCGCGCGTGTTACGGACTGGTCAATGTGATGGGGGGTACAATCAGCGGGAGCTCCACCCCGATTCGTGGCCGTTGACTGCGTTTGAAACAGGGCTGGGAAGAATGCAGTTGACGCGGCTGCCGCAGGGCGCGACAAACTCGGTGGCAATTTACCAGGCTCAGATGACGTGGATACTACGGGACAACATCTTTGAGGGGGCTCTGATCTTCATTGACAATGCGGGGATCAAGGGGCCAAAGACGGACTACGGGGGCGCGGTGTTGGAGGAAGCCCCAAGGATTTGCTGCTTTGTCTGGGAATACGCGAGGACGTTGGAGTGGATCTTGTTCCGGATTGAGGAGGCGGGGCTTACGGTGTTGGGGAGTAAGTTGGTGGTTTGCGTTCCGGCGCTGGAGGTGCTGGGACACGTGGTGGGAGCCAACGGCCGGAGGATTGCGGAGAAGAAACGGAACAAAGTCCTCAAATGGCCAACTCCACAGAGGCCTTCACATTTCCTCCAGTTTTTGGGGCTGTGCAGCTATGTCCGCATGTTCATTGAGCGGTTCGCGGAGGTGGCGAGTACGCTGCGGGCACTTACGCGTAAGGGTGCGGCATGGGAGTGGACGGCAGGGTGTGATGCTGCCTTTGCAAAGCTCAAGGAGATTGTGGGGCGCGACATTGTCCTCCGGGATCTTGACTATGATTTGGGAGGGATCCGCCTGGCCGTTGACTCTAGCAAGCTTGGCGCGGGAGGCGTTCTGACGCAGGAGGAGGATGGTAAGGATAGGCCGGTTCTTTATGAATCCGTAACCTTCACCGTGACGGAGAGTCGGTATTTGCAACCGAAGTTGGAACTGTGCGGGGTCACCAAGATTGTGCGGAGGCTGCAGCATTTGCTTTGGGGGGTGAATTTTGAACTCTTGGTGGACGCAGAGGCTCTGGCGCGGATGATCAATTCGCCAACGCTGCTGAACGCCCCTATGACTAGGTGGGTTGCGTTCCTTCAGCTCTTTGCCTTTAGTGTGGTTCATGTTCCAGGGAAGGCGTTCACAATGCCCGACGCGCTGTCGCGGTACCCGCGCAAGGATCCGTTTGAAGGAGCAGAACACTTGGACGTGGAATCTCCGGTTATCCGGGTGGGCATGATGGAGACAGAGGTTGCCCTTCAGCTGCAGCAGTCCGGGCGTTACGCAACGTTGTGCTTCTTTCTGCAGGGTCTCCAACTTCCGGAAGGTACGTTGGAAACGGTAATTTGGTGGGCAAAACGGCGGACGACCAACTTCTATTTGCAGGAGGGGCAACTGTGGCAGCGGTGCACCCCCGTGCCCCTGGTGGTTGCAACATCAAGGAGGGACCAGGAGGTGATTCTGCGGTGTCTTCACAACAATCTTGGGCATCAAGGCGAGATCAAAACGCGGCGGCGGGTTAAAGCAAGGTTCTGGTGGCCGGGGGTGGTACGCGCGGTGTGCAAGTGGGTGAAGTCATGCGAGGCTTGTCAGAGGCGGAGTTCTAGGCTCCCGAGGGAGGTGGGTCACCCTACGGGGGAGGACGCCTTGTTCGGATGGGTCTCGCTTGACGTGGTTCACATCAAGGCAGGTAAGTTCGCGTACCTGCTGGTTGCGCGGGACGATTTGTTGGGTTGGGTCGAGGCGCGTCCGCTGGTCAAGCTGTTGGCAGAAAGGGTCGCCCAGTTTTTGGAGGAAGATTGGTTCGCGCGGTATGGTTTGCTCCGACTGGTCACCGTCGACGGGGGCGCGGAGTTCCGAGGCCGCTTGATGGGGTTAGTTCAGAGCTGCGGGGCTAAGTTTGGGCGGGTCACGGAGTACTACCCCAAGGGTGCCGGGATGATTGAACGCGGTCACCAGCCAATCAAGGACGCGCTGGTGAAGATGTGTGGCGAGTACGGGAAGCGGTGGCAGGAGACCCTTCCAGTGGTCCTCTTCGCGGAAAGGATATTGGTCAAGCGCTCAACGGGCTACTCGCCCTATGAACTCCTTTACGGACAGCGCCCGGTCCTTCCGGTGGACATTGATCTGGAGACTTTCTTGGGCATCAATTGGTGGAAGGTGAAGACCTCCGCGGAGCTCGTGGAGGCGCGCGCCAAACAGCTTCTCCGGCGGGACAAGACCCTGGCGAAGGCCGCAGATAGGTTGCGAAAGACCAGGATGGGGTAGGTCCGCTACTGGGACAAGAGCTGTTCCCATTGTCTCCAGGATCCATTGCGGAAGGGGTACCCAGTGTTGCTGTACAACCGTAGTTTGGAGTCTCAGTGGGGTAAGCTTTTTGCCAACCGATGGAACGGCCCCTTCCGCGTGGCATCCAAGTTCAAAGGCGGGAGTTATCAACTTGAGGAATTGGATGGGGCGCCGCTCAAACGGAAGGCTGCGGCTTCGCACGTGAAGCGCTTCTTTGCACGCGGCTCCACCTCCTTCGACAAGACGGCTGGCAATGGCGCGGAAGCGCGGGACAAAGCCAAGGCTCCAGAATCGATGGGCGGGTCGGGTTCATCGGTTGCGGAGGAACCCACGCTTGATGCGCCGCCCCGGAGGAGTAAAAGGCTACGAGTCGCTGGGGACAGTCTTCAAGTCAAGGGGGGGCGCGATTAGGGCAAAAAACTGATTTGGTGAGGGGGTGTTCTAGCCGGTTCACAGCCGGGATGACTAGACACCCCAGAATGTCCGTTTTCCTATTTCTTGTGTAAATTGGTTTTGCGAATTGGTACTGGTGTCGGCTATGTTTGGTTTTTAGGGACGCGGGCGCGGCGCGAGCCGGGTCCGTAAACACAAGGACAAGCCCCGCAGATGGGCACGCGGGGCGAGGAGCGGAGGCCCCATCAAAAAAAAAAAAAAAAAAAAAATATATAGTAATCTTTTTCTTTAAGGTTTGGATCTTTTTCTCTGTTTTTCTCTTGACCTGTTGTCTTGTGTATGGAGTAATGGGTGCGGATTATGGGTGGAACAGGCGCGGGACGAGTCTGATTTGGTAAGGGGGTGTTCTAGCCGGTTCACAGCCGGAACAGCTAGACACCCCAGAGTGTTTGTTTCCCTCATGTCCTCTTTCTCTCTCTTGGATAGCTGTGTGCGCACGCTGGTGTAGGGTTGTTTTGTTTATTGCAGGGTGGGTACGGGGAACTGTGTGGCAGTTCGGCTGGGGCGGACCAGGTACCTTCCGGAAAACTTTGTTGGCTCAGTGCATGGGCGGGGCGCGGATCTCAATTTTGTCTCATTCTCAACCTCGCTCTCATTCTCAATCTCACTCTCACTCATAACGCGCGTATGCGGAATTCTCTCAAGGCTCTCACAAGATGGCGCGGCAAAAGTCTTTCTTTGCAAAAGGGAGCGGAATAGGAACTATGAAAAATAATAATAATAATAATAATAATAATAGGAAAAGGGGGGGCAATCCGTCTAAGTCAAGCGGGTCCTCATCATATCCTCCGCGTCCGCGCGAGCTGCCGCGACCAGGGTTCAGAAGGCCGCCAAGAGTTCCCAACGGTCATCAGTGGTGTGGGCTTGAGGAACCGCCAGGAATCGCCGGAGTAGCCCGTCCGCGTCGTCCGCCATTGCATCAAACCTTGCAAGCGGGAGAGCCGGGAGGACAGGAATGTCCGGAATCTTGGGCGGGTTGGGGGGAGGCGGGACCGGGGAGAAGGCAGCCTCCGGGGGACCATCTGGACCGCTTGGACTGACAGGAGGCGACGACAGGATAACAATGGGTGACGCGGGCGGTTGAGGGGTGCCTTGCGGGGTTGGGGGCCTCTCGTCCGAGTCCAACAAGTAATGGGAGGCCGGAGGAGGGGTCAGGCTTGGAGCCGGGGCTTGGGGAGCCGGAGCTGGAGGAGCCGGAGCTGGAGGAGGAGCGGGAGCCGGAGGAAGACCAGGGGCACAACGCCGGAGAATCTCATCAAGGCGCGGGTCCCTCGTGCCTTGCGTCACTCAAACCCAGTCCTCCCAGAATCGCATGGCCGCCCAGAACGCCGCGAAGTTTGGGTAATTCTCCTTGCGGGGAGGTCCAGCGCGACGGTATGGAGTGGTGGAGTCGCGGTCCGAGCTTGGGGAGGGACAGCCAGGGGGCAATCCAGGAGGAGTCCACGAGTGCTCCGAGACCGAGTCATCATCCGAAACCACAAACGAGTCCGGACGGGCCCTTTTGCGCGGCCGGGGACGAGAGCCGGATGCGGGTGGAGGGCGTGGCATACCCTCCCCCAGCAAGCAGTGGCAGTGACCGCGACGGAAGGAACCGCAGGCACGTTGACCAGGGACAATCGTGCAGACTAGCCCGTTCCGGGCACAGTAATCGCAGGGGATCATGGCAATGGCGGGGAGCGGAGGAGGAGCGCGGCTAAGACGGCTAGGGGTGGACTGGGGGTGGGGGTGGAAGCGGTTTGGTAGGTGCGGCAGGGGCGAGGTGGTGATGGAAGGACCTCTGGGGACAGAACTCAACTTGGGGGGGATGTGGTGTTGTATTTATAACCCCGGATCAAGAGCTGTGTCGCGGGCTGCGCGCTCAGCAGTTGGGTAGGTCGGGCTCAGCATCTGGCGTGCGCGCGGTCTCAGCAGTGCCTGCTGCGGGCTCAGCAGTAGGGGCTGCGGGGCTCAGCACCAGGTATGGGTCGGGCCTACCTTAGGCGGCGCCGGACCGCAACCCGCCCAGAAGAAGCGGACCAAGTGATGGAGCCGGCCCGACCAAGCTCGCAGGTGGCTAGTCCGGAAGGCAAGGGCGGGGCAATCATGGGCTATGCGCGCTGGGGAGGCCCGCGCGGGCATAAGCGTGGGACGACCCGCGGATCGCGGGATCCGCAGAAGGCGCGGACGGAAACACAGGGGGCTCCAAGTAGGGCGCGGCGGAGGGCCGCGCCATGAGAAGGACAAACCGGGCTACGTTAATACCAAAGGGCGCGGGTAATGGCGAGGGATGGAGGGATAGGGTTGGGCTAGGGTTCTGCGGCTTAGGGTTGTATTTCATCACTCGTTCTTGTGGTTTGTGGTTGTACTTAGGCTAGGGTTGAGGGGGGGGACTCAAGACCTCACCCTCAACTCCGGGTTGGGGAGGATCATCATCACCTTACGGAAGGGGAAGGAAGGAATTTCATCATATCATCACTCTCTCTTCTTAAAACTCATTGCGCCCAATCATCTTACAGACGCTAGACCAATAACTTCCGGAACTCAGGACAACTTGCGAAGGTAACTCTTCTTAAGTTTCCACAGCGCGACTGGCTTTGGGGCCATTAGTCGCTTTTTGACATCCATCGCAATCCGCTGGTTCGTCGCCAATGCCCTGACTTTGGCCTCCACTCTTGGCGCTACCCAGGTTCCAGGCGCGGTAACAATCCCAAGCGAGACCCTGGCGGTCTCTGCTTTAGCCTTTGCTCTTTCCCGCATTTGCACCATTGGTGGCAGCTTGTCCTTGGTCAGATCCACCAATTCACCTGTCGGGAATATGTATGTCATCCCGGATGTGCAAACAAGCCCCTCGTCCATGTCTTGAGTGAGGTTCTCACAAGCCAACTTCCAGTGCCCTCTCTCCCCGCAATATGAACACGGCGGCGACCCAAACGACCCGGATGGTCCGCTGGGGGGCTGGAACTCTTCTACCATGTGAGGCGGTACTGCGCGCGGTTGAGTAGGAGCCACCGGAGACGGTGCGGATGTTGGAGCTGTGGGAGCCAATGTCCGGTTGAGGAAAACCCTTATGTCCCGCAGAATCTCCGTCATCTCTCCGACTGATGGTCCCGCGGATTGCTGGGAAATTCAGGCATGAGAAGGCATTGGAGGCCGCGCGGCCAAGGTTTGGTCGGGGACCGGGGCCGAGATTGTGACCGATTTCTTGGAAGAAGACGGGTACGTTTGTGCCATATCCGCGATGAGCTTGTCCAAATTGATTTTGCTCTCCACAGCTTGACGGATAACCAAAAGATTGGGAAGAATCACGATGCTTCCATCCAGAGACCTCTTAACCAGACCGTGGTCATACAGGTATTGCTGCACTCTGGAATGGAGCTGTGGCGCAAGACCCCCCAGAAATGCCCGCTTCATGGCACCCGTCTGGCCCGCGACGACCTTGTTCTTTGCCAGGTAGCCGTAAATTTGCTCAAACTTTGACATATATTCCACTAATCCTTTGCGCAATTGCACCCCGCCATTCTCGCTTGCTTCCTCTGCGCCTTGATCAAAGTCGCTTTCTCGGAACCGGGGTTTGCGCTTTCCCCACCTCGCCAACATCTTGCTTTTAAACTTCCCCCAGGCTTGCCTCTTGTAACCAATCATTTCCTCCACGTCCCGCAGCTTCTCCTCCTTGGTAATGTAGGGACAATGGTCCAAACCTTATCCGCGCCCAACGCGCCCTCCAAATCCGCAATCCCTTTGAATCTAGAAAGAAACTGCTCAACATCCGAGGTACTGAACCAAAGGTGAGGGAAATCCCTTGGCCTCAACCAAACGCGGAAAGGGGCCTCTGCCGCCATGTCCGATGACCCTTCCGAGGGAGGAGCAAACCCGCTACCTCTGGGAGCATGAGCGGATCGCGGCAGAGGGGGTTGAGCAGCAGGAACAGGAGTTGAACGTAGAGGATAGGGAAGGGGAGCATTGGATCCCGGAGCGGTTGTCGGCAACATCCTGTGTTATCTTCAAGAGACTGAGAACGGATCAAATTTCCCGGCCATACCCCCAGATGTGGAAACTTTAGAGGTTATCCCTCACGAAGTTGTCCCAAGTCACGGAGTTTGATGGTTCTAGAATCTGTAAGACTCAAGGATGATTCCTTGTCCGGGAGAGAGAGAGTGAGAATCTAATCTTCCTTTTTCCTATTCCCTCCTCCGTGTGTGTGTGTCTCCCCCTCCAACCCGTGCTGAGGGGAGAGGTATCTTATATCCCCTCCCCTCAGCCCTAACCTAAGTACAAGCACAAAGACAAACTGACAACTATGAAGAAGAAACCCTAGACCCAGAACCCTAACCCATCCCCCAACCCATACCCATTCCCTATCCCTTCATCTCGCCTGCCATTCCAAACATCCGGTTCGTCCTTCCGTGGCGCGGCCCTCCGCCGTGCGCTACCCAAAGTTCAACGCGCTTGCCCGTATCCGCCTGACGCGCCTTTGTGGATTTCCCATCCCGTGGCCGGCCCGCGCTTGCGCGCGGTTGTCCACACATATAGCCCCGCTGTCGCCCCGCCTTTTCCTCCCCCGACTAACCGCCCGAGAACCTGGTCGGCCCAGCTCCATCCATGAGTTGGATATCCAAGCGGATTGCGGCCCGCCTCCCCTATTCAGGCCCGGCCCGCAGCCGCGTGCTCAATCCGCTGCGCCCACTTCTGAGCCTTGCGGCAACTGCTGCTGAGCCCGCAGCGGCTACTGCTGAGAACCAGCGCACCCCCACTGCTGAGCCTAACCTACCAGATGCTGAGCGCGCAGGCCGCAACGCAGTTCCCAACCCAAGGCTATATAATGACACCACAACGCCCGCAAACCTAGTCGAGTGCACTACCTTCCAAATCTGATCTCCAGGGCGGATCGCCGCCCACGCCGCATTTGATGCTGAGCCCAACCCGTCCACTAGGTGCGGAGCCAAACAGCGGCTGCCGCTGCTGAGCACTCTGCATACCCTAATGCTGAGCCCGCTTGCCTCCAATGCTGAGCGCGCAGCCGCGACGCAGTTCCCAATCTGTGTCTATAAATTGACACCACAACGCTTTACATTCTCATTTGTGGATTAATTGGGTAGTCAGAACGCGCTTAACTCTCTACATAGTCCGTGCAAGGGCCATAACCCTGCCTGTAGAGACTTTTCTTATGTTTGTTTTGTTTTTATTTCTTCCAAAGAACTGTCTTTTATTGCTGTCTTACCTTGCTCTCTTTTTGTGAAATTAATCAGCCTGGTTCAGGTTTACCGATTCAGCTCAACCTCTCATAGGAACAATATCTTTTAAAGGGTTATTGGGGTGGGGGGATTGCAGTCTGGGACAAGGGGCTCAATTGAGTGGCCACTGGTGATCAGGTGACAATTAACCAGTCCAGCTGAGGATTGCACGTGCCAGCCAACAATAGTTGTGGGTGGTGGCTCTTGAAGATTCACACAGCATGCACATTGCATCATATACATATTGTCAGCACAACAAAAACTACAAATTGTTTCCTGCTTGTGTGTTGTGTGCACTTAGGGCAACCTGCATGCAATGTGTTGATGTGGTTCAGGGTGTTCCTGGGCCAGGTTGGCAGAACAAAATGTTGATTATCTGATTGACATCCTCCCTTCTTTCTCGTCCTTCTTCTCTTCTGTCTTTCATTGTCTCTGTTCCTCCATTATCTCTGGTTCTTTTATACTTTCTTTTCTTCCTTAACTACTGTCGCGCCCACTGTACCTTCTATCTGTTACGTTGTACCCAAAACTATCCGGGGATCCCCGCAGTACTCTTTATTTCCAATTCCGTCTCATGAGATCTATCCTTGACTTCAACATTGCGACCATCTTGATACTCACCTTGGTGACTCAACTGTTCTCACTCTCAACTCGCCAACAAATTGATCACCATCATCCAAAGAACTGTACGTCTCTCAACTAATCCAACTCTACATCAAGACTCATATGAGATCTTGATTTATTCCTATAGCTCTATCTTTGGTACCGGTCGGATCAGTCAACAGCGTCACAAGATCTCTGTCCGAAGTCCTGTAAATCTTGTCTGCTACTCTTTCCTTCATTGTCCTAATCTGATTGTAGTCTCACTCACTTAATGCTCTTTGCCAGTTAGTGTTGCCCTAGTTCTGCTAAGTCTGTTCATAGGCCATAATCCCTATCTGCAGAATAGTACTCTGTGTTGGTGTTTTCTATCTTCTGTTCCAGTTTATTGACTGTTGTCTGTTAGACTCTTACCTTTCTTTATTCTTGATGCAAATCAGCCTGGTCTAGGTTCTACAGATTCTTTCAATTCTTTCACGGTTAAAAGCCAAAATTGCCTATTCAGCTCAACCAATATGGCTCAATCATCTGTTTCACCTGGACCAGGCGGGGAAGGCAACTTCAAGGCTCTGGCCCTCAAATCACTTATGGAATCAAATCCTCTTCTCACTGAAACTAACTACACTGTGTGGAAAAAGAAAATGGAACGCTTGTTCAAAACGCGCGGGATCCTTAATCTTATCAACTCAAGTGATCCAGACGAGGAAATTCCAGACAAAGATGAAATGGCTGGTTATCTAATGTCAAAACTAGATCCCTCGACCCATACCAATATTATCACTCACAAAAATGAAGATTCATCAAAACTCATCTGGTTAGCTGCAAAAAATCACTTTGCCTCCAGTCAAGCTGCGAACAGGGCTTGAATGTTCTTCAACTTCCTTTATCTTGGTTTTGATCATAACAACATTGATGGATTTGTCACTAATGTTAAACAACATCTCAGCAAACTTGAAGAAGTTGGCATAGATCTTCCATCTGATATACTTAGTTATCTTATCCTATTCAAACTACCTGATTCACTTAAATCCATCCGTTCTCAGATTATGCACTCTGGAGCAGAGTTGACCGTTACCTTAGTACTAAATAATCTAGTTCAACATTGGAACAAAGTTCAATCTAAGAATCACGATCAATCAGATACTTCCGCAGCTCTCTATCATAACAACTCAAATATTCCTACTACCTTATGCTGTGAAAACGGTAAACATAATCCTCTAGTTAAAACTCACCCTCCGTCCTCTTTCTGGTCCAAATTTCCACACCTCAGACCCAAACATCCACCCAATAAAGCTAGGCGAGGAGCAAAGAAGAAGGAAAAAGCACACTTCTATTCCTTCTTTTGTGCCCTAAAGGTCAAAAGTCAAATCGACCAGAACCGGTTTATCTTAGAAAGCGGGTGTTCAATTCATATGTTCAGGGATAGATCTCTATCCAGTAATCTCTCTGTACAAACCGGTGTAGAAACTATCAAAACGGGAAAGAAAGGCGATGGATTGGCTATTCAAGGGATAGTTACTGCAAATGTCTCCACGTTAAATAGGACCATAAACTTTGAAAACTCTGCTTGGGTTCCAGAAGCCACGGTCAATCTCATATCAATGGGAGCTCTATTAAAGAAAGGCTTTAATCTTGTAGTCAACACTAAATCCTCCACTCCTACCTTTGCAATCAGACTAGACGGTAATACTGTTCTTGAAGGTACCATCAAAAACAATCTACTCATCCTAAATCACATGCCTGTCCTGAACAATCAAAGTTGCTATCTAAGTCAATCAGAACTTCTAGAACTCCACAAAAAACTCGGTCATGCTAGTCTTGGTAGAATAGAGAAACACATAGGATTTGATCTTGATGATCACGTCAAAGGCAACTTTGAATGCATTGCTTGAAAAAAATCCAAAATCACCAGATCTACCTTTTCCAACAAACAACTTCCAGCCAGCCAAGTATTCGACCGTCTTCACATGGACCTAATGGAACCTTTAAATCCTACCAGCAAAGGTGGAATGAAGTAATCCCTAACGGTTGTGGACAAAAAGTCAGGTTATCTCTCAAGCTTTCCTTTACCCTCCAAAGATGCTGCAACTGCTACTATTATGTTTGTAATCGACAACAAGGCTAAAGAATTAGGATACTATCCTGTTGAAGTCATCACCGATGGTGGTGGCAAATTTGTGAACTCCTCTCTTTCTCACTTCTTCAAAACAAACTCCATCAATCACTTAATCAGCGAACCTTTCCATCCTCAACACAACGGCAAGGCTGAACGTGCCAATTGTACGATAATGGAATCTCTCCGATCAGCATTCAGTAACTCTTCAATCCCAAAAACCTATTGGCACATTGTTATACAAAGTTGCTGTTTTGCCCTAAATCAAATTCCTTCATCAAAAGGTGAAATTTCTCCATGGGAAAAAATGCACAAGACCGTCATCCCTGCCAACTACCTGAAACCCTTAGGCTCAAGAGTAATTTATCTCCTGCCAGAAACTAAAATCATCTCCAAACTGTCCAACAAAGGAGCTGAAGGATTACTCATAGGGTACAATCCACGATTTTTATCCTATAAGCTGATCACAAGTACTGGGAAAGTCTTAGAAACAACACACGTCAAGTTTCTAAAATCGCAGTCTACAACTTTAGATGTACCAGATAATACTGAAACTGGTCCCAATATAGAGTCCACTACTCCTTCACTCCCTACAACCAACCCTGCGTCTGAACCCATTATCTCTATACCTACCAAAGAAAAACCGTTAATTTCTGATATAGCTAGCTCAACCACCTCCAAATCTGATGATTCTGACCAGACAATTCAAGATTCTCTCCGTCCACGATTGAGAGATTGCAACACAATTAAAGCTCCGGAACAATATGGATACTACCAATCTTTTGAAGTTCCAACCAACATATACATTGCTCTCAAAAGTCCAGAATGGGTACCCTCCATTGAAAAAGAATTAGGAACAGCTGAGGATCTTGACGTATGGGAAGAAGCTGACAAAAGTGAAGTGACAAATCCCCTAGACACGACCTGGACCTTCATACGTAAGAAGAATCTCCACACTGGAGAAATCACCCTTAAGTCCAGAGTTTGCGTTCAAGGCTTTAATCAAAGGTATGGGGTAGATTACCTCAATACGTTCGCGCCTACAGGAAAAATCGCATTGCTTTGTGCTCTTCTTGCCTACTCAGTGGACAAAAGATTGCCCATCCTACAATTTGATGTCAAGGGGGCCTTTCTTCACGCACCGTTAGATGAAAAAGTTTATATCAAAACTCCCGCTGGCTCCAAGAGAACCTGCAAGTTCCTTAAGCTCAAGAAGTCGTTATATGGTTTAAAACAGGCACCCCTAAATTGGTACAAAACCTTGGTTGATTGGATTAAGGGCAATGGATCCCACAAAAGCAACTCTGATCCATGTCTGTACCTTCACAAAGACGCAATCACCAGCCTGTTTTTCCATGTTGATGACTTGGTCGTAGTAGGGAATGTTGAAAAGTTTAAGTCCGTCTTTCTAGCCAAATTCAAAGACTCCTCGGCCCACGAAATTGATACCCTACTGGGAATGAAGGTTGACAGAGATGAAAACTCGATCAGTATATCCTTGCCCAATCATATTAAGAAAGGTCTCAAAGAAATGGAACTCACCTCCGCAAAACCATTGAATAACCCTTGCACACCAGGATTGCACCTGCTACCAGATACAGATGAGGAAATTGCCAAATTCAAGGAACTTAACATTAACTATAGATCCCCCATAGGACGTTTAAACTACATTGCCAACCTTGCAAGGCCCGATATTAGTTTTGCTGTTTCAAGCTTAGCTTGTTTCTTCAAACAACCAGGAATCAAACACTGGCATGAGGTAGTGCACCTATGGCAATATCTGGCTCATACCATTGACTTCAAGCTGACGATTAAAAGCAGAACTGCTGAAAATCAACTTGTGATATATAGTGATGCCACCTGGGCTGACGAACCGGACTCCAGACTCTCTCAGTCTGGTCTTCTATGTTTTTTCAAAGGCAGTCCGATCTACTGGACTAGTCGTCGCCAACGCAGCATTGCCCACTCCTCTACAGAATCAGAGTGTAACTCGCTGTCAACCGGTCACCTGGAAGGCAAATGGTTACACCACCTATTGAGCGAGCTATGGAGAGAATCTCTGAACCCCCCAACACACCTCATCAACAACAAGGTTCTTGAAGATAAACTCAAGAAATTTGGGACAAAATCTCATGCAAAACATATTGATATCAAGTTAAAGAGCTTACAAAACGACCTCAACGATGGGAAAATCCACATCAAACTTATTGGATTGCATCAAATGTTGGCTGATGCTCTAACAAAAGCTGCTAGTAGCGCTGCTGTAAAATGCTTGGCTGAGTATGTCAACTCTTGAAATCTCTTGATGTAGAGTTGAGTGGGCGTGTTGATTATCTGATTGACATCCTCCCTTCTTTCTTGTCCTTCTTCTCTTCTGTCTTTCATTGTCTCTGTTCCTCCATTATCTCTGGTTCTTTTATACTTTCTTTTCTTCCTTAACTACTGTCGCACCCACTGTGCGCTCTATCTGTTACGTTGTACCCAAAACTATCCGGGGATCCCCGCAGTACTCTTTATTTCCAATTCCGTCTCATGAGATCTATCCTTGACTTCAACATTGCAACCATCTTGATACTCACCTTGGTGACTCAACTGTTCTCACTCTCAACTCGCCAACGACTTGATCACCATCATCCAAAGAACTGTACGTCTCTCAACTAATCCAACTCTACATCAAGACTCATATGAGATCTTGATTTATTCCTATAGCTCTATCTTTGGTACCGGTTGGATCAGTCAACAGCGTCACAAGATCTCTGTCCAAAGTCCTGTAAATCTTGTCTGCTACTCTTTCCTTCATTGTCCTAATCTGATCTTAGTCTCACTCACTTAATGCTCTTTGCCAGTTAGTGTTGCCCTAGTTCTGCTAAGTCTGTTCATAGGCCATAATCCCTATCTGCAGAATAGTACTCTGTGTTGGTGTTTTCTATCTTCTGTTCCAGTTTATTGACTGTTGTCTGTTAGACTCTTACCTTTCTTTATTCTTGATGCAAATCAGCCTGGTCTAGGTTCTACAGATTCTTTCAATTCTTTCAAAAAATGCTACCCATACCCATCTTACTAGTAGGCGGTCTTAGCAGGTTGGGTAAATTGCCCCTGAATCCATACCCAAACTCATGATGGTTACCTGCAGGTCTTTGCGGGTATTTGCGGGCGGCCAGTGGGTCATGGGGCCCCACCAATTTTGTTTTCTTTTGAAAATTAAGGGCATTAAATTATGGTATCACTTCATATTACTAGAAATAATGTATAAGGTGACAATTAGAGAGCATGAAAAACAGATGAAAAGACAAAATAAGGCCATAGAGAAGAATAAAGACAGAAAAAATAAGTTGGAAGCAAATTTTTATTTTTTGGGGTACCCATGGGCTGGCCCATCATCTAATGGAGCTGCCCTAACCCAGACCCACACCCGCAGCAGCTTGAGGTGGGTTGGGTCAACATAGGGTTTTTTAGAGAACACCTGGCTCAAACCCGGCTAAATACCCACTGGGTACAGGTACCCAGAGGGTTGGCCCAACCCATGAACACCCTGAGATGTGGGTTTGATTCCCGCCAACTGCGTTACCCTCTTCCCCAAATCATCACAGGGCCCAGCCCTCAACGTTACAATAATATGGGCCAATAATTGCATGTCCATTTGTCTTGGTAAACCCTCTTGTTAGCTGAGTTTACCAAGCAATTTTCACAATTGTGCAAAAATAAGGGCTTGCTAGCAAGCGAGCTCCATAAGTTTGCCGGGTGTTCCATAAAGTTATGGGAATTTAGCAAGCTTGCTAGCTCCTCCTTGAGTACCTCCTCTTCATCCTCTACCCCGCCAACCCGCCAGATCTCCTTTCAATGTCCTTTGATACCATCTTGCGCCATCATCGCAGCTCCGATATCCCCTCCTCCTCTCACCCCAGCCCCAACTTTGCGTTGAAATTGAAAAAAACAACGAAAAACGGCCAAATGGTCCTAGCTACCGACCTGCTACATGGCACACAATTGTGCGTTTTGAATTGCTAGCTAGCTGCCGCGGCCTTATGGATCGCACGATTGCAGAACGCGCGCGACAAATCGCTCGCTAGCTATTTTGTTAGCTAGCGGGTCGCTACCTAACGAGCCGAGCTCTCCAACGATTGGAGATGCTCTAAAGATTAATCCGGGCCGCGGCTGCATGGTGACGGCGAACCCCCCCCCCCTATTGCCGTATCAAGATTGGCAATCGCGAGCAAGAATACCATCTTGAACGTCAACCAATAAAACTGTCATCAGCATCCTAGCCTGACACCACCATAGAAACCCAAAGGCCAGTTGACCCACCGTGAGAACATAGCGCTCCCAGGATTCTTGTATCTGCACATGCGATTTGTACGGGGTCGCGAACAACATGTGGGGAGCACTGCAGATGCAATTAGCTTCGTTTCCGGTTCAGAGCGGAGACATGCAGAGAACACTCGAGCGATTGAAACCGTCCCCACTCCTACAGGTTTGTAGTCAACAGTATGGTCTGTCAAAGTTTCTAACCTCGGGTTTGCGTAGCCAGATCTATCTAAAGATTAAAATACTTCCCACACCTCAGCCGGCGTCGATGTCCTCGGGTTCGTATTCATTTCCCGACGTCGTTATGCACCTCTTGCATTGACACCGGGCAAATTCAAACTGCACCGGGCAAAGCCCATACCGCACTGGGCAAATGCCATGCCTCCGCCAATTTGGGGGCAATTATAGACTAGTTAAGCAATATATTATGTGGAGTGAGTGTTGATGCTCCGCGATTGCTTGGTGAAGATGGAAAAGCTTGCACTGCAAATTGTGCTCTCCGACAGTTAATTAGCTCGGAGTTGGCAAGCTCAGACTTTCGCGCGGCCTTGAAGCTAGAGCCTGTCAGCGCTCAAATGGAGAGTTGAGCTTGAAGCTCATACTGACCTCGAAATTCAAATGGCAACACTTACAAATTTCGATTATGATAATGCCGAAGGCTCTGATGAGTATCTCATGGTGACTAACAGTTGAAGAGCAAGTGGTTATAGTGGCATTGCTCATGGAGCTTCCGGAGGCTACACCTATTCAGGATTTGAGGACTACTTCTAAGATTGGACTCTCAGACGAGACCCGCCCAGCGCAATTTAGCAGCCAATCGCATTCCCGTTAAAGAAATCAGCCTTGGTCTGACTTCTACTTTCCGGCCAGATTTGGGTTGCGTTCCCTGGCAAGCCTGTTGCATAGATATTTGTATTACTTCCATCTTATTCTTGTCTTCCGCCATGGAACAAGCCGTATCACAGCTGGTCAAACTTATCGACCATATACCTCCAAATGTCAACCCTTACCTTGCTGCTGCAAACATGTTGGAAGCAAGTACTCGTGTAATGCTCTTTGTCAATTTACTCAGTATTACGTCTCTGAAGCTGTTCTAACCGCTCGGGAGAGCCGCTAAGATCAAGTTATGATTGTGTCTGTCGTTTGCTTTAGGGACCTGACAGCCCGCTTTGGTTGCGTCGCTTTAGAGTGAGCAGTATAGCTTTGTTAGGAGTGTGAGCACTTTCAACTTCTTTCTACAGTCATCGAATCGTAGCTCTCATCAGGATGCTGATCGCATGAATATGCAAACCGTGCTCTCCCCACACCTTCAGAATTGTTGTGCAAGCTGCTTTTCTTTTGTTTCAGCGGGCTAGGTTACAACGACCCAAGATAGTTTTCAATGATTGTCTGTAGCTTTTCCCACATCATCCATCTTAGGTATTTTTCTTAACCGCGACGTTCGACTTGTTTGCGGCTTGGTGATGTCTTCTTCCGGAACTAGTGGGTCTCGTCATTGCTGATATCTCATGGATTTCAGCAATAGTTTATCTGAGCTATGGACCAGGTAAGGAATAGATGCTTCAGTGGGAAAAGCAGTCGATCACAATACTAACTTCTTTCTCAACATTGACCTTCAATAGTCACAATATTCGTCCTTTTGTTGATTCACTTCGCGGACGCAGGCTATACTGTGAGAAATTCTACGATACTGTTGATTTTTGGGATCAAATTTTTTCCTATTATTCTAGGGTCCTGGTGGGTGATTCAGACAATTGTTATTCTGATGATGTGGATCGCTGACGTCTCGACTCGATCACCAGGGGTGGGTAATATCTACTTTTCTGATGAACTGCGATGAATTTTCTCTCAGCTAAGAAGGATATTAACTTTGCGATCATCAAGCACTCATCTGGATCTGTGCCTGCCAGTGCGCGTCAATACTTTGGACTTCGCTCAAGGCTTCCGGTATGAACCGCAGACTCTTGCGGGGTTTGATTCGATGGGGCTTTAGTATCTCCTTTATACTTCTTGCCTTTGGGCCATTACGTAAGCCCGACTCGTTTGAATTCTCCCGACTCAGCTTCGTTTGTTCAAATCAAATTCATCAGGATATATAAAGGGGACCAACATCATCTGACAATAGATTGGAAAAATTGCGCAGCTTTCATAACATGGGTGTATGTGCAGGCGTATTTCAAGTTGCGCAAAATTGAATCAATCTCCCAGCACGTCAATCTTAGTTTACGATCGGTGGCGCCAGGTTACGACCCCAACAATTTCAACAAACTCGGCTTTCTGAGTCTTCTCATGCCTGCGCGGGAGATTCTCTCTCTTGAAGTAACTGCCTAGTTGAATGCTCTTACAGTATCACCTCACAATTCAGGCTTACCCTTTCTTTCGCCAGAAAAGTACGGAAAATTACGACTATATCGGACTGAAACTTTATTGTGGAGTCATCTGCACACTAATCTGCGTCAGTAGGCACTTCGCTAAATTTTTGACCTGCTTTGCGTTCCCCCAGTCACTTTCTATCCGGGGTATTTTGTCTTCCCCATCGCTTCGTCAATAACCGCTTAAGCCAAGCTCTGGTGGCCTAGTAGTTCTGCGCCAGACCCGTGCAGTTTCAAGCTTGCGCTTTTGACAAGCGACTGCGGAAACACTGAAATTGACTCGCCAAGGAACTTGATCAGTGTGCTGAAGCAAGTTGTGGGAACTTTGACAGATTCACGTACCTCTGCTTTGGCTCTCTCTCAGAGGTTTATACAGGCAAAGTGTACCTCAATCAGCAATAGACGCCGCACTAGGCTCAGGTAGGCCATTAGGAAAACCGAAGATTAGTAGAGAACTGCGACAGGAGCGAAGGAGGCTGGTTCTTCACGCTGCGTGTGTGTTTTTCAGTACTACGGTCCATCTCCCACCCGTCGTCTGGAAGGTAAGAACTTCAGATATCATGCTAGTGGGGTAGGATATTCCTAATCTCCTGAATTCCGCAACGGCTTTGCCTTGCTCGGTCTATCTTGAGTAGATGACGTTGGTTCACACGCCTGAGTTCCTTCTTGGTGTGAAGGGGAAAGAACTCAGTTACTCGGTAAGAAAACATGATTGAGATTGACAAGTTTGAAAAGGGAAATAACATTTCTGTCCTAAAGGGTTTGACAATCCCACTTTCAATCACGGGGAATATGTAAGATTAATTATTATCGCTTCTGGACTTAGAACAGGGCAGCTAAGGTACTTCTTTTGTTGGTTCGCTAGCATACTTTTAATACTCAATGCCCAGGCCCACCAACTTCTCCTCAAGAAAACCCGCAATCGTGACGCGACATTTTTGTGTATTTCTTTGAGCCAAAGCACACCTCACAGCACAAACCCCACCCCGTTGTCTCCGGAAAAGTCCTTCATGAGAGAAGATATGGAGGAAATAGATATTAAGCCCATAGCTGCAAATACTCCCGGCTCTCAGCCACTCTGAATGAGGATATTGCCTCATCTGCAAGCAAGCTTATTAAAATCTTTAAGAAAAAGTTGCTGTTCTCTAGATTTGAACTAAAAACACCTGCATGACTTGGACTTAATATCCTTGCAATCTGCAGTGTCTTCAAGATAGAATGTTTTGATTTGGGATCTGCTCTTGTTGGGACTATGATGTAAATATAACTTGAAAGATAGTACAATAAGGTCTCATGGTGTCATTGTATTTTTGATAATGAGACCCATTGCTTGCTGGAAAATATTTTTTTCTTAATTTGTGAAGTGGTTGGGATTTCAAGTCTACAATCCCCTAACAACCTTTTGGAATTTTTAGTTCATTTTCATTTCTTTGAGACTTTGTGATTTATTTCTCTCACAAGCTTGTGAAATTTTTATTCATTTCTGTTTGTTTGAGACATTATGGTCTATTTCTCCTTGACTGAAATTGAATTTTTATTACAGCCCCTGCTGCACACCTTTGGAAAAACTACTGGAAATACTGACATTCCCCACAAGCACAAATTAAGGATAAATTCAAGCTTTTTGGAGCAAATTTAACCTCTTCTGCACAATGAAATTATTCATGTGAAATAATTCATGGCACTTGGAATCAGGTGAAATCATATTACTGTGGTTATATGTCCACATGAAACCCATTCAATGAAAAACAAACTTTTCATGGTTACTGTGCATCACATCCAGTCACTGTGCCTTTCAGCCCTCTGACATCAGGAACCCTGCAGTCCTTTAGCTACAGAGAGCAATGAAGTGTAAGAATAATAATATTCTCAAAAACTAACACCAACCAATATCCATAAGGATAAGTATGATTAATGTCAGCTTGCCACTATTTACAGAGCAACCTGTCAAAGTAACAAAATTAAAACAAATAAACCAAGATAAAAAAAAAAACAGTAATATACCCAAAGAAGGAGCAGGAAATCCATAAATATTATTAAAGTAATGAATTCCCCACCCAAAATTAGGTAGGGCCGCCCACTGACCCCACCCTTGAAGTATAACTCTTTAATATTTTAAAGGGTGATTATAAATTCATAACTCCCAGTCGTTTGAAAGTTGTGTAGGGCCCTATATGGCCCAATGGACGTTTCCAAAATGCGCGTGCAGGCTGAAACACCTGTCTAAACTCACCCAACGGGTTTTCTCAAAGATGTGCAACCCCCAGGGTGCCCTATACCCCCCGTAAAGAGTGTTTTTGGGTCATTTACCCCTGTACACAGCGGTTTGGAGCCCTATTTGGGGGTACAGGGCCCCCAGGGGGTTGTGCCAGAATTTTTGCGTCCCCCTGGACCACATTTGGGTTCCATCAGCCCAAATTTGGGATGAACAGATACTATGTGGGACTGTTGGACCAATCCTCACCTGACACCAAATTGAATATAAAGTGAAATAGAGTGAATCTGCAAACTAAATCATTGAAACTAAAGGGAAAATGAAAATAAAAAATCACAAAAATTTGATCTTTCTCAACTTGAAAGTGGGCAAACTTGGTAGTTTTTCAATTGAAAGTTGGATTGAATACTGAAGTAGCATTGCATTTGTTGTGCATAATGGCAACAGTGGCAAGGCCTCCTTTTTGTAACATGGCTGCATTGAAGGACTACATTGATAGTGTCAGCCTCCTGGATGCCAAGACCCTTGCTATCCTTTAGCTACCAGAGGTGATAGAATAAATAATAAATATATTATTTAATAAATGCAGAAAAAATCCATAAAATATTTGGATTAAGCTTATTGCAAGGTTAAATGGTTTGGTTATGGTTTATTGTTATAAATAAATATGAATAAATTGATTATTAAATATTTTTATAGAGGGGCCACAATTATATTGGGGATCTTTAACACCTCTCTTCAGGGATTTCAGTATGAAAACACGTAGTCCTGGTTACTTTGGGCTCTTTAGTTTAAAGGATATTTTACCCAAAGATAATATGTATAAAAAATACACGGTGGAGTGGTAGGGCCTTGTAACCAAGCTGCCACGACAGAGAAAGGATAATAAAACTCACTGGTATATTATTAAATCCTTTATGTACCTGTTTGGGACATGCACTGATGGTTTAGCCTGTTTACTGGGGTTGTAAGGTTTTTCAGCAGTTTAAATTGATAAAAAGGGTTGGGGACGGATATTATTAATCAGAAAAAAGCCATGAACCACTTACTTATCTCTTATAAGTATTTTATTACCTTGGCACTGTGTCTGGATTTAAATATAACTGGGTCTCTGGGTATCAATATCCTCAAAAGAGCTCTTTATTTATAGCTTTTTGAGTCCCAATATTGTCCTTCTGAGGGATACAGGGGCTCAAAGGGACAGACACTAAGGCTAGCAGGGTAATCAGGGGTATCCTGTCACGTGTTCTTGGTGCTATAGCACGGGTAGCATCTAATTCCTCAGGGTATGGGAATTATTCTACTTTATAATAGATATTAGGACATGTGAATAACACTAATCTGTCCCATTTATGTATTATTTAATTAGTTATCCTTACTAAATGTTCCCAGTAATTTAATAAACATATAAATAGACATTTTTACGGACATCCTGATATCAGGTGAGTTCTCATTATGTATTATATAACTGGAGTAAAAGTCATGATATTGATTTTACTCCTTATTTTCGAGCTCCAGTTGATTTACTAAGATAATTACTTAAAAATATAAGTCATGAGAATTCATGTAATATTTTTACATCATTAGCTGTTTTAGTATGTCAAGAGGATATTGATGTCTAGAAATTCTCATAAAAGTATTTCAAAGTATTTTAATATATTTTTAGAAGTTGTCATTGTCTTATTTTTGACATTCTTGGTACTTTGAATTATATTTAATAAAAAATACGTATAAGGGTTATTTAAGTATTTTTATATAATATTATGTACTTTTAGACTATCTACTATCCACAGGAACATTTATTACATATGGAGAATGTTCCCCTGTGGGTTGTAGCATGTTTACGCGGTACCTAAGCTTCTCAGGCCGCCTGTCACTCTGTCAACCCATAGTCCCACGGCTGCATACTTTTCAGAGGCCCGGGGCAGCGTGAACGACCTTGACTGAGTGACAGGGCTGTATATCAGCCGCGCGCAGGTGCATTGGCTGCCGTGGCTGCGTGTGGGAATTGTGACAAAACACATTTCTGTCCGTAACTCCTAAAATATACACAACACCTCAATTCTGTCTGAATTTTAGGTGTGAAATCTATACGTGACAATGTATGTGAAAGATTTCATTGACCAAAAGCTCAATAGTGGAGCCGTAGTATTTTGGTCTTCCTTTCATAAATTCTTTAAAAATATAAGGAGTTGGATTTCAAGGGTGGGGTCAGTGAGTGACCCTACCTAATTTTGGCTGGAAAATCCATTTCTGTAATAATAATTATGGTTTCCCTAATCCTTCTTAGATTAATTGTTTTATCATTATTTTTGTGTTATTTTTGTTACTTTTGCAGCTTTCTTTTCATTGGTAGCAAGCTGGCATTCCCCCACTCCAAGATATGGCCGTATCTGAAAGAAATCTGGAGGATGTTGGGGGAAAATGAACTTCATGTATTGTTAAGATTATGCCCATCTCACTTTGTGCTCATTCAGTCTCTGCTCCAGCAGTTCTGCGGATGAACTGAGACAAAGACTCGTGACATGTTGGTATCACCTTGGTCTCTCTACCTCCTGGGCAAATCTCTGGGTGAACTTCCAGTGAAGGCTCTTTCTTCCCTCTTGTCTCCTCCCTTTTTCTTTCCTTTTCTTTCCTGCTCCCGATTCTCATCTCTCTTTGTTGTTTCCTCATCTTTCCACCTTTCCTACCTTCCTTTCTGAACCCTCCAATCTGAATCAACTCAACTCCGTCATCTCAAACTCTCAAAACAAGATCTGATCTCCCAACTCTTTCAATCTCTTCTGAACTATCTCTCTGTTGTTCAACTTATGCCAAGTAAGAACTCAATCCTCAAGACCGTCCTCACATGATTTTCCTGAAAATATCTTTCAAACTTATAGTCTCTGTCTTCCTTGTCTTCACTCTCAACCTTCTTGCCACCAACACCCTATGCCATCTGATCTCCTTCTTTCTTTCTAAGTGTCTCAAAGCTGTTGGTCTCTTCATTCCTTTCTTCTTCCTCATGTCTGTCTTGTCTCTCATGATTCTGACTTTTACCATTAGTCCGCTGGTTTTCAGCTCTAAAGAAATTTATCAAAATATTAACACGGTTAAAAGCCAAAGGACAACCCTGCAATACCAAAGATGAATGAACCAGCCAGAGCAAACAATTACTTCCACCAGGTTTCTCTCAAGGCCTCCATTGATGCCATTTGCCCGCTCAACGAGGACAACTACTCCATCTGGCGCAATAAAATGCTGATGCTGTTCAATCTCAAGGATATCAAGGAAATCATTATTAAAAAACTAGGAAAACTCCCAGTACGACAAGACCGAGAGATCCGGGCAATCATCCTATCCAAACTCAACAGCACCACACATGCCAACGTTGTCAATGCCTCAAACATCACATCTTCCAAGCTATTCTAGACCAAAATCACCCACAGATTTGCCTCATCTGAAACAGCTAATAGAGAACAAATCTTCAATCAATTCCTGCACGCTCCATTCAATGAACAGGCCATCCAAGGATTCATAAATGACATCCAAAAATCTCTCACTGGAATGGCAGATGTAGGAATAGACTTACCAAATGACATTCTGGCGTACCTAATTCTTTTCAAATTCCCATCAACTCTAGAGAATCTGCAGCAACAAATCATGCACTGCGAGAAGTTGATAACTGTAGAAGTCTTATTCAATCACTTAACTCAATACAACAACAAGAGGAAGGCACGATTCAAGAGAGGAAAATCTTCCACTGACGTTTCCCTAGTAACCTTCAAGGGAAGACCCAACAAGGACAATAGAAAGCCTTGGATCAGATGCAAAGAAGGGTTTCACAATCCAAATGCTCCCCATCCAAAATCATCCTGTTTCCACCTCCATCCTCAGATTGCTCCTGATTGGTGGGTTGAACAGCAAAATGAGTGGAAGAATAGGACAAAAAAGACACCCACCATCAACTATTGTACCCTCCTGACCCTCTGGATCAATGCAGACAGCACACCAAATCTTCTTCTTGATTCAGGAGCAAATATACACATCTTCAATGATCTAAAATACTTCATCTCTATTGATCTACAGGATGAGTTAGAAGAAATTAAGACAGGCAAGTTGGAAGCTAATCTCAAAATACAAGGAATAGGTACCGTGCGACTTGAGTGGAAAGATTCTATCATCGCACTTGAAGATTGCATGTACGTCCCCAATATTGTTGTCAATCTGATCAGCCCTGGCCTCCTGGCAAAAAAGGGCTTCAGTCTTTTCCAAAAACAGGATCAATTCCATATTACCCAAGGAAATTCAATGATCCTTAGGGGTCCGATTTGAGATAATCTATTTGTGATCAAGAAGCCTCAAAGCCCCGGGAACAATCTCTTGTTTAATCACTCCAGTCAATCATACACTCCCCTACTCAACCAAACCCAGACTTTATCCTATCTTCATAAGACATATGGTCATGCCTCAATCTCCATGCTCAAACCAATCCTTAAGGACCAATATTCTAAAGACAAACTAGATAAATTTCACTTCAAGGGCTGCGTAAGGAGCAAAATCTGACAGGCTCCCTTCTCAGGCACCTCATTGCCCTCATCTAAACCACTCAAACGAATCCACCTAGATCTAATTGGGCAAATTACTCCTCATTCAAAAGCTGTCCAACGTTACATCTTGACCCTCGTGGAAAACTTCACAGGCTATCTGGCGGCTTTTACTCTCCAGTCTAAAGAAGAAACCCCCAATGTCATTATCAACATCCTTGAGACAGAATACAAGCAAATGAACTATTAACCCACCAAAATCTTTTTGGAAAAGGGAACGGAATTCACCAATGCCACCTTGAAAGAATTTGAAAAATCCAAACATATCAAGCTCCTAACCTCCAAACCGTTGTGGTGACCAATCCGGGACACCACGGAAAAAAAGAAAAAAAAAATATTTTTTTTTTGGTTGTACCCCTATGGTTACCTTCATTTCCCCCCATCTCTCAACTTCTCCCTGTCCTAGCGGTCTAGGACAGGCCTCTTGCCTGTCTCTCCGCTTCAATCCCCCCCTCCTATGTTTAACTCCTACTTGTTGCGCTCGCGGCCCTGACTTTTGGCGACGCGAGCGATTGTCGAACCACCTTCAAAAATCCCTTTGATCCTTCCCGATCCTCTCACCCAACCGACGCCGTCGCTTGTCGCAACGGTTGTCAACTATCATCCAATCTATCACTCCTACCATCTACTCATCCCTCCAATCCAACGACGACAACGACGATGACGGCCAAGACAACGACCATCAACTCAAACTCACTCACGCCCTCCTTGCCCATCATCTGATCCGACCAACGACCGCAAGCAACCGCTCGCGGCCGTCGGAACCTTCACCCCGCTGTCGCCGCCAATTGGGCGACGAAAGCCGTTTTCAACACCTGCAACCGCTGTTGCGGGTGTCCATCTGGTTGCCCGCGGTCATTCTTGACGCGGGTGACATTTCTTTTTTTTTCTCTCATGTTATTTTTTTTTCATGTTTTCATTTTCCCGCACCTATTTGTAGTATCTCTTGTACATAGTATACAGGGCCTCATGTCTATAAAAGGAGGGGCTCTCCCCAGCCTTTTGGCCCAGCATCCCATCAGACCATCATCATCTCATCTCATCTGTTTCCCCCATCATCATAATCAACTTATCCGTGGGCATCCTTCCCCACTTATCTGAGCAACTTATCCGGGTATATCCATGATTTCCCCTTGATCCTTTGAGCCTCCATACTCAAACTCTGTCCCTTGTAACCTTGATCCTTATCACCAACCAATAGCCTTGCTGGTTGAAGAAGAATTCCTGTCTGTCTGAATTCTTGGGTGTGTTATACCACTCTGATCCCTTTTTCCGACCATACTGGTCTTGATCTCTCCTTGATCATCTTTCTGGAGCCAATCATGTTTGATTGAAGAGGTTTTATTAAGCTTAAAAACCTGGAGTGTTATACCTCTCTTCTTCTTTAAGGTTGAATTTGGCCACGCTATTCTTGAGTCCCTTGAGAAGTGTTGGGATATTCTTGCTCGAATTTGTTATTGATTTGCTTCTAGAGCTTCATAAACAAATTGCTTTTGTTTTTTTCAGCCTCCCACAGTTATCTGGTACCCTTCAAGCGCTTGATTGCAGAGAGTTGGGCAGGTTCATTGAGAACCTGGAGGTTGGTTGGGATTGAGTTGATCTTTCCTAATCAGCTGCTGACAACCAGAGTTATTAGCTTGTGGGCATTGTTACTTACAACTGCCTTTTTCTATTGAACTCTGAACAAACCTTGACTTATTTGTTCAAGTCTTTACCTGCACCATCTTGCCTCAGATAGTGTTGTTTCCATCGCTACCAACAACTCTTATCCTCTTCCCTTACTTTGATTTCTCATCCATAAGGTTCTGGACCTTGATTCCGGTTACATTTAAATATTATTGTAACTCCTAGGAGGGCAGCCTAAACAGCACCTTTCCCCTCCACAGAACTGCCACGGCTTAGCACCGTTTGGAGTCTTACATTTGGTCCCCTGGGCCGGGATCAAACCAGCAACCTTGGGATTTACAGTCCCAAGACATTTAAAATCAACCTCAAAATCCAATCTTTTTTTTCTTTCTCCTATTTATTTTCTCTTCTCAAATCTGATCTGTGGAGGCAACTTATCCTAGAAGTAAGTCCTCCCAATTTGTGCACCGCTTGGGCAAGATACTTGTTGTTTTTGGCGAAACCCTACCCTTGCCACACTCGTGAGCCACTTTGGAAATCTGCTCTTTGGATCCCCTAGGAACTCTGTTATTTGATATGGCATCTTCCGCTACTCCAACCACCTCTGTCCGACCTAAGATGGTAAAGATCAAACCTCAGAACAAGAACTTAGGCTTCAACGGTACAAATGTAGAGCAATTCTTGGACTCCTACGAAATGGCTGCTGAAGTGGATGGAGCTAGTGAATTTGATATGGCTTATCAGTTGCGATTCTTTATCTCCTCTGATGAAGTTATGGAGGTAATTGAGTCTTTCAAGGGATTTGAATCCCATAACTGGACGCTTCTCAGGAAGGCTATGTTGGCATACTGGGGTAAAATAGATGTGACTAGGTTTACTCTGCAGGATTTGGATGCTCTGGTTTCTCAGTGGATCTCCAATGGTGGTATTTCTTCAGCCTCTGACTATCAGATTTTTAGGAAGTCTTGGGATCCCATTCAAAACTATCTTATCCAAAACAATCACATTGACACCGTGGACAAAATTCAAGCAAAGTTCTTCCAATCTTTTTTGCTGGCTGTGCAGGAAAGGATTAAAGAAGAACTGGTCAAATCTGGATCCATGATTACCACCAGGGATAATTGATTCAAGCTCCCCGTTTTTCTCACCCTTAGGAGTACTGTGGATAAAGTCATGAAAGGTCAAACTGCTCTTACCTTTGAAAAGCCTAGAACTACTGAACCGGTCCATGCTCCTTCTTTTAAAGAGTCAAACAATATTATGATTAAAATGGAGGCAGATCGTAGGCCTAAAGCAGATCCTAATTCCAATTGAGAACCTACTACTATAGATGAAATCACCAATTTACTTAGAGCCTTTGAGAACAAAATAGATGAAAAGATTTCTTTGCTAGCTACTCCTAAAACTCCTTCTTCTGTCCCCAAATCAACTCTGGTCTGTTACTACTGTCATAGGGAAGGCCATGGAACCGGACGATGCCAAGAACTTCAGAAGGACCTAAAGGAAAAGTTGGTAGAGCAGAGGGGGAACAATTACTTCCTCCCTAATGGTGCTCTAATCCCTTTTGACTCGTCTCGTCCTATCCGACATGTGGTGGCCTCTTACCAGCCATCACCTCCTGTGAAAGCATCTCTTGCTTCCTTTGAATTTCGATCATCCTGTGGTACCCTCCAACCTTGGTATCCTCCAGCTATTTCTTCCTCTAGTCTTGCTGGGACTTGTTATCAATCTGATCCAGCCAGGAAACAACATGAGGAACCTAAACCTCATAAGGCTCCTTCCTTGCCAACTTCAATCCTTCGAAAACCTGTTAAACGTCGATAATCACTTGAGCCTCCTTCCTCTGATGTAGAAGACATGGAGGTGGAAAAGGAACCACTCATGGAAAGGTTCCCAGATCACCCCGATCCTTCTCTCTCACCTCAACCTTCTAATCCTATCTTAGATTCTGCGTCACCTGAACTTCCTCCCTCCACCCAGCCCAAAGTTTGATTTGAAAGGGGCATCTCCAAGGATCACCCCAATGCTGTGGAGGGAGTATTAAAGAAAATTTCTGATCTCAAAATTCCTGATCTATCTGTGGCTGAACTCATATCGATCTCTCCATCTGTTGCTGAAGGAATGAAGAAATGGGTCTCTTGTCAATGTGTGGAAATTGGCCCTGAAGAACTCAAAGTCTCCTCTGGCACTTTAATGGAGGACTCTGGTGGAACCAGTCCTTCTTTAGACTCCAACCTTTATTCCTGCCCCCTTGGCTTCCTTCCTTGTTATCTTGGTGACTAAGCTAAAACTGTTTCTCCTCTTGTGGATTCTGGATCTCAGCTTAAATTAATCTTGGATGCTATGGCCTGCAAGCTCAAACTTAGTCCTAGGGTCAGCTTCAACTCTGCAGTGTATGGGATAGGAAATCAAGCTTGTGAACTGGTTGGTATTGCTGAAGATGTACCGGTCAGGATTGGTCAAAATATTGTTGGAACCTGCCACTTTTGGATCACTCGTTTGGACAGTCCTATGATCTTGGGACAAACCTTCTTAATGGACTTTGGTGCAACCCTGATGTTTTCTGATCAAGTTGGGGAGAGAATTCTTCTCCCTGATGCTGATGGCAGGAAAATTTAAGTTCCTCTTTGCTCTTTGGATTCTGGTTGTTGGGAAAGAGATTTTCCTGGTCATTCTCCCAAATCATCTTTTAAGGGGAAGCAGAAGGATAAATCTAGTTCCTCTCATTTTTTAGGGGAATAGTTGATCCTACTAATAGTTGTAGTTCTTTTCAGCCTCAGACTGCAACTCAAGGGTCAACTCCCATCCCTCAGGCTTATTTTTCATTCCTTTCATCATTCTCTTCTGAGCTGAAGAATATTAAAAAACAAAAACATATCAAAATAGAAGAATCCAAAAATATTTCTTCTCCATCTCCTTCTCTCTCTGGATCTGTTGTGTCTTCGTTTCCTTCTACTTTTGAGTCTGATCAATCTTCTCTCAGTTCCGGTTTGAATCTCCGCAATGAGTCTAAACTAGATCCTAATTTCAATTCCGTTTTTGATGATTTTGGTATGAAGGAATATGGGCTTCAGTGGAGGCAATTTGGGGTACAAGTAAGTCCTCCCAATTGTGCACTGCCAGGGCAATCTTTTACCATCATTTTTGAAACCCTACCTTGTGCCACACATGTGAGCAACGTATTATCTCCAGGTTCTCCTTTTATGGAAAAGGCACCCTTCAAGGATATTGCAGAACATCGGACTTGGAAGATGTTGGAACTTGGATTCAGCTTTTGTAATCAAGTCTCTCTGGTCAACTCTTGGAGGAAACAAGAACTTCTCTCTTTTGCCACTAAGTATAAACCAGTTTCTAAGAAGATCCAACCAGTCAACCAGCCTATGCCTCTCAACCTCAATCCTCCCCTTATGCATCCTCCTCTATCTCGCGATCCTTACTGTGGTCTTCCTCAATCTCTTACTGGTCCCTTTGTGCCTAATGGACGGGTCACTGAAGAACGTCTGGAGGTGGTCAACTTTGGTCCAGATGGATGGCTTCTTCCTGATGAGTTAAATTTAATCAAAAATGTCTTATCTCTAAGGGAAAAATCTATTGCTTTCTGTGAAGAAGAGAGAGGTCTCTTGCGGGAATCCTATGGCCTCACTTATATCATCCCTGTAGTTGAACATGATCCTTGGCAAAAGAAAAAGATCCCTATCCCTGCTGCTAAAGTTGACGAATTCATCAAGTTGGTCCGGGAACGAGTTCAAACTGGCCTGTATGAACAGTCAACTTCTAGTTACTCCAGCCCCGTCTTCGGTGTCCTCAAGAGTAATGGTAAACTTAGAATAGTTCATGATCTTCAACTTCTTAATAAAGTTACTATTAAAGACTCTGGTATCCCTCCTGCTACTGAAGAATTTTTTGAATCCTTTGCGGGGAGAGCTTGCTATGGTCTAGGGGATATTATGGGTGGCTATGACAAACGATCCTTACATCCTATTTCTTGTCCTCTCACTACTTTCAATACTCCTCTTGGTCGATTTCAACTTACTCAATTGCCTCAAGGAGCCACCAACTCGGTTGCAGTCTATCAGGCTTAGATGATGTGGATCCTCCAGGATGAAATACCTGATCATGCTGGTATCTTTATTGAAGATGGAGGAATTAAAGGTGCAGTATCTGACTATGATAATGAGCTCTTACCTTGGCATTCAGGAATTCGTCGTTTTATCTGGGAATATGCTACTACCTTGGAGAGGATTCTGTTTCAAATTGAGGAATCTGGCCTTACTGTCTCTGGATCCAAACTGGCGGCTTGTGTCCCTGCTCTGGAAATTGTTGGTCATGCGGTCTGCAAGGAAGGAAGAAGGATGGCACCAGCCAAAGTCAACAAGATCATCTCTTGGCCTACCCCAATCAATCCAACTGAAGTTAGGGGCTTTCTAGGTGTTGTCACTTATGTTAGAATCTTTATCCCATCTTTATCCAAAATCTGTGCACCCTTGCGTCGTCTAACCAGAAAAGATGCTGAATGGATTTGGACCCAAGATTGTGAATGTGCTTTCCAGCTACTCAAAAGGATAGTTGGTAAAGACATAGTTTTGAAAAAGATCTCTTATGGACCTGGAGCTGGCAAGATCAAGCTGGCTGTCAATTCTAGTTATCAATCTGTTGGGGCCGTCCTTACTCAGGAAGATGAAAATGGTTGGGACCGTCCTGCTCTTTATGAATCTTTGTTTTTTTCAGATGTAGAATCTGGATACTCCCAGCCCAAACTGGAACTCTGTGGTGTGGCTCAAATGATGAAGAAACTTCAAACCGTTCTCTGGGGCCAACATTTTGAATTGCAAGTTGATGCTCAATCCATCATTGAAATGATCAACGCTCCCAGTCTTCACAATGCTCCAATGACTCGTTGGGTGGCCTTTATCCAGCTTTTCTCTTTTGATATTGTTCACAGGCCGGGGAAATCTTTCACCATGCCTGATGGTTTATCTCGACAACCTCTTGGGGACAACGAATCTAATGTTGGAACCAATTTCAATGAAGAGGGGCCTTTGATCCAACCTATTTTCTCTTTTCCTTCTCAAAATTATTCTGGCTTTCAAAAAGGCTTCTGGTTTAAATTAGAGCAGTACCTTTCAACTCTTCAAAAACCTCCTGATCTCTCTGCTAAGGAATTTCGATCTCTTAAACAAAAGTCTTCTAATTTTTTTGTTCAAGGATCTAGACTTATGAAGAGAGGCAATCCTTGTGCTCTTATTGTTGTTACTATTCCCTCTAAACAAGATTCTATCCTTGAAAGTCTCCATGAAGGCCTTGGTCATCCTGGGGAAACCGAAACTTATCGATGATTATCCAAACGATTATGGTGGCCATCTTTGAAGAAATCCGTCTCCCAATGGTGCAAGAGTTGTGAAGTTTGTCAAAAACGTGATCTTAGGCGCCCAGCCAAAATTCGTTATCCTACTGGGGAGTCCACTGTCTTTGGAAGGATTGCTATGGATGTGGTTCATATTAAGGCAGGTAGTTCTAAGTACCTCATTGTGGCTAGAGATGATTTTTCCAGATGGGTTGAAGCAAAATTTCTTAAGAACCTTAGCTCTGAATCAGTGGCAGCTTTCCTCTACGAGACCTGGACAATGCATTATGGCCTGGCTTGATCTTACTCTACTGATGGTGGCTCTGAATTTGGGGGCAAGCTTGCTGAAATGATCCAATCCCTTCCTGGACAACATAGAGTTACTACTCCTTATTATCCTGAAGGCCAAGGCATGGTGGAACAAGGCCATGCCCCTTTGAAGGCTGCACTTGTTAAACTGGCTGGTGAAAGTGGCAAGAATTGTTGCAAATTCCTTCCTCTTGTTCTCTTCTCTGATTGAATCTCAACCAAGAGGACTACTGGCTACTCACCTTATGAAATCATCTTTGGTCAAAGAGCAGTTCTTCCTTTGGATCTGGAAATGGAATCTTTCTTGGGTATCTCTTGGGAAGAGGTGTCCTCAACCACTGATCTGTTAGTTGCTAGATCCAAGCAACTGGAGCAAAGTGAAGACGTTCGTGATGAAGCTTATCAAAAGATGATGGAGTCCAGAGCAAAATCTGTCCAGTATTGGGAGGACAAGCACTCTAATCGAGTCAGGGAGCCCTTGAACCCTGGTGACCTAGTTTTAGCTTATAATCGATCTTTGGAGACCCAGTGGGGCAAGCTTTTCTCTAATCGTTGGAATGGCCCTTATCAAGTGGTTCATCAAGTTAGAGGTGGATCTTATGTTTTGGAGGAGCTGGATGGTACTCGGTTGGCCAGAAGGTTCTCTGCTGATCAAGTCAAGAAGTTTCATTGTCGTGGGGGCAACTTATCTCAGAATTAAGTCCTCCCAATTGTGCACCACCAGGGTCATTTGCTGCGTTTTTGTTGTAAAACTCTACTGTATGCCACATATGTGAGCACCTGGGACGCCCTCCTTGTTCTATTCCTGCCGCTTCTAGGGCTCATTTGGAAGAATCAAGATATTTTCCTCAACTCTTCAATTGCTCTCAAGATCAAGAAATGGCCAATCCTTGCTTCAATTTTTCAGCTCTCTGATACCAGGAACCTTGCAGTCCTTTAGCTACAGAGAGTGATAAAATAACTTGGAGCAATAATATTCTAAAGAATAAACACTTTAAAGCTCCAATAATGGTATGGTAAGAGCAAGTGCAAGGTTTATTTGGTTTGGTTATAAATATTTTAAATATAAAATATAAAGAGGGGCCACAGTATTATACTACTGGGGATCTTTACAGACTAGCAACCTCTCTTCAAGGGGCCTCCTTAGGCAGTTTAAGAACCTTGGAATAAATATGGGTGCCTTAGAAAGGACTTATTCCACTAATGGCCGGGCTTAACAGCACACGTGGCCTAGACAGGAAGGTAAACACTCACTCTGAGTACTTGACCACGAAAATCCTGGAATAATTGGAAGGGTTTCAGAGCAGATGGGGTTGATTGCCTGACTAAACTTCAATGGTTGATTGGTTAATAAAGGTAAATAATACTACTACAGACTAAGTCATAAATCACTTGCTTATCTTCATATAAGCACTTGATTAACAATGACACCGTGTCTGATTGATAATAAATAATTCCTGATAACTGATTAACTCATTGGAAACAGAAGGGCAAAAAGGGCCTGTTTAAATATTCTTTTGGGTGCTTTGAGGGCCTCTAGAAGGAGTACTAGCCATGGGCTGAGGCTAGGGGGGCAATCAGGGCAAGATTGGCACGTCCTCAAGGTGCTGTTAGCCTGCTGGCCTTAGATCTGTCAAGGAACAGCTCCTTTTTAGCTGCAGGATCTGTTAATCAATAGATTGGTCATTTTGCTGATCCTGCACTGATCCTTAATTTGTACAGTAAGTACTGGTCCAAAGTGAGCAGACGTGAGTGTTTATTGATTCTCCATCTTCTGCTGATCCTGTATGTAATTTTTAATAATTTTTACGACCGCTCCTTATGTAGTTTCGTGGTCTTTGAAGGTTCTGATCAACTTATTTCGTGGTGAGTCTGGATCTTTATTTAATTAATAAAAAATACTAGAAATTAGTTAATAACTAATTTTAATTGATTTTTAAGGTTTTTGAACCATAATCTATGCTCGTGTAGTAGCTTTACATATGTAGTGTAAATCCTACTGTATTGTAGCTTCTCTGCACGGTATGTCATAGGAGGCGCGGGGATGCGTGCGGGAGTTGGCGTACGCGGGAGTCCAACGCGGGCTGCGTGCGGGAGTTTGCGTACGCAGGAGACCAGCGCTAGGGACGCGGGGCTGCGTGCGGGAGTTGGCGTACGCGGGAGTCCAACGCTGGGCTGCGTGCAGGAGTTTGTGTACGCAGGAGACCAGCGCTAGGGACGCGGGGCTGCGTGCGGGAATTGTGACAAAACACAATTTCCCGTGTAACTCCTAAACTACACACAACACCTGGATTTCGACTGAAATTTAGGTGTGAAACCTATACATGACATATCATGTGAAATATTAAAATGGCTAAAAGGTGCCATACTGGTGCCGTGGTCATTTACCATATTGTATTAAATTAATAAAAAAATATAAGGAGTAAGAATTCAAGGGTGGGGTCAGTCAGTGACCCTACCTTATTTTGGGTGGGGAATCCATTTCTGCAATAATATTTATGGATTTCCTACTCCTTCATTTTATAATAATTTTATTTATTCATTTATCTTTATTTTGTTAATATTATTATTGTTGCTGCTTTGTCAGGTTGCTCTGTGCTAAGTAGCAGGCTGACATTCCCCCACTCCAAGATATGACTATATCTGAAAAAAAATTTTTGGGGTTCAGTGTCTTTTACTGGCTCTGTAGTTTCTCAGGTGTATAGGTCCATCTGGAATGTTGTTTTCAGGTAGCCATTCATCTTTATCAGCTGATTCTCCTTTGTATCTGACTAAGTAAAGTCTAACATCTTTTCCTTGGATCCTTTCTTTTTTATCTTTAAGGATTTTACTAAATTTTCCTTTGTCCTTCTCAGGCTCATCTAAGACTGGTATTTTAAGTGAAGGGGTCTTTTCTCCTTCTCTGGGATGGTAGTGTTTGACAAGGCTAACTGGGAAGACTGGGTGTTTCCTAGAGAGTTCATTACTGAGGATGACTTCTACGGCATTTTTCCCATGGAGTTTCTTGATAGTGAAAGGCCCAACAAAGGCTGGTCTGAGTTTTCTGTTTCCAGCCAAATTGTTGAAATTGGTGGTTGAAATTAGAACTTGATCTCCTATTCTGAAATCAGGTTCTTTGTGAGTTTTATCCCACCTCTGTTGGTTGTATTCAACAGCATCTTGTACACACTTAGCAGCGTGCTTGTTTGCCATATCTATCATGTTTTTGAAGGCCAGTGATGTTGGATGGATATTAGTCAACTCCTGATTGAGGTTATCTTCGGGCAATTTGGGGATCCATCCTCTTTCCAGTATGTAAGGAGCTTCTTTGGTAGTAGAGTGTTTACTACTGTTATAGGCCATTTCTCGTGCAGGTAAAAGGCTAACCCAGTCTTGGCAATATCCGTCTGTATTTTTGTACTCCATCCCAAAGCAACAGAACCTTCTGAGCATATCCTCTAGAGTCTGGATCATTCTTTCGGCTAATCCATCTGTCTGAGGGTGATAAGCTGTAGAAAAGGCTAAGGTAGTTCCTAACATATCATGGAGGTTTCTCCAGAATTCAGACGTGAATTTGGGGTCTCTATCACTGATAATAATCTTAGGAATTCCTACATCAGCAATTAGTCTGTTCCAGAAGAGTAAGGCTACTTCCATAGCGGTGTCTTCCTTATGGTTAGGTAGAAACTTGGCTTTCTTAGAAAATCTGTCTACAATAACCAGGACTGAGTTGTAAGAGTAAGCTCCACCAGGGGGCAGTCCTGTTACGAAGTCCATGTTGATAACTTCCCATCTTTTCCTGGGCTCAGCTATCCTTTGGAGTAGTCCAAACCTTTTCCCAGTGGTCCTGTTGGACTTCTGACAGATTTCACAGCTCGAAACATACTTGATAGTGGAGTCTCTCCAGTTGATCCACCAGGCAGTCTGTTTTACTTTATCTAGGGTTCTATCAATAGACAGGTGACCCGAAGAGCAATTATCATGACATTCAGCTAAAACAAGTTTGATATGCTCTGCTTTGGTCAAGACTATAACACTAGAGTGTTTATGCCGGTAATATAATATCCCATCCCACAGTGTGAATCTTCCTTCTTTATAGGACTTCAGTAGGGGTTCAGGTAAACTGTTTATGAGTTCAGATGGAGGGGAAGTACTTTCTATGATGTTAATCAAAGTCTTCATGTCAGAGTTGTATGCTTCTCTGATGGAGCTGAACAGTGATTCCTCTAGTTCACATATGTGAATTCCTATGATGGGAGCTTCCAGATTAAACAGGTTAATGTTTAGTATAGGAAATATATCATGATCTTCTGGGTCATGAGCAGGATTGCTAGTATCATTTGGTAGAGCATTTCTGCTAAGACTGTCAGCATTCTGATGTTTAACTCCAGCTTGGTGGACTATTGTCATCTGACCTCTGTACTGTTGTATGGCTAGCTGCCATCTTAACATATGCCTGCTAGGAGTTTTCATGTTCATGAGAGTCCTAACAGCATTGCAATCAGTGATTACCACGAAGTTTGTACCTTCCAAATAATAGTGGAGTTTTTCTAATGCCCATACTAGAGCAAGGCATTCCATTTGGCTGGCACCATATCTCTTTTCAGTATCTTTGACTTGTCTAGATATGAAGAGTATAGGTTTCTCTACTGGTTTATCCTCTTCTATTACTTCTTGGTGTAATGCAGCTCCTAATCCTTCCATGCTAGCATCTATGTAAAGTTTGAAAGGTTTAGAATAATCTGGTTGTATCAACACTGGGGCAGTAGTCATAGCTACTTTGAGTTCCTCATAATTCTTCAATCTTTCATGAGTCATTTCAAACAAAGTGTTGTTGTTGCAGATCTCATATAAACACTTGGTGAGGTTAGCAAATTTAGGTATGTACTTCCTGTAATAGCTGCAGAAGCTTATAAAGGATAAGAGTTCTGTTTTGTTCTGGGGCATAGGTCTGTTCATTACTGCTGCTATCTTACTTTGGTCAGCAGTTAAGGTTAGTCCAGAAACAATGTGTCCTAGAGCTTTGAGTTCTCCGTATCCAAAGTTGCACTTTTTCATAGATACTTTTAATCCTACTGCGGCAATTGTTTTAAGTACTAGCCTTACTTTATTCATGTGAGTATCCCAATCGTCTGAATAAATGATAACATCATCTATGTATACCATCATCCAACCTTGTCTGATGAACATTCCTAAGACTGTATCCATCATTCTTTGGAAGTGGGAAGGAGCATTTTTAATACCAAATGGCATTCTGAGATACTCATATATGCCTAGATGACATATAATTCTCATAAATTTCCTACTATCCGGACTGATAGGTATTTGGTGAAAGCCTTTCAACATGTCCATAGTAGTAATGAACTTAGCTTTAGAAAGATTATGTAGAGCGTGGTCAATCCTTGGGATAGGATAATAGTCAGCTTGGGGGTAGTTGTTGAGCATTCTAAAGTCTCCAACCATCCTAGACTTATCATTGTGCCAGGCTATTATCACAGGGGTAGTTACGTCCACTTGCTCATTATGCCCTACTTTCCGTAAGACTTGTAAGTCCACTAGTTCTTGGATGTGGCTTTCTAGAGCAGTCCTAGATTTTGGACTAGAAGGGTAAGCTGGTCTCCTGAGGTTAGGAGGGTAAGGAGGCTTAATAGTCAAAGTTAAGACCATATCATGACCTTTGATATTACCAATGGGATGGTCTTTAGTGCAAAAGCATTCTGGTTCTCAAAGCATGCTTGGAGAATATCTCTTTTCTGGTTTTCACTAAGCTGGGAATTCAAGGCAGCTTGGGAAAAGTATTCCTGGTTAAAAGTTTCTAAGTGTCTCTCATAAGTGGAATCAGCAGCTTTAGCATTGATATGGCATATTTGGAACTTCTTGTTCCAATCTCCTCCTATAGTGAAATATCTCCCTTTACTCTGGAAGACATCTATCCCGTACAGGCAAAGAGAATCATTTCCTATAATAAAATAATCACATACTCCATTTTGAAGTACTACAAATTCAATCTTTATCTTGATTGATCCTTTAGAGTGGGGGAGTATGATTTCTGTTGGCCATACTCCAATAGCATTGAGAGGTGAGTTACAGCTGCTAAACTTAGCTCGAGGTACAGGTAGTAAGTTTTTCTTCCAGTTGGAATCCTGTTTATCTAAGTAGTCAGTTCCAACACAAGAGCAGAAGGCTCCACTTTCTAGAAGTAATTTTACGGGGGAACCTTGTATCAAGCCAGTGGCATAACAAGTTTTACCACCAGTGTACCCTTTTCCAATAGAAGGTTTAAGGGTTAAGGTCTTAGCTTCAGAAACATGTTGGATTTTCATGTTGGGTGTCCATTTTTGAGGCAAATTGCTATCTTCATTAACAGGGTTAATATCTAGGGAAGATTCTATGTTGCCTTCAATGACATTAATGGGATTAGTGATAATTAGGTCACATTCAGAGATGGAACCATCAGTGTCATCTAGTTGGGGGTCAGGATTGTCCTTGGAGGGTATTCCAACGGGATCTGAGTGGGTTCCAATCAAATCTTGGAAAAAATACAAGGGTCCACAGTCTGGGACGTCCTCTAAGAGGTTTTTATAATTTGGATACCGTCTCTTAAAAGCAGAAAGCTTTCTTTGATAGGTTTTCCACTCTTTGTGCTGTCTTAACAAGGAGTTAAAATTGATAATTCTTTCTAACTCTTGTTCCTTTTCTTTTAAGATTTGTTGTTTATAATAAAGAAGTCTCTCCTGTTTCTGTTCAGGAGTTATAATAACAGGCACAAAGTTACGTAATTTTTCTTCTTTTTTCTGTTTAAGAAGATTTAAATAATAATTGATCAATTCTCCGTTGGTTTTTAAATCCACTGGACAAATCAAAAGATCAAGATAAATAATAAGTATTTCTACTTATATATATAATTTTTATATAAATAACTGGTCCAGGAGATAATTAATTAAACAATTAATTATTGAGGATATTTCCCGGCCAGACCCCCAGTTGTCAGCTCTCTGATACCAGGAACCTTGCAGTCCTTTAGCTACAGAGAGTGATAAAATAACTTGGAGCAATAATATTCCAAAGAATAAACACTTTAAAGCTCCAATAATGGTATGGTAAGAGCAAGTGCAAGGTTTATTTGGTTTGGTTATAAATATTTTAAATATAAAATATAAAGAGGGGCCACAGTATTATACTACTGGGGATCTTTACAGACTAGCAACCTCTCTTCAAGGGGCCTCCTTAGGCAGTTTAAGAACCTTGGAATAAATATGGGTGCCTTAGAAAGGACTTATTCCACTAATGGCCGGGCTTAACAGCACACGTGGCCTAGACAGGAAGGGAAACACTCACTCTGAGTACTTGACCACGAAAATCCTGGAATAATTGGAAGGGTTTCAGAGCAGATGGGGTTGATTGCCTGACTAAACTTCAATGGTTTATTGGTTAATAAAGGTAAATAATACTACTACAGACTAAGTCATAAATCACTTGCTTATCTTCATATAAGCACTTGATTAACAATGACACCGTGTCTGATTGATAATAAATAATTCCTGATAACTGATTAACTCATTGGAAACAGAAGGGCAAAAAGGGCCTGTTTAAATATTCTTTTGGGTGCTTTGAGGGCCTCTAGAAGGAGTACTAGCCATGGGCTGAGGCTAGGGGGGCAATCAGGGCAAGATTGGCACGTCCTCAAGGTGCTGTTAGCCTGCTGGCCTTAGATCTGTCAAGGAACAGCTCCTTTTTAGCTGCAGGATCTGTTAATCAATAGATTAGTCATTTTGCTGATCCTGCACTGATCCTTAATTTGTACAGTAAGTACTGGTCCAAAGTGAGCGGACGTGAGTGTTTATTGATTCTCCATCTTCTGCTGATCCTGTATGTAATTTTTAATAATTTTTACGACCGCTCCTTATGTAGTTTCGTGGTCTTTGAAGGTTCTGATCAACTTATTTCGTGGTGAGTCTGGATCTTTATTTAATTAATAAAAAATACTAGAAATTAGTTAATAACTAATTTTAATTGATTTTTAAGGTTTTTGAACCATAATCTATGCTCGTGTAGTAGCTTTACATATGTAGTGTAAATCCTACTGTATTGTAGCTTCTCTGAGCGGTATGTCATAGGAGGCGCGGGGATGCGTGTGGGAGTTGGCGTACGCGGGAGTCCAACGCGGGCTGCGTGCGGGAGTTTGCGTACGCAGGAGACCAGCGCTAGGGACGCGGGGCTGCGTGCGGGAGTTGGTGTACGCGGGAGTCCAACGCTGGGCTGCGTGCAGGAGTTTGTGTACGCAGGAGACCAGCGCTAGGGACGCGGGGCTGCGTGCGGGAATTGTGACAAAACACAATTTCCCGTGTAACTCCTAAACTACACACAACACCTGGATTTCGACTGAAATTTAGGTGTGAAACCTATACATGACATATCATGTGAAATATTAAAATGGCTAAAAGGTGCCATACTGGTGCCGTGGTCATTTACCATATTGTATTAAATTAATAAAAAAATATAAGGAGTAAGAATTCAAGGGTGGGGTCAGTGAGTGACCCTACCTTATTTTGGGTGGGGAATCCATTTCTGCAATAATATTTATGGATTTCCTACTCCTTCATTTTATAATAATTTTATTTATTCATTTATCTTTATTTTGTTAATATTATTATTGTTGCTGCTTTGTCAGGTTGCTCTGTGCTAAGTAGCAGGCTGACACAATTTCTTTGTTCCCTGCCTTTTTTTTTTAATCCCTTCAAATTTTAGATGCAGACAAGGGACAGTCTGTAAGTTGAAGAGAGATGTGGTGACCAATCCGGGACACCACGGAAAAAAAAAAAATATTTTTTTTTTGGTTGTACCCCTATGGCTACCTTCATTTCCCCCCATCTCTCAACTTCTCCCTGTCCTAGCGGTCTAGGACAGGCCTCTTGCCTGTCTCTCCGCTTCAATCCCCCCCTCCTATGTTTAACTCCTACTTGTCGCGCTTGCGGCCCTGAATTTTGGCAACGCAAGCAATCGTCAAACCACCTTTGACGATCCCTTCGATCCTTCCCAATCCTCTCATCCAACCGACGCTGTTGCTTGTCGCGACGGTCGTCAACTATCATCCAATCTATCACTCCTACCATCCACTCATCCCTCCAATCCGACAACGATGACGACAATGACGGCCAAGACAACGACCATCAACTCAAACTCACTCACGCCCTCCTCACCCATCACCTGATCCAACCGACAACCGCAAGCGACCGCTTGCAGCCGTCAGAACCTTCACCCCGCTGTCGCCGCCGATTGGGCGACGACAGCCGTTGTCAACACCCGCGACCGCTGTCGCGGGTATCCATCTGGTTGCCCGCGGTCATTCTCGACGCGGGCAACATTTCTTTTTTTTTTTTTTCCTCTCATGTCATCTTTTTTTATGTTTTCATTTTCCCGCACCTATTTGTAGTATCTCTTGTACATAGTTTACAGGGCCTCATGTCTATAAAAGGAGGGGCTCTCCCCTGCCTTTTGGCCCAGCATCCCATCAGACCATCATCATCTCATCTCATCTGTTTCCCCCATCATCATAATCAACTTATCCGTGGGCATCCTTCCCCACTTATCTGAGCAACTTATCCGGGTATATCCATGATTGCCCCTTGATCCTTTGAGCCTCCATACTCAAACTCTGTCTCTTGTAACCTTGATCCTTATCACCAACCAATAGCCTTTCTGGTTGAAGAAGAATTCCTGTCTGTCTGAATTCTTGGGTGTGTTATACCACTCTGATCCCTTTTTCCGACCATACTGGTCTTGATCTCTCCTTGATCATCTTTCTGGAGCCAATCACGTTTGATTGAAGAGGTTTTATTAAGCTTAAAAACATGGAGTGTTATACCTCCCTTCTTCTTTAAGGTTGAATTTGGCCACGCTATTCTTGAGTCCCTTGAGAAGTGTTGGGATATTCTTGCTCGAATTTGTTATTGATTTGCTTCTAGAGCTTCATAAACAAATTGCTTTTGTTTTGTTCAGCCTCCCACAGTTATCTGGTACCCTTCAAGCGCTTGATTGCAGAGAGTTGGGCAGGTTCATTGAGAACCTGGAGGTTGGTTGGGATTGAGTTGATCTTTCCTAATCAGCTGCTGACGACCAGAGTTATTAGCTTGTGGGCATTGTTACTTACAACTGCCTTGTTCTATTGAATTCTGAACAAACCTTGACTTATTTGTTCAAGTCTTTACCTGCACCATCTTGCCTCAGATAGTGTTGTTTCCATCGCTACCGACAACTCTTATCCTCTTCCCTTACTTTGATTTCTCATCCATAAGGTTCTGGACCTTGATTCCGGTTACATTTAAATATTATTGTAACTCCTAGGAGGGCAGCCTAAACAGCACCTTTCCCCTCCACAGAACTGCCACGGCTTAGCACCGTTTGGAGTCTTACACCGTACCACTCACAACATAACGGTCAAGCCAAACGAGCTAACTGGAAGATTGTAGAATCAGCCCGTGCAACGTTCTCCTCAACCAGACTCAATAAATGTTACTGGCATGTCATGGTCCAAAGTTGCTGCTTTATGCTGAATCAAGTTCCAAGGGAAGGTAATGACCAATCCCCTTGGGAACTTATGTTTAACAAGAAACTCCCTGCTAATTATCTCAAACCCGTAAGATCCTCTGTCATCTACTTGGTGAAAAAACTGCAAAAAGGAAGGAAATTTGATGAGAAAGGATTAGAAGGGATCTTAGTTGGGTTCAATCCCGTTTTTCATTCTTATCTGATCCTCAGCTAATTTGGTGCTATCATTGAAACCAAACATGTACAGTTCCTCAAAAATACACTTCACAACTTTCCTCTCCTGGAATCACCGGGAATCAATCTCTTCACTCAAATTGAACCTGAGTCAAAAGAACTCAATTCTTCATCAATTGAAAAGAAATACACTTTCCGGGAAGCTCAAGATGATTCTTCTGAATTGGACACAGATCAAGATGACCTGGTATCTCCAGTCTCACCACCATCTGACCACTCTCCTCTTCCTTTGCCAGCCCCTGATCCACCAATTCAAGCTAACTCTCAAAGACCCAGAAGGGAAGTAAGGAGACCTCAACGTTACGGCTTCCACCACTACTAAAAGCCTCCTTCTTACAAGGCAGCACGCAAGTGTACAGAATGGCCAAAGTGGAAGCAAGCTTTGGAAGACAAATTAAACTCAATAGAACTCCAAGTTGTCTGGGAAGAATACCACACCATCCCAGACAATGTCCTAAATACAATGTGGGTCTTCAAGGTAAAAGAAAACTGTCATGGCGACCCCGTCAAATACAAGGCTCAACTCTGCTTTCAAGGATTTGATCAAGTCCTAGGAATAGACTATAGCAAAACATGGGCACCTACTGGAAAACTTGGATCACTTTGAGTAGCTCTTGTCTATGGCATGAAAAATAAAATGAAACTTAATCAATTTGACGTGAAGGGCGCATTCCTACATGCTCCCATTTGTCAGGGATTTAACCTCTATTGCTATACCTAGCCGTGGTTAAACCTGCAAAAGAATAAAGACAAACCAATATTTAAATTAGTTTTGACTTATATATTCCAAACAGCAACTTTAAAAGTTTACAGACTCGAATAATACCAAGGTATTATGATTGAATAGCCACACCTTAAACCTTTATAATAGGTAAGGGGCCTTAGTCTTAAAGGAGTAAGACCAAAAGGAGATTTGCTTATAAATAAGCTCACACCCTTTAAAGAGTAACACACAGGGGTTACTTATTCAAGTGAGACCTTCCACTCGAAATTGGTGTTGCCAGATAGGTTATTGATTGAATTTAATACCAAAGTTTATAGCCCCAGTCAATCTTCTTCTTGAGATTAAGGTTAATGGGCTTGTTAACTCTTGCTTGTATTCTTGTTCAAATAATAATATATAATGGATGATGAAAGGGCTATAGGGTAAAGACCCTGCTCTTTTAAGGTAACAGGAGCCCTCAGGGGACTCTAGTAATCAACAGGGGAGTTTCAGGCTCTCCTTGGTTTCGTCCTCAAAGGCCCAAGACATCATTACATCATTCTCAATGGGTAATGAAGAACTAGTACCCATTGGGAAGGATTTTCAAGGTAAAGTTTTCATTTAACTTAATAAAAGGTTACTTACTGGGTCTTAGGACTTATACATCACTCAGATGAACGGTATAGAAGCCTTAGATTCCATCATAATGATTATTTATATTGATTTAATGTAGCTTAGTACTTTGGCAAATAATTTAATTTTAATTATAAGTATCTTAGCTCATACTATACACATAGAGTATGTATACTCTTTGCAATGTTTATTAAAAGGTTTAAAGCCTACAGATGAACTCTGAGCTCTCTGAGTGGACGCACTCAAGGCTCAGTGAAGTATATTAAAGCATTATTACATCCAAAAGGGGATAGTATTAAATAAGTAATTAATTTATAATTATACTATACCTATAAGGGGTATATACTCTTGGCAGTGCTACTAGAAGGTTCATAGCTTACAATTAAGTTCTAAAGCCTCTGAGTGAACGCTCTCAAGGCTCAGTAAGGTGTATTAAGTGTACAGAGGGAGTATTACTTATAATTACATCCCAAAGAAGAATAATGTGTAATTAATTTATACAGTATAGAGAGTATGGGTTAATATGATTACTGTAAATCCTTCCCAAAGAGAGGAAACACTTTGGGAACTTCTATATCAATAATTGGGACGCATCTGAGTCCTCATAACTTAATTTAAAGTTATATTGGGTCCGCTTCTTGATAATATAATTTATCAAGGTTTTAATTCCATAATCCATACTCATAAAAACATACTTATACAACATTATATAATATTATTAAGATTTAATATATAATTACAAAAACTATTCAGAATTTTCATTATTGTCTCCATTGTGGTTTGAACCAGTGACCTTGGTATCAGATACTGGGAAGTGAGCCTAGTACTTAGCCACTATACCAGCAGGACATATGAGTTTCCAGACATTTGGACAAGTCTAACTGTCTCGTGGCTGACACTCCCTACCACCAAAAGAAAATTACTCTTTGGAGGAATTTTTAGCTCTCTTAGATTCTCTATATCTCCTCAATACAATATCAGAGTTTTTAATGTCTTTAGCTTCCAACCATAAGTCACTATCAGCCAATTTATTCTTAAACCTGACTAGATAAACTCTTACATCTTTACTGTTTTTTCTAATAATCTTATGGTTCAATATCTTGTGAGGTAATCCATCTTCAACATCCTGTAGAGGTGGGTTGACAACCACAGGTACCTTCCTCAGTGGGAACTTTGCAGTGGGTTCTAAGAACTTCTTAACCAGACTGATTGGGAAAGTTGGATGTTTCCTGTCAAACTCCTTGCTCAGAATCACCTCTACTGCATACTTACCATGTAAGGCTTTTACCACAAATTGCCCAACAAATGAGTCTTTGAGTTTTCTATGCCCTGCTATATTAGAAAAATTCACTGTCAAAACTAAAACCATGTCTCCAACTTTGATGTCATGATCCTTGTGTGTTCTATCCCATCTACCCTTATTGTACTCTACTGCTTCTTGAACACATTTGCTAGCAAAATTTTCGGCTTTAACCATCATATTTCTAAAGCAATCTGCAGTGGGATGCAGTACAATACTTTTGCTGAGGAGCATATCCTTGGGCATGCGCGGGATCCAACCTCTCTCTAATTCAAAAGGTGACATGTTAGTGGTGGAATGCTTACTAGAGTTGTAGGCAAATTCTAGGGCAGGTAACAATGATAACCAATCATGAGTATAACCATCATTGTCTTTGAAATCAATCCCATAGGCACAATACCTTTTTATCATGTCTTCCAAAGTCTGTATCATTCTTTCTGCCAATCCATCAGTCTGTGGGTGATAGGCTGTGGAGAAAGATAATTTGGTTCCTAACAAATCAAACAAACTCTTCCAAAATTCAGAAGTAAACTTAGGGTCTCTATCACTAATTATGTTTTGTGGGCAACCTACATCACTCACAATACTATTCCAAAACAATAATGCTACATCCATGGCAGAGCTATCCTTATAGCATGGCAGGAACCTAGCTCTTTTGGAGAACCTATCAACTATTACTAGTACACAATTGTGGTTATCCTTTCCTCCCGGTGGTAATCCAGATACAAAGTCCATATTAATAGTGGACCATCTATCCTTAGGTTCTTCTATTGACTGAAGCAAACCATATTTCTTTCCTGTGGATCTGTTAGCTTTCTGGCATCGCTCAAACAAATCACAGTAGTCTGAGACAGTGTTTCTCCAACCAGGCCACCAAGCTATCATCTTTATCCTATCTGTTGTCCTCTCCTTAGACAAATGTCCTGAACAGATATTATCATGGCATTCATTCATCAACAACTGTATGTGCTCGTCCTTCACTAATACTACTGAACAGCAGTGGGCTGACTTATGATATAATAACCCATCTAACAGGACTAGCCTGCCATCAATTAGTTCCTTCTTCCACTGTTCATCCAGTCCCTCAATCAGGTCTTGTCTATTGACTTTAGATTGCATAATTTCTACTAGTAGTGAAGTATTCTTTTCTCCTGAATAAGAGTCATACACAGAATCCCAAAAACTCTGTGCTAGACTACTCATTGCAATGGCCATGATAGGTAATGTATCTACAGTATCTTCTGGGTCATAAACAGGATTATTGATGTCATTAGGTAGTGCCCATCGTGACAACCCATCTGCATTCTTATGTACCAGGCCTTCCCTGTGGACTATAGTCATAGAGCCTCTCCACTCCTGGATAGCAATCTGCCATCTCAACATATGCCTATTGGGTGTCTTCATGTTCAGAAGAGACTTCAAAGCTGTACAGTCAGTAATGACTTCAAACTGACAACCATCCAAATAGTAATACAATTTCTCTAAGGCCCACACCAAGCACAAGCATTCTAATTGTGAGGCACCATATCTCTTCTCACTATCCTTCAATTGTCTGGATATGAAGCAAATTGGCCCCTCAACTGGTTTATCATTCACAATCTGTATTTGGTGTAATGCAGCTCCAATACCTTCCATACATGCATCCACATACAGTTTGAATGGTTTTTTAGGGTCTGGGTGAAATAGCAAGGGTGCACTTGTTAACTTTTCCTTAAGTACCTCATAGGCCTTCAACCTTTCTGTAGTCATTTCAAATGAAACATTTGGACTACATATCTTATACAGGCTAGAAGCTATTATTCCAAAATCCCTAATATGTAGCCTGTAATATCCTGCAAAACCTATAAAACTCTGCATTTCTTTAATGTTACTAAGCGTGGGCTTCAGCAATACAGCTGCTACTCTTGCCTGATCTATCCCAAGTGACAGACCACTCACAACATGACCCAAAGCCATCAATTCATTGAATCCAAATGAACACTTTGTCAAAGATATTTTAATATTCATCCTGATCACCTTCTTGAGTACAATGGAAATCCTTTCCTTATGTTCATCCCATGTTTCTGAAAATACAATTATGTCATCTATGTAGACTATTAACCAGTTTTGCATCAATTCCTCATGAAATTCTGAGTCCATCATCCTCTGAAAATGGGATGGGGCATTCTTGATACCAAAAGGCATTCTCAAATACTCAAACACTCCTAGGTGGCATACTATCCTCAGGAATTTCCTGCTGTCATTGTCTACAACATTCTGATGAAAACCTTTCAGAACATCCATACAAGAAATATACTTAGCCTGGTGCAATTTACTCAAAGACTCAACAATCTTCGACATAGGATACCTATCAGGGGTTGTGTACGAATTCAGTGCTCTGAAATCCCCAACCATTCTGGACTTCCCATTATGCCAAGCTATGATTACAGGTGTGGTGATGTCCACGTCCTCATTAGCTCCTACTTTTCTGATCACATTCAACCTCAATAATGTATCTATATGCTCTTTCAATGCCTCCTTGCTTCCAGGGCTAGCAGGGAAAGGATGTTTCCTCAAAGCTGGGGGATATGGCCGGTCTATTGTTAAAGTAATCTTGACCTCATGACCCCTGATTGACCCAAAAGGCTGATCTACTGTTGCAAAAGCTGCTTGATGCCTAAACAACAAGGAAAATAGTTCTTCCTTTTCCTCTGCTTTCAAGGAAGAACTGATTTTTGAGTCTCTAAAGAGCTCTTGGCCAAAATCTTTTTCTGAAACATTGTTCACCATATCCATGCCAAAATTATTGAAGTAAAACCTTTCACTGTTTCCAATGGTAAAGGATGAAGAACTTTGCCCATGGAATAAACTAAAACAATACTTTTTCATATAGTCACTTCCAATGATGAAGTATTCAACCATTGTATTATCAATTATTACAAACTTGATGACCAGAGCCAAATCTTTCAGGAACAATCTGATCTTTACCATTCCTAAAGGTTCCAGTGCACCAGAAAAGCTTTGTAAATTTAACTTGGGTGAGTCTAATAAGTGCTCTTTCCATTGGGGATAGAACTTCTCCAGGTATCCCCTTCCTACTATGGACTTGCAAGCACCTGAGTCCAGAAGCACCTTGCAAGGCTTTCCGCACAATGACATTTGTACCAAGTCATTTGCTGAGTCTATTGAATTTATGCATCCTATGATTAAGTGGTTATCATCCTCCTCACTATGGTCATCACAAGAATCATAAGCAATCTCCACTTTTTCTTCTTTGTTAGTTTCTATGTTATTTACTTTGCTTGCCTTCTGAGGACAAGTCCTAGAAGTATGTCCTGCCTTCCCACATGTATAACAAGAGACTTCTGTGCCCTGCAGGTTCAATTTTGGCTGAGTTTTGCCTTTGGATTTCTCCATAGGAACTTCTTTGGGAGGATATGATTTCCTCCTACCTAGAGATGTGTCTTCTACTATGTCTTCCAGTATATTAATCAAGTTTGAGCAATCATCCGTAGTTTTCATACTAGTTTTTACTGCAAATGAAACTTCACCATCCATTAAGGAGAGTAACTTGAAATTAATACTATCTTGATCCAGGTATGGATCACAGGCTCTAAGCCTCTTCCTCTGTCTGGTTACCCATGTTGCTGGTGGTGTAACACCTGGCAGGAATCTGTCTTTGTTAAAAGCATTAAAACACTTCCTCTTCCAATTTGCTGTACCAAATTTTGAACTTATTTCTTTTTTCCAAAATTCCCAGTCTTGCACACCTACTGAATTCCTTCTGTCTCTATACCAGTCTGAGGCTATAACTTTAAACAAGATACTTAACCTGCTGGTGATCAAAATATCAGGTAATCCTGTGTCCTCTTTCAATGTGTCAATCCATGAAATGAATTCAGTGTGGTCATATTCACCTTCTCCGGAGAAATCAGGCCATTCACTTATATTGGGCAATCCCTGCAGTATCTGTTTGAACACTTCATTCTTACTAGAATCTTGTACTGGATCAATTTTTTCCGCTATCTTCCTATCCATCCTATGACCTCTGTCATGGTTGTTGGTTTCCATGGCAGGACTGAGGTTTCTTGGGGACAAGGAGAGCAATCTACTGACAAGCTTGTCATGGTTGTGCTCTAATTGTTTATGTACCTTATCAATCCTTGTACTCAAACTTTCTAAACCTTGTTCTGACACAACCTGATATTTCAATATCTCTTCTCTGACAGAATTCATATTTTGGTCAAATTTGTGTTCCAGCAGCTCCAAGGAGTGACTTATTTGTAACATCATGGATGTCAATGAATGGACATCCTTCCTTACTGCTACAGATTCTTCTGCAGAATCTTTCAATGATTCACTAATACTTGTCACTTTTTCATCTAAATTACTTAAATCACTATTCTGGACCTTGATCAGGTCCAGTTCAATGGTCTTATTAGTCAAATCTTCTATATCTTTTGCAGAATTCTCTAAAATAGATTTAAGGGAAATGCTATCAGATACTATACAACTGTACTTCTTGTCCATGGCTGCAAAGCCTTCAACACAATATTGGTTTGTGTGTACTACTGCCTTCTTAATGTGAAGGGTCTCTTTGAATACAACATCACGAAATTTTTCTAACAAAATTTCTGATTCAAGGGATAATCTTAACCCCTCTTTGCCCTCTTGGCTCTTTCCTCCTCTAAATATTGAAATCCCCCTTGGAGAGATCTAGCCATCCTCATCATCTCTCCATAAATTGAATTCCTGTGATCTCTTCTTTTCCTCATCCTTCCTCCCTGGTTGTGAGGAGGAGAGGGATCTCTGTTCCTCAAAGGAACCTGGGAACCAGAGGCTACTGGTTGTGGGGTTATCCCCCCTGATGGTTTCCTCTTTGCCTTTGGTTTGGGAGCCACTGGCTTTTTGATCTGGGTTGGGTCCCAACTCTCTGTTTCTTTCATGAGCTTCTCCCTCCCCAATATCTTGATCAAAGCCCTGTGAGTTGCCAGGGCTTGGGTCAGGAACATTGCCTGGTTCTGTGTGTTGCTGGCCGCCACAGCCTCCAGATAATTGATCTTGTTTTGGCTGTGGCAGGTCAGCAGATTGGCTGCTCCTGGCGGTAGGTCGCCTCTTTCTTTGTTCAAAATCGCCGGGGGGCACAAGCTGAGCCCCCTTGCTTCTGGTGTTCATCGCCATTAACGTACGCAGTTAAGAACAATAAGTAATGGGTTATTTCACACCGTTGTTACTTCAATCAAAGGACAACGGAAGACTCACGGTGAGTCACAATGTCCGTAGTCGGCGATCTCGCCCTTTCCGTAGGTTCAACGCTGCGGATACTTGGTCCCCTTGCTTCGCTTCGCGGGACTGAGCTAGTTTCCGATACAAAGCTTGGAAACCTTCCTTGGTTAGACGGAAGGAAGGAAGCAATGGATAATTGTCTCAACACTATGTTGTGTCAAGAAGTAACTTAGGTACGCTGATACTATGTTTTTTTTTTTTTTTTTTTTTTTTTTTTTTTTTTTTTTTTTTGTTTAAAAAAAATATACTGACTTTGTCTTCTAACCAATAATGGGACTAATAACAACGATCTATCCTTTTTTCAGGCGGCGGTAGGTCACTGGCACCGTTTAATTGACAAATGCAGCTGTCCTCTGCCTCGGTGCGAAATTACGCGGAGCTACCGTTAGCCGGAATTACGCGGCAATCGTCTTTGTCGAACACCAAGTCGACAGAGAGCAAGATTGTTGAACACACACCCTTGGAAAATAGACAAAGATTCCTTTTAGGATGCTGTGAAAAAAAAAAACTTGGTTTTTTTTTTTTCAACGGTTTCTCCTAATTAATTTTTTTTTTTTATATATATATTTAAAACAAACAAAACAAAACCAGGTCAAATCCAAGCACACTAGATTAAGATTGCTTAATCTCAGTGGAATAATATCTTTAAAAAAGGCTAACTGTTTTAAAAGCAGTTCTTGAAAATTTCTCCTTTTTTTTCTATTTTCTATAATTTTCCTATATGGAATGAAAAAAATCAATAATCAGCAAAAAACCTTGTTCAAAATTGTTCAAAAGTGCGCACAAAATATGCTTCAACACTTAAAACAGAAGGACTCTAAAGCTCAAAGCAAAAAATCCCAGAATTTTCGAAAATTTGCTGTTTTTTTTTTATATATTTACTGATTTTTATCAGAAAATTTATAAATCAGCAAAAACTTTTGCCTAAAATATCACAAAATATCTTACTTTAAGGAGACAAAACAATCTCAAAGGTACTTAAATCAGATGAGGCCCCCAATTGTCAGGGATTTAACCTCTATTGCTATACCTAGCCGTGGTTAAACCTGCAAAAGAATAAAGACAAACCAATATTTAAATTAGTTTTGACTTGTATATTCCAAACAGCAACTTTAAAAGTTTACAGACTCGAATAATACCAAGGTATTATGAGTGAATAGCCACACCTTAAACCTTTATAATAGGTAAGGGGCCTTAGTCTTAAAGGAGTAAGACCAAAAGGAGATTTGCTTATAAATAAGCTCACACCCTTTAAAGAGTAACACACAGGGGTTACTTATTCAAGTGAGAACTTCCACTCGAAATTGGTGTTGCCAGATAGGTTATTGATTGAATTTAATACCAAAGTTTATAGCCCCAGTCAATCTTCTTCTTGAGATTAAGGTTAATGGGCTTGTTAACTCTTGCTTGTATTCTTGTTCAAATAATAATATATAATGGATGATGAAAGGGCTATAGGGTAAAGACCCTGCTCTTTTAAGGTAACAGGAGCCCTCAGGGGACTCTATTAATCACCAGGGGAGTGTCAGGCTCTCCTTGGTTTCGTCCTCAAAGGCCCAAGACATCATTACATCATTCTCAATGGGTAATGAAGAACTAGTACCCATTGGGAAGGATTTTCAAGGTAAAGTTTTCATTTAACTTAATAAAAGGTTACTTACTGGGTCTTAGGACTTATACATCACTCAGATGAACGGTATAGAAGCCTTAGATTCCATCATAATGATTATTTATATTGATTTAATGTAGCTTAGTACCTTGGCAAATAATTTAATTTTAATTATAAGTATCTTAGCTCATACTATACACATAGAGTATGTATACTCTTTGCAATGTTTATTAAAAGGTTTAAAGCCTACAGATGAACTCTGAGCCCTCTGAGTGGACGCACTCAAGGCTCAGTGAAGTATATTAAAGCATTATTACATCCAAAAGGGGATAGTATTAAATAAGTAATTAATTTATAATTATACTATACCTATAAGGGGTATATACTCTTGGCAGTGCTACTAGAAGGTTCATAGCTTACAATTAAGTTCTAAAGCCTCTGAGTGAACGCTCTCAAGGCTCAGTAAGGTGTATTAAGTGTACAGAGGGAGTATTACTTATAATTACATCCCAAAGAAGAATAATGTGTAATTAATTTATACAGTATAGAGAGTATGGGTTAATATGATTACTGTAACTCCTTCCCAAAGAGAGGAAACACTTTGGGAACTTCTATATCAATAATTGGGACGCATCTGAGTCCTCATAACTTAATTTAAAGTTATATTGGGTCCCCTTCTTGATAATATAATTTATCAAGGTTTTAATTCCATAATCCATACTCATAAAAACATACTTATACAACATTATATAATATTATTAAGATTTAATATATAATTACAAAAACTATTCAGAATTTTCATTATTGTCTCCATTGTGGTTTGAACCAGTGACCTTGGTATCAGATACTGGGAAGTGAGCCTAGTACTTAGCCACTATACCAGCAGGACATATGAGTTTCCAGACATTTGGACAAGTCTAACTGTCTCGTGGCTGACACCATTGACAAAACCGTCATCATTAGGCCCCAGAAGGATCCTCTAGGAAATCCCCTTATCTGAAACTGAAGAAATATCTCTATGGCTTGAAGCAGTCCCCCAAGAACTGGTAAGAAACTCTTACGTCATGGATCAAATCTCAAGGATATCTTGAATTGACTTGCAATCCTTGTCTCTATCTCAACACCAAAACCAGTGAAATTCTCTACTTTCACCTTGATGACCTTATTCATGTAGGCAACTCCGACCTCTTCTCAGTTAACTTTATCGAACAATTCAAGAACTCCTCTTGCCATCCCCCTGATACCATACTTGGCATGCTTATGGAAATAGAAGACAACAAAATTCTCTTTAGTCAACCCAAAAATATTGCAAAAGGCTTGGAAGAGCTGGGCCTGACCTCTTGTAAGGACACTTACACTCCATTGACGCAGAATTTGAACTTTGAGCCTGCCTCTGACGTTGACCACGCCAAATTTTGCAAACTTAATATCAACTATAGGTCCTCTATTGGTCTTCTGAATCACTTGGCTCACTACTCTCAACCCAAAATTTCCTTCTCTGTTTCTAGTTTGGCCAGATTTAACGCCAAACTGGGCATGGCTCACTGGAGGGAAGTCAAGAAGGTCTGGAAATATCCCAAGACAACAAAAAATTTTAAACTTATGATTAGGTATGATCCAAAACAATAAATTCTCTCAGGATTGAGCGATGCTACCTGGGGAGATGACCCAACCCTTCGCAGATCTCAAACCGGTTACATGATCCTCCACTGCGGCAGTCCTGTCATCTGGAACTCCACTCAACAGAAGAACATCACATATTTTTCTACCAAATTGGAGCTAAACACCTTACTCAATTGCTACCTAGAAATTAAATGGATCAAGCATCTTTTCAGCAAGATCCATCAAATCACCAAACCAAAGCCTACCGTACATATTGATAATAAGGGTCAAGATGACAAGATCAAAAAGTTTGGGTTTCACTCTAAATCAAGACACATAGATATCAGAACTAAGGCATTGTGCAAAGATTATGCAAACGACAAATTCATACTTAGCTTGATTCAAATTCACTCTATGGTTGCAGAATCTCTTACAAAAGCCTCTTCAACAACTTCACTACAACTTCTTCAAAATACAGTCTTACAGAAAAATAACAATTGATTTTTTGGATTGCCCTCTTGCCAGTCACAAGGGGTGTTAAGATTATGCCCATCTCACTTTGTGCTCATTCAGTCTCCGCTTCAGCAGTTCCACGGATGAACTGAGACAAAGACTTGCGACATGTCAGTATCACCTTGGTCTCTCTACCTCCTGGAAAAATCTCCCGGTGAACTTCCAGTGACAGCTCTTTCTTCCCTCTTGTCTCCTCCCTTTTTCTTTCCTTTTCTTTCCTGCTCCCAATTCTCATCTCTCTTTGTTTTTTCCTCATCTTTGGACCTTTCCTACCTTCCTTTCTCAACCCTCCAATCTGAATCAACTCAACTCCGTCATCTTGAACTCTCAAAACAAGATCTGATCTCCCAACTCTTTCAATCTTGTCTGAACTATCTCTCTGTTTATCAACTTATGCCTTGTAAGAACTCAATCCTTGTCAGCTTGCTACTATTGCAGAGCAAGCTGCAAAAGTAACTAAAATAACATAAAAATACAATAATACAACTAAACTGAGAAGGAGTAAGAAAACCATAAATATTATTACAGAAATGGATTCTCCAACCAAAATTAGGTAGGGTCACTCACTGAACCCATCCTTGAAATCCAACTCCTTATATTTTCAAAATAATTAAGGAAAAAAGAACCAAAATACTACAGCTCCAGTATTGAGCTTTTTGGCCAATTAAATATTTCACACACATTGTCACGTATAGGTTTCACACCTAAAATTCAGTCAAAATTGAGGTGTTGTGTATATTTTAGGAGTTATGGGCGGAAATGTGTTTTGTCACAATTCCCACACGCAGCCGCGGCAGCCAAAGCACCCGCGCGCAGCTGAGATACAGCCGTGTCAACCCGTCAAGGTTGTGTACGCAGCCCCGGGCCTCTGACAAGTATGCAGCCGCGGGACTACAGGCTGACAGAGTGACAGGCGGCTCAGGTACCGCGTAAACAGGCTACAACATACATGGGAACTTTCTACATATGTTATAAAGGTTCCCGTGGATAGTAGACTGTCTAAAAATACATAATATTATATAAAAATACATAAATAATCCTTACACGTATTTTTTTATTTAATATAATTCAAAGTACCAAGAATGTCAAAAATAAGACAATGACAACTTCAAGAAATACGTTAAAATACTTCAATATACTTTTATGGGAATTTCAATACATCAATACCTTTGTGACATAAAAAGGAAGATAATGATGTAATAATATTACATGCATTCTCACGACCTATATTTTTCAGTAATTATCTTAACAAATCAACTGGAACTCGACAATAAAGAGTAAAATCAATATTATGACTTTTACTCCAGTTATATAATACATAATGAGAACTTACCTGACATTGAAATTTCCGTAGAGATGTCTAATAATATAATTATTAGAATACTGGGAACATATACTAAGGATAATTAATTAAATAATACATAAATAGGACAGATTAGTGTTATTCACACGTCCTAATGTCCATTATAAGGTAGAATAATTCCCATACCCTAATGAATTAGAAGCTACCCGGGCTATAGCACCAAGAACACATGACAGGCTACCCCTGGTTACCCTGCTAGCCTTAGTGTCCGTACCTTTGAGCACCTACAACCCTCAGAAGGACCATATTGGGACTCCAAAAACTATAAATACAGAGCTCTTTTGAGGATGTTGATGGGCAGAGAACCAGTAATATTCATATCCAGACGCCGTGCCAAGGTAATAAAATACTTATAAGAGATAAGTAAATGATTTATGGCAATTTCTGATCAGTAATATTCATCTTCAAACCTCTTTTTATCAAATAAAAATGCTGAACAACCTTATAACCCCAGTATACAGGTTTAACCTATCAGTACACGTCCCAAACAGATACCCAAAGGATTTAATAATATACCAGTGAGTCTTATTATCCTTTCTCTGTCATGGTAGCTTGGCTACAAGGCCCTACCAGTCAATTGTGTATTTTATATACATATTATCTTTGGGTATAATAATCCTTAAACTAAAGAACCCAAAGTAACCAGGACTACGTGTTTTCATACTGAAATCCCTGAAGAGAGGTGTTCAAGATCCCCAATATAATTGTGGCCCCTCTATAAATCTTTAATAATAAATTTTTATTTGAAACAATAAACAATAACCAAACCATACAACCTTGCAATAAGCTTAGTCCAAGTATTCTACTGATTTTTGCTGCATTTATTAAATAATATATTTATTATTTACTCTATCACCTCTGGTAGCTAAAGGATAGCAAGGGTGTTGGCATCCAGGAGGCTGACAATTGGGGGTCTGGCCTGGAAATATTCCATTTTATTATATTTCATACCTTGGACCAGACATTTTCACAAAAAAATAAAATCAAAGATAAATTTATCTGACTTTATAACTGTGATTTATTATTAAATTCTTTTGCAGTGGATTTAAAAACCAATGCAGAATTAATAATCTATTATCTAAATCTTTTAAAGATAATAAAAGAAGAATACATTAAAAATTATAAACCTACTGGTTGGAAAGCTTTAACTCAAGCTGAGCAACTTAATATTTCTTCTGCACGCAAACACTTAGATAAAATCCTTGAAAAAGAAGATCTTGAAAGGCGTATCAACTTTCAGGCTCTATTGAGAAAGCATAAAGCTTGGAAAAAATACTGCATAAATTACTTTTTGAAATATAAAAGTAAGTACAGAACTTGCATTACCATATTATTTTTAAAAGAAAATAATATTAACATATTTTATTAAACCAATAAAATACCCTTTTTTACCAGTGAAACCTCCTGTACCAGAAACCACCGCCACTGAAGTGGATCTATTAGATCAGGAAGTCCCAGACATCTCCGGACGCCCTGAAAATATTGATTGGACGGGTGAAGACCTCATTGGAACCCACCAAGACCCCGTAGGATTACCTACTAGAGATCAATTTAACCCCAACCAGGTCTTAGTACCTTTGAATATCAATTTAAGTGAGTTTTGAAATAAAACTTGTTTTTACGGATTTTTGCTGTAAAACACTTATAAACATAGTATTCTTAAAATGATGAGACGTAACATGAGAGCCTCAGGAAGAATTCCCTCCTATGGATCTTTGCCAACAGCTCTCAGTAACCGTGAGACCACCAGTAAGGAAAAAAATGAAGGGACTAGAACCCGTGAACCAAATGTTGATGAACAAGGAGCAGCACCAACCACTTCTGCCCTCTCCTAACCTAGAGCCAGAGAAAGTAGCAGAATCAAGTAACCCTCCTTTACAAGAAGATTCACTGCAGCCACCCCAGCAGAATCTGGCCAAGGAGTCCAGGATCAAAGACCTAGTCAAAGAGCACGTGAAATATTGGGAAGAATTCAAAGAAGCCCAAGCCAAGGAGGACATGGTATCCATGAAAAAGATAATCTCCCAAGCAAAAGCTAACCAGATAGATCTTCAGAAAATGATTCCAAGGAAAGAGGTAGAATCCTACGTAGAAAAGTGGAATATATGGGATCAATTAGCCCAACTGAAAGGCAAAGGATCAGGAAAGAAGAGATCCTCTTCCCATCCCAAGCCAAAGGGAAAGAAAGACTGGGACCAGATAATATCACTAGCTCAAAAGTGGAAAAAGGTTTACAACAATTAGCCTCTAATTCTGGGCCCAAACAAACGTCTGATGTAATTACTTCCTTTTCTAATGATATGCGTCATAATTTCAAGTTTTTGCAAACATTTGGACAGGGTTTACACCCAAATGGATAAACTAACCTCAGTAGTAGCCAAATTGATTAATAACCAAACAAAGACCGTAGGAATGGAAGAGATTAAAGAACACACAGAGAAGTTATTGGAGACAATTAATCAAGGTAGGATCAAACAGACTCAAACAATTGAGAATATGTTATCTGGAATACAAGAAGATTTTATTATGTCTTTCCACCCCTTAAAAGAAGAATTGGCAACCACCACTAACAGTTCTATTCTATCCCTTAGTGAAAAATTGGATATGCTCAATAACAAAGTGGACCTGAAACTTAATCTGATCAAAAATGATCTTAGAGACTTAAAAATCCGTCTGACCAACCCCTTGGGGATTACTACAGAGGAACCAAAGCCTCCCAGACAAACCACTACTCCTTATGCGCCACCCTTATTAGGAATGCATAGGAGTGACACCTTTAGGCCTAGTCCTACTCCTGAGATGGAGAAAGCTCTCAAACTGTTACCACCTATCTCTGAATGGCCCAAGTTCTCCGGAGAAGGAGAATACAATCATATAAATTTTATTAAATTTATTGATTACACCATTAACTCTTATGACCTACCAGAAGCTAGAGCTGTAGTCCGTTTACCCAGACTATTTGAAAGAGTAGCATTGGACTGGTTTATCAGTAAGAGAGAAGAAGTAGGATCCTTACCATGGAATTCATGGAAAATTCTCATCAAAGAAAAATTTGGTTCTAGAATGTGGAAAAGGAAAATGATGAAAAATTTTGAAAATTCCTCATTTTACCCCTCCAAGGACAAACCTCAGAAATGGTGCTTGGAAAAGAAGAAAAGATTGGATTGCTTCTATTAAGATTCTGATAAAGAAGAAGTAAATGAAAGAATCCTCAACCTGTGTCCTGGCAATCTTAACCATAGCGTAAGATGTAGGATGAGCATGGATGCAGACTTGCCTACTCTAATCAATGTGTTAGAAGAAGTAATAGGCATGAATTGGTTGAACAAGAAAGCCCCTTCCAGACCCCAAGACAACTATACCATCAACAAAACCAGAGAACAACCTCCTCTTATAAATGCCTCTGACAATAAGAAACCTAATGAGAATAGGGAGAAAGAGAGGACGCCCGCAACTTGTTGGAATTGTAACAAGACTGGGCATATGGGACAAGACTGTCCATTACCAAGAAGGAAGATAGCAGTCTTGGAAGGAGAACAGGAGGTTGAAGAGAATCAGAACTATAAAGACATAGCTGATACTGAAGGATATCTTTCTGAATGTGAATTGATCTTGAACAACCCTGTTAATGTTATAGAAGGAGATATAGGTACTTCTGCAGAGATCAATAACATTCATGGAGATTCTAGCCTACCCCAACAATGGGATCCTACTATAATTCCTAGACACATTATGGATGTCAAACCATTAACAGTTAAACCTATGAGTGAGAAAAGTTATACCACTGGTCAAACATGATATGCAACTGGGTTGTATAAAAACAGACCCATAAGGTTATTGCTGGATAGTGGAGCCTTTTACTCATGTGTCTGTGCTGAATTATTGAACATATGGGACCCCAATTGGAGAGAACACCTTTTACCTGTCCAAAAAGCCAATTTCAGCTCTTGCAACTCTACCATGAATGCTATTGGAGTATGGACTGCTCCTATAATACTACCTCACACTAAAGGATCCTTGAGAATACAAGTGGAGTTTGTAGTATTGCTCAACAGACTGTGTGACTAACTGATACTGGGTAATGATGCCTTATGTCTATATGGTATAGATGTGTTCCAGAGTAGAGGAAGATACTTCACAGTAGGAGGTAATTGGGATAAGAAGTTTAAGATATGCACTATTCAGTCTAACTTCCCCTCCTCTACTTACCAGAAGCATTTGGAAGACTTTGATCAAGAATATTTCTCTCAAGCAGCTCTGAATACAAAACTTTCTGAGGAACAGAAGAAAGATATACTAAAAATCTGCTTTGAGAACCAGAATGCTTTCTGTACTAAAGATCATCCTATTGGTGATATTGAAGGACATGATATGGTATTAACATTGACCATTAAGCCTCCTTATCCTCCTAATTTAAGAAGGCCAGCCTATCCGTCTAGTCCTCAGTCTAGAAAAGCTCTTGAGGAACATATCCAAGAACTGATAGACTTACAAGTATTAAGGAAAGTAGGACATAGTGAACAGGTAGATGTCACCACACCTGTAATCATAGCTTGGCATAATGACAAGTCAAGAATGGTGGGAGACTTCAGAATGCTCAACAATTACACTCAAGCAGATTATTATCCTATACCCCTGATTGATCATGCTCTGCATAACTTGTCCAAGGCTAAGTACATCACTACTATGGATATGCTTAAAGGTTTCCACCAGATACCAATAAGTCCTGAAAGCTTGAATTTTATGAGAATAATCTGTCATTTGGGAATATATGAATATCTTAGGATGCCTTTTGGTATAAAGAATGCTCCATCACACTTCCAGAGAACAATGGATACAGTTCTAGGTACCTACATCAGACAAGATGGATGATGGTATACATAGATGATGTTATCATATACTTTGATGACTGGGATACTCATATTAACCAAGTAAGATTAGTACTCCAGAATATCTCCAAAGCAGGATTAAAAGTTTCCATGAAGAAATGCAACTTTGGCTACGGAGAATTGAAAGCCTTAGGACATATAGTCTCTGGTCTAACTCTAGCTGCTGATCAAAATAAGATAGCTGCTGTCATGAATAGACCTATGCCTCAAAACAAGACAGAATTACTGTCTTTCATCATTTTCTGCAGTTATTACAGACAATATATACCAAAGTTTTCTATGCTAACTAAAAGTCTGTATGAGGTATGCAACAAAAATACACTATTTGAAATGACTTATGAGAGACTAAAGAACTATGAGGAATTAAAAATAGCTATGTCCTCTACTCCTCTACTTATCCAACCAGATTACTCTAAGCCCTTCAAACTATACATTGACGCTTGCATGGAAGGGCTAGGAGCTGCTTTACATCAGGAAAGGATAGGAGAAGACAAACCAGTAGAAAAAAACGTACTCTTCATATCTAGACAGATCAAAGATACTGAGAAGAGATATGGGGCCAGTCAGTTGGAATGTTTGGCACTAGTATGGGCTTTAGAGAAGCTGCACTATTACTTAGAAGGCACCAATTTTCAAGTAATCACAGACTGCAATGCTGTAAGAACTCTTATGAACATGAAAGCCCCCAGCAGACATATGCTCAGGTGGCAAATTGCTATACAACAATATAGAGGGCAGATGACTATAGTGCATAAAGCTGGAGCTAAACATCAGAATGCTGATAGTCTAAGTAGGAATGAGTTGCCTAATGACTCTAACAATCCAGCATATGACCCTGAAGATCAAGATATCTTTCCTATCTTGAATATCAATCTTTTTGCATTGAGTGCTCCAATAATGGGAATCCACTTATGTGAATTAGACACTGCTTTCTTAAACCTAGTAAGGGATAGCTACTCTCCTGAGATCAAGCTGCTGATTACCATTATGGAATGTGAATCCCCAGAAGCAGCTGTGATAAATAGCCTGCCCACTTCACTATTTAAACCCTATAAATCAGGAAGGTTTAACTTTTGGGATGGTCTCCTTTACTATAGACACCAACATTCCAGCGTATTAGTACTGAGCAACAAAGAGCATATATAACATATAATCCAGGAATGCCATGACAACTGTTCATCAGGACATTTATACACAGAAAGAACCTAGTAGAAAGTGAAACAAACTGCCTGGTGGATAGACTGGAAAGAAGTCACCACAGAATATGTTACCAGCTGTGAAACCTTCCAGAAATCTGATAAAACTACTAGAAAAAGGTTTTGACTCTTACAGAAGATATCTGAACCTACAACCATGTGGTAAATTATCAATATGGATTTTATCACCAGCCTCCCCCCTGGAGGTACTCATTCTTATAACTCTGTCCTAGTTATAGTTGACAGATATTCCAAAAAGGCAAAATTCTTACCTAACCACAAGGAAGATAGTGCTATGGATGTAGCCTTACTAATCTGGAATAGAATTATAGCTGATGTGGGTATACCCAAGATTATAATCAGTGACAGAGACCCCAAATTCACATCTGAATTTTGGAGGAACCTACATGATATACTGGGTACTACTCTAGCATTTTCTACAGCATACCATCCCCAAATTGATGGATTAGCTGAAAGGATGATACAGACCCTAGAAGATATGCTAAGGAGGTTCTGTAGCTTTGGTCTAGAATACAAAAACTCAGATGGTTATTGCCATGATTGGGTAAGTCTACTCCTAGCCCTAGAAATGGCTTATAACAGCAGTAAACATTCTACTACCAAAGAGGCTCCTTACATACTAGAAAGAGGATGGATTCCAAAACTCCCTAGGAATAATGTGAACTATAACTTAGCCACTATTCATCCAACATCTCTTGACTTGAAGAAGATGATAGATGTGGCAAATAACCATGCTCAGAAATGTGCAGAAGAAGCTGTTGAATAAAACAAACAAAGATGGGACAAATCCCATAAAGAACCTGACTTTAAGATAGGAGACCATAACTTGATATCTACAACTAACGTCAAAAACCTGGCAGGCAACAGGAAACTGAAACCAGCCTTTGTTGGAACCTTTGTTATCAAGAAGATGCATGGCAAAAATGCTGTGGAAGTAATCTTGAGTGAAGAATTATCAAGAAAACATCCAGTATTTCCTGTTAGCCTAGTCAAAAACTTCAAACCAAGAGAAGGCAGCAACCTCCCTCCAGCAATAATCCCAATAGAACCTGACCCTGTAAAAGAAAAAGGGAAAGTCAGCAGGATATTGAGAGATAAGAAAGAGAGGGTAAAAGGAAAAGACATCAGACTATACTTAGTAAGATACAAAGGGGAGTCTGCAGACAAAGATGAATGGTTACCTGAAAATAATATACCTGACAGACCAATACATCTCAGAAATTACAGAGCCAGTAAAAGGCACTGAAGCACCTATGCATTTAATTTTTTTCTCCCAACTTCCTCCAGATTTTTTTCAGATATGACCATATCTTGGAGTGGGGGAATGTCAGCTTGCTACTATTGCAGAGAATGCTGCAAAAGTAACTAAAATAAAATAAAAATAATAATAATACAACTAACCTAAGAAGGAGTAAGAAAACCATAAATATTATTACAGAAATGGATTCTCCATCCACAATTAGGTAGGGTCACTCACTGACCCCATCCTTGAAATCCAACTTCTTATATTTTGAAAATAATTAAGGAAAAAATAACCAAAATACTACGGCTCCAGTATTGAGATTTTTGGCCAATTAAATATTTCACACACATTGTCACGTATAGGTTTCACACCTAAAATTCAGTCAGAATTGAGGTGTTGTGTATATTTTAGGAGTTACGGGCGGAAATGTGTTTTGTCACAATTCCCGTGTTCAGCTGCGGCAGCCAAAGCACCCAGGCGCAGCTGAGATACAGCCGTGTCAACCCGTCGAGGTGGTGTACGCAGCCCCGGGCCTCTGGCAAGTACGCAGCCGTGGGACTATGGGCTGACAGAGTGACAGGCGGCTCAGGTACCGCGTAAACAGGCTAAAACATACACGGGAACTTTCTACATATGTAATAAAGGTTCCCGTAGATAGAAGACTGTCTAAACATACATAATTTTATATAAAAATACATAAATAATCCTTACACGTATTTTTTTTATTTAATATAATGCAAAGTACCAAGAATGTCAAAAATGAGACAATGACAACTTCAAGAAATATATTAAAATACTACAATATACTTTTATGAGAATTTCTATACATCAATACCTTTGTGACATACTAAGGAAAATAATGATGTAATAATATTACATGAATTCTCATCAATTATATTTTTAAGTAATTATCTTAAAAAATCAACTGGAACTCAAAAATAAAGAGTAAAATCAATATTATGACTTTTACTCCAGTTATATAATAAATAATGAGAACTTAACTGACTTCAAAATGTCCGTAGAGATGTCTAATAATATAATTATTAGATTAATGGGAACATATACTAAGGATAATTAATTAAATAATACATAAATAGGACAGATTAGTGTTATTCACACGTCCTCATGTCCATTATAAGGTAGAATAATTCCCATACCCTAATGAATTAGAAGCTACCCGGGCTATAGCACCAAGAACACATGACAGGCTACCCCTGGTTACCCTGCTAGCCTTAGTGTCCGTACCTTTGAGCACCTACAACCCTCAGAAGGACCATATTGGGACTCAAAAAACTATAAATACAGAGCTCTTTTGAGGATGTTGATGGGCAGAGAACCAGTAATATTCATATCCATACGCCGTGCCAAGGTAATAAAATACTTATAAGAGATAAGTAAGTGATTTATGGCAATGTCTGATCAGTAATATCCATCTTCAAACCTCTTTTTATCAAATAAAACTGCTGAACAACCTTATAACCCCAGTATACAGGTTTAACCTATCAGTACACGTCCCAAAGAGATACCCAAAGGATTTAATAATATACCAGTGAGTCTTATTATCCTTTCTCTGTCGTGGTAGCTTGGCTACAAGGCCCTACCACTCCATTGTGTATTTTATATACATATTATCTTTGGGTATAATAATCTTTAAACTAAAGAACCCAAAGTAACCAGGACTACGTGTTTTCATACTGAAATCCCTGAAGAGAGGTGTTAAAGATCCCCAATATAATTGTGGCCCCTCTATAAATATTTAATTATCAATTTTGATTCAAAACAATAAAAAATAACCAAACCATACAACCTTGCAATAAGCTTAATCCAAGTATTCTACGGATTTTTGCTGCATTTATTAAATAATATATTTATTATTTACTCTATCACCTCTGGTAGCTAAAGGATAGCAACAGGTCTTGGCATCCAGGAGGCTGAAAATCCTCAAGATTGTCCTCACATGATCATCCTGACAATATCTTTCAAACTTGTAGTCTCTGTCTTCCTCATCTTCACTCTTAACCTTCTTGCCACCAACAACCTATGCCATCTGATCACCTTCTTTCTTTCTAAGTGTCTCAAAGCTGTTGGTCTCTTCATTCCTTTCTGCTTCCTCATGTTTTTCTGGTCTCTCATGATTCTGACTTTTACCATTAGTCCGCTGGTTTTCAGCTCTAAAGAAATTTATCCAAATATTAACATGTGTGTTTCAGTTCCTTTTGGTGGCCCTGTAGCTTCTGAGATGTATTGGTCAATCAGGTATGTTATTTTCTGGTAACCATTCATCTTTGTCTGCTGATTCTCCTTTGAATCTGTCTAAGTTAAGTCTAACATCTTTGCCTTGTATTCTCTCTTTCTTGTCTCTCAATATCCTGCTGACTTTCCCTTTTGCTTTCACAGGGTCAGGTTGTATTGGGATTATTGCTGGAGGGAGGTTGCTACCTTCTCTTGGTTAAAAGTGTTTGACTAGGCTAACAGGAAATAATGGGTGTTTCCTTGATAGTTCTTCAATCAAGATTACTTCCACAGCATTTTTTTCATGCATCTTCTTGATATCAAATGGTCCAAAAAACTCTGGTTTCAGTTTTCTGTTACCTGCTAGATTGTTGAAATTGGTTATAGATATCAAGATCTGATCTCCTATTTTAAAGTCAGGTTCTTTATGTGATTTTTCCCATCTTTGTTTGTTTTATTCTACTGCTTCTTCTACCCATTTTTGTGCATGATTATTTGCCATATCTATCATCTTCTTAAAGTCAAGTGATTTTGGATGAATAATGGCTAAGTTATAGTTAAAAATATTCCTAGGTAGTTTTGGAATCAATCCTCTTTCTAGTATGTAAGGAGCTTCTTTCGTAGTAGAATGTTTACTGCTGTTATAAGCCATTTCTAGGGCTGGGAGTAGGCTTACCCAATCATCATGCAATAACCATCTGAGTTTTTGTATTTTGGACCAAAGCTACAGAACCTTCTTAACATATCTTCTAGGTTCTGTATCATTCTCTCAGCTAATCCATCAGTTTGGGGATGGTATGCTTTAGAAAATGCTAGAGTAGTACCCAGTATATCATGTAGATTCCTCCAAAACTCAGAGGTGAATTTGGGGTCTCTGTCACTGATCATAATCTTGGGTATACCCACATCAGCTATGATACTCTTCAAGAATAGTGAAGCTACATTCATAGCACTATCTTCTTTGTGGTTAGGTTAGAATTGTGCCTTCTTAGAAAATCTGTCAACTATAACTAGGACAGATTAATATGAATGAGTACCTCCAGGGGGGAGGCCGGTAACAAAATCCAAATTAATGATTTCCCATCTGGTTGTATGTTCAGAGATTTTCTGTAAGATTCCAAACCTTTTTGCAGTAGTTTGATTACATTTTTGGCATGTTTCACAGCTAGTAACATATTCAATAGTGATTTTTTTCCTGTCTATCCACCAAGCAGTTTGTTTTCCTTTCTCCAAAGCTCTTTCTGTGGAAAGATACCCTGATGAAAAGTTATCATGGAATTCCTGGAGTATATGTTGTATATTTTCTTTGTTGCTTAGTAATAATACACTAGAATGTTGGTTTCTGTAGTAAAGGAGACCATCCCACAAGGTAAACCTTCCTGCTTTATAGGGTGTAACTAATGAAACAGGTAGACTATTTATCAGAGCTGCTTCTGGGGATTCACATTCCATAATGGTAATCAGCAGCTTTATTTCAGGAGAGTAGTTTTCACTTACTAGGTTGAAGAAAGCAGTATCTAATTCACATAAGTGGATCCCCATTATTGGATCATTTAATGTAAAAAGATTGATTTTAAGGATAGGAAAAATATACCTTGATCTTCAGGGTCATATGCTGGATTTTTAGAGTAATTAGGCAAAGCATTCCTACTTAGACTATGAGAATTCTGATGCTAAGCTCCAGCTTTATGCACTATAGTCATCCGTCCTCTATACTGTTGTATAGCAATTTGCCACCTGAGCATATGTCTGCTGGGAGTTTTCATGTTCATAAGAGTTCTTACAGAATTACAGTCCGTAATTACTTGAAAAGTGGTGCCTTCTAAGTAATAGTGTAGCTTTTCTAAAGCCCATAATAGTGCTAAACATTCCAAATGACCGGATCCATATCTCTTTTCTGTGTCTTTGATCTGTCTAGATATGAAGAGTACTAGTTTCTCTACTGGTCTGTCTTCTATCCTTTCTTGATGTAGAGCAGATCCTAACACTTCCATACAGGCGTCAATGTATACTTTGAAGGGCTTGGAGTAATCTGGTTGGATGAGTAAAAGAGCAGAGGTCATAGCTATTTTTATTTCCTCGTAGTTTTTCAGTCTCTCATGAGTCATTTCAAATAGAGTGTTGTTGTTGCATACATCATAAAGACTCTTATTTAGCATAGCAAACTTTGGTATGTATTGTCTGTAATAACTGCAAAAACTAATGAAAGACAGATTGTCAGCCTCCTGGATGCCAAGACCCTTGCTATCCTTTAGCTACCAGAGGTGATAGAATAAATAATAAATATATTATTCAATAAATGCAGCAAAAATCCTTATAATATTTGGATTAAGCTTATTGCAAGGTTAAATGGTTTGGTTATGGTTTATCCTACTCCTTCTTAGGTTAATTGTATTATTATTATTTTTGTGTTATTTTTGTTACTTTTGCAGCTTGCTTTGCAATAGTAGCAAGCTGACAGATAGTGCCATTAAAAAAGCTGGGGAAAAGAATGATTCAGGTAATTTCAGCCTCCTGGATGCCAAGATACTTGCTATCATTTAGCTACCAGAGGTGATGGAATAAATAAAAAATATATTATTCAATTAATGCAGAAAAAATCCATAAAATAATTGGATAAAGGTTATTGCAAGGTTAATTGGTTTTGATATGGTTTATTGTTGTAAACCAATATAAATAAATTCATTATTAAATATTTTTGAAGAGGGGCCAAAATTATATTGGGGATCTTTAACACCTCTCTTCAGGGAATTCAGTATGAAAACACATAGGCCTGGTTACTTTGGAACCTTTAATTTATATTGTTAAAGGATATTTTGCCCAAAGATAATATGTATATAAAATAGGCGGTGGAGTGGCGGGGCTTTGTAACCAAGCTACAAAAACAGAGAAAGGATAATAATAATCACTGGTATATTATTAAATCCTTTGGGCACCTGTTTGGGACGTGCACTGATGGGTTAGCCTGTTTACTGGGGTTGTAAGGTTTTTCAGCAGTTTAAATTGATAAAAAGGGTTGGGGATGGATATTATTAATCAGACTAAAGCCATGAACCACTTACTTATCTCTTATAAGTATTTTATTACCTTGGCACTGTGTCTGGATGTAAATATAACAGGGTCTCTGGGTATCAATATCCTCAAAAGAGCTCTTTATTTATAGCTTTTTGAGTCCCAATATTGTCCTTCTGAGGGGTACAGGGGCTCAAAGGGACGGACACTAAGGCTAGCAGGGTAACCAGGGGTATCCTGTCACGTGTTCTTGGTGCTATAGCACGGGTAGAATCTCATTCCTCAGGGTATGGGAATTATTCTACTTTATAATAGATATTAGGACATGTGAATAACACTAATCTGTCCCATTTATGTATTATTTAATTAGTTATCCTTAGTAAATGTTCCCAGTAATTTAATAAACATATAAATAGACATTTCTACGGACATCCTGATGTCAGGTGAGTTCTTATTATGTATTATATAACTGGAGTAAAAGTCATGATATTGATTTTACTCCTTATTTTCAAGCTCCAGTTCATTTACTAAGATAATTAATTAAAAATATAAGTAATGGGAATTCATGTAATATTTTTACATCATTAGTTTTTTTAGTATGTCACAAGAATATTCATGTCTGGAAAGTCTCATTAAAGTATTTTAAAGTATTTTAATATATTTTTAGAAGTTTTCATTGTCTTATTTTTGACATTCTTGGTACTTTGAATTATATTTAATAAAAAATATGTATAAGGGTTATTTAAGTATTTTTATATAATAATGGGTACTTTTAGACTATTTAATATGCACAAGAACATTTATTACATATGTAGAATGTTGCCTTGTGGGTTGTAGCATGTTTACACTGGACCTAAGCCTCTCAGGCCGCCTGTCACTCTGTCAACCCATAGTACTGCGGCTGCGTACTTGTCAGAGGCCTGGGGCTGGGTAGACAACCTTGAAAGAGTGACAGGACTGTATCTCAGCCGCAGGCAGGTGCATTGGCTTCCGCGGCTGCGTGTGGGAGTTGTGACAAAACACATTTCCGTCCGTAACTCCTAAAATATACACAACAACTCAATTCTGACTGAATTTTAGGTGTGAAACCTATGCGTGATAATATTTGTGAAATATTTAATTGACCAACAGCTCAATAGTGGAGCAGTAGTATTTTGGTCTCTCTTTCCTTAGTTCTTTAAAAATATAAGGAGTTGGATTTCAAGGGTGGGTTCAGTGAGTGACCCTACCTAATTTTGGGTGGAAAATCTATTTCTGTAATAATATTAATAGTTTTCCTACTCCTTTTTAGGTTAATTGTATTATTATTATTTTTACATTATTTTTCTTACTTTTGCAGCTTACTTTGCAATAGTAGCAAGCTGACACCAATCATGGGGATCCACTTATGTGAATTAGATACTTCTTTCATCAATCTAGTGAGGGAAAACTACTCCCCTGATATCAAGCTGCTGATTAACATTATGGAATGTGGATCCCCAGAAGCAGCTCTGATAAATATTTTACCTGCTTCATTACTTAAACCCTATAAAGCAGGAAGGTTTACATTTTGGGATGGTCTACTTTACTACAGACACCAATATTCCAGTGTATTAGTACTAAGAAACAAAGAAAATATACAACAAATACTCCAGGAATGTCATGACAACTGTTCATCTGTCAGCCTGCTACTTAGCACAGAGCAACCTGACAAAGCAACAACAATAATAATATTAACAAAATTAGAAGGAACAAAGATAAATGAATAAATAAAGGAGTATGAAATCCAGAAATATTATTGCAGAAATGGATTCCCCACCCAAAATAAGGTAGGGTCACTCACTGACCCCACCCTTGAATTCTTACTCCTTATATTTTTAAATTAATTTAATAGAAAATGGTAAATGACCACGGCACCAGTATGGCACCTTTTGGCCATTTTAATATTTCACATGATATGTCATGTATAGGTTTCACACCTAAATTTCAGTCAAAATCCAGGTGTTGTGTGTAGTTTAGGAGTTACACGGGAAATTGTGTTTTGTCACAATTCCCGCACGCAGCCCCGCGTCCCTACAGGGCTGGTCTCCCACGTACGCAAACTCCCGCACGCAGCCCCGCGTCCCTACAGCGTTGGACTCCCGCGTACGCCAACTCCCGCACACAGCCCCGCGTCCCTACAGCGCTGGAATCCCGCGCAACTGAACTCCCTCGCAGGTAATCCTGTGACCTAGTCACGCGCGCAGCGGTACAGTCCCCTGCCCGCATCTGAGCAAAGTATCAGTCCCCGCGCGCATTTGAATGGACTGATCCCCGCGCTTCCTGCCGTGATCAGTCTGACATCCAGGTACCGCTCAGAGGAGCTACAATATAGTAGGATCTACACTACATATGTAAAGCTACCACACAAGCATGGATTATAGTTCAAAAACCTTAAAAATCAATTAAAATTAGTTATTAACCAATTTTAAGTATTTTTTATTACTTAAATAAAGATCCAGACTTACCATGAAATGAGTTGATCAGAACCTTCAAAGACCATGAAACTACATAAGGAGTGGTCGTAAAAATTATTAAAAATTACATACAGGATCAGCAGAGGATGGAGAATCAATAAACATCCACTTCTGCTCACTTTGGACCAGTACTTACAGTACAAATTGAGGATCAGTGCAGGATCAGCAAAATGACTAATCTATTGATTAAAAGATCCTGCAGCTAAAAAGGAGCTGTTCCTTGACAGATCTAAGGCCAGCAGGCTAAAGGCACCTTGAGGACGTGCAAATCTTGCCCTGATTGCCCCCCTAGCCTCACCCCATGGCTAGTACCCCTTCTAGAGGCCCTCAAGCACCCAAAAAAGAATTTTTAAACAGGCTCTTTTTGCCCTTCTGCTCCCAATCAGTTATCAGTTATCAGGAATTATTTATTATCAATCAGACACTGTTTCATTGTTAATCAAGTGCTTATATGAAGATAAGCAAGTGATTTATGACTTAGTCTGTAGTAGTATTATTTACCTTTATTAACCAATCAAAGATTGAAGTTTAGTCAAGCAATCTACCCCATCTGCTATGAAACCCTTCCAATTGTTCCAGGATTTTCGTGGTCAAGTGCTCAGAGTGAGTGTTTCCCTTCCTGTCTAGGCCACTTGTACTGTTAAGCCCGGCCATTAGTGGAATAAGTCCTTTCTAAGGCACCCATATTTATTCCAAGGTTCTTAAACTGCCTAAGGAGGCCCCTTGAAGAGAGGTTGCTAGTCTGTAAAGATCCCCAGTAGTATGATACTGTGGCCCCTCTTTTATACTATATTCAACACCATCTATTACCAAACCAATTAAACCTTGCAACTGCTCTTATTATATCATTTATTTGAGCTTCTAAGTGTTTATTATTGGAATAATAATTATTATTATCATTCCAGAATTTATATCACTCTCTGTAGCTAAAGGATTGCAAGGTTCCTGGTATCAGAGAGCTGACATCATCAGGGCCTCTATCCACAGAATGAACCTTGGAGAAAGTAAAACAAACCTCTTGGTGGATAGAATGGAAATAAATCACTATTAATTTTGTTACTAGCTATGAGAGTTTCCAAAAATCTAACAAAACTACTGTCAAAAGTTTTGGACTCCTACAGAAAATCTCTGAAACCAAAACTAGATGGGAAGTCATTAATATTTATTTTTTCACTGGCCTCCCCCCTGGAGGTACTCATTCATATAAATCTGTCCTGGTTATAGTTGAAAGATGATCTAGGAAGTCAAAATTCTTACCTAACCACAAAGAAGATAGTGCTATGGATGTAGCTATACTATTTTGGAATAGGATCATAGCTGATTTTGGTAAACCCAAGATTATAATCAGTGACAGAGACCCCAAATTCACCTCTGAGTTTTGGAGGAATCTAAATGATATACTGTGTACTACTCTAGCATTCTCATCAGCATACCATCCCCAAACTGATGGATTAGCTGAAAGAATGATACAGACCCTAGAAGATATTTTAAGAAGTTTCTGTGTCTTTGGTCTTGAATACAAAAGCTCAGATGGTTATTGACATGATTGGGCAAGCCTAATCCCAGCTCTGGAGATGGCTTATAACAGCAGTAAGCATTCTACTACCAAAGAAGCCCCTTACATCCTAGAAAGAGGATGGATTCCAAAACTGCCTAGGAATAACTTAAACTATAACTTAGCCACCATTCATCCAACATCTCTTGAATTTAAGAAAATGATAGATCTGGCAAATAATCTTGCTCAAAAATGTTTATAAGAAGTATAAGCAAGTGATTTATGACTTAGTCTGTAGTAGTATCATTTACCCTTATTAACCAATCAACAATTGAAGTTTAGTCAAGAAATCCACCCCATCTGCTCTGAAACCCTTCCAATTATTCCAGGATTCTTGTGGTGAAGTGCTCAGAGTGAGTGTTATCCTTCCTGTCTAGGCCATTTGTTCTGTTAAGCCCGGCCATTAGTGGAATAAGTCCTCCTGAGGCACCCATATTTATTCCAAGGTTCTTAAACTGCCTAAGGAGGCCCCTTGAAGAGAGGTTCCTAGTCTGTAAAGATCCCCAGTAGTATAATACTGTGGCCCCTCTTTTATATTATATTGAAAACAATTGATTAACCAAACCAGTCAAACCTTGCAACTGCTCTTATTATATCATTTATTTGAGCTTCGAAGTGTTTATTATTGGAATAATAATAATTATTATCATTCCAGAATTTTTATCACTCTCTGTTGCTAACGGACTGCAAGGTTCCTGGTATCAGAGAGCTGACAATGGGGGGTCTGGCTGGGAAATATCATTAAATAATTAATTTGTGATTATTTATTCCTTGGACCAGTCTATTTATTTTTTAAAAAAATAAGTTAACATACTTATAACATATATTTTTGATCATTTGTTTCTCTAGTGGATATTAAGACCAATGGAGAATCGATCAATTATTATTTGAACCTTCTTAAAAAGAAAAAAGAATAAAAACTCCATAACTTTGTCCCTGTTATTATAAATCCTGAGCAACAATAGGAGAAATTGCTTTATTATAAACAGCAGGTTAGAAAGGAAAAAGAACTTGAGCTTGGAAGAATTATCAATTTCAATTCTTTATTAAGGCAACATAAGGAGTGGAAGATTTATCAAAGGAAGCTTTATATTTTAAAACTGAATAACCCTGAAGATAAAGAAAAATCCAAAAATAATAAAAGTGATTATTTTTTCTAAAAATATCATTTTAACACGTAAAAATGCAAAAAAATATTAAATTTATATTTTGTGGTTTAATCCATCTCAGTGGATTTTGTTTTTGGTGATCTCATTGACCAGGACCTCCTAGAGAATGTCCCAGACAGTTTACCACTGGGCTTACCCTTGGATTTATCCCAGGATCTGATTGGAACTCACTCAGACCCTGCTGGAATACCCCCCAAGGATAGTTGTGATCCCAACCAATTGTTTGTACCCTTGAATTCAACTTTAAGTAAGTTTAAATATATATATCAAAAATTATTCAAAATATAAAACACAAAAAAATATCATTTTTTTACATTTTTAAAATCTTTTTTCAAAAAGTTTTGACAAAAGACTTACTCCTTATATTTTGGTGCTATCTATCAAAATAGGGGCAACACCTGTGCAACAGGTAGAGCCCCGTCATAAGGATCTTTTCCTGGAGGAACCTGTGCGCGCAAGGACTCCAGTTGCAAGCGCAATGAAGGGAATCAAACCCATGACCATAGCATCACGCAGGACAACAACGGCAACAACCACGGCAGCCAACTCAAACATAAAACCGTTGGAGAACCATCCGTTTCCCACTATGATATCCCAGAAGTTTACAGGTCCTCCTAAGCCACCCCAGATGGACTCAACCAAGGAGGAAAGAGTCAAAGTGTTAGTGAAAGAGGATGTGAGCTATTGGGAACAATTCAGGTTGGCTCAGACCCAGGAGGATCAACCAGGTATGAGAAAGGCTATTTCTCAGGCAAAGAAATCTCAGATTTTGCTGCAAAGGTTGATCCCAAAGAAAGAAGTAGAAGGCTACATGCAGAACTTCAATCCTTGGGATCAGTTAGCTTCCTTAAAGGGAAATGATCCCAAAAAGAAGAGGTCCTCAGCCCATCAGAAGTTAAGGAACCCATTGGATTGGGACAGCATAATATCCCTAGCCCAGAAGTGGAAAAAGGTGTACCACAATTAGATGTAGAAGCTCTTAATAGCTTTTCTGTAAATGTGTCTCACAATTTTACTATTAATAGCCAATGCTTTGAAAAATTTTATAAACAATTGGAAAAATTCAGATGAATTATTTTCAGAGTGATTGACACTCAGTCTCAGATTATGAGAATTGATGAGTTGGAAATACAAAAAATCAAGGATAGTATAAAAGCTAGTAAGTTGGACCTGATGAAACATATTGATGATAACCAATCAATTCGTCAGGAAGATATTCTTGAAAACATAGACCAGCTTAAGGAAGAAGTTAAGAAAACTAGTCCTACTCCTCCAGCTCATCTGATTAACAAAATTGACTTATTAAGTAAAGAAATGAAATTGGTTTGAACTGATTGCTGAAATAAGAGCTGATGACAGACCATAGTGAGAATAGATGAGAACACGCAGAAAAGAACACAAAGCGCAGTATTGGGAAATAAAAACAGGAAACAAGGACTGCAAGAGTCTTCATCAGAGACAAGAGTGTGGCAAGGATTGGTTATTTATAAGGTTCTGGAGTTTGAGGTGTGAGTTGAGGAGGACAAGCTAGCATCGTACGCACAGTGAGCTTTTGAGATGACAGAAAGATGAGAAAGAGATGAGAAAGAGATGAGTCTCACTGGGCATGATTTCAGGCATTGAGCAGTTGATTGAGGAAAGTTAAAAGATGGAAGAAAAGATAAAGGAAAGGAAAACAAGAGGATTGAGGACAACAGCAGGATTCTATGATGATGCAGGTCAGATTGAGAGATAGGTGAGGTCAGGTTGAATGAGGCTTCTATGATGATTTGGGCAGGGTTGAGTGAGGTGAGGTCAGTTTGAATGAAGTCCTCCTTTGAGTAAGTGATGAGTCAAATTTCATGAGTGAGTCTTGGTAATAGGATTGGAGTCCCCCAGGGGATTGAGGTTGCGCGGGTCTGAGTGTAAGCAGAAGTGAATCCCCCGGATTAGATGAAACTCCACTGCTGTGAAATCTCAACAGGCCCCATGCCAGGTGAGATGAAGAATTGAGACAGGAAAAAAAATGAAAACAAGATGAAACAAAAGGACAAGAACGTGAACAAAGAAATAATGGAAGAGAAGCAGGATTCACAAAGACAAGAGGGACAAGAAAGAAATTTGAAGGTGTTTTAAGCTTGCTTGATCTGAGCTTTTGGTGAGTGCGTCTGCTGGCATTGCTTCTGACTTGACAAGCACAACTGCAATGTTCCCAGACTTAAACTCCTCCCTCATTCATTTGGTTTTCAGGTCTAGATGGCGGGTTTTTTAGTTTGAACCAAATCTTTTGAGTTTGTCAATTAGGCCACTGTTGTTGGTGTGAATGGCAATAGGATAGATTTCAGTTGCAAAGATTTCACAGGTTAGGGCTGGAATCCAGGAGGATTCTTGAAATGCGTCAACAAATGCATTGAGTTTGGCGTTGGTTGAGCTGCATGTGATATTTTTCTGTTTGCAGCTGTTCCACGACACCACGCAACCGTAAACCGCACAAAGATACCCCGTCTGAGATTGTCTGGTGTCAGGGTCATCTGCCCAAGATGCTTCATTATAAGCAGAGGTCAAAGATTCCGTGTCATTAACTCTCAAGCAAAGCTTGATGTCAGAGGTCCCTTTTAAGTATTTCCACGTCTTCTTTAATTAATTCCAATGGTGCATGCCAGGTTTGACGTTGAATCTTGACAGGCTAGATATGGCAAAACTTACGTCAGGTTGTGAGTAGCATGAAATGTGGTTGAGCATACCAATAGCAGATCAAAATTTTACATTTAGCATTTTGAATTGTTCAAACTTGTCGTTGGTTGCGGGTGTGAGTTGTAGATTTGGAGTGAGGGGTGATTTGCTGATTTTGGCATCTTCTAGGCCGAGTTCTTTGAGGCCCTTTTTGATATGTTTAGGTTGACTAAGGAGAATTTTGTCATGCTTTACCCCCATTTGCATTCACAGAATGGTATTGGGATCTTTTGCTGTTGAGCCTTTGAAAAAAATCAAAAATTTTCTTTCAAAGTCTTTGCCATTGCCAAAAAGGGTAAGGTCCTCCACATGAAAGAAGATTCAAGATTTGCTGTCCTTTGACAATTAGAGGCATGGATTGCAGGAGGATTCTTTGAAACCTACTTCTTCAAACCAAGCCATGAGGGTTCCATACCAGTTCTTAGGAGCCTGTTTCAGGCTGTAGAGTGACTTTAAAAGTTTGAGGAAACAGCTTTTCCTTTTTGAGCCTTTCGGAGTATGGATGATTACTTCTTTGTCAATTGGCAAGTGCAGAAAGGCACTTTTAACGTTGAATTGGCAAATTTTCTGTTTTGTCTTCAAAGCATAGAGAAGGAGAAGTCTTAATTTTGAAGGTTTGCTGGTCGGAGCGAAGGTCTCTGAGTAGTCCAAGCCCTCAATTTTATTGAAGCCTTGGAAACACAGTCTGGCCTCATATCTAACCGGGTCTCCATGACAGTCCTGTTTGATTTTTTAAACCCATGTGGTCTTGAGAGCATTCTTGGGGTCAGGGCCATTGTATTTGTCCCAAATGCAAAGATCTTCAATCAAGCCAAATTCAAAGTCCATTGCATCGATCCATTCCAAGCGTTTGTTGCAGCTTAGGGCATCCTCATATGTTTTTGGCTTGTAGAAGTGTGTCAGCTTGCTACTATATACAGAGCAAAACTGTCAAATAGTAACAAAAAATATGAAAAATAAGAATACCTCAATTACCAAAATAAGGAGTGAGAAATCCATAAAAATTATTACAGGAATGGATTCCTCACCAAAAATTAGGTAGGGGCACTCACTGACCCCACCCTTGAATTCCAAGTCCTTATATTTTGAAAATAATTAAAAGGAAAAGTACTAACAATTACGACACCTGTATGGCACTTTTTTGCCATTCTAACATTTCACACGTGTTGTCACGTATAGGGTTTACACCTAAAATTCACTCAGAATTGAGGTGTTGTGTATATTTTAGGAGTTACACACGGAAATGTGTTATGTCACAATTCCCGCGCGCAGCCCCGCATCATTACATAACCCTATGTCTTAGCAGCAGAATGATTCTGCGTACTAGAGACCCGCGCGCAGCTGATTCTGCCATGCACGCAGCGGATCCTACCCCGCGCGCATCTGTACTACTGATCCCCGCGCCTGGATCAGTCGTGACTAATCTGACA